>OU426978.1:107949577-108629577 GCA_911387785.2 Aelia acuminata | reverse complement strand
TTATGGTTCTTTTGGGGATCAAATATAGCTATAGAGGTTCGGTTTTTAGTTTTTGATGCATCAGTATACACTTTTATGTGATCTGGGTATCGTTCTGTTATCGTGCTGAGTGCTAGTTGTTTCAAAGAGGTTGGAGGGTAAAAACTTTTCTTTTCAACTTTGCCAGATAGATGGGAGCTGCTGTGGATTTTTACAAACGATTTAGGTAATGGGATAGTGTATTCCAGAGGAGCATCGTAAGTGAGTAATGATTTGAGAAAAGGTTGTAGCTCGTTAATGATTTCAGCTAGTTGGGGGCAGAAAACATTGCCAGTTCTAATTTCTTTACCAACACCAACAGTGTTTATCGTCAGAGCATACTTTGAGAATATATTTTTTGATCAACCATGTTCTCCTCAATTGTAAAGGCATTTCTCCGGCTGAGGCTTGTAGTGCATTTTCGGGAGACGTTTTGAAGGCACCCAGAGATATCCTAATAGCCGAGTTCTGAACAGTATTTAGTTTACGAATGAGAGGGGATTTTGTTTCATTGTATATGACGCAACAATAGTCGAATATTGATCTTACAATAGATTTGTATGGCGCAATCATGTTATATGGGTGGAACCCCCAAGAAACACCAGCTATGGATTTTATAACGCTTAGATTGTGAAGAGATTCGATATAGACATTTTTTAGATGATGTTTAAGGTTCAATTTACCATCTAATGTTACACCTAAAAATTTTAAATGTTCTTCACATTTAATTTGTTGTCTTTCGTTTGAAATCTCAAAATCTGACATATTAATATTTCTTTTTCTGGTAAAAGGAGTTATACTGCATTTGTTGGGGTTAACTTTGAGGTTAATATCTGAAAACTTTTTTGATAGGGTGTCCAGAGCTTTGCCTATTATATCTTTGCCTTTGGGTTGGACTGAGGGTATCTCCCTGCAGAAGGCCATTGTATGTATCAAAAACCACTTGACTTTCCTAGCTATCCAAGTAGTATGTCCGATAAGATAAATAATTTATAATCCATTGGGTGAGTTTTACTGGGACCTTTAGAATTTTTAGTTTAGTTAAAAGAATTTGTATTTTTACTTGGTCATATGTTTTTTCAAAGTCTATTTTTAATGCGACAAGGACTTTTTTCTCTTTGTAGGCTTTGTATATGTCATTTGTCAAACGCAATATGGCATCATTGGTGGACCTATTTTTCCGAAAGCCAAAACAAAAAGGGCTTAAGAGGTTCTCAGATTCAATAAACCATTCCAGTCTTGTTTTGACGATTTTATTGAATATTTTGGCAAGGCAGGAGATTAGCGCGATGGGGCGGTATGAAGTTATATCTAGTGGATCTTTTCCAGGTTTTGGTATAGGAAATATGAGGATTTTCCGCCAGTCAGGGGGGACCCTAGCTACCTCCCATAGTTCATTAAAAGCCAAAAGTAGGTTTTGTTTAAAAGAATCAGGTAAGAGGTTTATCATAACGTAGTTAATTTCATCGATACCCGGGGCAGTTCCAGTCTTTCCTGTTCAAGTGCCGCTTCGAGTTCTGTAAAACGGAGGGGTGAGTCCAGTGGGTGGGCGGCCTGTAGTATTGATGCATGGAGCAATGGTTGTCTCGGAACGAAAATGTTTGATAATTGTTCTAGAAAGGATATTGCAGATGATCGACTAGTTAATACTATGTTTTGCATGTTTGCCCTTTTTCCACGGAGTTTTGATTTTGTTCCACATAGAACCGGTTTCTTTCGGGTTGATGCTTTCAATGTAACGCTTCCAAGTTTCATTTTTTGCTTTTTTGATAAGAGATTTAGTTTTGTTAATTTTAGTTCTCATAATTTTGTAATTTTCGGTTGTCATTTTATTCAAATATTGTTTTATAGCCTTTTTCTTTTCCCCATAAGACCTACGGATGTCCTCATTCCACCAGCATTTAGGAACGAATTTCTTGTTATAATTAGAATTTTTCCGAGGAATTGATTTTTCTCCCGCTAAATTAATAATATGAGTCAGATCTGTTATATTGTATTTTTGATTTGGTTTTTCGATCTCAAGGAGGGTTTGAGTAAATACTTTTTCGTTTAGCCTTTTGAAATTTCGTTTAGGATTGTATGTATGATGTGTGTGAGTTTTACAATTTTTTACTTCAATAATTATCTGTAAATGATCGCTCCCTAGTGTTTCTGGAGTTTTAGTCCAGGTTATTTTATGGTGGAGGTCGCCTGTTGCGAAAGTAAGTTCTAAAATCCAAGGTCTGGACAAAGATGTCCCTAATTTATTGATTCTTCCTATTTCATTTAATAGAAATAACTGGCTGTTCTGTAATGCCATAATTAAGTCGTCCCCTCTAGGAGTATCGTACTTATTACTACCAAAGAAACAGGAGTGCGTATTAAAGTCCCCCCTAAGAGCAAACTACAATTTGGAAAGTTAGTTTAAGATCGAACAGCTTTTGAAGGTTCTGAGGTGATGGCCGCGTTCTATTATCTGGAGGGATATAAACAGGGACTAGGATGATAGAAGGTGTAGTGTTGAGAAGTTTTACCCCGACTGCTTCTATTGATCCCAAATTAGGTAGCTCATGATTTCATAAAGCAGGGAATTATGGATAAGTATACCTACTCCTCCATACCCATCACGCCTATTTTTTTTTATTATATTGAAGTTCTGTGTATGATAGTTCCTTTTAATATTAAACCAGGTTTCTTGTAGTAAGGCTATGTCAATTTTGTTAATATTAAGGTAGTTTACCATCTCGGAAAATTTATTATTTATGCTTCTGCAATTGTGTTAGAGGATTTTAAGATCGGTTTTTAATAAATTGATTTTTCTCTTATTTTCATCCATTTAGAGATTTAATAGAGAGAGGTTTGAGACGGAAATAATTTTATATGAATAAATAACGTTATGGTTAGATAAATAAATATAAATGAATAGAATGAGAGAAAAAAATAAATAAGAAGAAAAAAAATATACATATACATAATTAAATGAATGAGACGGCCGGCATCCCACACCCCTTTGAGGTTCAAAGAAAGTACTTGAAGAGGGTAGTAAAGTACTTAAAGGGTATAGTAAAGTGCTTGAAGAGAGTAGTAAAGTATGCTTAGAGAGTAAAGTTTTTGAATTTGTTCATTACTCGGTTTCGGTTATTGGGATCGAATCGATGACGCGTGGATAATTCGGATTATTTATTTCATTAAGAAGTCAGTTAAAAGAATTTTATTGAGAAGGCCTACGGTCGTGGATACGGAAGCAGCGCCAACAGCCTCCCAGTCTAACTTGTCGACCAGTTCCAAGAAGGGAGACACAAAAGGGTAAGAACAGCAGCCATCCTGACATAGTCAGCGATAAAAGTAGGTCAGTGGGTGAGATGTTATGCTGTATAGGCAAAACAAACGTTCTTTTAAAGCCCTTTATCGAGAAATAATTAAGATTTTTTGATTGTTTATTCTTTTTGTTTAATGACTTGTATTTTTCTAGTTCTTTAGTAGTAGAAATTGGAAATGTGTAGGAATGGTTAAAGATTAAATTCGGAGTGGCAGAACAATGGAATTTATTTTTGTTTTGTTTTTTATTAAGTCAAGAAATAATTGTAAAGGAATTTCACTGCATATTGTAGAGGTTGTTATGGTTCTTAAGGGGAAAATTAAATGAATGAGACGGCCGGCATCCCACACCCCTTTGAGGTTCAAAGAAAGTACTTGAAGAGGCTAGGTAAAGTACTTAAAGGGTATAGTAAAGTGCTTGAAGAGAGTAGTAAAGTACTTAGAGAGTAAAGTTTTTGAATTTGTTGTGGAATCCTACGAGTCAAACGTAGAAGGCTTAAGTATGCAACAAGTTTCTCAGAGTCAAACTGAGGTAAGATTTGGGGATGTGCTAGTCAAAAGCACGGTATATCAAAGAATGAACGATAAACGGATGAGCCGATGATTGTCGAATCCAAAAGAGAAAATGATGCAGTGAGGTTCCTGGATTTTGAGATTTTAATTGGTTTCTCATCTTTTTTGTTGTTTCGAATTTTTGTTTTGTTTTAAACATTCATTACTTGCTTCTTTTGTTCGTAAACTCTACAGTTAAGTAAATATGTAAAAAACGAGTTTTCTGCCGCTTTGTTTATTTTTGTAACAGGTCCCAACTTACCAACGAGGACGTTAGTATTCAGGGGAGGGGGGAGTTGTCACGTGGAAGATGTCCATTGAACCTAGGAGACCCTGAGAGAGAGGGGGAACTCCTAGAAGAGGCTGGCCCAGGAGAGAGTGGGGCAGTCTGGGAGTCTGAGGCAGTCAGTCTGAGAGGGGCAGAATCAGAGAAAGTCAGCAGTCTGGAGCGGAGGCCGGGTCTGAGATGGGCTGACGAAGTCTGGGACAGGCAGAGTGAGCCTGGGGCATAGTGGGATCCGAAGTAGTCAAGTACCCCCAAGTGATTTATGAGTCAGGGTACCCCCCCCCCTTGTGTAGTTGGGACATGTAGAAACTATTGTAAATAAACGATGCAAATTGTACATAGTTGCTTAATTACCTCACAACCCTTGCCCAAAGATCCCTGTGTCACATCGGACTGGGTAAACTCATATATTAATCTGATGATATGTATTGGTACCTATTGTCCTTAGAATAAAAGTATATGTATTTGTATAAATATTCATGAAATTAATAGTGGTTTTATTTATAAATCTTCTCTAATTTTATTTCTAAATGTTTTTAACCTCATTATAATAGCTAATCAATAGACATGCTATCTGATTTTGTTAACTCAGAGATGTATCTTACAATTGAATTTTTCTCTTGAACGAAATTGTAAAAGGTTTGACCTATTATATTTACCGTTTCCTGCTCGTTATTCAATGTTTTAATTTTATTAATTAAAGAATTGAGCATATTTACGTATTTTGAATCGGAGTCGACTCTATGGGGATTGTTTGTGATAAGTGGAGTATTTGAAGATGCCTTGAATGAAGTACCTTCATCGTTTGTGTTTTTATACTCAACTGGATTATCGTTAAGCCTCGGTCATTTTACGCTGTCTTTATTAAATTGAAATGAATTTTTTTCCCCCGGATTTTTTATAATATTTGTTCTAAACGGTACAGAATAACTTTCAGTAAAATCATTACCGGTCGATAATTGAGGGAAATCTAATAAAGAGAATTTATTGTAGGTAGGAATGGGGAATAAATTATTAGCTTCCTTGTAACTAAGCGGTTTTATGGCCATGGCCTCTTTTATTTTATTTTGCCGAATTGCTTCAGGACATTCTTTATTTGTCGGGAGGTGAGCGTTTTTACAAAATATACATCTGATCGTGTTAACACATGCGTCTGAAATGAGGTCATTCAAACCACATTTTATACATCTGTCTTTACACAACATTTTTCTTTCGTATGTCCATATCTCAGGCATTTTATGCAATAAAGTGGCTTAAAAATGTATGGCTGGACCTTTCTTGGGGCTAAATTTAATGTGATATTATCGGACAACCTTTGGGCATGGAAAACAATTTGAATCGTGCCGGTAGCTATAGAAGAAATATTTCCTTCCAAATCCCAAATTTTTCTATAAAATCGGCGAACTTTTAGAATTTTTTCACTAGAATTTATTTCATTCAGAATTTCTTCCTCGGAGAGAGAAGAATGCACATCTCTAATTACACTATATTTTAGAACTAAACTATTAGGAATATAAGCTTTTAATTTGTTACCTTCTAGAAATGGATTTTCTAAGAATCGATTCGCCTGTTCGCTTGTTTTAAAATTGATTTCAATTTGTTGCCTATTCTTTTTTTTTTATAGAGAGAACCCGTGAGTTATTTAATCCTAAAATTTTTCCTATCTTAATATCATGGAATCATGGTATGTTTTCCTCTACGGATCTCTCTACAATTACAGTATAAGGACCTTTGAAATGATGAAGATATTTAAAATTGCCATGCTGCTGATTGTTTGAGGATTTATCTGGGGGATCAGTCCCCTGGCTGCTTTCTCCCATGGTTAAAGATAATTTTATTTGTATTTTAATATATAAATTCTATATATAAAAAAAAATCTATATAAAAAAAGAAAAAGAAAATAAACTAATTTATGTAAAGATCTGGCCTGATAGTAGCAGTGAGCTCCAGAGGATTAGTTGATGCGCACTATACCACTGTCAACACACAACTGCGAGCAACCATCATCTCAAACTTATTGAAGACAAATTGAAAATTTTTACAATATATGTGTAACTCCGTAAAAATTATTCTATAAGATATATTAAGTTATAAGATGAAGAGGCTTTTGCTTCATACTCAAGCATGAAATTGCTGTTTAAGAAAGTGAACAATGTTGTCCTGCTGAACTTTCAAGATTACTAAATCACTTTGAAGCATCATTACAGTTATCACTGTAGGTAGGAGTATGGTGATCTGTGCAACGGGAATGTAACTCATGTTCTCGGCCGTTCCTTGTATCAAGCTCTTCTATGCTACAAATTTTTGATCATTTATTAGATGTTTAATGTAGGAATAGCACAACTTCATCAGGGAATTGATCGGTCACTGAATATTGTAACTTAGCTCTTATGGTATAACATAGATCTATGGCAGAACATAGAACTCTTATTATGAGTTGTTCCTGGTGTTATGAGCACAGCTTCTATGGTGCTTCGCGAGCCGCACATTAAGTAAAGGAAAGCAGATCACTTCTAGGTGTCTTAAAGCTGAGTTACGAACAGCCAATCATCGCTAAATAGCGTAGACAAACATAAAACCTAAGCCAGTTGTGTCCATTAAATTTGATCACCTTAGTTTATCCCTTATTATTGTTAGTTGTCTTACAATTATTATACCTTATTTATTTTTAGTTGGGTGGACAGGGAGGAAAGCGTGCTAACACCCAGTAACGTTCAAAGAAAGATGTTCTAAGGTCAAGTTATAATACAACTCTCACTCCGAGCTTCTTCAAAAAACCAACAGAGCCTACACACCATTTGAGCCTTTACATGTAGATTGCACAAAGTGGAACAAATAAAATCTACAAAATGACTATATAATTGCTGTCAGTTTTACTTATGCATTATCAAAGAATATATTATGTTAGAGAAAGATACAGTGCATTATGACAGAGACAACAATAGTGGTTAAAATTGAATTTTATTTTAATATCATCATCATCAAAATCATTTATTCCCTTTACCGCTCTTCAGTGTGGGTTGACAACTTGTAGAGTCTGAACCAGGTACTCCGTTCTTGAGCCAGCTCTCTTCTTCTGGTCTAATCCATATTCTGCCTCCTGAACGCCTCCAGGATTCTTTCTGCCCAGGAAATGTGCGGTCTTCCACGAGGTCTTCTTCCCTCCACAAGGGTCTCGCAGAACTTTCTCGCTGTTTGTTCCCTAAGGAGGGGTCAACAACCTTAACTTGTGCTCCTCTAGGATGGCCTAGGCCAGTTTAACTTCGAGGCTAGTCAGTATGGTGTTGTTCTGGATCTTATCTCCATTGGATTTGACTTTTGTTTTTAGATGTGATTCGGATGAGTAAGAAAGAATAGGGAGAAATTTCTAACTATATATGGCTATTTTAATTTTCCTGTCCACCTCCCTTTTACCCAGAAAACCCCTCCGCAACAAACAGAACACTCTCCCAGCTGCTTCGATTCTCTGATTCACCTTCTCATTGATGGAGCCACTTTCGTTGAGATGAGCACCCAAATATTTAAAATTTTCCACCTGCTCTAATCTCTCCATTTGCTCTAAGAACTATCATTAGTCTCAAGGGCTTCTTTCTAAACTCTTCTTGGAGTATTGTCAGATTATTTTGTAGGTCTCTATCGTTGGTCGACAAGATGACAGCAAGACGAGGTCATCTGCGAAAGCAAAAATGGAGAATCTTGTGGGTTGATGACCTCTGTATCGTAACTGGAACTGTCTCATTCTTGGTTTGGCTTTCTTAAGTGCCAGGTCTAAGACGACTATGAAAACAGGAGGCTTAAAGTGTGACCTCATGAATACCTAATGTCGTCTTGAATTCTTGTAACATGGGGTTCATAGTCCTAACCACATTTCTGGTCTAGGTCTAGAGACTCCTCACAGCCAAAGCTGTTCCTCGAACAATACCTCTCTTAGACAGAACCCACTCACTGTCAACGCTTTCTGTAGATCCACAAAGCAGACAGAAAGCTATTTGTTCTTCCTGACCATCTTCTCTGTTATTTGTCGCATGATGAAGATGGTGGTTTGTTTGCTTTCCTGTCCTCGGAAACAGTATAGTTCCTCGCCAAGCTGACCTTCCACTACTCCTCTTGTGCTCGCCTCTAGTATTCTCGATTACACCCCGCTTGGGACACTGAGAAGTGATATTCTGCGATGATGAATCGTCATTAGGAACTTTCGTTGCTTTCCAAATGAGGTTCAAGAGATGAAAGAACATTTCTTGCCCTTTGCTACCCACATACTTGAGCATTTCAGGAGTGATTTCATCAAGTCCTGATACTTTGCCTTAATTGATCTTAGTGATGGGCTCTTCCAATTCTTCTTAGCTAATAAAATCCTTCTCATCCCAAAGCTCCTCTACATCCCTCTGAATTTCGGACACCTGTACATCTCTACCTTCCAGCAGATCTTATTCCTTTTAGAGAAATCGATTGATCCTTTCTCTCTTTTGAGGACTTAACAAAAAAAAATTCTGGTTTTCTTAGGTATTTTCTTCAAACTTCTGACCAAAATCTTCCCAAAATGTTTGCTTGACTTCAAGCACTTTCAATTTTGCTTCTTTCCTTCGATCCTTGTACACTTGATAAACAGCGGGAGTTCTCAGGCTTAGATTAGATTCTTCCAAGCCGCCTTCTTTTCTTCTTTCTTCTTCAGGCAGTTCTCTTTGGACCAGATCCAACGCTCTTCTCACCGCAGACCAATTTTAAAACATCAAGGATGATCTTTCTAAAGGCTGTCCAGCACATGCCAATGTCATCGCAATCCCACAGACTGTTTTTGTCCAAGACTATCCTCTCTATTTCTTTTTTGTAATAAGTTAATATAGGAATTAAATATAGATTCATTATTCATAATTTATCATCTTCATTGGGAAATTCAGAAGTCTATATCCAGCACTTCTTTTTAAATTTAATTTTCCAATATACTTAAAATTTATATTAATAATATATGTTAAGTATATTGGTTAAACATTACAAACCTGAGCTCCAGACACTTGGGCACTATGTATATTAGATATGGTTTCCAAAATATTGTGAGCCTCGTCAATGATGATAACACTATTTTCTATTTCAAGACCACAAGCTTCTCTGGTATTCTTATGTAAAAGTGTATTGTAAGGAACAATTACCAACTGAAAAAAAAAATCAAATTAAACATTATCAAATATCTTAAAATATATTGCAGTGATATTTGATTCCTATTAATTGTTTTATGAGCTACTGGCTGATCAAGTTATCAGTGAAGTGGGTTATGGGAGTGTAAAAGAATGAAATATATAGTGTCCCATTTTTAAGATTGTTGTGAATGGATGGAAAAAATGAATTGAATCCATTGAATACCCTCCTGGAATATCTGGACAAAACCAGAATTTATAGTTAATAAAACTGAATGTATAGATTCATTAACATTCTAGCGTCGATTCATATTCAATATTCCAATGCTGTGGATAGAGCATCCACTTAGCAATTTATGACAAGTATAAAGTATATAATTTAGTTCCATAACAGATTTCTGAATGAAAGATAAGTTGGTTTTAGTTGAACAGTAATCATTGTCTGTTTCTGGAAAGGCATAAGAGACGAAAATTTGAAAATTAAATTTTAATTTACTAATAGGTGTAAGTAAAGGATTCCCCATGACTACATATTTACAAAAAGTGTTTTAAAAAATCTGTAGCTGATGAAATTAGGATTGTTTAGGCCCTTAAAAAAAAATTAAAATTAAAATCAATCAGAAAGTAATGGGGACTTCCAAGTTTCCCAATAAGTGGAACGTGGAATAAGTAAATAAGTATAAGTAATAAGTGGAAAAGAAGTAAATAGAGGTGGAAAATGCTATTTTCTGTCATGTTACTAAATGGTGTTTATACATTAATCAAAACACGTAGATTTATACTCTGAGTAGGTTGGTAAGTGCAAAAAAACTTTGATTTACATTTAAATGTGACTTATATAATTTAAGTCATAAAATCTTGAGTAAGCTTATAATCACATCACTGGTATATAGCATTACATTAAAACTGAAAATGTGGTGCGATGCTCAACACACAGCTTTCACAAATAGATTATTCTAAGTATTAACGGAATTAATAATCAGAGTTGACACCTTAAGTGAATCGGGAAACAAGCATCCTCAGTCAAATCCCCTTGGGAATTATTGAATATCCTGTTATTTGAAACACCACTGGACACTCGTGGGAATGCCCGTTACTAAAGAAAAAGTAGATCTGAAGCTTTCAATTATCTAAAATAAGTATCATTAAATCACTTTTTTAGGTCTTACTTTTATCCGTTTTACAAGATATATAGTGATGTTTTGGGTGTTATTTTAAAACCTTGTTTTAGAGCTGTTTCAATCATAATTAAGCAGTGAATGGATATATAAGGCAGCCCTCGTCAGTGATCAGTCTGTCTTCTCTGCCTTTGTGTCTAATTTGTCTTGCGACTCCTCTGTCTCTCCGTATTATGTCTGTTCTAACTAACTCAGCGGCGCAACAACTCATTGTTGAATAAAGGCCTCCTGGATCAGCCTGCGCCACGTGTCACGATCCTTTGCCGTTTGCATCCAATTGCGCGCTCCCAGCTGCGCCCAGGCATCGTGGGTCACTCCATCTCGCCACCGCAGCTTAGGTCTTCCTCTATGCCTGGAGCCATGAATTTCTTCATAAAAAACCTTCTTTGGGATGGAATTTTCGTCCATCCTCGCCAAATGCCCAGCCCACCTTAGCCTTCCGAGGCGGATGAATTTTGTCTAAGAATCTCTCTCTACAATTCTCTCTAAAATCTTTGATAACACGGGTAGAAGGGCAATAGGCCGGTATTCAGAGAGAGTCCTGGGTTTTGCTTTCTTAGGAATTGGCCTGATGATAGTGCGTTTCCACGCTTAGGGGAACCTACATTGTCGCAAAGACGCATTCAGGATTTCTGCTAGGACATGGGTGGCTCCTAACCTCTCCATCCTCACCCGCCGCACCCGTCCTCACCCGTTTCAGACCCCAAGCCACATCATCTTCACTGATCTCATCAAAGATAAGGTCATCAACCTCCTCGTTAGTCTGCGTTGGTTCAGTTATCGCTCTTCCAGGGCCAAGAGGATGAGAAACGAAAAAACGATTTAGCTCGTCCAGGTTGCAAATAACATCAACGTCATTTCTACTCACGTCAATGACTCGATGGTTCCTAAGCTCTTTCCAAACCTCGCAGTTCGAACACCTATCGAGACAGCTAGTTATGCACTTTCTTTTGGCATCGCGTATAGCCGTCTTTACTTTATTTCTGCAAAGCCTGTACTGTTTGGAATCCTCTTCAGATCCGCTCCTAATGGACATCCAGAAGAAAAAGTCTCTTTTAGCCATAAGGGACCTGATACTTTCTGACATCCAAGGAGAGGGCCTTGTTTTCCGCCGCCGATATGACCGCATAGGTGCATGTTTATCATAAAGTTCAGCTACCTTCTTGCTGAACAAATCGACTTTATCGTTGACGTCAACACTATGAAATACATCAGACCAGTCAATCGCCTCAATATCAGTTTTAAAAACTTCCGGATCTATCTTCTTCAGATTTCTACTCTGTCCAGGAGAAATATTGGGTAATGAAGGGCCTCTCTTATAGAGTACAAAGATGAAATCGTGGGTCGAGATTCCCGGAACATGAACTTGTCCATGACGCCTAACCTTTGAAGGATCCGACACAATAATATGGTCAATCCAGGTCTCTGAATCTACCGTCGCAGTGTGAGTATGGTTCGTAGCCCGGAAAGGGAGAATATGCAGGTTTAATCCTCGTAATACAGAAACCATTTGATTGGAATTGAATGAACGAACTGAGGGGTCCGTATTGAGATCTCCAAGCAGTACGATATTGCAGTATCTCCCCCTGTGACGTGAAAGGACGTCCTCAACTTCAGAAAAGTAGCCACTTTTAGGAGGGCGGTACACCACAATGACACAAATACTCCCACCAGGTGATCGAACCTCAAGAAAAAGGTATTCAGGATGATTATCGATGTAAGTAGAAGCCTCAAGCTCAACAACAGGGTAGTCATTCCTAACATAAACTGCCACACCTCCTCTAGGTTTTCCGATTCTATCATTCCGGTATAGTTTGTATCCGTCAACACCTACGCTGCTCGATGAAAGGGACGGTACCAGCCAGGTTTCACTTACAGCCAATACATCAAGCTCAACCTCCTGAAAAATCAGCCTCACCTCATCGATATGCCCCATCAGGGACTCGGCGTTTATTTGTGCTACTCTCAGCACCCCACGATCCTTTCCTACACACCTCACGAGGTCAGCCAGTGGACTCACGATTGGGGCCAGATCCTCAACCCGGTCGACTTCCTCCTCCCAGAGGCTCATATCAAGTAATGGGCCCATGGACATGCAGAACATAAGGACCAGGTCGAGTGCAAACCTCATTGGGGAATGGTGAAATTATTACCAAAGGACAGGGAAGGGAAGATGAACGAAAATTGTAATTGATGTAAATAACTACAGGGATAAAATGAATAAAAGAAATTCTAATAATGAAAAATAATTCAAGAAGATAGATAGATAGGATTATCATAATAAGGTGCATAGAAATATTAAGAAAATGAAAAAAATAAAAAATAAATAAATAAAAAAGGAAGTAATAATAATAGAATAACAATGAAATAAAATTTGACAATAATAAAAAAATATATATATATATATAGTAAATATTTCAGTTATAATAAAAAAAAAAATATGGCGAGCGGCCCATGTTGTGCCTTTATACAAACAAGGACAGCATAACCCTGGAGAAATTATTCCTGCTATTAAAACTTGTTAAATAACTACGAAGCATAAATTAACTTCAGCAAAAGAGAAAGAAAGAAAAAAAAAATATATATATATATATATATAAAATAAATTAATATGATGACACACCATCAACCCATCGCCATTTATAATTGAGTTAATTTTTACATTATGTATATTTGGTTTCAAAGATGGGTTTATAAGAAAGGGGCTCTCAAGAGGACTGCAATACAGAAAACAGATTCCATCAAATAAGTATAATGATAATTAATTAATTTTAACTATATAAAATCCTAATTAATTTTAAATTAGTAGCTTTAATTGATTAATATGTAATTAAGAAAAGGATAAGAATGAAAAGTTATGACAAATAGTTTGAACAATCTTTTCCCCTTTATTCCTTCCTCCTCCTCCACAATCCCATATCCCTAGGGTAATAAAAAAAAAAAAAAAATCTATTAATATAAACAAAATTAAATATATGCAGATTAAAGAGCCACCAACAAGCTTTTTTTCTTTTTTCTACTTTGGCAAGAATGAAATATTAATAATGTCAAATCACCACTGCTACAATCCTCTCATTAGCCCCTTTACCAGAAATAACGAAGCAATGTAAAATAATATAGAAAGAAAAAATAAATAAATAATAAGAATTTACAGGAAAAAAAAAAAAAAAATTAAATGTATACAAATTATAGAGCCATCAACAAACTCTTTTGGCATGAATGAAATATTTCAATATTTACAATGCTTAGGACAAGAAGATAAAAACAAGCATACAAAACAAGTTAATGTTTATCATGTTCTTAGTAAACAATGTTTAATGCCAATTACCTTCAGTGTGCCTATCTCTTTAAATAGGAAACAGTTGCACTGAGCCATTCAAATAAATAGTTAAGTGAATGAGAAGTTTTTGTGGTCACAAATCTGGGAGATACGGCATTTTCAATTGAACAACGTATGTCTTTTTCTTTTTCCCACTCCATCTTCTTCTTTCTTCCTTCTCCATATTCTGTTTAGACAGATAAGATTGATGAATTAAATAAATGTTTATGGTGATTTTCATAACTGTTTACTTCTCTTTCCTCCTACCCTCCCCCATTTTTTTTTTTTTTTTTTTCATTTTTTCCTTTCAAACGATTAAAGTTCTTGATACATATAATTGTGGAGGGAGTAAACTGAGGAATCTAAGTGTAACACTATCTACGTGTGGTTATACCTTGAGAAGGTTAGCTAATTCTCCAGGGGTACTTATTTTCAGCTTTTTTCCTTTATTATTAACAAATACAACTCCTCTGTTCGTCCATACTTCTTTAACACCAAATACCTCCTTTGCACGTTTATAGATTATACGACGAGTGGGTGTTAAGTCTTCGTGAATAGAAATTTCGGAACCTTTTAACTTTGATTTAGAATAAAACACTTTGTTCCTTATTTCTTTATTTTTAAATTCCAGTAATAGAGTCTTGTAGTTTTGTTTCATAGGGCCAATGGTTTTAATCTCAAAGTCTCCCATCTCTAAGGAGAGGCCCATTTTTTCAGTGGTCAATTTCAAAAAGTTTTCTTTATTAAAGTTGTGATCTTCATTTCTTTTGTGAATCACTAGTGAGGCCTCTCTTCGAATTTGATTTTGGTGGTCGATTTCATTTTTGAGTTTTTCCACCTCCTCATTGAGAGATTTAATTTTTATATCCACCTCTTTTGCAATTATAACTGAGATTTGGTCTTTGATTGCTACCATGACCTTCGATGCCAGTGTGGAGATAAATTCTGGTGACAAGAGAAGTTTTTCAATTTCTTCCTTCAATACAGATCTTATAACCTCTTCATGATCACGTGACCCTGCAGGCTGCTGCTCTTTATTAGCTTCAGCCTGTACTCCAGATTTGTTATCCTCACCACGTCGAGTTGAAGGCATTTTGCATAAATTAAATATAAAACAATCCTTGTAAAGAAAACTACTCACTTATAAGTAAGTCCACTGTATGCTAGGGCTGAAAATAACCTTTTTACTAAAGCTGACACGAGCAACGATGTGAGCACTACACCAACATGGACGCCAGAGCGAGAGAGAGAGAGAGAGAGAGAGAAAGAGGTCAAATACCATTAAGTGTACAGTAGAGATGTAGGCGTCTATCCCTCCTGCCCACCACAAAGTAATGCATGCCAGCAGTTCTGCGGTACGGCATCACAGAGTATGTAGGAGGTACTTACTACAATTCCCCTACAATAAAAAAACAACACACACACACCATTTCGCCAGACTTGGTTAAAAAATTAACAAGCAATTAACATTCATTTTCATTTTTCATTCAAGCAATTAACATTCATTTTCATAACATAAACATTATTCTTCATTTTTACATCATGTAAAACTCATATGCTCCAATGGTAAAAAAATTAGAAAACAAGTTATGAAAAGTAATTATACTTCAGAATAAAATACATTTTGCCCTATGTGTGGGGATAATTCAAAACCATGTTATAAACTGGATTGAATAGCTCAAAGGCCCCCACTTGGACTGTGGACCGTGCTTGCCCATGACTGGTCTACAATTTACAATCAGTGCTACTAGACTATACTATTCTATTACTTCTACTATACTATTACTATTATCTAATCTAACATACCTCAGCATTTGAAAGAGCACTTCTAGAAGCATAGTATGGACAAGATCCAGTCTTTTCTCCTATTGTCTTAAATTCTTCTACGTCCAATATTTTTGCGACTAATTGATCTCCAAGATTAGTTACTCCTTTCATTTTAGGACAACCGTTTCCACATTTTGTTTGTTTGATTTTTTCACCTAATTCACCTTCTAAGGTGACTTTGGCTTTACTATTTTGCTGAAGTTGTAAGCATCTGTTTAAAAACATAAAAAATTAAACCATACGTAAGCACACACACATAAATAGTGTATTAATATACAAATTTCAAATTTATTTTGTATAGAAAAACATATATAAGTAGATATACTGTAAGTCAACATATTTCATGTTGGGTTAAAGTGTAGCCTGATTAATTCCAGGGAGACATAATAAAAACCGAGTACTTAGAAAAAAATAAATATAGGACAGTTCTGCTTAGGTAAGCAGTGAGAAGGAGTTTGGAATGGGTGGTTGATGTCTGATTTTGAAAATACATAACTTCTGTAGGAAAATTTGGAAGATTGGCTGTTGGAGAACCAGAGTCTACGGGTGGAAAGAATCGGTTCAGGGTCCGTAATATTGTAAATATCGGATAAGTTTTAATCGATACCTGAGTGAGCCTGAGGTTTTATATCGATATTTTTTTCATTATCAGCAGCCTTGATAATCTAATAATCGATCTTAAGATTGATATAAGGTAATTTATTGTACCCTATAAGATGTTCATAACAACGGTTAACCTAATAATGAACAACAATATGGAGGTATCCGAAAAAAAAGCTAATAAATTTATTATTAAATAATTAAAATCATGCTTTGACTCTTATATTAGGTATCATTGTGATAAAGATCATATCAGGACTTTTATTTTCTGGCCCGAAATATAAAAGTCAAGATGTGATTTTTATTTATTTATTAGAAGTATAAAAGTCTGGATTTGACTTTTATTCTCTTTCCGAGAAAATAAGAGTTAATTTCAAACCCTGCTTTTAACTCATCCGTAACCAGTGCTATATGCTTTTGTTTATATGTGATAAAAAGTTCCAACTGATACATACATCAGTTTCATTCTACAACCGTATTTTTAGTGGTGTTGAAGATGTAGACTTTTGTGCCAATGAATTAAGATTTGTGGACAGCATTGATTTTCTGTTTTCAACTAAAAAAAACGCCGCAGAATCACATAGGACGCTTTTTGAAGCTTATGGGGAGCATGCACTTGGCAAATCTCATTGTTTCCATTGGTTCAAAAAATTTAAAGAAACGATTTCGATGTCAGAAACAAAGATTGTCGAAAACTACAAAAAAAGTTAAAAGACGCTGATTTTGAAGCTTTGTTGGACGACGATGACTCTCAAACGCATTGCCAAGGCCTGCAAGACCAAATCGCTGCGGAAGGAAGACAATGTTCTGTGTTTGGAGGGATCAGAAGGGTGTTATCTACTATGAGCTGCTGAAACCTGGGGAAACTGTTAATACGGAACGCTACCTACAACAGTTTATCAATTTGAATAAAGTTTTGCGCCATCCCAAATATCAAGAAATGACACACAAAGTGATTTTGCTCCATGACAAAGCCCCATCAGATTCGGCTACCAAAGAAACAATCCAAGCGTTTGGTGCGAAATTCTTCCACATCCAGCTTACTCATCAGATTTAGCCCCATCCGATTACTACCTATTTGCATTGATGGGACACGCAATAGCTGAACAGCGTTTCACTTCTTATGAAGATGTACGAACTTTGTTAAGTGAATCAGGTTTGACTCAAAATTCTTTTGGTGGGGAATACATAAACTGCCTAAAAGATGGAAAAAATGCATAGATAGTGAAGGACAGTACTTCGAATAAAATAGTACGTATCATTTTTTCATAATAAACTCTTTTTTTCTATTAAAAATATTCCGATTACATGTTTACACACCTGGTATACTACCAATGATACAATAAAATAAACTGCATTTTGACAGGCTGGAACATTTTACTGACTAGAAAAATACTGAAAAAAGTACTGTCTAAAGATTAACAGTACTAAATGAAATACCAATATTTTAAAACAAGATCAAATGAAGCATGAATTCTTACTTTTCATTAACTAAAGATAAACTGTGATATTTATTAACATCCTTATTAATGCAATAGCTTTGCCTTGATGCTAGAGGAGCAACTCTTGTATGATTTGCATATACAGTTTTCTTCAACTCAGAAATGAACTGAGAAAGTTGGGAATGAGTCCTACTGCAAAATATAATCTAAAAGAAAAAAATCATATAAATATCATATTAAATAGTTATACAAGTACTTTCAACAAATTATTGGAAGTAAATGGAAAATAAAATTGATTGTTTCAAACAATCCACTTTTGAAATAAAATTGACTGTATAGTCCAGATATATAGTTAAATTTGAAAAACTAGACGTTTATAATTGATAGATTGACAATGTTTTTTTTGTCTCCCTTTTTTTTCCTGTGGAGCTTGAAAATCTATGGGATAGTTGGCGATGAAATCTGTTATTTGTACAGACAAGCAGCAAGCAGCAATCGAGTGGCGATACAGCTTCTACTCTACTGCCCCATGTCATTGTAGGTATTGTTCTTGTCCTATATATGTGCATGGCCAAAATAAATCTCATTAGCTGCCATACAGATATGCAGTGGATAGGGCATGAATTAGCAATATAGGTTGAGCAAGACACATTACTCTCTGAAGTTCTGAGTCCTGCAGTCCGTTAGCTGGACAACTAAACAATCTAACAAAATTTCCAGGGCAATTGGGTAAGTGAACCTTATTATCCTTGTACCATGCCCCCTTGAACTCCTGGATAGTCTCGACTGTTTTCTGATACTCAGCAGTGAATGTTATACCTGTTCAAGGTGGGCGTGGACTAACTCCATCCCAAGCCGGCTTACTACAGTGGAACTTTCCTCAACAGAAACATCTAATAACCGGACATCTCTTATAAGCGGACAGTTTTCATTTCCACAGCTTTGTTCCATAAAATTTACATTGAATACACTTCTAACAACTGGATCTTCTAATAAACAGACGCAGACACAGATCTACTCCTTTTTGTTTCAAAAAAATCTCTCTTAAGTGGACAGTAGACACACATCTAAGTAATTTCTTAGAATGGCAAAGGGTTAGAGAGGAGGTAGCCTGTTAAAAGTAATTTCTTAGAATCTTATTTAAAAGAAGTGTGGTTTCCTGTAAACTGTAAACAAAACATAAATGTTTCAAAGATTTTTTTTTCTATTCTCTACCAGTCTTGTATAGATTTTTGTCAAAACAATTTTTATTCAGTTAACATACGTTACAGGGAGTTATATCGCGTGTGTTAGTTAACTTTAGTGTGTCTTGTTTTAAAATAAAAAGCTTTACTGGAATAATTTATCAACATGGCTTCACAAAACATGTTTTAACTTTAAATGTAAAAGTGGAACTAATAAAAGTGAAAAGATACACTCATCATCTAGGCTCTCGCTCATATTTTGAAACAAAAAATGTGCACCCCCGTTATCGTAAAAGGCACTCAGAAAAAATAGCCAGAACATTCACAAATAACATCAAAACCATTTTCAACACAGACAGGAAAATGGGACGGATTCTACCCAATCCAAAGGACAATTGGACTCAACAAATCTGGACTTAACAGTATTTCTTATGGGAGGTAAAAGGAGGGGAGGGTAAAAGGAGGGGGGGGGGTAAAGGGGAAGCTGAAGTGTTAGACAAGTGCAGGAATCTTACTCACTTCATGAGAGAACACTAAACCATTCTCTGCTGACCCAATCCCTATCAACGCCTACTGTCACCTACTGGTGGTACCCCCTGGGAGTTATCTATAACTCGCGAACCACAGAGACGGGGTTCATCTAGGCGGCTCGTAAGAACCACTAGATGAATCTTTCAGGAAAGTTACAAACATAAGGTGAAGCGTTACCCGCTTCACACTATAGGGTCATTATCTGAAAATGTGTAAATCGTACGTTCGGTCCATTTTCAACCATTAAAATGAGAGCCAGTTACTGGGAAAAAGTAGGAACTATTTCACTCCTTTTGTTGTTCTATGGAGGCTGTGTTTTAGCTCCAAACTAAATTTATAATTGGTTAAAAAAAAATAAAAGTAATTGTTTTTTCACTCCCTCACCTTGTCCGACTCCCAGGCAAGCTACTTTAAAAATTCGTATTCTTTCAACAATTGAGTGTTTGATTAAATTGATTAATCGGTTAAGTTAGTTATTACTTCAAGATTCCATGAAAAAATAAGCAGTGTCATTTATTGTTACCAATAACAATAAATAAAATAAAAAAGGTTTGTCCAGAGGTTTTTCTTCACTCCCTCACATCAAGTGTTAGATGGTCTGAGCGTTGAGGGGAACATAGGTCAAAGCCAGGGGTGGAAAGAATCGGTTCAGGGAAGACCCTAGGATCGTTTTAACTGCCGACCAGGGGCTGCGATCGCTTGCCTCCGCTGTGAGATTTAGGTTATTAAGGGAAATCTATGCTGTGGTCAATAGCTACTTCACTCCCTCACTTCAAAAAAACTGGTGAATTTCCAAGCAATTTTTTCACTCAACTATTGTTTTTCGATAGAAAATGGTCATAGTTTTCGATTCTGCAGTCTTTTTCAACTTTAACCTACCTACAGTGATTAAAAAATAATAAGAACTTTGAAAACTTCACTCTCTCACTTTTTCCAAAAAATTCTCAAATGAGGGAGCGAATACCTCCATTCTTTGAATTCTCAAAAGATTTTGAGAATGCTTTTGAATGTAAAGGTGACGATTCCTAAAATTTGACCAAAAGTATGTAACTGTAACCGAACCTAACTCTAATATCAAGCTTACTTTTGGCTATACGCCTTTGGAATTTCATATTTTTGAATTTGAAATTGTTTTTATTGTATTTATATTGTTTTTTAAGATTGTATTTCTTTAAAATATACACATTTTTGCTTTCACTTCTCAAAGTTTACTACTACCTTAACACATTTTTCACTACCTCACTCACCCTTCACTCCCTCACTTTGAAATTGTTTTCATAATTTTTTAAAAGAACAATTAAAGGTTCTCCTGTCTGGCTACTATTTAAGAAGTGAAGGTAATATACCACTGACTACGTATGAATTTTTTCGGCCCGAAATTATAACTTTTCAATAATGAAATTTTAGCAAGTGAAATCTACGCATCTTCAGATAATGACCCTATAACCTGGCAAGTCTGAACCTACAAAGCACTGTGTACCACAGCAAATACACGGACGACATAACATGACAAAAACGAGCCTGTGAAGGGGCATGGATGGGGATGGCAAGGCTGTGGAATCCATCCTACATGTGCCATGGAGCACCCCGCCTGAAAGGCACATGTATTGGTGCCTTGGGAGGTCTGAGGCAGCAGTAGTAGGACCCAGGATGGTTAGGGTTATCCAGGTTGAGTATTTCCCCGTGACGGAAGCATATATTCCGGCTCATGGGAGCGTTGATAGCACCGAGATGGGGATATACCCAGGCGGATAGCCATATGTGGAGTGGGATTAAAACAATGACTGAACCATAACAAACTACTTTTTGGATGAAAATCCACAATTACCCGACGAGGACACAAACCATTTGTAGCTTTTAAACATTGCGGCCATATCCCCGGAAACCCTTGACGAATCGTCTGTTGAACCCTTATTGGAAGCACTGACAGACGAAGTCCAGGGACTTAGGATCGAGATTAACAGACTGGGAGTGCTGGAAGAGCATGCCACTCTTGTAGCTGCTGGTTCACAGGCTCCAATGACAACTAAAATCTGTACTGTACCTAGCCTTACACGTCACTGTGGACCAGTTGGAGGCTTCGGCCACAAAGAGGTCCACCAAGAAAGTAAAAAGGCGCAACAGGAGGAAGGCAAAAGCCCTACTCCTGACCAACTTACCAGCTGATACGGAGCCATCCCAAGGAGGGGATGCAAGGGCCCAACCAGCCCTGAGCAAGGGAAGTGCTCCAAACCTTCCCAAAAGCGCCAGGTCAAGTATGCAAGGGCCCAGAAGGTCCCGGCAAAGAAAGCCGTGCCCCAGGGAGGACCCCCACGTTATTACAACAGACACGGATAGGAGAGCAGCAAACTAGGCCAGCAGCTTACACTGCGAGGCCTCAGAGGCAGCCCACTGGAGCCCATTTACAGGCAAAAGACCTAGATCTTCTCTGGGAACCTCAGCACCTGTTCTCAGAAACCCAGAGCAATCAAAGGACAAACAGTGAATTACGCCCTTGCTGCAAGAGGGCAGTTGGTTGCGGTGGTCCCTGTGGACTATCCACACACACAACTGACCCGGGAGCAATGCGAGGAGTTGCAAGAAAACATCACCAAAAATGTAGACGAAATAGATGGGGAAAGTGACGATCAGCCACACTTCTCGAGTTAGATGAGGCTGTATCATTTATAGTGCGACAACTTAAGTAATTTACCTGAGGGCGGAGCTTAAATAAGCCACACCTACTTCTCTTTTGGCGCTAAATTTGAAGTGTGTCAGGTTATGTTATCAATGATGACTAACAGATAGAGAGGACATAGAAATCAATACAAGGATACAATATTTCATGAAATAATTATTATTGGCAATAAAAAAAGGTTCAGAAATAAATTTACTATCAATATTCAAATTATTATTCCAAAACATTATTTAATAAAAATAAATATTTAAATTTTATAAATTCAAATAAAAAATTGAAATGTAAAAATACAAAACAATTTTTTTTTAAAAAGATTTATTTACAATTATGCATAAATAGAATTGCTTTCAATGTGAATAAAATTAAATACATCAAAATATAATCACAAACTTAAAAATAATACAATTTTTCATAAAATAAAATACCAGGTCATTCAAAAAGTCCTGTCGTTTTTTGGGGGGAAATTATAAATAAATAAATATTTTCAAATAATCACCTTTATTCATCAAAATATCCACCGTTACAGTCGGTAACCTTCTCCCAACGAGATGGTAAAGCCCAAATTCCTTCCTTAAAAAACTGTTGATTTTTACTGCAAAAATAAGTGGTCAGTTCGTGAATTAGGTTGTCACGGTCTTGAAAACATTTCTGTCTCAGATTGTTGTCGAGATCTCTGAATAGGTGATAATCAGTGGGTGACAGGTCAGGGGAATATGGTGGGTGAGGCAAAACTTCCCAGCCTATTCAAGCGGGAAGTTAACGAAGATGCAGTTGTCAAGCGAACAAGCATATTGGCATCTGAAAGCTTATGAGGAATCTATTTATCCAGTTTTTTCACTTTTCCCAGTTCTTTAAGGTAATTCCAGGCAGTGGTGGCTGAGATATTAAGTTGAGAGGCTATCTCTGAACAACTTTGACGCGGATCCAACTCTACTACTCTTCGAACGTCCTCCTTATCAATTACAGTTGGTCGACCCGAGCGTGCCTCGTCTTCTAGTGTCTCGTCGCCTCCACGAAATTTTGAAAACCAAAATTGTGCCTTCCGCTCAGACAGCACATCTTCCCCAAACACGGAGCATATTTTTCTAGCAGTTTCGGCAGCTTTTGAGCCAAGTTTAAACTCATAGAGCAAAATCGACCGAATTTGAGTTTCAACTGGAATCATTTTAACTAGACAGTTGGATGGTGACTGCATTAAATTAATCCTCCTTAGCCTCCTATTCATAAAGTATAAACATTTGTGTTTACATGGATAAAAGTTGTATTGAACGGAATTAATTAGCAAACACTCTAGAATCAAAATAAACAACGAACAAACGAAAAACGACAGGACTTTTTGAATTACCTGGTACAAAAGTGCAATAAATCAAAAATTAAATAACATGATTTTTTCTTTCTTTCTGAAAATGTAAAACTCAAAACAGTGGAGGACAATGATCACTAATCACATTCATGCAGTATTTACAAAAAACATGAATAAATGGTAAATCACAGTAATAATCATGAATGTATAGGACAAAATAAGTCTGATATGAAGTAAATTAAACAAATTTCATAACACATCTATCACATTTAATGAAATTTATTTATTTTTTGTAAAAATAAATTTAATATGACCAAATATTTCATCTTATTCAGCATCGCTGCATTCACTCGAAAAATCCTCGGATGTAGAAGTGTCACCTAATGAAACAATAATTTCTTCAATGGCAACATCAATGACACCATCGTTTAACCAATAATCTTCTTCAATTTTCTTTACATGCTCACAGCATGCTTTCCATTTTTCTTTGGTGTATTTACTGAACATTAATTCCAGGTATTCTCTTTTTTCGTTTAATGCAGTAGATAGGCACCCTTGTGCTACCCTATTTTTTATATCACCCCACACTAATTCAATGGGGTTAACTCAGGATGATTTGGTGGCAAATATAATAGACTGTGACCATTATCTTTCAACATTTCCTCCACAACAAATTTCTTTTCAATATTTAATCTCTTGCAGATTTCTAATAATTCAGGCTTTTTCATTTCAATATTGTAGGGTATTTG
The DNA here is from genome assembly GCA_911387785.2 of Aelia acuminata. Lineage (NCBI taxonomy): Eukaryota > Metazoa > Arthropoda > Insecta > Hemiptera > Pentatomidae > Aelia > Aelia acuminata. The sequence goes on along the minus strand of OU426978.1, from coordinate 108,605,482 downwards.
GTTGACCTTAAGCCACTCTACAATGTCTTTCTTTAACCATCCAAAATATATTTTTTTTGTTAACTTGCATGCAATGATAGGCAGCATTGTCCATAACCACCACACTATTACCTGGCATATTTGGTATTAGCATTTCCCTCGTCCACTTATGGAAATTCAATGAGTTCATTTTACCGTGATAATCTGCAGTCTTTTCCTGCAACTTAAATATAAAAAGGGCATTACGAATAAATCATCCTTCACCTGCTGCATGCACAATTATAAGTCGTGGGCCCTTCCAAATATTTTTGGTTGCGCCAATTTCATCAGGACTTTGCCAAGTGGTATGAGTTGCATGCAGATATGTTTCATCCACATAAACAATGTTTATTTTCTCATCTCTGTACTCCCGTATTTTCCTGAGGTATCATATTCTCGCTGCAACAACTTCAGGCTTTTCTGCAAGAATCTTTCTGTTGCTTTGGCACTTTTTCCAAGTGTAGCCCATTGATTTCAATTTTCTTCTCAAACATTCTTTACTACAATTCAATTCTCCATCCATCTTTAAAGCTGCAATCAGGGTACTTAAAGTAGGACATTCCTTCTTAAATATATAAAAATCATGTATTTTTCTTCTTATCAAAGATTCTGTAAATGAATCAATATTAATTTTTGCGCTTTTCACTTTTCCTCTTTTTGTTGGTGTGGAAAAATTTAATTTTCCATCTGTCTTCAACATTTTCTGACCTTCTTTCACTATTTTAATCACAGTAGGTTTCGCAAACTGCGATATTTCACATACTACATCTAAAATATTGTAATCAAGTCTATGTATCTCCTTGTTTTTTTTTAGGTAGTCATGAAAACGGAAAACCATTTCTCTAGCCTGCCTTTTGATCACTTTAGTAGATTTTCCCGTCTCTTTCTTCTTGGGAGTCTCGTAACTGCATGAAGGTGTTGACATTTTAGCGGTTAGATCACAATCAAACTAAAAAAACAAAGTATAGCAAATACTAACAACGAAGTAAGGTACCCTAACTGTTATAGTGCCTTTCTATTGGCCACTAAAATGACGTCACAGTTCGCCCATGCGATTCCCAGGTAAATTACTTGAGGAGTCGAGCTATACTGTCTAGACGAACACACTGTACAGTGGCTGAAAAAAATTCGAGTCAGCGACAAGAGGGAACTAATGAAAGTGATCAAGATTGGAGCTTTCTTTCCAGGAAAAGCACCATCTGACGAGACACTGCTGAAAAGGATCAGAATACAAAATAAGGCAGTCTCCGACATAATAACATGGAGTCATAATGTCTCCAACGAGGAAACATGCTCGGATCATAAATACATAAGATTTGACCTACTGGACAAATTAAACTATAATGAGGAATGCAGAATGGATGAGATATCTACAATACAATGGATGGGATATCTCTTGCAGATGGGATATCTACATCCTTGTGGAAATCCCTTACTAAATATCAAAAATCTGTCAGAAGAGAAAAAAGAGAGGCTTGGAGGAATTTTCGCTCAGAGGTGAGCGACATTCCAGAGGCAAGCCGAGTTAAAATAAGTGAAAGTAAAAATACTAAAAAAAACAGAACAAGAAACTTTGGGCACGCTAAAGGTGGAAGGGGGATCCACGGCAAACGACATGGAAACCCTTGAAACCATGGGAAGAACCCAGTTTCCAAACTGCGAAATTAAAAACACCATCATTAACTACTCCACATACTCTACATCGATGAACGATGAAATTATGTGGAGGGAAGCAAAGCAAATAGTCACCAGCAGTGCCTTGGAATAGGCTGTCAACACCATGAAGCCATAAAAATCTGCTGGCACGGATGGAATATTCCCTGCACTAATTCAGAAAGGAATAAATATCATAAGACCTGACCTCTTAAAACTATTAGGAGGTAGCCTAGCATTAGGATATTTCCCTACCGAATGGAGAATATCCAAGGTAAGGTATATACCAAAACCAGGTAAAGAATCATACGATGATCCTAAAGCCTTCAGACCCATATGTCTTTCATCATTTCTAAAGAAGACTTCTTTAGAGAAGTTAGTCGACAGAAATGTGAGAAAACAGATATCGGAAACAAACCCGATACACGAAAGGCAATATGCATACCAAGCAGGAAAATCCTGCAAGGTAGCACTGCAAAATTTGGTTTTAAGGATTGAAAAATCTCTACAGCAAAAAGAAATAACAATTGGCACCTTTGTCAACATCGAAGGAGCATTTGACAAAACACCATTTAATGTCTTCAAGGACGCTATAAGGAACAGAAATATAGACAAAATCTCCTCCAGATGGATAGAAGGAATGCTGGAGGAAAGTATTTGATATTATGTACTGAAGGTTGTACGCTGAATGAACTACACTCCGGGACAAATATAAGTGTACACCCTGTTGTGCTTATGCCCCTTATTCCTGTATTATTATTTACAACTGGTACTTTTTGTTCCAAAAGGAATAAATAATTAGTGAAATATGGATATTGTTGAGTTCGAGCATTCCCAATTCCCTGGTCGGGGGGAGTATGCCCTCGCTCATTAGTAGTTTGTAAGTAAAGTGGGAAATTTCAGTGATCAACATAATTTTAATATAATGAAAGAAAACAACAATTTTATTTTTCTATTGGTAATACAGTTTCTGCTGAATAATGAAAAGCAACATAAGAAATAAAATGAACATTTGCCTTGCTCATATTTGAAGTCCATTATGTGCCGCTTGCTTCTCTGCCTGCCATCCCGGCTCCCCGGGTCCCCTTACTGAGTCCTTAGCCGGACATTGTTGAGTGAAAAGAAGGAAAAATGAAGAAACTTAAGTGATGGATCACTATACAACGTTCACCCAGGGGGGTCACAGTTTGACTTGATTGGCCACTAGGTGGCGCTAAATTAGGCTCTTAGTTCATATGATTTGTTCAGAGTGCACTGAACATACCGCCCACCTTAAATTTGTGTAGTTCAAATTTAAAAATAAAAATAGAGAAAGAAAACATATAAATAAAATAACCTCAGTTTTGCTTTTAAGTAGAATTGTTGTTGTTGAGGAGTTGTTGTTGGCGTTGTAATCTCTGTTTGCTGTGTTAGTGAGACACTTGTAATGATGAAAATGAAAAAACTCTTGTTGGGAGTAAAGGAAGGAAAAAGAAAGTATCTCTTTCGGAGAAAGAAGATTAAAGAATAAAACAAAGAAAAAAGGAAAGCCTATGAGAAAAAAAAAATGGACAGAAAGAAAAAAAAAAAAAATACTTCCAATTATCAAATAAAATTGAAAAACCTCTTTTAGATAAAAATAATAAAACAACTCCTAGGGTGATTGACTCTCTCCTGGAGGAGAAAAGGAATGCTTAAAATGTGATATCAAAGAGCTAGTCGCTCTTACGAGATTCGTGCCCTGAGGAGTCGCATCTCGCACCAATCCATCTTTACCAGGATAGACTTTGACAATGCGGCCCACAGGCCTTTTTGACGTCGAAGGGCACGAGGCGTTGAATATGACTCTTAATTTTGGCACAGCTGGACCCTGCTGCCGGACTAGGTGATGTGGAATGATGTAAGAAGAAGGTCCACTCGAAGATGACAGGTAGCTCAGCAGGGCGTGTTCTTCCCTAAATCCTCTATAATGCTGTGATAGATGAGGATCTTTGGTCATTTTGCACTCAAGAGCGAAGAGTCGCTTAGAAGCAGTTTCTCGGTTGTTACCGAGGGAGCATGATTTATCGGTCAAAGGGAGTTGGGCACAATAACGTCCTTCGGAAGTCCTAAAGTGATTTTTAGAAAATTGTTCCTCGCAATATGCGTCCTGCGGGGAGGACTTTATCGTAACTTGTGGTTCCTCAATTTCCCAAGATTCTTGTTGCTGCCTTTCAATGGAGCAGTGATATTCGGTGAAGAAGGAACTATGAACTTGAGTAAGATCTTGATTTCCCAATCTTCCGATAACAACCAATCCGAACACACTTGGAAGGAGGTGAATATCGTCTATACCCGAAGGGTAAGGAGCCCCAGTAATGAGTCGAGGGTATAGGTCACATCCTATGAGTAGGTCTACCTGCTTTGGAACAAAGAATTCGTCATCAGCTAACCACTGTTGTTGAAGAGGACGAAGGTCTACATTGTTAATGGCGGAGCTTGGCAAGTTGGAAGATATTTTATCAACCACTAGACATTGGGCGTTGTGTTGTTCGGCCGATGGATGTGGAGTGATGATGACAGACATTGATCCCATGGGACGCGTTATGGAATCGTCGCCTAGTCCAGTAATAGTTCCTGAACAAGGGCTGATGGTTGTACCCAACTGGAGGGATAGTTTCTTGGATATGAAGGTACGCTGGCTGCCACAATCCAATAGTGCTCTGCACTGAAGAAAACGGCCTCGAACGTCCTGCACAAGAGCTTTGACTGTGCCCAGAAGTATAACTCCGTGCTGTGTTTCCTCTTGGTGAGGTGAGCAACCAAACCCGATGAATGCCTTTGGTCCGTTTTCGCTTAAAGCGGCATCTTGATGCGAACCACTCGTCGTCTGGTCAACGGCGAGTTTGTTCTTCCCATCAGTGTGATGAATCAGGCTGTGATGCCTTTGATTACAAAACCGGCAGTTCCACTTTGAAAGGCATTCCTTTACTTTGTGGTCTTCACGGAGGCAATTTACACAGCCTTTCCACGCGCGTATGAACTCCTGGCGTTGTGCTGGTTGCATAGCGACAAATTTGGGACAGTACCCTAATAAATGTCCTCCCTTGCATAAAAAGCAGCTTTTTGGGGTGGGACAGGCATGATATACTGTAGCGGGAGACTGGTTACGTTTGTAGCTCTGCTTCTGTTGATTGTGAGTAAGGCGACCTGCAACTACGTCGGTCATATGAAAGGACGCCGATTGGTATTTTCTTTTATTTAAATTTGGACCCTTGTATCCTGAAGAATTTCTTCCCTTATTATGAGTTTGAAAGTTGGGGCCGGTTTCGATGTCCTTTGATAGTTTCAAGGCGGTGAGGCGCTTTCGGACGAATCCAATAACTTCTTCACACGTTGGAAACTGCTGATCCCCATTGCGGGATAGCTCAAAGTTCCTCCGGGTTACACCGTCGAGCGTGCGCAGGGCCAGCGAAGCGAGCAGGAACTCAGCAGGGTCCGTCAGGCGTAGTCCCTTGAAGGCGTCGATGCTGTCCGCAACTCCAGACAAAAACCGCTCATAGCGACGTCGTTCATCGGAGATGTCTTTCACGCTTGTGTCTAGAATGCGTTGGACAAATACGGTGGCCAAAACCCTTGGATCGTCGTAGGTGGAAACAAGCTTTTCCCATGCAAGGATGTAAGATCGCTCTTCTACGGGAAACCTGGAGACCAAAGAGGCTGCTTCTCCCTTAAGGGCGCCCAGCAAATAATGGAATTTTTCCACATTTGTGAGTCCATCGACGTCATGGAACAGTGACATAAATGTGTCCCGGAAATGAGTCCACTTCCACAAATCACCAGAAAATTCTGGGATTTGTATTTTTGGCAGGTGTGCTTTGCTGTTAGTGGCATTCGTGCTAAGACTGCCTAGTAATTGAGTCAAGTCATTTTGAGGGGGTTTCTCCTCCTTGTCTGACCTTTGAAGTTGCATAAGGTAACTCTTTGAGGTTCTGATTTCCTTCAAGAGTTCGTCATAGATGGCGTCCCACTGTTCATTGGGAAATGCTTCTTCTCGACCTTGCTCGAGATAAGAGTCGGCGAGGTCATCATAATATCTCTTGAATTCTAGCCAATCAGTGTGGGCAGACTCCAACGTTGCTTCAAAGAGAAGTCTCTGGTTTGGGTCAACGATGGCATTGCGTCCAGCTTCTGAAGTGCCCAATATGTTGCGGCGTAGAGCGCGTAGTTTACGCTCCAGGGATTTAATATATTGATTAAAATCAACAACCGATCGTGGCATCATGAAGATTAGTAAGGGACTAGGGTGGCAAGAATGGCAGAAAAGAGGACGGGGCAACAACAATAAATGAGGGTGGACTGGTATAAGAAATACCAACGAGAAAAAGAAAATCAAATAAACAAACAAAGCAAGTTCAGCAAAAGTTCAATTGGTTAAGACAGTGATCTTGTAAAAATAGAAACCGCCATGAGCAATGAGCGGATGATGAATAGAGGACTGCAAATAGATCATTCTCTTCAATAAAAACAAAGTAAATGTACGCTGCACTAAGAACTGAAAAACAAAAGAGCTAAACAGTAAATAACAGCTGTAATATTTATAGCGCCGATTGATGGCGAAAATGATTAGTGTGTAATGAGCGTGGTCAATGTTTGACAAAGTGTGCTCATTAACTAGTGCCAATCGATGGCGAAAATTGTTAATGAAAATTAGAAATAAATTGATTAGTGAGCACGGTCAATGTATGACGCAGTGTGTGCACCTGAAAGAAATGATATATTGATTGAGATATTGATATAATGATATATTGATAGTGTTATAGACAATAGTTAAATGAAATGGTAATGGTTATGATAACCTAACATTAGTTACTTGTGATGAAATGAATCTATTGTGCAACTTTGAAGTTTGAAGAATCGATCTCCTAGCGCTTATGCTGGAACCTCTATGGCGGTAGTAAACAGCAGTGAAACCTACTTCTACGCGCGCTGTTCCCTCATGGATCTCTTATCTGTGTGTGTGGGCTTGAGACAAATAGTGTTTAATTGATGATGAATGTTCTTAGTTAATTGATTTAGTGAAACAAATTTTATATTAAATGAGTTTAGATTGATTTGTTATCCATGGTAAATGAATTGTGTACTGTTTCAAATGATTCAATGTTTTACAAGCTAAGAACTGAGTTCATTCTTTTGCTCAAAAAGTTATTAGTTTTCATCAAGAAATTGTATAAGGTGAACGTTTACAGTTAATCAGCTGCACTATTTAATTGTAACAAAGTGATCAATAAATATTTTTGCAATGTCAATACCTTGTTTTAGAAAATCATTTTCCTACAATTTGATACAAAAGAAATAAAAGTAACTAAACAAAATGAATTCAAAGTATATGTGATTATACTTTCAAAGTATATATGATTAAAATGTAAGTATAACAGTTAAATTTGATACAAAAGAAATAAAGGTAACTGAACAAAATGAATTTGAAGTATATGTACTTATGCTTTCAAAGCATATTCATTGCAATGTAAGTATAAAATTTAAATATGATGCAAAAGAAATAAAAGTAACTAAACAAATGTAATTATACTTCCAAAGTATAAGTAATTGAAATGTAAGTACAACATTTAAATAAAATTTAAATAACAGTGATAGTAAAATGTTGCGGCCAGAAAAGCAAAACAAAAAAAAGGTAAAATTAAGGTTATTTACTGAAATGTTTTGACTTGGCCTTAGATGATACAGATAATTGTAATAAATGTACTTAATATTTATAATTCCATAAAATGAATGATTTTATCAATTCAGCTTTTTAACTATGAACACATTTCAGATCTCATTTTAAAAATAAACCAATGCATTTAGCATTTGTTCTTTTAGAAAACTGTTTCAATAAATTACAAAAAATAAAATAAAAGAAAATGATTTCGATTGAGAGTGAAAACAAATACAAGTAGGTGTAAAAATTATTAAAATTATACAGAGATCCTGAGAATTAGCTGTTTCACTTCAAGCAATTGGACATTTATTAATTAAATGTCGACATTTAATAAATCCATTTAGCTGCTGTTATTAAGTAAATAAAATTTTATTTTTAGTTGAATGGCCAGTTGACTTGACCAACATGAAAAAACTGGCATTGAGTAAAGGTCACAGGACCTGTTGCATACTGTGTTGATCACTGAACTTTTTTTTTGCTAATATTCTATTTAAATTAGTGTTGACATCACGTCGGGGTCACCAAATGTTGAGTTCGAGCATTCCCAATTCCCTGGTCGGGGGGAGTATGCCCTCGCTCATTAGTAGTTTGTAAGTAAAGTGGGAAATTTCAGTGATCAACATAATTTTAATATAATGAAAGAAAACAACAATTTTATTTTTCTATTGGTAATACAGTTTCTGCTGAATAATGAAAAGCAACATAAGAAATAAAATGAACATTTGCCTTGCTCATATTTGAAGTCCATTATGTGCCGCTTGCTTCTCTGCCTGCCATCCCGGCTCCCCGGGTCCCCTTACTGAGTCCTTAGCCGGACATTGTTGAGTGAAAAGAAGGAAAAATGAAGAAACTTAAGTGATGGATCACTATACACCGTTCACCCAGGGGGGTCACAGTTTGACTTGATTGGCCACTAGGTGGCGCTAAATTAGGCTCTTAGTTCATATGATTTGTTCAGAGTGCACTGAACAGATATGTTACAATAAACTCTTTATTAGAAATTTTCATATACAATTAAAACCATTTAATAAAATTGGACAAATAAAAGTGTACACTTTAATTTTTATAAAAAATGTGTGGGAAGTACCTAATCTTTAATGAAAACTTAGTAGTATATAACATCACCTTTTTTTTTCTAGCACTTTCAACAAGCGCTTATTCATGGAAAGACACGGATTTTTTAAAAGATCTTGATTCTTGCGAGTGACGACTTCTGTTGCTTTTTTGATACCTCTCCAGTGATCATCAGTATTAAACTCACCTTTAGCGTACAATTGATCCGAGAGACATTTCCAAAAGCTCTCGATTGTATTCAGATCTGGGAAGCGAAAGGGCCACCCCACCAATGTGATCCTCATTTCATGAAGGGTTGCCTTCGATTTTTGACTTGGAACATTATCTTGCAAGAAATGAAAATTTCCGCCTGGATATATCTGGGTTGCCCATGGGTACATCCTTTCTTTGATCGAAGTTAAATATTGCTCACTATTCACTCTTCCGGTAAGCCTTTCAATGCGGTAATTACCAGAGGCGGTTATCGCTCCCCAAACCATCACACCCCCTCCTTGATTTTGACGTTTTTTTCTGTTGTAAATAGTTTTTTTGGCCTTCTTCTATGTAACTGTATTCATTATCAGGCCCATCTTTTTCGTCCGAAAAAATTGTGTTTTCCCAAATTCCCAAAACCCATCAAAAGCCACTTGCGAGCCTGGACTATACGACACACGCGGTGCATTTTGGTTAGGGGATTTTTTTTTTTAATTTTTTTTTTTCTTGATATTCATTTCACAAAGTTTTATCTGGATAATTTTCGTAGATATATTAAAATTTAAATTAAACCTAATTTTTCGTGCCGACGATAATTCAACTTCCCTTGCCAAACGACGAATTTCCTTTTTATCCTCGTTGCAGTGTGATGTCCTAGCTTTTCTTTTGTTCCTCTCTTCTTCTTGACTCGATTTTAATCAGTTTTGAACATTTTAGCAACTTTGGTGTGAGGAAGAGAATATTTTCGACCAACTTACCTATAGCTAAGGCCACGACCAACATCTTTCTTAAACCGGATAATTAAGTCAACAGAATACATTTATATATTACTGAAAAGCAATATTCAATGAGTGGATATGATTAGAACCGAGATACACAATGATAAAATAACTGTACACTTTAATTTATCGCAGTCTCGCTTGTTTATACTGTGATTAAGGGTCTGGCCACACATGTCCGCACCGGATCCGCACCATAGCAATAATACAGGTTATGTTCAGAATATTTTTAATTTAACTTACATATTACCTTTAGTTATGCCTAAAGTGGCCCGTGTCTGACATGTGTGGCTTGAACTTTAGGCATAACTAAAGGTAATATGTAAGTTAAATTAAAAATATTCTGAACATAACCTGTATTATTGCTACGGTGCGGATCCGGTGCGGACATGTGTGGCCAGACCTTAATTCTCTTGATGACAGCAATATACCTACCAATGGTGTTTCCGAATTAAATTTGTTTTTATTTTCTGCCATAGTATAGTATTTGAAAATATTTATTACCATGAATTAAATAAATAACCGAGTTTCAACTGTACACTTTTATTTGTCCCGGAGTGTAGATCTTGGCCTGAACTCGAACTCCTTTAATCTTTCACCTGTTTTTCTTTTTTCTGTGACTGGTTAATTTTTTCGTCTTCTTGATGAATTGTAGGTGAATTTTCCAGCATGTTTTCTACCTCGTTCAGGCAGTATGGACTTCCTCTAACTTTGAAAAACTATCTTCTGTAAGAGGCGATTTTGTCCAGAACTTTTAATTTATTAATGCAATTAAAAAATTTTCTGCTTTCTTCCCTATCTTCCTGTGACTTGCCATGGCTTACGCTGTAATTATTTCTAGCTAATTCCTTTTCTTTTCATAATTGCCTGTTTAACTCCATAATTACTAACCCTTTAACCGGGCGGGACGTATATATGTAACGTATATATATAATTATTTCTAGCTAATTCCTCTTCTTTTCATAATTGCCTGTTTAACTCCATAATGACTAACCCTTTAACCGGGCGGGACGTATATATGCGTCCTAAAATATTTGTTATTTTTATTATTATTTATATATGTATATATAATTATTTATATTTATATATATATATTCACGTAGATACACGTATCTATGACTAATACCTCTGTTTTACGAAAATATAAGTCCCACCCTCCTTTCTTTCTCCTTTCCTTTCCAGGGTACAACATATATTACAAGGACACATTTATACGTCCCGCCCGGTTAAAGAGTTAAGGGATACCAAGATAGGTCTTGGTTCCCGACCTTCACCAATTTGAAAACAGTTATTTATGGCGTGTGTTGGTAATTCTACATTAACTTTATGGCACATATTAATTACTTTCGTAGAGACTTCCTCGTTTTCCGTATAGGGCAGATTAAAAATTAAAAAGTTGTTTTTCCTTCTTTCTCTCGTTATAGACTTTATTTCATTTTCTAATAAACTAATTTTTTTATCCAGTTCCAAATGTTTCTTCTTGAGGTCAGTAATTTCAGTCATTAAAGACTTCAAAATTACTGTTATTTTGTTTAGCGAGTTTTTGGATTCTTCGTTATTATGGTTGATAACCTCCAACATATCTTCGTTAGCGGCCAACAATGTAATTCAAATAGAAATTGAATTTTATATTGACGATAATAGTAAATACAGCTGATAGATGATAGCCCAGAACATGAAGTATCTAGGGAAGCAGCAGTGGGGATCGAGGAGTAAAAGCTTGCTGATACTAAGAGATAACAACTTACTGTGAAATACTTTCCAATACTCCTTCAATTCTTAACGAATTTCAATAAAAACTTGAATACGAACTACACTAGCATATCAAAAATCACTTTAATTGGCTCAATATAACTTTTCAGACACAAGCTAAGCTAGAAATCAGAGACAGAGCTGATGTTACACAGTACATGGCCCCACTCAACGTAAAGAATTCTGTATGAAAAGAATACTTTCATTACATGTCAAGACTTGATATAATTTAGGTTGCAAATTTCTTTTTTTCACTATCACATTATTGTCTGCACACACAACTTAAAGTTTTCGATCCATTAAAGAAACCAAAAGTATGAGAAAAATCTATGTTTTATTGTAATACAATACAAATGTAATTAACTAAAATAACAGATACTTCACACTATTAATTCAAGGATGTTAAAGACCATGAAAGAGATCGAGCTAAAAAGCTGAAATTGTGTAGATCTCTTTCCTTCTCGGAGATATCACAAAAGACTTGGAGACACAAAAGCTAGTTTCGGCTTGGCCGAAGATTCGGCCGATTTTTGGCCGAAACTGAAACCAAAATTTCGGTCGGTCACTAAAAAAAGTCATTTTTTCATCGAATTGTGACTGGTGATGTAAAGTAGATTTACTTCAAGAATCCTAAGCATAAAAAATCCTTGGTAACTTCAGATAAACCATTGGCATCGTTTCCACAGCCAAATCGTTTCGGAAGGAAGACAATGTTCTGTGTTTGGTGGGATCAGAAGGGTGTTATCTACTAAGAGCTGCTGAAACCTGGGGAAACTGTTTATTTTAATTCAATTTTAATCAAGCTTAGCGCCACCCTAAATATCAAGAAAGGACACACAAAGTGATCTTGCAACATGACAATGCCCCATCACATTCGACCAAAGAAACGATCCAAGCGTTTGGTTCGAATAGTTTTTCATGCTTTAATAGTGATTTATACGAGAGTGTTGTTCTAGCTTCCGTACTGTTCATATTGGTCTCTAGTTATTCTAAAGTAAAAGTGGTTTATAGTCCTCTGTTTGCTATAATTGTTTATAAAATGGTAGATATATAACTAAGACTGAACATAGTGAAAGACGGTGAAATTTGATGCAGCCACTGCACCATAAGTAAAGAGGAAATCTATTCAATTTCCATACCTTAGAGACTAATAGTTCCTAATACAAGGAATAGTGGGGAGCCTCAAGCAGGACAGTAAATATTATTGTCCAGTGTTCCTGTCCACTGTTATAGATTAAAACTGTTTATTGACTATTTATGATACAGTTATTTACTACGGAGCCTGCGTATATTTATAAGTCATATTTTTAATAACAATATTTTAAAATCATTTTTATAAAAAAAAAATTTAAGTATTTGAATGCCTTCTAAGAATCAGGGTCAATCACCATTAAAAAAACCGTCCTGTTTATTCTAAAAGAGTAAGAAGCTCACCAGAATTAACTGATAATAAGCCAAAAAGGACAAGTATGGCAACATCCGGCTCTTTAATTTCAGTAGATCGGGTGGCCCTCACGAAGGAAGAACTTATGAGTTCTATTTCATCTATTGTGAATACTGACTTGAATGAAAACCTGGTACCTTTGAATGAAAACTACCCATCGCTCATTGAACAGTTAAAGTTGTCAACAAGGGGCTTAAAGCCCTCTATGAAGATAATAAAAACCTACATGAGGAAAATAATCTTCTCAAGGTGGAAATTAATAATATAAAACTGGCACTAGAACGAACTGATAAAACTCTAGATAATATTGAAATGAAATCACGCCGTAATAATAATATTATTAGAGGTTTAAAATATAATGAAAATACAGATTTGAAGAAGCAGGTTATTGATTTCTGTCACGAGGTATTTAATGTGGAGATTAATGCTGATTTCTGTTCGGTGTTCCCTCTGGGGAGAATGGGATTAATTAACCGGCCACTAATGGTATCGTTTGTGCATTTTTCAGACAAATGATCAATAACGAAATGTCTAAAACATCTCAAAGGTACGGGTCTCAGTATTCAAAACGATTTGCCGGATAATGTTAGACAAAAGCACTCTAAGCTGTTGTAGATAAGGAGAGAGATTTTTAAGTTGAAGCCTGATGAAAAAATCTTTGTCAGAGCTGATTGCCTTTACATCAGACAGATCTTCGAGTGGTCGCAGAGCCATGGCCTACAGTCCGGAGGCGAGCCTGGAGCGGTGAAGCTGAGTGAGGTCGTTACTACTCATTTATCAAAGTTTTAATCCGATCTGCTGACCCAATGAACGTCTCTCCGCGCGGAATACTCCAGCTGGTACGGTTTCTGCTGCCTCCTGTAGTTCTTCAGGGCTTCAAGCGGATACAAACTCCTGAGATGAGATTTCCAGCCAGAGTCATCATTTAACAGCCAGTGTTAAAAATAATTTTTGTTCTCTCTTTTATTGTTGCAGGTCTTAAGTCTAAAATAAGTGATCCTTTTTTCCTAAATTTTGTTAAAAAATTTGATATTTTTGTTTTGTTAGAAACATTTTTAGTAGAAGAGAGTGTAATACCTCTGGACAAAATTTTCATGATTATTACCTTTGTTTTACTCCAGCTGTAAAAACCTCTGCTTTTGGAAGAGCCATGGGGGGCGGGCTCTATGGAATCAGATCCTCACTGTCAAATAAATTAGTTAATTTTGTGAAAATCGATGGTGTCGATTTAATACGACTTGCCGGATTATTTGGAGGGTGGTGTTCGCATATCGGATATTACAGTTAAAATTTTAATGTTCGCCGATTATGTAGTTCTAATATGTGAACATCCGGTCCAGCTGCAAAGAAATATCAATATTTTGAAGAATTATTGTGATCAGTGGGGATTAGATACTGATATCTGTGGCTCGTTCTGCATGGCTCTATAGGTTTAACTTAGTGCAAGAGTTTAATTACTGAATGTATGCATTATTTTCATAACAAATATTTCATGATTATGTTTAACTTTAATTATTGAAAAATTATATTTAGTCATTGTATACCTTCTTTTCTATCTCGTATTTTTTTTTATTTCTTTTCAACTTCTTACCATCATTTACTATTACACTTATTTTTTACTTTTATACATTATTTTCTGTAATATTTAAAAGAAAATATTAATTTGTTTTTTTTACAGGGATTTTATCTGTTGTAAACACTATATACTATTATTTTTTATAAGTAGTGAAATTAATTTTGCAATAAAGTTTTCTACTTTTTCTTTATTTTTTTTTCTTTCTCAGGAAATTAATTTTGCAATTGAGGTTCTATTTTTGTTTTATTTTATTTTATTTTTCTCTTGCTATGTTAACACCACTCCAGCTGACGGGTACGTCCCAAGCCATAAATGCTTTGAATGAATTTTTGTATTTTCTTTTTTTATAAATAATAAAGCATTATTATGATTATTATTATTAATAGTGAATCATACATTTTTTGGCCTTTTTAAAATCTGCAATGTTCTAAAACATAAATATAACAATATTATCTAAAACATGGTAAATATTACCTTAGTTTCAATAAGTGTTTCATCTGATTCTTCCTCATCTTCACTATTTTCTTCAGAAGCAATGCCCTCGGTGAATTCATCTAAGAGCAGTGTCTCTTCATCAGTGAATTCAAGAATTCCATGGGTTTTTGATTCTGTTGAAAGGTTATTTGTGATGTTAATCATTCCACCATGGAACACTTTTTTTTTCTGCTCTTCCTTAATAAACAAAAACTAAGTAAATAGACATGAATACAAATAATATATGAGGCATGTGGTTTCAAAACCAGCTACATCCATTTTCAACAATTTTTCAGGACTGATCAAAAAAGGATCAATTGGAACAGCTTTTGATAAGAAATGGAATCTTTTAGTATTGATTTTCGAAGGATCTAGACGTTTTTGAAACAAACGCGTCTAACACATTTTTTTTTTAACATTAAAAACTTGAAAAATGGATGTAACCGGTTTTGAAATCAAACCCCTCAGAACACTTCAACTTCAAAATATCACCTAAATAAAATTACTAAAACAATTGAAGACTATATGTCACTCCAACCTCCTAACACAGATTTCAAACACACTTCCCCACTTGAACTCACTAGACTCATCAAGACACTCAAAATCACTAAGGCTCCTGGCCCTGACAATATACCCGCAATATTAATTAAAAATTTTTCCAAAAAGGCAGTTATGCATACAACAAAAATTTTCAACAGCTGTCTAAGACTAAACTACTTCCCTAGCAATTGGAAAAATGCAAAGCTAATACCATTGGCCAAACCTCATAAAGATCAAGAACTTCCAACTAGTTATAGACCGATCAGTCTATTAAATATCCTTTCAAAATTGTTCGAAAATTTTTTAAAACATCGCCTTACTGAACACATGATAGTCAACAATATATTAATAAATGAACAGTTTGGATTTCGACATTATCACTCAACCACTAGCCAATTAGCCCATGTTGTTGATAATATAACCGAAAATTTCAATCTTAAGAAACACACTGGTATGATCCTTATTGACATTGCTAAAGCATTTGATACTGTTCACACCAACTTATTGATCTTCTAATTAATAAATCTTAACATCCCAAGATACTTAATATTAATCATAAAATTGTTTTTATCAAACAGATCATTTTTCGTTTCAGTAAATAATATATCCTCCCCCAAGTATCACACTATTTCCGGCCTCCCCCAGGGTTCCTGTTTAAGTCCAATATTATTTATATTATTCATTAACGATTTTCCAAAATTCAAAAATGTTAACATAGCCCTCTTTGCCGATGATACTGCATTATTCTCCTCATCATATCGAATTGATACAATAATAAATAGACTCAAAGAATCTTTTAGAAAAACATCTAAATACCTCAAAAAATGGGGTTTACATTTAAATATTGAAAAAACAGAAGCCATAATTTTCACGAAACGAAGGCCTACAATTCCATCTAACATAATTTTAAACAATCCTTCGATCTATATTGCTAAAACAGTTAAATATCTAGGGGTCACATTAGACAGCAGGCTATTATTTAACCACCATATAAATTCAAAATTAGAAAACGCGAAGAAAATAATGTAAAAAATGTATCCGTATTTTAATAAAAAAATCTAAATTATCCAGCAAAAATAAATTAATTCTATATAAAACGGTACTCCGACCTATCATTACTTATGCCTGTCCCATATGGAGCTTCACTAACAAAACAAACATCAATAAACTACAAGTATTCCAGAACAAATGCCTCAGAATAGTTAACAACTACCCATATTACACCAGAATAACTAAAATGCACTCAGAACTAAATATAGACAGGATACAGGAATACATATATAAACTGACCCATAATTTCTTTCAATCTTGCACAAACTCATTAAACCCATTAATAACAGAAATAGGAAATTATACAAAAACAACAACCCGAAGATACAAACATAAAAGAACGTAACATATATTATTGTAAAAATTATTTAATCATTTATATTTTATTTAATGATTTGTACTTCATTTTATTTAAAGATATGTATTTTATTTTAATCATTGTTTTGGGTTTTTTTTTCTCTTTTTTTTTTTACCAAATTATATAAAACAGTTTTAAATTAAATTGACAACAAGAACATGAATTGTACAAGGGAGTACCCCAATCAATTATAAACATGTATATTTTGTAAATATGGAATAAAATAAATATTTAAAAAAAAAAAAAAAAAAAAAAAAAAAAATAAAACGCCTCATATATAAGTGTTTTTTTTTACACACACGCACGCACGCACACGCACACGCATACACACACACACACACACACACACACACACACACACACACACACACAAACACACACACACACACACACACACACACACAGGGGTTTTTGGTTAAAGATGGCGACCGACTATGATCAGCTTTTGGAGCAAAACCTTTTATTCATCAGTAAAGCTATTACTGAATCTAGTAATATGAGGAATGATCTGAAAAAGGGTTTAACGGATGCTTTGGCAGGGTTTAGAGAACTTTTCAACAGAATGAAGAGTGGCCTAATGGATAAGAAGGAACAAGACGTTACCCCATTGCCTCATTCCTACAGTGAAATCACCAAAAAGCCAAGGACTCAGGTGAGTACAATTAAACCTGTTTATAAAATTAGTATCAAGCCTAAAAATAAAGCGAATAATTCAGATGAAACGAAAAAATTATTGAAAAAAAAAGTTGACCCTGTCAAGCTTATCATGGGGGTGGAAGGTGTAATCAAGATTAGGAATGGAGGGGTGTTGCTTAGAATGGCCTCCGTATCAGACTGTGATAAGCTAACAGGCGAATTAAGTAAAAAATTAGGAGAGAGCCATAGTATCGAAAAAGTCAAAAAATCTAGACCAAGGATGTTAATAAGTAACTTGCCTCCTGATATTGACGAAAATAATTTAGTTGAATTATTAAAACGTCACAACTCAGAACTTCTTGAAAAAGATAGTTTCTTGTCCCTCTGTACCATGTTGTCACGGGAAACAAGTAATAAAAATATTAAAATAAGAAGCGCTGTGATAGAAGTGGATCCTAAATTACGCAAAAAATTAATAGGCATAGTAAAAATTAAATGTAGATGGGTAATTTGTAATATCACTGATATCATTTACATATGCCGCTGTAGGAATTGCTGTCAATATCATGGTGGTAAAACCTGTGAATCCCCGACGAGATGCCCTCTCTGTGCCTAGGAACATACCGGTAAATGCAATAACCAAACAGCAACATATAAATGCATTAACTGTATAAAATATAATGAATATACCACGCACACAAAGGTAAACAGTAATCATGCTGCTACTGATAAAAGCTGCCGAGATATATTTCCGTTCGTGAACGAATCATTCAAACCATCGATTATGGCTATTAGATATAAAAGTAACATGAAACTAGATAAACTTAATTGTGCTCAGGTAAACCTATAAAAATCGAAGGCGGCAAATTCAAACCTTTAGAACTTAGTCAATATTTTGAAACTCGACGTGGTGTTCATTCAAGAACCATACTTCTATAATGATAAACCAACATCTTTATACAAGGGGTGGCGTATATTTTATGCCGGAAATAGTAGAATTAGATCAGCTATTATAATAACAAATCCGGAAATTGATGCTGTACTAATTCGATCTTTGTCAAATGAGGATATCATCACTGTTGAAATAAAATATAAAAATATTCCGAAGCTACTTGCGATAAGCGCCTATTTAAGTGATACTAAAGATATAGCTCTTGACTTGAACTATTTAAGTGATATCCTCAGCTGTAAGCTAGGAAATAAGGTTATAATATGTAAGGACAGCAACGCCAGATCAACAACCTGGTTTGACTGGGAAACAAATAAACGAGGACGTCTTCTTGAAGAATTTTTAGCTGAGAAACTTTTAATTATATTAAATAAAAAAGACGGGAAACCTACTTTTAAGACAAATAAGGGTCGCAGTGTAATAGATTTTACAATAGCTACCACTTCAATAGTTCCATTTATCAACGACAGCAAAGTCCATTCTGATAGATCTATTAATCAATGAGGTGATAGAAAAATATGAAACAAAATTTATGAGTTACGAACGTCAATTTGGACCTCACTTGACAATAGATAAAATTCCAAATCCAGATTACATAATACCCAGGTTTATCGATGTGTTGCACCCTAGAAAGCTCTCCGATTGATTGCAATATACAATACAGGATATATACAGATGGAAGTAAAATTGGAGAAGATACAGGCTGTGCATTTGTAGTTTACAAAGATAGAATGGAACTTCTTCATACTGAACAATTCAAACTTGCAGACTGGTGCACCAATAATCAAGCTGAATTACTGGCAATAAAGGAATCATTACGGTGGCTATTAGAACAGGTAGAGCAAGATAACCGGACTGCATCTATATATACCGACAGCCAAGGGTCAGTAGATATAACTAGAGGTGGAAGAGCCATAAGTGACACAGTGCATGATATCATTTGCTTGTTGAGTCAACTCACTTTGAATCAATGGAAAATTAACTTACGATGGATCAAGGCACATGCAGGAAATATAGGCAACGAGGAAGCGGATAGACAAGCAAAAGAGGCAGCCAATAACCCATTATTAGAGGTGAAATATGCAAAGGCTCCGATGTCTTATATTCAACAGGTAATAAGACAAGCTACCATAATTAAATGGGAAAATATGAGGAAAATGTCTACTAACGGTAGACATGCCAAAAAGGTTTTCCCCTCTATTGAAGATAGATCCAAAACAGATCTACAAATAACTTACAAAACCACGCAGGTGTATAGTGGACATGGGAAGAATGGGGCCTCCTACCTATATAGATTTGGTCTAAAAGAAGATGCAAGGTGTCACTGTGGATAGGGAGATCAGACATGGGAACATATAATATATGACTGCCCGACTTTTGAAGCAAAAAGAACTAGGTTAATCAGGGAAGTCTTAACATCTGGAATCGCTTGGCCACCTGATCTTCACCAACTAGCCACAGGATTTGCTGAGGCTTTCAACTCCTTCATCTTGTCGATGGACTTTAGTGTGATATAATCCTAGATAGCATTGTAAGTATTGTGATAATGTAAATAGATAATTGTAATTGTAAATAGGTAAATATTGCAGTTATACTTAAGTAAATATTCAATTATGGAATAAGATTGACTGTAAAGTGATGAGCGGCAGCTGTCTTGAACTACATATTATTAATTTTTATTTTGTTTATTGATTTCTTTGTATATAATAAGAATTGTATGAGGAACACATGTAATCATTTAATGGAAACATGTGGTTAATAAACTCCCTCTCTTCTAGGGTTACTAGAGAGAGGGGAAAAAAAACACGCACGCATGCACACACACACACACACACACACACACGCGCACACACACTCAACATAATTTTTCTAAACATAGTTATTTGGACCTCCACTTATGTATCGCTGTTGAAAACTACTATTACTAAGAAAGTTTTATAACTGAAAAAGTCTAACCTACAATACATTTCATAAAAAGATAAGTGGAAGTGATAAACTTTATAGAAACTAACCTGAATTTTTTTTTTTAAATCCTCAAGCTTTTCATTTTTTTTTTCAATTTTGCCCAAATATTTCTCAAGTTTCACTTTTACAGAATTGTTTTTCATTTTTATTATTTGATCAGATAGCCAATCTGCAGATTCCCCACCAATTTCAGAGGAGAAGGAGACTAATGCTTTTTTTAAATCATTGATCTCTCTTTCTTTGTGATCTTTAAGCCAAGCCAATGCAGAGCAAATTATACTTAAAGATTTGCCCTAAAAAATGTCTTTCTATAATATAATTAAGAACTTTTTAAGTTAAAAAATATTTAATTTGAGATAATCATTTACAGTTCCAGTTGGGCTTTCAAATATTCCAAGTTTACGTTCTTCAATAGCAGTATAAAGGCTCTTCATAAATTTAATTTGTATTGGATAAGGAGTAAATGGAAAGTTAAAATCAGCTGGAGGAGTTAATTTTTCTCTGCATGAATCCAATGCAATCCTAAAATAAAAAAAAAAATAAAAAAAAAAATAAAAAAAATACATCTAAAAAATTTTATACAAGGTATCTCAGACATTGTTTTTCAATAATTAGGATTAGTGTTGACGGCAGCAGTTTTAAGTTTGTTCCAATTTTCCACTGAAATTTTTTAATAATGTAGAATTATGGTTATAGTGCATGTCAA
The DNA here is from genome assembly GCA_911387785.2 of Aelia acuminata. Taxonomy (NCBI): domain Eukaryota; kingdom Metazoa; phylum Arthropoda; class Insecta; order Hemiptera; family Pentatomidae; genus Aelia; species Aelia acuminata. Next base: position 108,584,639 of record OU426978.1, on the reverse strand, counting down.
TCAAGTTTTTTAATATTGTTCTGTGAAAACTAATTTCTTATTATTTTTGCACTATTATTGCACTTACGCTACTTTAACATGCTTACGCTATATCTAATAAATAAAAGATAACTTGGTACAGCAATCGGTATGTTGCTTCTGGGCATGGCCTATTTCAGGAAGTTATGTGACCATATCAGCTAATTCCCATCGCGTCCTTTTCAGCTATAAAAGGCCATGATCAGTTAACTTGTTATACCTTGCTTTTGACTCTTGCTCGCTCTTCAGAGATACACTCCCTAAAGGGTCCTCGTTTTCTTCAGTCGAGATCGTGGCCTCACAAAACGGCGCCACATTGGACACACCCAGAAGCAGCATAGCAATACCAGTACCAACAATTTGTTTTGTTACAGCTTTGAGATGAAGTTAGATTTCGGTTCTGCCTAGTACCTTCCTTTTTTAGAGTGCATGATTTAGCAGTTTTGGAATTTGCATATTCAACATATTTCACCCCACAGGAATGTTATGCCTGAGAGATAAAACACAACAAAATTTGTAATTTAATTTTTTCTTGTATTTCTTATTAATAGCTTTGTATCAAGTATGTAATAAAGACTGCAATTATTGGTGATTGATGTAATTAACATGAGGAAAGGGTTTCTAGACGAGAAATCTTTTTTCTATCACAGAGATACAATGCAAGCTCTTTTGTCCATCCATCTAACAGTCTGACAATTCATTTGTGAAACTGAGCCAGCTGGATCAGTCTTTGTCATGTGTCCCAGGAGCGTTTTTGTAAATCAATAATATAACTATAGGTTATAATCAACAAGGAGGCCATGACTCGTTAGCGGGTTGTAGTGCCGAATAATATTAATAATAATATAACTATGAATAATAATATAACTATGAATAAAAAAGACTTGACAAACATTCAAAACAATTTGTATCTTTTTCTCCACTATATTTGGTATTTAATGGAACCAGTCAAGAAACTTAAACAATGTACTTCATAGAAACAATTACAGCATTCTTGTTGCTTCATGGGCACGAGCTACATTAGCCCAACCAACTAGAGGGAGTTTTGTTACATTAACAAAGAAAATGGAATTAAATTACTAAAATTCATGAAAAATAAACATCTTGAAATTAACTCATCTTTTATATTCTTGTAAAATAACTGAAATTGGTATGTACATTAGGACTTCGATAATGCTTCAAAATATATTTGTAAAGTGAAATCCAAATTCGCTAATAAAAAAAAATCTAAATAAATATGCACACTATTATAAAACCTTTGTAAAACCCTAATTATTTTTCTGACGCTTCTGAAAACTTACTGAATCTCATTCATGATATCGGCGAAATAAAAACAGTCACTAAGAAATTATATATTTCCAAATGAACGAACCAATATAAATATCACATTCATAGAAGTACCAAAATGAAACTTTACTAACTTGAACACAGATTAAGTTTATAGAAACGCGGGAAAATGATATCACCAGAATCGATTTATGTATAAATCTCATGTTCAACCAGTGAGGTAGCTTGCTAAAAAAATTTAGTGTCAGGGTTTGGAATCTTGCTTGAAAATAACTTGTTGAAGGTTGTCATTTATTTGGGCTTAATTGAGTACTATATTTTACTGTATTAGTTATTATTTTAAATAGTCATTATACCTTGTTGAGATATTTATTAAAATTCATCAAGTGTTTTATTTCTTCTCGTTACTAATTGTTCATAAATGGCTGGAAGATTTTTTTTTTTTTTTAATGAATATGTGAATGAATATAAAACTTAATTAGAATGACACTTGTTTTCGGAGTGGGTATTGGAACTTTCATTATCTTATTTTTGTTGGCTGCTTCATTTGTTTTATGCTGTGTTTCTCTCAGAACTGGAACTAAAGTTGGACCAGTATCCATTGTATTTTCTATAGTGTTTATAACCATTCTTTTGTTGATTCCAAGAAGTAATGATCCTTCTAACAGTATTCATAAGGTTTGTCATTATTTAGTTCTAATGCACCGTTTGTGTTTAGCTTTAAACACCTAAAGCTTAATGTTTCTCTTTTTAGACAATTTATATTCAGTTTATTTTATTTTAACTTTAGGCTTGGGCATGATTATGAAATACAGTTCATGGTTCAAAATAATAAGGATAACAAATTTATGTCACATATTAGTTGAATCCACTTTTGGTGAATGACAAAATTTTTAGTAAAAAAAACATTTGTTGATTAAGGGACTAAGAAATTTTTTTTTCATAGAAAAAACAAATATTAACCAACAAAATTTATAATTACAGAATGAATACAATCTTAAAAGTTGTGCTAGTGCACATGATTCTCAATATTTTTACAAATGTAAGTGTTAACATATGTGTTAAACCTCTCGTTTCCATAAACTGAGTCGATAATCAATTACTCAACAGCATTGATTACTTCTGAATTCTTGCATATTGTACAAAGCTACTGCTATGTTACTTTTGGTCATGGCCTATTGCGACATTATGTTACCATAATATAAGGGAACTTCCATCGCATTCTTATCACTTTAAAAGGGCCCTGATTAGCTTTCTTAGATCCCAGTTTCAACTGCCACTTTCTCTTCAGAGATAAATCATCTTCTAAAGCAGTCCCTTCCTGTTGAGAATGGTGCCACAGTGTCATTTGGCTATGCCTAGAAGTAACATAGCTGTAGTAGCATCCTAGTTTTTATACTTAATGTATATGAATGAATGAATAATGCTTTTATTTAAATAAATACAAAATTTATAACAAAGAAAAAAAAAATAATCTTCAAAGCGTAGACAATGTCAGTAAGCCGTCTGTCGAGTTGGCTACAGTTCAAATAAGATATAATTTAAATGAAATACAATTTAAATAAAGTACAATTTCAAAAATAAAATACATTTTAAATAAAATAAAACGTAATTATTTTTCGGTTAAAAATTAAAATTCTGAATCATAAAATGTCTGTATTTTACAATTTTACTTAAATAAGCGGAAAGTTTGATCCAGTTTGGCCCGTTCAGTATATTTAATACTTCTTCCAATGTCAATTTTTTCTTTACCCATGTATATCTTTCTAAACTCCTTCAAAACAGGACATATTCCCAAAAAGTGGTATGTATCCTCCGGCAGGTTTAAATTACACATGGAACACGTGAATATTCTGTCGCTCCTCCATGGTTGGTAATTTAGTCCCAGCAATTTGCCTCTTGCTCTGAATATTAATTATTTTTTATATAAGCTCAGTGATTTGTTGCTTATACAGGGTGTTTCGGAATTGCACGGCACTATTTTAGGTACGTGTTCTCTAACACAAAATAAACAAAAAAGTTCATATTAACATGTATCTCAAACTCATTTATTAAACAGATATCAAAGGTTAAAGATTTATTATTACTATTTATTTATTATTATTACAACATTTAGAGTAAATGTTCAAAGGCGCCTCCGTTTTGTTGAATGCAACATTCAGCACGACGAATCCATGCTTCTCTGGCTCTTCGTATAGCATCAGGATGGTGGTTGATAGTTACTGCGGCTTCCACGATCCGATTTCTTAAATCCGGAGATCGTGGTGGCCATTTAACAGGTCCGTTTCGACCAACCCATCGGTCTCCATAAGTTGCATTTAAATAATCAGTGACACTATGAGAAAAGTGAGCTGGAGCACCGTCATGCATAAACCACAGCCTTTGCCTAATGCCTAGCGGAATATCTTCTAGAATATCATGCAGATTATTTTGCAAAAAATGCAAGTAAGATATACCTGACAGCCTAGGTGGCAAAAAGAAGGGGCCGATGATTTTGTCGCTTAGAAGACCACACCAGACATTTAAAGAGAATGTATGTTGGTAATGTCCAACAGCAGTCGTATGAGGGTTTTCTTCGGCCCAAGTATGGGTATTTCGAAAATTAAGAATTCCCGTTTCTTGTAAAGCAAGATTCATCAGTAACCAAAATGCAGTTCAGGAAGTTAGGATCTCGTGTGCATTGTCGAATTAACCACTGGGAGAAATTGCTGCGCTTGTTATAATCTTGTGGTAACAAATCTTGCCTACTTGATACGTGAAATGGATATAATTGTTGTTCACGTAAAGTTCGCCATATGCTGGTAGAGGAAACATCGAAACGACGTGACAATCTTCTGGTACTAGTAGTTGGAGATAACTGAACAGCATCGAGTATTTCTTCTTCTACGTTTGCAGTTCGTCGAAATCGTTGTCGACCGGCGTTCACTCGTATAGGTTTTAGCGTACCATTATCCCTAAGACGTCTTTCAATGGCCTCAAACGTTTTACGATTTGGTATTCTTCGGTTAGGAAAGTTTTCACGATATCTTCGAACAGCAGCAGCACCGTTTGTATGTACCTCGCCATAAGTTAAAAGCATGTCTGTTTGTTAATCAAAAGTGAATAAATTTGTGGTATCTCCCATGATAATCATAAATTGAACTGTGTCACAAGATTCACTCACACTAAAACACACAGAACTAGACAAACAGATGAGCAACTACTGTCATTGCTTATCGTTCATTTGTTTATCAGGTGATTAAAACCTTTTATTTAGTATTAAACACGTTAAACGTTGTACAGTCAGTCTTAATGCAGTAAATAAATAATAAATCTTTAACCTTTGATATCTGTTTAATAAATGAGTTTGAGATATATGTTAATATGAACTTTTTTGTTTATTTTGTGTTAGAGAACACGTACCTAAAATAGTGCCATGCAATTCCGAAACACCCTGTATATTGTTTTGCCTATTCAATATCTAGTTTTTTATATGATGTGTGGAATTCGCTCTTTTTAACCCTGCTTAGCATTTCAGCCTTAATTTCAACCTCAATTTTGTTTATTAAATGTTCCGAAAATGGTGTTTTAAGAATTTCTCTATTGATTTGGATTTGGACCTTATTTCCTATTTTCAGTAGTTCTTTATACCACGATATTTTCTTATCTATGATTATATTTGCTAGAAAATTTGTCAACCTATTTTTGGGGTGGTTTCTTAATACTTTACGGATATAATTTAGGTGTAATTTTAATGTGTAACTGTATAGTGATTGGTTTGCGGTTTCTAACTGTATTATATAATCTGGTGTGTTAGGAGGGAGGTAAAACAGTCTTTTTATGAAATATTTTTGTATTTTTTCTACTTCTGGCAAATTCAAATATCCCCAAACTTGCACTCCATAACATACCACCAATCGTAGCGCACTATCAAACACTTGCATTTTCTTCTCTACTGGAATCATTTTGTTAGCTATTATTTTCTTCCATATACTATTAACTGCAAATTTGGCTTTACCCATCTTCTCCCTGCAATTGTTTTTAAAGTTAAACGAAGGATTAATGTTTATGCCTAGATATTTATAATTATCCACATACAGAACTCTTTCCCCCTTAAAATACCACTTTTCATTATTTTTCAGTCTTCCTCCTCTTCTGCATACCATAATCTGCGATTTATTCAAGTTCACCTTAAGATTCCATTTCTCGCAGTACACTTCGAGATCTCTAATCATTAACTGTAAGGAAGCAGGTGAAGAGGCAATAAGCACTATGTCGTCAGCGAACATCAGGGTTTTTATTTTCCATTTATTTATGAGAACCCCTCCTGTCAACTCATCCTCTAAATCGTTTATAAACAATGAAAATAGTAGAGGGCTGAGCATACACCCTTGTTTCACCCCCATTTCATATGTGAATTCAGCAGTAAGCCCATTTTTGCACCAGACTTTCGCGTTAGAATTCTCATAATATTTTTTTAGAATTTTTAGAATTTTGGTTGAGATGCCATGTAGGGTTAATTTATAAAATAAAGCGTTTCTATCTATACTATCAAATGCTGCTTGGAAGTCTACAAAGAATAGATATACCTTTTCATTCTGATTAAATTTTATATTTATTATATTGTACAAGTTAAATAGGTTATCAATTGTACTGTAGCCTTCCCTAAATCCTGCTTGCATCTCCTTAATGATATTCCGTTGCATTACCCAACTTTTGAGCCTTTCCATCACCACACCAGAGAACAGTTTAGCGACTGTATTAAGTAGAGATATGCCCCTGTAATTGCTAACTTCCTTTGGGTCTCCCTTATTGTAAATAGGAAAGATAATACTCTGTCTAAACGATTTTGGTACTTCTTCTTTATTCCATATCTTATTAAATATATCCTCCAAGAGAAAAACGAATTCTTCAGGTAAATTTTTTAAAAATTCAAATGGTATTCTATCTTCTCCTGTGACCTTATTATTTTTACTTTTATTAATTATGCTAATAATTTCGCGTGTACTGATTTTACCATCGAGCGCCTCATCGTATACGTACGGTTCCGCATATTGCATAGGTCTTGATAAAAGAGGTGGATTTAGAAGTTGTTTGAAGTAATGCACACTCTTCACTATGCAAGTTGGGGTTAATTATGTAAGTTTTCTGCCTTAATACATTAATGCCCTCCCAAAAATCCTTGCTATCCCTTGCGCCTTCAATTTTTGCTAGTGCAGATTCATAAAAAGTTTTTTTTTTCTGTGCGCATAGTGTTTTATAGTTTTTATTTGGTAGTAGATACCAGTTTTTAATTATATCTGAATTTGTTTTTCGAAATAAGTTCAAAAACTTAAAGGACGTTTTTCTACTATTAATACATTCTTTATCGAACCATTTCTCTCTTCTTTGTGGATTCAATCTAAATTTATTTTTCCCAGCAGCTTCCTTGATCAGGTTCGCAAATCTTTCTATTAATAGTTCCAAATCGTCTATTTTAAATTGATCCCATTTAACATATTTTTTTAACATATTTCCAAAATTTTCTTCTTGTTGTTTATTCCAAACCAGTTTCGGCAAAAGGAGCATCAAACTATTTTCTTCAAAGTTATTTTAACCTGACACTGTTAATTTTATTGGTAAATGGTCTGAAAATGTTTGAGAAATAATTTCGAAATAATTAATATTTTTAAAGAAATTCATGGATACCAGTGCCAAATCAATCACAGAGGTTCCCTGGGCAGAGATAAATGTAAGCTCCCCTTTTTCATCACCTTTCATTCGCCCATTTAATATGCCGAAACCAAAATCTTCACAAAATTCAACAACCCTAACCCCCTTTTCATCGATTTTATTATCTTTTGAATTTCTGGTATCCGATATTAAATTAGTTCCTTCCAAAATTTCATTGGGGCAAATTTGTAAGTTTCCAGTATGGGCATTCCAGTCACCGAGCAATACAAAGTTTTCATTTCTTTTTAACTCGACTAATTCGATTTATTCATCGAATTACCTATTCCAAGTATTCACATTTAAATAAACTGGGACCAAATGTACAAGATTATTATTTAATTTCAAATCTATAATAATGTTATTATTGATATTGCAATATTTTATTTCGTGTTTATTGAATTTTGTTTTATTAAATCCATAGAGACAGCCTCCACTAGCTCTTCCCCTAACCCCCTGTTTTTTTGCATTTACAAACTTCAATTCGAAATCTGCAAAATTATTTTTATAAGATACCCAATTTTCTTCCATTAAAAATGTCTCTACCAACATAAATATGTCATATTTTTTTACAAATTTGAAAAATGATTTTTCTTTAGATTTTATTCCTCTAATATTATAAAATAAAATACAAATCTCACTTAAATTATTTTTATTATTTATTCGACAGACGGACTTACCCTATTGTTTCTTCTCTTCTTTTGTCCTAATTTCTTGAGATCCAGAAGCAGGTACTACGCCACTAATATCAACAGCCGTATGTGGTGTTCAATCATCAGGCCTGATAGAAAAGTCGAAATGTCAACTCCGAGTTTACGAGATAACCATTCCACTGCACTGTTCCCTTCTTTGGTTACCAGGCCGCATTCTTTTTTCCAGAGCAATTTTGTCTTGAAAAGCAAACTGCTATCATTTCTAACTGCCACTCTAGCATTTTTATCAATTCTTAAAATTTCTTTCCGTACTTGTAATAGTTTATTTTTAGCTTTCCTCGTTTCTAGCGCTAGATCCCTGTCAAAAAAAATTTTAGTGCCCTTTAAATTTTTTGCGTTTCTTAATATGTTCACCACCTCCTCTTCAGAAGCAAAAGAAGCCACCAAAACTGTGCTCTCCCTATTTTTACTGTCCCACTTCATTACCTTTTCTATTTTCACGTCCTTCACCTTTAATACTTCAGTGCACAATTCTCTTACAACGGTGACAGGTTCATTATTGAGTAAGTTAATACCTTTAAATACGAGGTTTCTTTTTTTGGAATTGTTTTCAAAACTATCCAATCTCTGCTCTAGCTTATCCGTCTTTTCCCGTAACTTAATAATTTCTTCCTTCAACCTGTTATTTTCTTTTTTAACTTCACTTATTTCTTCACCAAGTAACTGCAGGTCCTTCCTAGTTACAACTTCTTTTCTATCTAAAACTTCGCCTAATAGCATCACCAGCTCCTGTACGTTCATTTTACCTACTTCTTTTTTTTTCCATTTTAATACTCTCCTCTTGAGAACGTTTACTAGCTGGGGGGCACAACTCGGGTGAACTAAGTGTCCTCTTGGATCTCGTGATTTCTTTCCCGGAAAGAAAATACCTTTTCAGTGTATCACCTTTTTGGCTCATATAAAAAAAATAAATAAATAGAAGTTTAAGGTTTATTTTTATTCAAGGAGTACTAATTTAGTAACCTTGTTAACTTTGACCAATTTTCACCAATAAAAAATATAGGCGAGACAATAGTACAGTTGTGGTGGTAGTCAATTAATAATTGAATTACTTCTATTTGTAACCTGCCTTGTTGATGTTGTTATCCTCTATTGAAGCCAGCTGACTGGAACTGTGTGGTGGGGGCCTACTGGTCTCTTCTTGAAAACTGATAAACCTCGACCAAATCATCAGATTCGTTAAAAGTAATTTTATTATTTCTAATTAAACGACGTCACCAATATTCACCAGATTTCACTATTTTGTAAACAAACACCATAACTCTACGTGTGTTCAATTTCACAGTAAACTGTTAACAATTTCTAAATAAATGGACAAGTGACCTAGACCCTATGTTTCTCGGTTCACGGCTACAAGCCAACTCCTTAATGTATATTGGAGGAGACAATGGGTCTTGTTTCGGAGAGGCTCACACAACATATAATAAATCAGTAATAAATGTATATCTAACATATGACTTAATTATGAATAAAGAATACTGTCACCCCTATTCTTAAATTTACCCAGTCCAATGTGACACAGGGATCTTTGGGCAAGGGTTGTGAGGTAATTAAGCAACTACGTACAATTTACATCGTTTATTTACAATAATTGCAATAATCTCTTTACAAGTCCCAACTACACAAGGGGGGGGGGGGGGAGTACCTTGACTCATAAATCACTTGGGGGTACTTTGACTACTTCGGATCCCCTATGCCCCAGGCTCACTCTGCCTGTCCCAGACTTCCACAGCCCATCTCAGACCCAGCCTCCGCTCCAGACTGCTGACTGTCTCTGACTGCCCCTCTCAGACTGACTGACCCAGACTCCGCCAGACTCTCCCAGGCTGCCCCACTCTCTCCTGGGCCAGCCTCTTCTAGGAGTTCCCCCTCTCTCTCAGGGTCTCCTAGGTTCAATGGACATCTTCCATGTGACAACTCCCCCCTCCCCTGTATACCAACGTCCTCGTTGGTAAGTTGGGACCTGTTACAAAAAATAAACAAAGCGGCAGAAGACTCGTTTTTTACCATAATTTACTTAACTGTAGAGCTTACAAACAAAAGAACCAAGTACTGAGTGTTAAAACCAAAACCAAAATTCGAAACAACAAAAAAAGTGATAAACCAAATAAAATCTCAAAATCCAGGAACCTCACTGCATCATTTTCTCTTTTGGATTCGACAATCATCGGCTCACCCCTATATACCGTGCTTTTGACTAGCACATCCCCAAGTATTACCTCAGTTTGACTCTGAGAAACTTGTTGCATACTTAAGCCTTCTACGTTTGACTCGTAGGATTCCACAACAAATTCAAAAACTTTACTCTCTAAGTATCTAACTAATCTTTTTAAGCACTTTACTACCCTTTGAACCTAAAAGGGGTGTGGGATGCCGGCCGTCTCATTTAATTCACTTTTCCCCTAGAGAACCATAAAAACCTCTACAAGATGCAGTGAAATTCCTTTACAATTATTTCTTTACTTAATAAAAACCAAAAAAAAAATAATTTCCATTGTTCTGCTACTTTAAATTTATTCATTAACCAGCCTCTTCTAGGAGTTCCCCCTCTCTCTCAGGGTCTCCTAGGTTCAATGGACATCTTCCATGTGACAATACAGTAAACTTTAAAAAAAAAAAAAAAAAAATGTTCATAGTCCAAGGTCATAACACCTCCCATGCCAAATTTATCCATATAACTCTTATTTATAACTCGCAAATATTCTTTTGACCAGCTCTAGATGAACTATACCAACATTTTATATCAAATCTATCTATTTTTATAACCATTTTTCTTCTACAAAAAGCGGATTGTAGTTTGATGTCCTTACTAAGCACATTTACGTTTGTCCATACTATCTTGTATTTAGAGTTATATTTCATGCTCGTTGGGACATGTCTTTTGAGGTATCCCTATTATTTATTTTATATTTTTTTTTTGTAGTAAAAAATAAAAATTCCTCTAACTTTGTTAAGTACCTCGTTAATTATTTGAATGAGACCTATTTCTATCATTCAACAGTCAATGAAAAAAATTTATGAATGACGGTTTGGAAACACCATATTTTTTAATGAAAAAAAAATTATCATTGTTTGAAAAATGATATGTTATAAACACATAACTATGTGGGCTTCTTCAAAATAAGACATAATTTAAAATCTTACTTTTTTTTTCCTTAGTGAAATTTTTTTCCTTAAAAAGGCTGTGACAGCTGAGAAATTTAAGCTTTCTGCTGTCCAGAAGCACCAGTACAAATCTGGTAGTTAGTATGGCCCCGATATCGACTGAAAAGGACCTGTTTGAGGTTTTATTTATCTCTGAAGAGTGAGCGAGAGTTGAAAGCTGGGATCTAATTAAGGTTATCAATCCTTTTTAACTCTAAAGGATGTGATTGAAATTCACTTATATTACGGTAACATAACCTGTCGAAATAGGCCACATCCAAAAGTAGCAAAGCATTAGCTTTACCCAAAAGTGGCCTCATCAGATTGAAATGTATTCCATGACTGTCATATAGAATGGATATTGGCCTTCCTACTTTTTATTTGTTATATTGCTTTTCCCTCGTCCTCTATCCATATGAAATAAATGTCCAGTTATGGGTAAAAAAACAAACATATGAATTCTGAAATGAACTATTTAATTATAGTATAACAAATAATATAATAGTGGACTGTTATATTTTTAAATTCATTTATTGCATTATATTTTCATAGTTATTTTATTGATAACTGCACTTACATGTTCTTTATCTTATTTTAGAAATAGGCTGACTATAATAACTTACTTTTCCTTTGCTTATTGCTCTAATATTCACCATATGTTTCTTTTCTTTTTTTTTTTTTTTTTTATTTGACTCATTTTATCTTGATTTAACTTCTCCCTATGTATGCATTTTATATCAATAATTGATAATTTTAAATCTTGGCATCACTTAAAAAAGCATTTCTTCATTGGTTACCACATTATTGGTGTTTTGCCTTGTGCTTATTACATGGGTAACTTGCAAACTGTTCCTTATGGTATTTCTAGTGTATATGTTATACTGTTACTCATGCTTGCAGTTAGCATTAATTAATAAAAAAAATGCTGGTTCTCATATCTTCTTTCTATCTCTTTTAATGTAATAGACATGTTGTTTACTAATTATTCTGTTTTGTTTTTTTCACTATAGTCATAAAATACAAGTTTTATTGTAATAAGGTTAAAGGTCTATAATTTATTGCTTATGATTTTCTGCATGCAGACAATTATGTACACGGATCATTTTCAAAAGAAGTGTATATTCGATGTCCTACTTGTTCAACAATACCTAATTTAATTCATTAAAAATCTGATTCTATTCCTATTTTGTTTGCCTTGAATGCCAATTTACTGTAAAGCAGATGCAAAATAATAATCTGTGTGACCTTTATGTAATCTTTTACAGAAGCATGTCGCTTTATTTTGTCTTCTATTTTATAACCTTTTGCTTAAACATTCTAATTTGAAATAAACTATTCTATATTATATAAAAAACGTAACAGGAGCCTGCCACACTTTGCTGTGTTTATTATTAAATTTCAGGGAAGTAAAAAAAGTTTATTCCATAGAGATTTGCCCAGAAAACATCAATGCACATAATAGCCTACTTAAATATCTTTTGAATATGAACGGATCATAAAATGTTAACCGACTTTTTAAAATTTGTATAGGCTAAAAGATTTACACTTTCAAGTCAATCCATCAAATACTTTTCAAGTTTTGATGGTACCGACATATATTCATTGCATTTTTATATGCAATGAATGCAACACATGATTAAGTATAAAAAAGACCATAGCTCTGTTAGTAATTTGTCCTAAATTCCTAGATCCATGAGTTATTTTTCATTTTGTAGCTAATGAAGAAATCTATCACTTTGCATTAAAAAAAAGAACAAAACGGGAAAAAATTATTTTTCTAATCTTAAATTTTTTTTTTTCTATTAGGGATAACATCAAAAGTAGATAACAACACTATTGGACTAAACAGTAATGTTGCATGAAAATTTCGATTCAATCCTTCCTCTACTTTTCAAATTGTGATGTAATTAACGTTGATTGCATTTTATATATAAGATATAGGGGAAACCTATAATCACACTTTAAAAAAGTCGTAACTCTGTTAATAATTGTGCTATTGCCACAGACTATGTTTCATTTTTTTAGCGAAGGAAGAAAGCTACCATTTTGTACAAAAATAATGGATGAAAGCAGAATAAAATTATTTTCTATTCTTTATAACATAAGGGAGCGGGGTAGCCCACTGGTAAGGCAGTGGACTGCTGTGCTTAAGGTCCCGAGTTCGAATCTGACATGGCTTATGATATCTTTATTATTCGCCACAGTTCGTCTCGTGGGCCGAGAGACCCTCCTGGGGCAAACCCAGCCTCTATAAAGTGGGTACCCTTAATTGAAAAATTAAGGGGAAAGAACCTGGCGGTTGAGCGTGATCACGGTCAAATCACCTCCTTGCACGACCACTGACCAAGAAACGGTACTCTTCCTTACATAGTACTGCACCCAAGACCCTTATGGGTTGTAGTGGTACAGGTTTTTTTTTTTTTTTTTTCTTTATAACATAATATTTTTTCCATTAAAAATATTAAAATAATGAAAAATTAAGGGTGGATAGTGACACTATTCCACCAAACAGCAATGTTGTGTAAAACTTTCTTGTCACTTATATATACATCCTTGGCGCTATAGCCCAGTTCAGGCCCTGGCCTCCAAAAGAAACTGCGAATCCTGTTGGAGAAGACAAGGGAATATCGATACATACCCACCACTTGTTCATTGATTTTCACCAAGCCTATGATTCAGTGAACAGAGAAGAGGCATACAAAGCTATGTTGTAAATGAACATCCCTACCAAATTAATTTGTTTGATAAAAATGGCAATGGATGCCAATATTCACTATGTTAAGGTGAATGGAAGGATGTCTAGAGGATTCACAACGGGAACAGGTGTGATGGGCTGGCCTGTCTGGTGTTCCATTTCGCCCTTGAAAAAGCCACCACACTTCTTAACAGAACAGTCCAGCTGATGATTTGGATGTTGCTGGAAGGACTCTGAATGCAGTTGTTAGAGCTTCCAGTCATTTGAGGAATCTGCAGCAAGCTTGGGCCTTATCATAAATGCTGATAAAACTAAGTACATGTATACAATACCTACCGGTGGAGATGATGAAAGTCATGTTTCAATAGGAAGGTATAAATTCCAAAAAGTGAAGTCCCTCATATATTTAGGATCACAGGTCAATCAAGAGAACAGTGTAGAAGAAGAAATTCAAGACGAATTCTATCAGCGATTCGTACATATTTCTCTCTACAAAAACATTTAAGAAGCTGTGCCTTACCCATGGCCTCAAAAGTAAGAATATGGTAAACAATCATCTGACCTGTTCTTACTTACGGCTCAAAATGTTGGACTACGGCATAGGCACAAGAACTAGCCCTCCTCAGATTCGAAATAAATGTACTGTATGAGCAAGGCACTTGGAGAAGAAGGACTAATGCTGAGCTGAGTGAGGAGTACAAAGAAGTGGATGTAGTGACTTTTGTAAGGACATCAAGACTTTGATGGGCTGGCCATTTTGCGGAAATGGACCCGAACGAAACACCATCTAAGATCCTATTGGAACGGGTATATGGAATGAGACAGGTTGGACGACCGAGGCTTCGCTGGGAAGACTGCGTGGCTGCTGATGCTAGAGCTCTGCTTGGTGTCAGAAATTGGAGGGCAGCAGCACAGAATCTCAGAATGGCGATCTCTGCTATAGCAGGCTTTGACTCAACAAGTGGCTCGTATCGCCAATTAGTAGTAGTTCCCTGCACTCATCATCAAACCAGTGCAGTCCATGTTCACCAATGTTACTACAAAAATGGTCCTTGACTACTTTTGCATTGAGATCACCTATTTTTATTGTTATGTTATGTCTAGGACTTGATGATGATTTTCTTAATGCACTCATCCTTGCACTCCTGCATTTATAACTTATTCTTTTCTTGTTCTGATTTATTATCAGGGGGAGGATGCACGTTCATTATTGTGTAATTGAAGAAGGTACCTCTCACTCTTATTTTACAGATCCTTGGAGTTAAGGGTTTAAAATCAATTATGTTGTGTTTGATTTTCCAGCTAGCAAGGAAGCCAGTGCCGAAAAAGTTGTCTTGGTCATGGCAGCTATAAAATACTGAATAATCCCTGCGGTCCATGATCCCACTGTCAGTCCATCTCATCTCCTGTACAGCTAGTATATCCAAGTTATATTTGAGAGCCTCATTACATTCGATAGAGACTTTAAGTTCCAGTTCTATATAGAGAATGTACGTACCATGTCGCAATTCTGATGTTTATCTTTTCCAAGTTCCAGTCTTTTTCCCAATAATCTGTCCGGCTTTCTTATTTCCTTTTGGCTTCATTGCAGTGGTGTTTTCCGAGGATCGCCCCAAAACGACCTCCATCTCTCGTTAATTCACCGTTTCATTATTATTACTGAAACGGCTTAACAGGGCCCACCACGTGAAAGTGAGAGTTGGGGTTGAGAAGGAGAGGCTATATGGTTCGTCAGTCGACTATTTTTCAAGTTTTAAGAAGGGCCTGCTGCCCAGGAAACTATGTTGACCCATATATCTGGTAGATTTAGGCAGCAATGGAGAGGGGATTACCAACATTTAATACTTATGGTCTTAGCTTAAGTATCAAACCCCTATAACTTTACTTATATCAAACGTATGCTCTCCCCCACTTATTTTTTTTTTTTTTTTTTTTACAATAAAATGAAATAGTTCCAATGAACTCCCTTTATTTTTTTTTTTTTTTGTGTGTGGATTTCAAATTAGAAGACAGCTTTTGATCAAACACGCGCATTAGGGTGTCCCTTATATAAGTGAAAAACAATTTTTTTTTAGATATCGGAATGCATACCTCCTAACTACCCAGACTTAATTAAATACAAAATTTCATCTTCTTACTTCAATGTTAACCCGACAGAACTCAGAAGATTTTGAAAATTGCTGTTTTTAACCCTTTCCGTTATATAGCTAAATCAATTGAAATATTAATTTTTTTATGAAATATTTATTAAAAAAAGATAAAATTACTGATCAGACATGATATTTTCTTTTCTTTCTCTTTTATACAGTCTGGATACAGATTTCTATGCTCCTGAACACAGCGTAGCAAAAATTGCTTTTGGTCTTCCTTTGGAGTGATAAAACAATGCAAATCTTGCATAAGTTTTTCCAGCTCTTTCAGCCGTATCATTAACTGCCCTTAAAGAAAACACTTCCCTTTTCGCCACTGAATAGGTAGCATCTTTATCCCATGTAGAAGTGGGTCTCTGGAGGAAATTCTATCAATGTTTAATCGAGAAAATAAATTTGTGCTCTTGACAGACACATCACTTAATGATTTTCCTGCAGCAATAAATAAGGCAGTATTATTAACAATTTATTAAAAACAATATAAAAATAGTACTATTTATTGTATTAAGCCCCTGTAAGAAGCACAAATCTTGATTTGTTGCCTTCACTGCCAGACTACATCCAAGTCATGGTGTTACATATAAATCCGCAATGAATAAACAGACGTCGTTTTTCAGTTGTCTCTAAACTTTGTGAATAGTGGAATATCAGGGCTAACTGTGACTTGGTGGTTTTTTGTTTTAAACACACATTTTAAAACCAGTTCGTAAACTAAATGTGATGGCTACTAGCAAAGAGTTGTAATTCCCTGTCTAGTTTTTGTTCCAAAAGTACACAAGCTCCTTTCAATCGCCCTGTATTAGATGCAGTTGTGTCACAGAACATTATTTGTACTTTGTCATCGAGGTTCCAGTCATAAAGTGCGTTCAACACAGCTTTAGCTTGATTCTGGCCGGAAGAGCTCTCCAGTTTGGGCACAGCCAGAAGTTGTTCCTTTTCCCGAAATGAAATCAGAATTAGCAGGCGTTCTTCTTTAGAACTTCTCGCGTCAAGTCCAAGTAATAATTTTCCATCCCAGTGAACGGTCGCCATTCCAGGCATATTACTCTGAAAATCTGATTTTATAGATTCCGCTCTATCTTTTCGACTCTGTGTGCGAATACGTTGAATAGACGATTTGTTTATCGGAAAATCATCACAGCTAAAATCTAGTGCTTTTACTACAGCCTGAAATATATAGACAGAATCCCTTATGCTTAATTGGCATCTATCTAAAGCTGCAACTAACTTAAGCGTGATAAAGTCTTTCCTTCCTCTTTTTTTAGTAGTTTGAGAACTTACCATTTGAGAGGTGGATGCTGAAGATTCCTCAAGACTTTCAACAGTGCTGGTAAGTTGATCGTGATGTCCTTGCTTTTGAATAGAATCTTGCATAGTAACAGATGACGATAAACCTCCAAAACAGATTTGCTCACATCGTTTTTTCTCTTCATTCAATTTCCTTTGTCTTGCCCTTTCTTCTTTTTCAGCTAACTTTTTGTCCACACCCGCTAAACACCCTGGATGCCCTATGTAAAAATATTATATCTTCTTCAATTTTCGTCCGTTCAAAAGCATCAGCATGTGCTATATCAAATAAATTATCTAAATTGTTCTTAAAGTCCTCCTCACGGTGCTTGTAAATATATTGAATTTTTTTAGATTTTTTTTGCAACTCCCTCCAAGCATGGGAAGATCCACAAGTTTTTTTACACAGTTAGGTATAGCTCTGGTAGGGATTCTAGCTTTTTCCCAAAATATAATACACCCTGGAATGACGAGATTAGCACTTTCACTAACAGTCAGTTTAACTTCGTGAATGTTAAAAAAAAGTACTGCAAGAACTTGACGATTAGACGATAATTTTGCGCCTGTTATTTGTTAATTTACGTCACCAACTAAGAAAAGACATTTTTTATTGCTTCTTAATTCCACTGCCACCTTTTAAATGTAAAACAGTACGTGTTAATCGAGAATAATTGAGAAAAAATGGCAAATGCCGTGAAAACGCACCGCTACTGCTGCGTAATATGTGTGAACATGATTCGATGCAAGTCGGCACGGGTTATCGTACTCCAAATAAGGTAAAAATTTATTTCCGAGTGTTTTAGAGGCAAATGAATAAAACTAACACCTATGCGTTAGAAATTTAAAACTTTGAACCAGCTTTATTTTTCCAAATTAGATTCCCTACCATCATTTCATATCAGGGGGATGCATTAAGTTGTATAAAGTATTAACACTGCAAATCAGCAATAGTATTTGATATATCTGTTCTTAAAATCTGAAAAATGTAATATTTTCATTTTTTTCCAATTACTACTTGCTACACATGATTTTATTTTTATCTTGAATTGCACAGTGAAATAAGTTTTTTTAATGAAAATAATGTTTTTGTTTTGGGAAAAAAGAAATTATAAAGAACACTAAGAGATGCATTAGCCATTGTTCCAGTTTTTAGGTGTTTTTTATTGTTTTGTTTTTTACCTTATGATTATTACTCTTACTCTGACCCCTGCACTGATTACACATTTGTAGCCTAAGATCCCAAGTAAGCTCGACCTTCACTCATCTGCTTACCAGATGAAAAATGTAATCAAAATGAAGGCAATTTTATTACCAATACTGTAGTATATAATAAATATTTTAAATTTATCAGGGGTCATGAAACCTGTCCATATTAAAATGCATAACTTCAGTCAATCTCTGGGTATATTCTTTATTGTTATAAAAATCGTTATGCTCTCGTTTACATAGGTTTTTACGAAATCGACCTTTTGAGTCGAAAAAAGTGTCATTTTATAGATTTTGCAAATGCCAACAAGGCCCGCTAAGGCCATTCCTCCGGTCCAGACCGGGGTCCACGTTTTAAGGATGAAAGAGTCCTTTTCGAATTATTGGCCGAAGAGTGCGTGTTTCCCCGCTACTCGCTTCTCGCTCCTGGCTCTCTCTTCTGTCCTATCGAACTTTTCATGACCCACGCTTTTCTCATTGTTTTTTGCGACTCGATTTCTTCTTTGTTCTTTGATATTTGGTACCTGATTGATTTATGGAAACTGCCCGGACTGTTTATAGGGTTTTGTCTCCAGTGATATGCCATTAGATTTCAAAAGAGTATAATTCCCAGCCCAATTCGGGTCGCATTTGCGATGACTATAAATAAAGCTCAAGGGCAATCACTGAGGTACCAGGTTTCAATTTGGAATCCCCATATTTTTTTCATGGTCAGCTTTAGGTTGCATGCTCTAGAGTAGGTTCATCTAAAGACCTAATTATATACTAAAACTAACAATATAGTATATTCTAAAGCTTTGGAATAATAATCTATTAGTGCTATGTTTGTTGTATTTTTTGTTTATAAAATTGTTCATGTTCATTAGAAAAATGAAATTCCCTGGGTGAAACCGGGATATACAGCTAGTATAATATAAATATAAAATAGGCGAGGTAGAAAAAAAATCATGTGATTAAGAATAAAAAAGACTAGCTCTGTTTTTACACCACACACACACACACACACACACACACATATATTTATTTATTTATTTCTTTATTTCAGGTTAAAGAAAACAAATAATGGATAATATTTTAATAATTCTTGTTATTGGCATATTTCAGATTGAAGATCCTCACTTTATTGCTAGACTGTGTCTTCTTGCAATATTAATTATATCTACAATAGCTGGATTTTGCTTCCTTTGTATCGATACACTTATGGCTCAGACTAGACCTGCCTTACTTAGACTATAGTAAAATTTTACAATGAAAGGTATCTTATCAAACTACTGTTATATGTTCATATTTTACATTTTTTTAAATTTTATTATATCATATTTTCTAATTATTTAAATTTGTATTTATAAAACTGTTCTGCATTTATTGAAAATGACTTCTGATAATAAGCTTTTCAGATATTTATGTCTAATTTGTATGTGTATATCTGATTTCAAATTACTGGATCATTTAAATGTTTTGTGTATGATTGCATATTGAAAGGAAGATGAAAATATAGGCCTAAATCATTATAAGTTATTGTTTTATGAATTGTGGAAAAAATCAGGAGCAAAATACAAAGGGAAAAAATATAAATTAGGAAGTATAACATTATATTAAAATAAAATGAACATAACAAATAAAGAAGACAAAAAATTATATGGAATTATCAGTTCACTCGGCTCTTCTTCTTTGCCTTTCCATTTCCTCCCTAGTGATATACAATTATCGAGACTGTCGATAGTACTATCAAAAACATCGTTGTAACAAGGGATAAAGTGATAGCCTCTGCCTCTAAGCACCCATGTGCTAGATAATTCATGGAAATGAATAATAAACAAAATGTAACAGTGAATATTTATTTATGTTTCTAATAAAAATGCTAATATACTCTATAAAAACAAATATTAACTTCACACAAAAAAATTAAGACTGAAAAATTGAATGGTTTGCTCATACATGCCTTCCAACTTGATGGAATAATATACAAACAAAACATCTGATTGCCTGACAGTCCCTTGACTTGAAAATTACTTGGTTAATGGCATAGAAACAAAATCACAGTTTTTGTAACAAAATATTTTTGACCTCTATGAATCAACTACCTGAGAACATTTTTTTGAAGTATGCACGTTCCAAGGTATGTCTAGACAAATGTCACAACAGCGTCCTTTTTTCTTCAAAAACTCTAACACATTCGAGGATTGTGTTCCAAATGTTGTCATGTCGAATCAACCAATTCGACAACTGGTAATTCTGGCTGCATGGCTCCTTGAAGATGGTTGGTAGAGCTTTCCTCTAAAAAAAAACAGTTTCTTTGACCTTTTGTTAATTTTTTTATTCTTTGTAGTTACGACTTAGCTTGAAACTGATAAAAATTATTTTAAGGTATAATGGAACTCATCCTCTATTCACAAAAATATTCATCTTATTCCCCAATAAAAAAAAGAAAGAAAAAAGTGAAAATGGAAAAGTGCATTATAGCCTTTATCGTTCCAAATAAAAAATTATACTATTCTAAAAGTCATAATTGCAAGAGAGGTGGATATTAAAATTAAATCTCTCAATGAGGAGGTAGAAAAACTTAGGTATCAAATCGACCGACACCAAATTCAAAGAGAGGCTTCATTGGTGATTCACAATAGGAATAAAGAGGAAGAATTAAATAAATAAATTTGAAATTGACCACTGAAAAAATGAGACTTCCTTAGAGATAGGAGATTTTGAGATTAAAACCATTGGCAGTATGGAGCAGAGTTGCAAGTCTCTATTGGAGGATTTCAAAAGTAAAAAAATAAGGAACAAAGTGTTTTATTCCAAATCAAAGTTGAAAGGTTCCGAAATTTCAATGCATGAATACTTAACGCCCACTCGTTATAAAATTTATAATCACTAGCTGACCCATGCGAAGCATTTTGCATGAAAATTTGTATCATATTTTACTTGTCTGCTTAATGAAACTATGAAATAAACTTTGTTTTGTTCCCTGTTAATCCCCCTCCCCCCTCATCCTTATATGAAATTTTTTTTGACAGCAACGTTTTACATCTGACAAAAGGAATTGATTTTCTGCCGTTCATCTTCCCAAAACATTTTCCTATAATCTTCCTGATACTGTTACATTTAACAACACCACTAAGAAAATAGCACAGTCCGTGGATATTATTTTTTCTACATTCTGATATGAACTATTTATGATACACATTGTTTAATTATTTGATGTATTACTGAGCCAAGGCATAAATAAAAAGTTTAAATTTCAATAAAGCCAATAAAGATTATACAGCCTCTTCCACTTCAGAACTTTTACTTAAGAACTTGTTTTGATAATATGTAAACGCCATTACTCAACTTCACACATTTATGTGCTTGTATTTGTATATCTCCATAAGTTATAGAGTATTTGTATTGGATTCATTATTGCTCATTTCTTTTTTTTATTTCCAATTTAATCAACAGTTGAGGTTTTTTTTACTTCTTACTTCTTTCGCCTTATATAGGTTGTGCATCTTCCCTTGGATATCCGAGAATCTATGGGCCATTTCACATATGTCGTCCGCTTACTCAAATCCTAGCCGCGGAATCTTCTGAAGATCCCACTGGATTCCTCGCCACCTTCCTGTTGCAGCTTGCCTCTTAACTTTATCCAGCACCAGTATAAATAATAGAGGTGACAACAGGCAGCCCTGTCTAACCCCCTTTGTGGTGCAGAAAAACTCAGATTCCCCTCATGCGCTATGCAGCACTGAAACTCTCCATACATAGCTTGGATAAGCTTCAGAATTCTTTCTGGGATCTGCCACCTTTCCAAAGTTGTCCAAATTCTACCTCTGTCCACGCTATCGAAAGCCTTCAGGAAGTCAACAAACACCAGATAGGGAGGGCTCTGATACTCTCTAGACTGTTCCAGAATTATCCTCATGGTATTTATTAAATCCAAGCAGGAACGATTAAAATCATCGGTCTAAAACCATGCTGCTCTCTTTAAATATTTCTCAACCTCAAGCTGAATTCTTCTTAGGATAATCCTGGACAGGATCTTACTAGGCATGGAGAGGAGTGTGATCCCCCTCCAGTTACTGTTCTCTGTTAAATATCCCTTTTTTGTCACTTTCACCAAAATGCCTTTAACCAAATCCTTCGGCAAAACTGTTTCTATCCACATCTTCCGAAATAGGGCTAGGAGTCTCTCTGTCATTCCCTCAGGCCATGCCTTTAATAGTTCCTCCTCGATGTTATTGATTCCCGGAGACTTATCGTTCTTTAGGGCATTTATGTCTTTCTTTATCCCTTAACTACTCACCCCAATCAATGTTACTTACCTACTCACCTCGGGTCAATATGACCCAGAAAACAAAAAAATATTTAGATAACCTTAGGATGTAAGATATTAGTTTTAAACAACAGGAGAAGGCTTGAAAATATATATTTGTTTATGTATACAATGAATGAAAGTTTTAAAACATGAATAACATTTTGAATTATAGTTCTGAAATGAAGTAATAAAATAAAGGAACTCCTTAACATTACTATTATTAACATCATTTCTTTTGATTTAAAATTCAAAAATTTGTCTACAAACAACCTTTGAATTTAAAACAAATAATTAGTGGCTGCATTGTTAATTTGTAGTGTCAATCTCCTCTCTGCTCTTCTACAAGGTTCCATGTTTCTGCTGACAACCATTTCTTTCTGGTTCTGTCTTTAAAGCCCAAAACCTCTCCTATTTATTGGAAAACAACTTTCCTGTTGGTCCACGCTTCTTCTACACCCGCTTCCCTGTCTTCCGTAAATTTGTTCTGCAATTCTAACACGAATTCCTTCTTTTTATTTTAATTTTTAAGTTTCGACATGTCAAACCTCTTAGGTCGGGCGTTGGGCACTGTCTTGTCTTCCGTGATAATGTCAGGCAAGTTTCAGTCTTAATCAGCTGGTAAGAGGTCATGATCACTACCAACATCTGCTCCTCTTTTATTCCTAATCAAGAAGAGATGTTCATCACTTCCGACTAATTACAATGTGGTCGATTTTGGAGACAGGTTGGTTGTAAGGAGATACCCGTGTAGTTCTATGGCACGGTTTTTGTATAAATAAGGTCCCCCCAATTATTAAGTTATAGCATATGCAGAGGTATAAAAGCCTCTCACCATTGTAGTTCATGACCCCCAGATCATTTCTCCCCATGAATGTCCTACCCCTTCATTGTCGCTTCCGCACTGTGGATTGAAGTCGCCCTTGAGTATTGTGGTGTCTTGCATCTTTATCTTATCCAGCGTACTGTGGAGAAGGCATCCTTATCTGAATCACTACTCACTTCTGTGGAGGCCTCACACTGCGCAATAGTAATTTTTCGGACTCTTCGGACATTCCGAGGAAGGAGGTCATCCTAATAGTTTTAATTCTATTGGATACTGGGGCCCAATCAATAATACTTTTTTTTTTGAGGAGGAATCATACTCATACTGGGTTTTCTCCGGTCCTTCCAGAGTAAGGCAAGGAATAGCCATCCGGCGTCTTGTGCTCTCCAAAGTCAATCCATCTTATTTCACTTAGCCCCAAAATCTTTATGTTGTATCTTTTCCTGTCTTTCTCTACTTGGGCAAGCTTTACTGTTTCCACCATTTCCGAACATTCCAACATCCAATCTTAGTCCTTAATTTCATGCCAAAGGTCATTCCCATTAAATCTATCCGGCTTGTTGGTTTTATTTATAATGCTGATCTCGGACATGCAGGTTATAAGCCCACAAGCCCAAAGCCTGGTGGAGGGGCTGCCTTCTCAAAGCTCCCAGGCTTGCTCCCTCAGGATGTAATGATGCCCCTACTTCCTGAGACGGCACTTCATGCCTGATGGCATACCCATTCAGGTTAAAGCGAGGTATCCTTCCTCCTTTCTCAACATGGGCTTGGTACCAGCTACAGGGGTTTTTTGTTCCTCTGGCATTGGAATTCTATATATTTGTGGTTGCTGTTTACAAACAGGTAAGTTGACATCAGTAATTGCACTCATAGGCTTACCACTTGAAAACTATATCAACATGAAGATAATTTGATTAAAAATACAGTAGTATAGTGTTTCTTTGCGAAATCCATTCCTAAATAACAATTTAAAAATTGGAGCAAGCAAAGATGCATAATAAGTCTGCTATTTAATTGGGATTCCATTTGTGCCTAAGTCTCCCTGGTTTTCAAGCATACACATCTGATTAAAAGGCTGCTTTTTATAATGAAGGAAAAGTTAGTTCAACATTTTTTATAAGAAAGAGGCTTCCTCAAAAAGTTGTGCTTTATGAACTGATGATTCTGACGTTTTTAGTCGCGAAAAAATGGACTTTGTTCAGATTGACGGTTTGTTCTGGAATTTACAATGCCTATGTGTGGTTTGTTTGTTTGTTTAACGTCCTTTTCTGCTACTAAGGCTAATCGGACGATGCTACAGTGGGAGTCCTAAATTTTGCCTATCCAGGTTTAATTAGGATAGGGATCTTTAAAGAGTACCTGACATCGTACAGGCTTGGGACCTCCATTTTCCGTCCTGTCTGAGTGACGGCATGGCTAAGGATTTTTTACTCCCATTAAAAAATTCTAGGGCCACCGCGGGTGGCGAACCCACGACCTTTAGTATTGTAGGTTGCCATGCTAACCACTACACCATAGGTGACCCCACCCATGTATGGTATCAAACACAGTTCCAAAGTAAATTATCAGATTTTTTCTTAAAAATTATTCTGCAAAAAGAAATAGTGAAAAATTCAATGTTTTGAATCAATATTGCACTATTTATGTGAATTAAATTTGGCTGCACGCAACTTTAGGCAGATCCAGCCAGTTGTAATGGGGGCTGCAGATCTGCAGTCCTTCCTCTGGATTTGCCAATTAGCTTTTTAACCATTATACTCCTTTCCTACTACTGAAATTCTTCTTATGCATATTATTTGTTCTTCACCTTATTTCCTTACTTTTATTAAAGTTAAATTCTATCTGTAAATGACAAAAAATTTTCCAAAGGGTGGCTGCAGCCCCCACATCCCTCCCCCTGGAATCTTCCACATCCCTCCTCTAATGCATGCAACTGATCCTAATTGTGTTAAATTATGCCATGAAAATTGTGGTTGATTTCTCGAAGGTCAATTGAAACCGATTGAATTTGGTGGAGACCAGACTCCATATAGCCGATATTTTGCAAATGACTAAAATAGAAAATGAAAATGCTTGTTTTGACCTGGAAGACAGGATTACTTCCATCGATTCTGATCCTGAGTAATGTTTAATTACTGAAATACTTTTGAATTACTTTTCCTTGCTTTCATTGTTTAACCCTTTAACAACTAAGCACTCGGAACGAAATTTGCATTGAGAATCTAAGCAGGTCTGCCGGCTTTTACACTACCCAAGCTAAGGCGTGCAGGCCACTCTCCGCTGCTGATTGTCTCAACTTCTTCATCTCCTCATAACCTTCTCTGACTATTTCTTAATGTTCTATTTATTTTTTATGATTCTATAATACCTTTATCATTATTTCAATAAATTAAAATGCTAGATTATTGATTGCAATTATAGATTATGTGAGTGCAAAATAAAACAGTAAATATCACTAAAAAACACAGAAGACTATCACTCAGAGAATATTATTCTTTTTTAATTCAGCGTCTAGAATTAAAAAAGAATAATAGTAAATATGTCCTTCAAGACCGCTGACGGTAGCCGGGTGGGGGGGGGGAGGCAGCTTGGGCCTATTGGGCCGGGATAGCCGAGCGTGTAGGAGCGCGACCCGTTGTTGCACGCTCGAGCCGAACGGCGGCGGTTCGAATCCGCCCTGGGAGGGTTGACTTTTATTTCGTGGAGGCCCCACGGAATAAATCTCGACCCTCCCACCATGGTTAGAATAGGTTGGTTACACCTGTAGAGTAACCCCCCGTATGCCACACATGGCCAGGTAGGGGTACCGAACAAAAAAAAAAAAAAAAAAAAAAAAAAAAAGATGATGGGCAGCTACCCAAAACAAATATTGCTATGTAATTGGGGGTTTAATTTATTATTGTTTTTAATTAAGAAGTGATTAATGATTTAATGGGATGCCAGAGCATTTTCTAGGAAATGCCCAAACTAATAAAATATTTACTTCCCCTGATTACACACAATACCTTCCCCTTTATAATAAAATAAAAATATGATTCCCCTTTTATGAATCAAAAGATAATAGACTTTCCAGAATTGAATTCCTCTCTCAAAGGCATATGTGGGGCAATATAATGTTGCATGCTTATAATATGAAGATATATATATATATATGATTAAAATAAATAAAAAACTGCGTATGTATTTATGGTAATATTATTTTTCATAATAAAGAAAGATTGTATTAACTATTAGTTTAATAATAACAAAGCAAAGTAACATTTTATTTATGATGTATCTTTAAAAGAATTAAATGAGATTTTAATGAAATTTATAATTAACACTGTCACAGCTTACAACCATTACACATAAGACATAATAGACAAATAAAATATACATGATTCAACCAAATGCAATAATAAACTATAACTACTATATTACAAAATCATCAAAAGTATATACATATTGGGTACTCATCTAGATACCCCCAGGATCTATGACAGCTCTCTCCACTATTGTAACCTCTGATATAATACCAATTAACCAATAGCGCCAAATGATGATTTTAAGTCTCGTCAACTTGACACTCATCTTTACAACACTAACTTGAAACACTTCTTTAAAAATTCTCAAATACTCTTTTAAACTCACCATGGATTACCATGTTAATTAAAAAATTACTAATTATACTTTCTATGTCCTGAAGGGACAGTCTATCACTCACTCAGGACTATCCAAAGTTATAGCCAAAAGTACATGTTCACAGTACGAAGTCACATTCAAGAGTAACCCCCTGGAACATCCTATTTCTCACCTAAAGAATGGAGGGGGAAATATTCCTCCACTGACGAATTTATTAAAAAGGCATTTAAATTAAAACAAAATTGATATATTTGTAGGTTCTCTACCAGGGAAAACACCTGTAAACTTTAATTTGCATGGTTCTTGTTATTAAGATAGTAATTAATAAAAAACAGATAGGGTGGGGACTATATTCTATTTTAACGGCTTTTATGTTAGCGGTCGAAACGGCTATTCTCTGGTAAACAAAAACAGGATATCTTGAATTTAGCACATTATCTCCATAAAAAGGAACTGGGCAGGAAATTAAGTTTCCTCACCTAGTCCTTCTACTAATTTAGTTATTAATTATAATATTGATCTGCTGATTTTAAATTTAGACTCCTTATTAAAAATGAAAAATTTTGATATCCAACAAGATATATTTTATTTGATTACTTATTAAGTTTTCTAATTGGTAAGCGGCTCTATCATCAGCTATGACAATGATACATGACTATTTCGACTACCTCTTAACCTAATACATAGCAATATTTACCCAATAGAGACACCCCTGCAGCCTAGTGGCCGCTAGATGTACTTATTAAGTCTCTTTGGATCTGCTAGGATGTGCCTCAGTCACTAAAAGTTATCTCGTGTGAATCTGAGGACATTAAATAAGTGAAAAACCGATTGCGAGATATATCGTCATTAGCTACGGCAGCCTGCGACAAGTTATCTCGTCGTTAGCTTGTGGGGACCGACTTTTTTTTTTAGAGATATCTCGTCTGGAACCATGGAAGGGTTAATAATGAAGATTTTAAATTTTCATACTAAACATGTGTTAATAAATATCGTACTTTTTTTTTTTCTGTTTTAAAGACGTTTTTCTTAGCTGTATCTTGATTTATTCCTAGTTTTTCAAGCTCTAAATTCCTGAACAAAGTCCATTTTTTCGCGACTAAAAACGTCGGAATCATCAGTTAATGAAGCAAAACATTTTGGGTCAATCTCTTTCTTAGAAAAAATTTTGAACGGTCTAACTTTTCCTTCATTATAAAAAGCAGCCATATAATCCATTGGTTGGTCTAAGAAGAGGGCCTGGATCCACCCATTGTATAATTGAAACCTCTTTATGCATGAAAAGCAGGTAAACTTAGGCACAAATTGGATCGCAATTAAATAGTATACTAAGTATGCTTATGCATAGTATGAGTTAATGTTCATGCATAGTAATGTTTCTTGGTTATATATTTTTCTTGCTCCAATTTGCTAGTATAAAAAGCTAGCAACTTTTATTTATGAACGGATTTTGCAAAGAAACCCTATATGAATATATAGGGTATATATAAATATAAATATAAATAATAAAATTGCCTTCATTTTGTTATATTTTTCAAGTGGTAAACTTATGAGTGGAATTACTGATACCAACTTACCTGTTTGGATACATTAACCATGTAATATGGACCAGAAAAAGGTAGGCAACATAGCTGTTACATATTCTGTATGTTGTATGCTTTCTGTGAAATATAAGAGAATTTGATGAACATGTACAGGAGAAAAAAAGAAAAGTGTTTCCAAAAGATGAAAACTTCAATTTCCGTTAATGAGTTCTGTTATTGATATGTTTAATATATCGTTGGAAAACTGAGAACCTTAGAAACAATAATATTTATTTTATAAAATAATAAAATAAAATAAATTTTTCATGCATATGGGTCATTTTCCCAGAAAGGGTGAATCTGAACTTGGAATTCTTGAAATTGAAAATGTCGAATTAACGTCTGGAAAATATTTAGGGGTCCTCTTTACATAGCACTGGTTGAACTCCAATGCAAGGTTGTACAAGAGCAGGGTGCATTTATTATTTATTAAAAAAAAAAAAATATTATTTAAAAATAATTTAAAACAGGTGGTCATCCACAAATTAAGATTAGATTAATAAAAAATTATTTATTTTTTTCTATTATTTATTTTTTTTTTGCTGAAAAAAATCCTAAGCCATCTATCAGCCATTAGACAAATTTTTATGACCATCCAGTTTTTTTCTCATTTACTACTTAACACGTTCAACCGGTGGCCCGCACTAAACTGTCTCATCGGGCGGCGCGGGCCACCGGTGACCAGCACTAAACTGTCTCATTGGGCGGCGCGGGCCACCGGTGACCCGCACTAAACTGTCTTATCAGGCGGCGCGGGTCACAGGCGGTACGCATTCGATTGTGTTCTCAATTATTATTCTGAATTATTAGCCGCCAGATGAAGCGCGATTTTAATTTCAGCGCCGCCTCATAGCAAAACAAATGAAAAACGGCCCCGGCGTGAACGTGTTAAATAAAGATGCTTTTGCAATAAATTATAGACCATGAACGTGTTAAATAAAGATGCTTTTGCAATAAATTATAGACCATCGGTAACGTCTCAACGACCTCTATATGTATAAAGCAACGAGAAAATATAGATGCAATTAGTTTTCGGGTAGAGACAGACGGGACAATAACTGCTGATGTTTATGACCATCCAGTTTTTTCTCGTTTACTACTTAAATACTGCTGCTTTTCGACAAAACGATAGACCGTTAGAAACGCGCTAACGAGTACTTTAAGTAATAAGCAGCGAAAAAGTTTAGATACAATTACTTTCCAATTGCGGAGAGGCGGGCTAATGACATCAGAATTCGACAGGCTTTCTACTTTTTTCTCGTTTACTATTTAAATAAAGCAGATTTTTGACAAAATGATAGACCGTTCGAAACGTTTCAATGAGCTTTAGAAGTAGAAAGCAACGAAAACATTTAGATACAATTAATCTCCGAGTATACTCGAGCGGGACAAAAACACCCGATATTGTATTGTATGACCATCCATTTTTTTCTGTTCAATACTTAAATACAGCCATTTTTTAAAACAACGATAGACCGTCAGAAACGTATCAACTTGCTCTTAAAGATGAAAACAATGAAAAAAATTCCATAAAATTACCTTCTAAATAGCTACGGGCGGGACAATGACACGGGTTGTATGCCGCTCCCGCCGCAGCACCTACGTTGTTATCCTGATGGTTGCATAAGGACTGAAAACATTTGGCGGCAAAAAGAGTTGTTACCCGAGATGTAATCCTACTTTTAGCCAGAAGCCGCAGTCATCTGTAAAGGTTAAAACTGACAATACACGATAATACTACGTAAGCGGGGAAAACCCCAAACACCGGGGACAAGTCTTTTACCTCCTCTGTGTACTATTCAATCATTTTTAAAAATATCGCATACCTCACATTCTAATTTTGAGATGTTTCGAACAGCACCACAGTTATAAAAAATTCAAAAAGCATCAATGGTCAATTCGTAGACGAACGTAAAGTTTGGAAACTGGAGTTGTGACATGAGGAGGGAAGGAGATTTCCACTGGTCATATCAAAATTCAACCTTTAATTTTTAATGTTATATGAGTAAAACCCTACGTAGTGGACAGGGCAAGTCACAGATCCTAATTAGAGGTTGTTTTAATGAACAAAAATGGTGAGGGGGCTTCAGAATCCATCGGGGACAGCGATTTGCCCTTTCTGGGAAAATGACCCATATATGAAGACCCCACGCTAAGAACTTGCTCAGTCCATTTTTTGTGAATATTGTTTTTCTATGCGCATTATAGTAAACCACCTCGAGTACTACAAATCTCTGTAGTTTACAGGAAAACAGCGGGTTCAGTCCTTGAGATATTTACAATTCTTCTTTGGGGGCACATGCAATTACAATTCTTTTTTGGTCATTGATTCTCTTTAAACTAACAAATAGTATATTGTATTTTTATTAACATTACCATTATTTGAAAATATGTTGGGCATACACTATTTTTTCCCCATTGAATTAGAGTTATTAGGTTGTGTTCTATACAAGATATAAACACTCTTTTTGCTCACCTGTAAAATTTGCAAAATGTGACTGAACACGTTCTTAGCGTGGAGTCTTCATTCAAAAATTCGGCATAAATAAATTCTATACATAAATGAATACTAGGTATGTTCCAATAAGCATTGAAAAGCATTTGAAACTTGGGTATAGCTGTTAACATTAATTTTTGTTATTATTGAAATAAACTATTGTTAGCATTATAATATTATTTAATGAAATTTTTAATAAAATGAAAATTTCACTAATTAAATTTATATCCTTTGTTGTACAGCTCTTCGATTATTGGCTTTGCTTCGTGTTAGAGAAGCACTCCAACAGCCTCCTGTAAGATGTAAATCTTTTAACATTAATAGCAGTAGGGAATTCAAGGAAAAGGTAAGAAATATATGTTAATCATTAAATGCCAATCTGGCATAATTGGCTTGCCCAACCTGCAGGTCATATGCATTGAAACTAAATTAAAACATAAGTAAATATATAATATAAAATATATGTGATTTAAACTAAATTTATATCAAATTTGATCAACCAGAATTATATGATTTTTACTAAATTTTATCTATGCCATTGTTTAAAAAAATATATTTAATTATATTTTTGGTAAAGTAGACCTGAAGTGCATTCTGTTAAAACAATTTCAAGCATTCATATGGGGCGGAGATTTGCTTATGACAAGGATGTGGATCTGGTTAGTTCACAAGGAATATGTCTTGAAAGTTGATTATGAAATATAAAAATGATATTAAGGTACTTATAAAAAATTAATAAAATAAACTTATTTTTGAAGAAGTTGTTCTTTCCACGGAATAGCACTGCCCCGTCTCATTCCTAGGCCTGTCCTCGTAAATTTTCAAAATATCTTCATTAAGTTGGTGTAGTGGTGGGGGTGGGCGAGAGTGGCTAGCACAGACTAGCACTGCCCCGACTCTTTCCTAGGCCTCTTAATACCAATTAGTAGGCCTCTTAAATTAATTATTGGCTATTATTCTGGGATCGAATGAAACAGTTAACTATTTTCATATAAGAGTTTAACTTTTATTAACATGTGTTGATCCAGAAAAGTATATCTTTAACTTTCACTTTTATTACCATGTGGTATTTCAAAACAGTTATTTCATAACTTTTGTTGGGGACTTATAAATAAATTACTTCTAATTGGCCCATCCTTCACTCAAAAAGTTTAACAAAATTTATTATTGAATTTCAAGTCCTAACATAATAAAGCTCATTTCAATGAAATCAGTAAATTTTAAATTACTGGTAATGTGAAAACCCCACCTACAGCCAAATTTAAATCTGATAATATTTTGAATTTTACATATCTTAGAACATAAGGCCCGGTGCACACGGACGACACTTTTCTGCGATGCGGACTATAAGCCAGGTCAGGTGTACCTGGAGTACAATGGACCGACCGGATTTACCATTATACTCCAGGTACCCCTGACCTGGCTTATAGTCCACATCGCAGAAAAGTGTCGTCCGTGTGCATCGGGCCTAAGGATGGATTCTCATTTCAATAAAATCGGTAAATGTTAAATTACTGGTTATTCGAGCCCCCTGCCCACTTACAGCCAAAATATAAATTTGATAATATTTTCGAATTTTAAGTATCTTGAAACATAAGTATGCTCCTCATTTCAATGAAATCGGTAAATGTCAAATTAACCCTTTAACAGCTAAGCACTCGGAACGAAAGTTGCACTGAGAAGCTAAGCGGGTCTGCTGGCTTTTACACTCCCCAAGCTATGGCGTACAGGCCACTCAAGGCCACGCCGCTGACTGTCCTAACTTCTTCAACTCTTCATTACCTTCACCGACTATTTTTTAATGTTTTATTTATTTATTATGATTCTATAATACCTTTATCATTATTTCAATAAATTAAAATGCTAGATTATCGATTGCAATAACAGATTACGTGATTTAAGAAGGTATTAATGAACAATAATATAATAATGTAATTACTTTAAATACATTTATTTTTAAATTAATTAATTTTTAATAAGTAATATTTTTTTTATTTGAAGTAATATTTTAATAATTTACCAATGTTTAGATGGATAAAAAACTTCCCCATCCTTTTTTTAGATGCGGGCTTTGGACCGCCACCGGCAGAGTTAGGCATTGTTTTTATTATTTTTGTTTTGTTTTTAATTTCTTGTTCCATGGGCTCCGGAGAAAGACTGCCCTCTTCCGAACTTTTATTCAAAATCTCCCAAATCTCCTTATCAGTGAACACTTTTCGTGTCATACTAACACCAAAGCCGCAGAAATAATAGCGAAATAAACAGTGAGGTAGTAGTAAGTGTTTTTTGGTAGTAGTAACCAAAAAACACAGAGGACTACCGCTCAGAGCGTCTAAAACTCAAAACGAATAATGGTAAATATGTCTTTCAAGACCCCTGACGGTAGCAAGGAAGGGATAAAGGACAGAGAAAAAAAATTAGCAGGTAAAAAAGGGTTGAGACGGGCATCCCCGAATGGAGGACCCAGATGACAGGCAGCTACCGGACCGAAACAAATATTTCCGCAATATAGAGACCCTGCAGCCTAGCGGCCGATAGATGTACTTATTAAGTCTCCGTGGATCCGCTAGGATGTGTCTCAGTCACCACAACTTTTCTCTTGTGAAGCTGAGGACGTTAAATAAGTAAAAAACCGATCGCGAGATATCTCGTCATTAGCTACTGGGGACCGGCAGCCCGCGACAAGTTATCTCGTCGTTAGGTTGTGGGGACCGACTTTTTTTTGAGAGATATCTCGTCTGGAGCCATGAAATGTTTAATCTTAACATCAGCCCCCCCCCCTTATAAAACTTATAAATTCTAAGTATCTGAAAACATAACGATGCACCTTCATTTCATTGAAATCGCTTAATGTTAAATCATTGCTGACCCTAGCTCCCCCCCCCCCACCTCCCGATCAGGATGGAACATCCTTAAAAATAAATAAAATGACCCCAGAAAATTAAAATTTACTCTATAGAATAGAATAGAATAAGGCTTAACGGACCCGAAGGCCCGACGCCGACACCACCAATCGGTGCCTACATACCTCCATCCACTTCCCCCCGTCCAATCCCAAATTCACAAGATCTGCCTTCACCGAATCTTCCCACCTTCGCCTAGGCCTACCCCTCGGCCGTTTTCCAGTCGGCAAAGCATTTATCAATCTTTTAGGAATTCGTTCGCTACTAAGACTCGCCATTTTGCATGCCCACTTCAACCGACGCGCAGCTATAGACTCGTTTACATTTACCGGGTAAAGCTCACGCAATGCCACATTGTGTAGCCGTCTAAATTCTCCTGTTGACTCATCCTTCCTCGGCCCACTTCGAAAATTCTACGCAGCACTTTATTTTCAAACACCATAAGGCGTTTCTCTTCCCTTACTGTAAGCGGCCATGTTTCACATCCGTAAAGAACAGTCAAAAGAATTATAGTTTTGTAAATCCTAATTTTTAAGTTTCGGGATAGAAGGCGTGAGCTAAGCAATTTTGCAACCGATAAATAACAAGCATTTCCTGCCTTTTACCTAGCCTTAATTTCCTCTTCAATTTCGTTTTTTCTAGTTACAGTAGATCCTAAATATCTAAATTTCTCAACGGCTTCGAATATTTCCTCTTCTACTTCAATATCGCCAAAATTGTCACCGTTACTACAACTAACCATATATTTTGTTTTTTCCTTATTTATTTCTAGCCCTACTTCTTTTCCGGCTTTCATAAATGCTTTTGTATTTAGTTCTATCATTTCCGCGTCGTCGCCAAGCAAAACCAAATCATCAGCGTAGCCGAGTACGGATATATTTCCCCCCAGATTCAAACTTTTTCCGGTATTTATCACCTCCCTAATGACATATTCTAGAACTAAATTAAATAAAACAGGAGATAGCGAATCCCCCTGTTTCAAACCAGAGTGAACCTCGAACTTCTCAGAACAATAACTACCGATTCTTATTTTATTGAACGTTTCGGTCATACACATTTATATTAAGTTTGGTTAGCCTTGAAATCCCAAGCTGGACAGCATTATTAATATTTTTTTGACTATTTATTAGTCTATTTGTACTTTAAATCTACAATTTGATGTGAGAAAGTTTTGCCTGTGAAATTCATTTTCAGTTAAGGTGTTATGTCTCTTTTTTGTGGAAAAATAGGGTTTTAACCCTCTCTCTCAGGTCCATTCTTTTCTTACCATATTGTTTTCATTGATTTGAGTATTCCAAAATCCTATTTCAAATATACCAATGGGTCAATCCATATCAAGTGGTCCAAAGTTGGTTGCTCGACCATTTTAGAAAAAATTTATATTTTTACCACCAATTAGGTATGGAATCAGTAATTCAAAACAAGTTTTAAAAACATTTAGGGTAAACCGTTTAACAATAGCAGAAACAAATAGCAGCCATCTTTGTTTCACCGTACAGGCCGATTTTTGAGTTTGTTAGCTCTTACGGAAAACTCATCTTCTCAAGACTGGTAAGTCATAGACTAATAATTCAGACACGATGGTTTTCCTTTCAGTCTGCTCTATCTTTTGTGTTCTCTCTTTGAAAAAAATCTTGAAATTCTCTAAAAACCATTTTCGAGGGTAAGTTTTGGGTATAAGGTGGTGTACTTCAAAGCTGATTTTTGGCATGATACTAAATCTAACTAGTAGTGAAAGTAGCTTTCATTTTCATTATTTTTTTATGAATTTTTATACTTCAAATTTTTTAATTTTTTGTTAACATTAGGCTATAATATCATAAAACTCTTGTAAAATTTTGAACCTGTATATTTGAGTACATTGGTAGCTATGAATTTTTGAAAAGTAGGTAAAAATAGCTAACAAAATGCCTGGAATAAGCAACGCTTGTTTTAATGTTCAATATTAAATAACTAGATGCGTACACAATTTAAAGTGTATACAAAAATAGCAAGTTTATATAATATTGAAACTATATAGTGCTAAGTCCATAAATAAGAAACATAATTATTCAGCATCAAATTCTGTTAGTTCAAAAATTCAAACTTTCATATATTGTTCTTATTACTGTTTCAAATAAGTTCTAGACTTGTTGGAACTGTTGGAAAAAACTGTTCTAGTATGTGTTTGTAACTATCCTAGTACATATTCATGACTATTCTGGTACCTACGCTTGTAGGTCTGGAATGTTCTTCTTCAGAATATACAGGGTGTCCCCAAACCAAACGGCCAAACTTCAGGGATCAATAGAGGATCAAAAAACTAAGCGAAAACTTTCGCTTCGTTTTCGAGAAAATCACAAAAAAAATAAAAATAGTTGTGCCAAAACTAGTTAAGGCCATGGCCATCATTCATTCCTTGAATGAATTTTAACAATAACTGTTATTCCAATACAATTATTGTATTTCAATCTTATTACCTTACTAATAGAAAGGTAATTGAAAAAAAAAATTATTTTTTATTCAGAAAAATCATCTAAACATTGTTCTGCGATGAGCTGGTTGTAAACCATTCTGATGCGCTCGATGAGATCATCCCTTGTGCAGACAGGCTCTCGGGAGACATATTCTTTCACGTATCCCCATACGAAGAATTCAAGTGGCGTGAGGTCCGGACACCGGTGAGGCGAAGGCACCGGCCCACCTAGCCTATCCAGCGACCTAGGTAGTTGATGTCCAACCAGTCTCGCATGGCCCTTCCATAATGTGCAGGACAACCATCGAGTTGAAACCAGTTCTCAAGCCTTCTTTCCAAAGGGATATCTCCCAAAAGTGCCCTTAAGTCATTCTCAAGGAATAGATAATTACTTTCAGCATTAAGTCGAGCAGGTAAAAATACGGAACCTATTATGCCATTATTACAAAGACTGTCCCACAGGTTTACAGAAAACTCATGCTGGTAGTGAAATTCTCTAACAGCTCGGGGATTTTCATGTGCCCAAAGGTGGTAGTTTCTTTGATTGAATATGCCCGCACATGTAAAAGTTGCTTCGTCCGTCCAGATTACTTTCGAACTTAAGTTTACATCGTTTTGTAATTGTTCTTTGTACCAATTACAAAAATTTAATCAGCGGGGATAATCAGTGGGTATTAAACTTTGTACATGGTAAGCATGCCTGCTGTCAGCCATTAATGTGCACCAAATGGTTACCCTTGGTATGCCAAGAGCTGAAGCAGCTCTCCGGACGCTTGTACCAGGGTTGATATTGAAGTGCTGCAGTACTAACAGTAAAGCTTACTCAAAAAGCCAGTATAATTTTGTAATTTAAATACATTATTGAAAAAAAAAATCTGGTGCGATGCGCGCAACACACAACTTTCACTTACGAACTTATTTAGATTAGAAATCGACTTGTTTTGATAATATGTAAACGCCATTCCTCAACTTCACCCATTTTTCCACATTTATATACTTATGTTTGTATATCTTCATAAGCTATAGAGTATCTGTATAGCAAAAGTTGGAACATTTATTAAGTAAAGTGCCCCCTCCGTTGGACCAATTTTTATGAAATTTCATGGACTGAAAAGTATGAAATAATTACCCTCAGATTTTTAAGAATACACAGCAAAATTGAAAATGGTATGAAAACTGGAATGCAATAAGACGAATAATTTTATTCGTTATTAATTTTTTAATAAAAATTATTAAATTAAAATATTAAATACTATGTTCAATACAACACAATCTTTTTGGAGGCGGGGCAAAATGGAAATGACATGTTACTGATACAATTCCATTAGTAGGCATTGAAATCAATAGATGGGAAGAGAAGATCCATTTAGAAGATTTTCATAATTTCTAGTGTTAAAAATTTTAAATTTTGCCCCGCCTCCAAAAAGATTGTGTTGTATTGAACATAGTATTTAATATTTTAATTTAATAATTTTGATAAAAAAAATTAATAACGAATAAAATTATTCATCTTATTGCATTTTTCCAGTTTTCATACCATTTTCAATTTTGCTGTGTATTCTTAAAAATCTGAGGGTAATTATTTCATACTTTTCAGTCCATTTATTTTTACTGATTCCTAGGTTTTGAAGTCGGTTTAATTTTTTTTTTTTTTTTAAATGTTTTTATATCATACTTTTTAGTTGGAGAAGATAACAAATGTAGAAAACCATCCGTTGGTTTAAAAAAAAATATTCGAAATCTTTTTACGTTCTACCACATTCGTCTTTCCCGGGCCTTTTTATTATAATTATATTAACAGCCTCCTTTTAAATTTTATGAATACACTCAGGAAAGTGGAAAAGCGGTGCGTGTATTATACAACTTTCAACAGACTACGTTTTATGATTATAAATGGATTTTTTTTTAAAAGATCAATATTCCATTGGGAAGGGAACACATAAAATGTTTTTCCTCCATGACAATATTTTTCCTTTGCTATATATTGTTGTCAGTACTTGTCATTTACATACATCTATAGTGTTCCGAGATTTGTTGAGTTACAGATACATAAATACATAAATCCGGCCATTCCAAGATGAAGTAGGTACGTCACTAAACAGTCGAGATTTTGGCCAGTTTTGAACAAGATATCGTTGATGGAGAATCGATGATGATGGTTATAAGACCTACAATAAATTAGAAAGTAATTTTGGAATTATGATCACTTGAATATCCATCTGAAAATATGGCGATATTATACACTATTCCGGTTGGGTTGGTTAATATTGCTTTATTTAAATCGATCGTTGGAAAAGTAGTGATTAAACAACATCATTGGATAGAAATCTCAGCAAAAAAGGGAAGCCATAAAATTGATCAATATCTAAAAGACTCTCCCGCTAGGATAGAAGCAACACGGTTTAACACTCATTTTATCTTTAATTTATTATTACGAAGGATATTATTATTCTCGATACTACAATACTGATTTAATTCAAAAAAATTTTTTGGTTGAGTTAATTATGTTCGTAATTCCTTTCGATGAATTTTTGACTAAAGTTATTACCGAAATACTATGAATTACATCCTTCGTAATAAAACATTATTCAAAAAATAAGTTGCTAAACACGGTTGCTTCAATTCTAGTGGGGGTAGCATTTATGATATCAATCATTTTCATGACTGCCAAATTTTTGCTGAGGGGACTTTCATACAATGAGGTTGTTTACTGGGATATATCAAGTTTTATTTTGCAGTTTATTGATGGATGAACATCAGCAAAAGCCTCAATAGTTGCAGAAAAAAAATTAAAAACCAATAATAGTAATCCAGATAAGATAACAGAACTGTCACCCATGAAGAATCGGCACAAGTTCTCCGACAAGATATTCAACAGTGACCGAGTGTATCCGGAGGAAAACAGAGGTATCTGAATCCTTTGTTAAGTCAACTGAACATAAGCTTTTCCAGGAATTATTGCATTCCTTTTTAATGTGCATAGCGATTGAAAGGCAGAAATCAAAATCTAATTTAAATCAATAATGGCTACGATTTTAAATATAAACGAACCTTCGGGAACTTGAAGAAGTCTTAAATTCTGCTTTAAAACGGTTATCAATACTCAGTCTTTCTTGGAATTCCACGAATTTTGTGGTCTTATGATTATGGTGTCCATCCGTCGATTAGATCTAAATTAAGAAGGTTTACTGTTATTGGTAAATATATATCTATCTTTATGCTAATATCGCTAATATTCCTATGATTTGTTGAGATTTTGAGGTTATATTCCCATTTTTGACCTGCGAATGCAAACTTCTTCGAATTTTTTCCCCGGAATAGGAGTGTATTGGTATATTTTGGCAGTGAATACGAGTGTATTTATATTATTCTCAAGTAAATACGAACGAATTTATGTATTTCAGCTGCGAGAATACGATTATTCGCAGAATTTGCCTGCGAATAATCGAATATTCGTATTTAAAGTTGCGAATACGAATATATTTGTATTCCTATATACGAATACGCCCAACTCTGGTTATCAATTAGTATTAATAGCTTGTTGGAGCATACCTTATGTTATATATGCCATATGTTTTTTCCCCATTACTTCTTAAATAAATAAATTAAGAACCCAATAAAGGTTTTAATGGTACCACCTTGGGAAAATACTCGACAAGATGCAAAAGGTTTCGTTCCAGTTGGTCCATCCATCTCTGAGTAATCGGTGAACATACATAGAAAAAAAAAAAAAAAAGGCACATATGTATCGAATTGAGTAACCTCATCTTTCATTCGAAGTCGGTTAAAAAATTATTTCAACCTACCAGTTGTTACAATATTTTTAATTAATTTTTCATTAAAAAATAATAAAAATTTAATAGAGTAGATTTTAATTATGCTTATGAGGGCCATACACTATGCAATTCCCTGCAGGCCGTCGCCTCAACAGGCGATCGTAAGACCAATATCGCCGACTTCAATACACTAGCAGTCAACGGCCTGCAGGCGGCCGTACTGAACTGCAGACGATAGCCTGAAGATAGCACACACTACAGTCCGGTACCTGCAGGCGGACTGTGGGTCAATGAATCAGGACTGCAGGCGGACTGTCGGGGCCAAGAAACAGGACTGCAGGAGATCCCCAGTTTGTCACCATGCTCCGTTGGAAACGTTGCGCGATGTTTGTTTTGTCAGTTCTTGGGGAACCCCAAGAAAAAAGGGTCTGGGTAAAAAGTTGGCTGCGAGATAGAGAGGCTAGCTCTCACATGTCGTTGCTCCGTGAACTGAGGCTGTCTCACCATGAGGATCTAAGGAATTATCTGAGGATGAGTGAAGAAAATTTCCAAAAACTTCTAAATTTGGTTGCATTGAAAATCACAAAAGTGGACACTCATTTGCGCCAGGCTATCACTGCCGAAGAAAGGTTGACTGCAACTCTGAGATTTTTGGCAACGGGTCAAAGTTTCGAAGATCTGAAGTTTCCCACGCGAATTTCACCTCAAGCACTTGGGAAAATCAACGTGTGGCTGACGGCACAGTTTTTTGATAAAACTTCAACAACTCACCGTACGCCTCATCCCGCGATCTTTTATTTGCGTAGGAATCGTCCTTGACTTTCCATAAACAGGGGTAGGCCCGATATAATTTAATAAATGCGGAAATGAAAGGAGGTTTCCCGTCCATCTTTCCCCGTCAGTCCAATCTGGTGAATGATCTCACGAAAATTATCTCACGCAAAACTGATGGAAACGGTGACAACAGATCGCTTGCCTGCAGGCTAACTGACAGTGTGTGGTGGGGGCCACATGAGATCATTATCCGATAGGTCGCTGCCTGTCGCGAATCTCTCATCCTATCCCTGCCTGCCCGGCGACCACACACCTTCAGTCCAGGCGAACTGCAGTCCATTATCTTCAGATCAACTGATAAATGTGTGGGCAATCCCGATCTACGGCCTTACAATTATCTTCAGTTAAACTGACAGTGTATGGGGCCCATTAGACCCAATAATATTTTATGTTGCATTGGACATAGATAAAATTCAAGAAAAAAAGCAATTAAAAAGGGTTCAAGTATTGGAATTCAAAATATTCAAATAATAAAGATAACACAAAAGATAGAGTAGACTGTAAAGAAAACAATTGTTTCTGAGCTATTAGTCTATGACTTACCAGTCTTGAGAAAATGAGTTTTCCATAAGAGCTTCTTCTTCTTTTGATGGTCCTTGGAGAACCCTGGCCTGCTCCACAATGTTCCGCCATTCTTCCCTGTCCAGAGCTGCTCTTCTCCACCTTCTGACTCCAAGTGTCCTCAGGTCCTCCTCCACATCATCTAGCCACCGCAATCTGGGATGCCCTTTTCTTCGTCCTCCCCCTGGGTGTCCCTCCACAAGCTTCTTTGGGATTCGCTGCTCTTCCATTCTCTGTACATGCCCCAGCCACCTCTACTCTTCTTGTTGCAGGTGGCAATATCTGGGGTCTTATATAAATCACGGAGCTCCCAATTGTTTCTTTGCCTCTTCAAGGGACCAAAAATCTTTCTTAGGATTTTCCGCTCCCACACATTGAACATTTGTTCAGATTTCCTAGTAAGGACCCATGTTTCACTTCCATATGTCACTACTGGTCTAATAATGCTAGTGTATACAGCCTGCTTTAACTGCCAGGGTTACACTTTCGACCTAAGCACTTTTCCGAGTACCCAGCAACATCTACTTCCGGCCATCATGCGCATCTTTATTTCTGCCATATATCATTCTTTTCGTTGATGTTGGCCCCAAGATATATAAACTCCTTTACCTACTCGAAAAAGTGCTCTCCTGTCCTTACACCATTCCTCGCCCCACAATCACTCCAGGAGCTCTTCATATACTTGGTTTTAGGTTAATTGATGTTGGGACCTGCCATTTTGGAAGCCTGCTCACATTCCTCGAAAGCTCCT
Organism: Aelia acuminata; assembly: GCA_911387785.2. NCBI lineage: Eukaryota > Metazoa > Arthropoda > Insecta > Hemiptera > Pentatomidae > Aelia > Aelia acuminata. The sequence goes on along the minus strand of OU426978.1, from coordinate 108,542,353 downwards.
AGCAAAGATGCCCGTGTGCGACCAGTAATAACGTCATCTGCATAAGCAGGTACTGTGTCATACGGTTGTAGATGGTCCCTCCAGGATTAGTCCTAATGGACCTCATTACCATTTCGAAAACAATGTTGAATAGGATGGTGAGGGGGGGGGGGTCTCCTTGCCTTAATCCTTTGTTGATGCGGAAGCAACTGGACTTACTGGTGCTTTGAATTTTTACTTTCCCTTGTGTCCCTTCCAAGGTTGTGCGCACTAATCGTATCAGTTTTTCTGGGATACCCATCTTTGTCATGGCCTGATACAACTTGTATCGGTCTACACTGTCATACGCTTGTCTGTAGTCGATGAAGAGGTGGTGCAGATCAATATTATTTTCATAGCACTTCTCCAGCATGGACCTTATGCTTGAAATGTGGTCGATAGTTGATTTACCTTTTCTGAATCCACACTGGTAATCCCCAAGCTCTCCCTCAGAGTACTGGAGTATCCTGCTCATTAACAAAATGGAGAAGGCTTTATACGCTGCGTTTAATAATGCAATACCTCTGTAGTTTTCACATTCCATCTTGTCCCCCTTCTTATAAACTGGGCATATTAATGCGGTTACCAGTCTTTTGGCATCTCTTCCATCCAGATGTCAAAAATCAGATGGTACATTTCGTCTGCTAATGCATCTCCTCCATGCTTCCATAGCTCTGCTGGGATCTCATCCTCTCCTGGGGCCTTGTAGTTTTTTAGAGATGCTAAAACTTCTTCAACCTCTTCCTTCTCTGGCGGCTCTATGACGTCTCTATTCATTTGAGCAGATCTGATGCACCTTGGTGGGCTTGAAACAGGTACCTCAAGCACTTCTGGATTCAGAAGTTTCTCAGAGTATTGAGACCACCTGTTAACAATATCCAGTTGGTTTCCCAGCAGCTCACCATTTTCATTCTTTATAAAGGTGATCCTTGGTTTAAACTCTCCCTTGTGTTCTTTGAGTATACAGAAGAATTTCTTTCTGTTTTTTCTTTCCATACTCCTCTTTTATTTGTAGGAACTTGGCTTTCTCCGCGTCTCTCTTCCTTTTCCTGCTCATGCTCTTGACTCTCATTAGAGCTCTGTACCTTTCTACATTTGCTCTGGTCTTTCTCTGGAGCACTGCTAGTCTGGCCCTGTTCCTTTCTTCTACCATCCTCCTGCATTCATTATCAAACCAAGTGTTCTGAGGACTCCCTGGATTTATTAATAGGGTTTCACTAGCTGTCTCTGTGACTGCTTTCTTTATCCTGCTCCATCTAGCTTCCACTCCTCTGGGCTCCTCCATAGACTCTTGTAGCTTTACAGCCACCCTTAATGCATACCTCTTATTCTCATCAGGGTCTTTCAGTTTCTCCAGGCAATACTTCCTGGGTTTTGTTCCCTGTACCGATCACGACCATCTAGTGATCTAGTCAGAACCTCTGAAGCTTCGGACATTTGTAATATTTGTAGCATGTCTCTTTTTGTTATATTTTAGACAAAAGAGAAACTAGGTACGTATTTTTATTGACAACAAGTACATCAAACTGTAGTGTAATAATGATAACAATGCATTATCATATCTGACATTTAAAACCTTCAACAGTTACATTTTATATAAATCGATATCCACTTTCGATTCCAATATAACACACCTCCTCACTTAGCTAATTCTTCCCCCTTAGTTAGTTTGCGTGTTTCTTCACCCGTCGCCTCCTGTTGCCGTTCAAAGATTCTTCTATTAACCATGTGTTCCGTCCCAGCTTTTTACATACCACCGCCGGGGTCCATCTTCTCCGTCCACCTTTCCACACCTCCATAGGAGGAAGGAGGACTTCCTGTGGTCTGAAGTTCTTTATTTTTTCCGCTCTTAAATCACCATCATTTCTAGTTTTTTCTTTCAGCATCAGTACGTCCAACTGACACCATACATTTCTTCCAAGAAAAAGTTCTCCAGGAGATATACCAGTAGAACAATGAGGGGTGATCCGATATGTGAACAAAAAATTGGTTAATGCCTTGTTGACATTTGCTCCTCGACTTGTAGTGGCCATCTTCTTCAGAGTCTTTTTTATCGTCTCCACATAGTTTTCCATCTGACCGTTCGAAGAAGGATGGAAAACCAGTGTGGTGATATGTTTGATACCAAATTTTGAACAAAATTGACTGAATTCCCCCAACAAAAATGCTGTACCATTATCTGTTATGATTGTTTCCAGGATTCCATATTGACAGATTAACCAATTTAGTTGATAAATCGTGTTTGCTGCTGACATCGTACTTACCCATGTTTCCTTATGAATGCTTTTATGTTCGAAGTATGTGCTAACTATACCAAAACCTGCCGAGGTAGCAAAGTCTATTGCTTTGAATCCATAATCATTTCTTTTGACGTGCAGACTGTGTGGGCCAATAGTAGGGTGGAACATCTCTTCCCTTCCGATTTTTGCATTAAAGTCGCCCAATACTATCTTGACATCACGTCTTGGCAATCTGCCAACTATGGATTCTAGCGCAGCGTAGAAAGCCTCCTTCTGTTCGTCCTCTTTGTCCTCTGTTGGAGCCTGAACACTTACCAGGTTATATTGAAGAACTTACCCCTGATTCTGAGAGTACGTATTCTTCCATCTAATTTCCTGTATCGCTGTGAGCTCTATCCTGTATCGTGTCAACGTATCTTCTAAAATCCTGCTCGCTCCTGGTTCAAATAGGCTTCTGACATTTCACGTGGCTATTTTGATTGGTTTTATCCTTTGCCGAGTCCCATGTCGTTTCCCTAAAGACAGTCCAGCTTTCCTTTGTAGAGTATTCGCAACTTTTTATTTTTTCACAAGAATGGGGTGTCGGCCCAGTCTAAACCCTCAACTTGGAGGACCAGGAGTATTGACATCGAGGCACTCTACCTGTAAAAAAGTTGCTCATTGAGGCTTTAGAGTCTTGTCCACCCTTTCGCAGTAGGCTATCTAACTAATCCTGTAGGAGCTGCCGTTGACTGCCCCAGGCAGTTCCTCCGCCACCATGCTGGCACACCTCTTTCCTGGCAGGCCTATTCCCAAATTACCTCCAGGCTGCCCTGTCAGGTCCTCCTTTCTCGTTTGTTCGCCAACCCAGTCATCCGAAGGGATTGGTTACCATAACCTCAGGCTGAGTTGCTCTGCTTAATGGGGCTCACCACGAGAATGTGAGAGTAGGAGTTGGGAAGGAGAGGCTAGGTGGTCAATGGTGACCATGTGTTGTGTATCACTGCCCATTCGAGCTTGTTAGTTTCCTTGAGACCTTAGCCGTAGCTTCATCAGCCTCTCGACTAACCATTTCTAATCGAAAATTTTTCTAAAATGGTTCAGCAACCAAATTATTTTTTTCTGGACCATTTCAAATGGATTGACCCCTATATGATTTTTTATTGATTTGATTAATTATTTCTTTGATTTTACAATGTTTGTAATTGATCTCAGTATTTCTTGAAATTTAAGGTATGCCGTTGTGATTATTTTAGGTTATGAATTCCGTTGTGCCTGTGGTGGTAAATTTTCACGCTGAGTGGTGTGATCCCTGCCATATCCTCACTCCAAAATTGAGGGACCTCCTTGAGAGTTCTGAACAGGTAATCAAAAATTTATATTTTTTAACTTCACTGTTTAATATTGATTTATGTATTAGAGGCTATGTTTTGTATATCTAATGTTTTGAAATAATAAGTGACATTTGATTGGTATTTTGAAGAAGCTGTATGGTTTTTATATTTGTGATACTACCTACTATATTCATAGATTGTGTTTGGATCTCGATCGAGTGGGCATAGGATTAGTTGTAGAACTGCTCTGATAAGTACCATCTATAATTCCTCTAATATTTTTATTTCTTGTTAATTTTATTTTTTGGATTCATATATAGGTTTAATTTTATTTTTTCTTCATTTTACCCATTTATTTTTCTCCTTGTAGGTATATTTATATTTTCTTTACTTTAATTTCAATATTATAAAACTATTAGGAATAGCTCAAAAATGAAGGAACCCCCGGATCTTTCTTCACCGAAATTTAAGCGTAAACGCTACAATAATCACCAATATAACAATAATACAAGTTATTTTAATCAAGGAATAAACAGTGAAATTAATTGAAATCAATTTCTAATTATTGAAAGAACAGATGAAGAGGATTTTAACAAGGTATCCTCCTTCATAATAGCTAAAACTATTATCAGTACATGCAAAGAACAAAAAAACTAAAAAACGGTTACCTCTTAATAGAAACCCATAATAAAGAGCAATCCGATAAAATTCTCAAACTAACAAACTTTAGACCTAATATAAAAGTAAAAGTAAGCCCTCATACTAAATTGAATCTTAGTACAGGTATAATTTTTTGTCCCGACCTAGACAATGTAAGTGAAAATGAAATTTTACTAGAACTGAAAGACCAAAGTGTCGTCGAGGTTAAAAGAAAAAAGTCAGGACAGGAAAGGAAAACTCATATGTATATACTCACATTTTCTTTACCCACCTTACCTGAAAATATATTAGTAGGCTTTTATAAACTAAAATTATGAATGTATATCCCTAATCCCATAATATGTATGTCTTGCCTTCGTTTTGGTCATTTGACTGTGGGATGTAATAAAGAGCCCATCTGTGCCATTTGTGCGAAACCAGAACATGAAGGGAAGCCATGCGATACCTTCGTGCCCTTTTTTGAGAAAATCGTAAAAAACCAAAAAAGTTATTAAATAAAGTACCCCCTCCCATTGAGCAATTTTGATGAAATTTTTGCTGTCACATCGCGGGCATATACATACACTAAATACCCAATTTCAGGTTCGCACGGTTTATAGTTTTTGAGCTAGTCTGTTCACACACACACACAGACCATTTCACGGGACTTGGTTAATTGGACTCAGGGGACCCCAAAACGTGTATTTCCGTTGAAAACCGGAAGTCGAAATTTTTCACGATCGCAATACTTCCACTTACTATATATTTCATATATAGGTAAGTGAAAGTAAAAAGTATTGAAATGGAAAATGCATAAAACCTTATAAATTTGTGCAAATTCTCGTAATTAATAATTATATAAAAAAAAAAAATTAAATAAATAAAAAAATAATAATATATAAAAAATAATAAATAAAAATATTTCTGAAAATTATATATATTTTATTTCAATGTATTTTCAGTTTAATATTTCTTGTATTCATATGTACCTTGATTTATATAGTTATCAACAACGACGCTTATTAGTTGGAATTGCAACATAGTTAGGACGCAATATGAGGAATTAAAAATATTGCTAAATGAATACAACTCTTGGGCCGTACGTATTCAAGAAACAAAACTGAAACCTAATAACATGTTTTCCCTAAAACATTATAAAATCTACCGAAAAGATCGGGAAACTGATGGACCAGCTCGGGAAACAGATGGACCAGCTACCTGGGGGATCATCACCGCAATCTGAGAACAATATTACTCTGAAGAAATTGATATTCAAACGCCACTCCAAGCAAAAGCCGTTAGAGTACACCATACGTATCCCATAACAGTTTGCTATATATACTTCTCTCCTAGCGAACCAATTGATGAATCGGCTCTGGTTCAACTTATCAATAACCTTCCGACACCTTATATTGTAACTGGGGACTTGAATGGGGCACACGTTTCATGGGGGTCTCCAACAAGTAATAGTCGAGGCAACACCATTAAGCAAGTTATAGACACTACAGATAGTATTATACTGAACAATGGCAAAATTACATACATTAGCCCTCAATATAGATCCTCTTTGTCCATAGATATCACCTTTTGTTCACCCAGTATGCTAGATAAAGTCACAGGGGATACATGCACGGACCAACATGGTAGTGATCACTTCCCCATCATCGTATCACTTACATACTACCAACCGCTCCCTCAAAGGTATCCTATGTGGATCACTGAGAAGGCAGATTGGAATCATTTTCACCAAACATTTATGTTTGAACACCAAAATTTCTCAATAGACGTTGACACTATGACCTCTCTTCTAGCTAAAGCTATATTAAAAGCTGCACAACAAAGTATACCGAAGTCACGAGGCAAAAAAGTAAATACACGAGGCAATTCTAAAGCAAATCATTGCCCCTGGTTTGATGAATAATGCCGTCATGCATTAAGAGCTCTCAGAAAATTTCAAAGAAACCCCATCGCCAATAACCACATCGAGTACAAAAAGTTAAAAGCCAAAGCCAGAAATATCATTAAGCAGAAAAGGAGAACCTCGTGGCTTTCCTACTTAGAAGATATTATTACAACCACCCCCATCCGACAAGTCTGGAACAAAATAAACTCCATCAGAGGCATCATTAGCACGAAAACGGTAACTCTAAAAATTTATGACCGGATAAACCCCAAAACTCTGGCTGAAACTTTTGTAGACCACTTTACCAACACTCCAATCAATCATAAAGACCCGTCTCCAACTGCAGATGTCAACTTCCCAACAAATGCCAATGACTTATACAACGTTCCATTCTCATACCTTGAATTAAATGAAGCAATAGCCGAATGAAAACTACACCAGGACCTGACGACATCCACTACCTCATGATAAAAAATCTCCCTACTTCTGGTAAACATGCTCTCCTACATCTTTATAACAAAATCTGGACTTCTCAAAAATTGCCCATGTCATGGCGAGAATCAATAGTTATACCCATACCCAAGCCTGGAAAAGACAGAACACAAATCAACAATTTTAGACCCATATCTCTAACCAGCTGTATATGCAAGCTAATGGAGAAAATGGTCGACAAGCGCTTATCGTGGTATCTGGAGACACATTCTTACTGTCTCCAACGCAATGCGGATTTAGGAAGGGAAGATCCACTGTTGACCACTTAGTCACTCTCGAGGCTGAAATCCTCAACACTTTTATCGCCAAGCAAGAAGCAGTCGGGATCTTTTTTGACATTGAAAAAGCATATGATACGGTCAACAAGCACATAGTACTAAGACAAATGTACGACTGGGGATTTAGTGGAAACCTACCAATTTTCGTTGAAAATCTTTTAACCAACAGAACCATGAGAACAAGAATTCACAATGCTCTCTCCGAACCCAAATTCATGGACCGTAAACTTCCACAGGGGAGTGTCATCAGTTGTGTAATTTTGGCTATAGCGATGAACACTGTCACCGAAATAATCCCCGTATCCGTTAAAACGTTTTTATTTGTTGATGATCTAGCAATATTCCTGAGATTTAGTAGCAAGGAATGGATGAGTAGGATCCTCCAAAATACGCTCAATAACCTACTTAACTGGGCTAAGAGCAATAATTTCAAATTTTCTACGCATAAAACTAAATGTGTCCTCTTCTCCAGAAAACGAAACCCAACTGTACCACCTCAACTCACTCTTGGTAGCAATATCCTAACTTTCAACAACGAAATTAAATTTCTCAGACTAATGATTGATGAAAAGCTCAATTTGATCTCCCACATCAAAAACCTAAGGGAAGGATGCGGCAAAAGGCTGAATCTACTTAAGGTCCTTGCCGGAACATCATGGGGAGCAGATAGAAAAAGCTTACTAATGGTCTTCAGATCACTAATCCTATCTAAGCTGGATTATGGTTGTGCTGTCTACTCATCTGCCAAAACCGCACATCTATTACTTCTTGACTCCTTCCATCACGCCCGAATCCGCCTCGCAACTGGTGCTTTTCGTGCTTCACCAATAATCAGTATATGTGCTGAATCTAATGTACCACCGTTGTTTTTCAGGAGACAGCAAATCATCAGCTCCTACCTAGCCAAACTTATTCTGCAACCTTGCAACCCAGCATACCAATTGATCTTTCAACCAAAGCATACTAGACTTTATAATGAAAACCACATTCGCCCGCACCGTTAGCAATAAGAAAACGAGCACTAATTACGGAAATAAGAAACGAAGTGGATTACACACCACTGTCAATAAGCCTAAAGTTCCAACATCTTAAAGCTAAGCTACCCCCAGATATGCTGCGTCAAGAATTCTGCGCTATGGTAAATGAGGCGTCACTTGAAACCTTTATTATTTACACTGATGGCTCCAAGACGACCAAGTAGGCTGTGCAGTTGTCACTGCCCAGGAAACCAAGAGGCACAAGCTTCCACACCTAACGTTGATATATACCGCCGAGCTTCAAGGAATTAATTCTGCCTTATATACAGCCATTACATCAAACAGGCAGAATAGTACAATCTGCACAGATTCCTTGTCAGCGTTAAAATCCTTGGGGGAAAATTTATACTGACAATAATATCATAAAAATTATTAAAAACTATCTGGGTATATTAAAAACTATGGGGAGAAATGTCACTTTTGTATGGACCCCAGCTCATATTGGTATTAATGGGAACGAAGCGGCAGACAAAGCAGCAAAGGAGGCAGTGCAAATGAACTCCCCAGCAATCAAAATATTTGAAGCACCAGATATTAAAAAATGGCTAAGTAATAAGGTTGCAAGAGACGGGGAAAGCTCATGGGAATGTACTACCCCTCAAAATAAGTTAAGAGAAATCAAGAGCACGACACTCTCATGGAAAAGTTCGGTGAGAGGTAACAGGCGAGAGGAAGTTGTAATTACGCGCCTAAGGATAGGTCACTCAAGACTCACCCACGAACATCTGATGAATAAAGAAGAAGCACGCAAATGCGATCTATGTAATACCGCACTCACAATTAAACACATCATCAAAGATTGCCCTAAATATTCAGCCGAATACCGCTCAAGAGACCTCCCCAGGCAGCTGTCCAGCCTATTGGCAGACAGTAAAAAAACTCTGGACACAATTATTGAAATTCTTAAAAAAAAAAATCAAAATTTATAATAGAATAAATTTTATTTTTTTTCAGGAAAATGTGTTGCAATGAAAATTTGTTAGTTAGTGCTATAATTGTTGTAACTATACTTTTGATGTATATTGTTTTAACATAGAATTAGTGTATTACTAATGTAAATCGCCATCTGGCATTGTAATGTAAGGAAGGTTAAAAAAAAAAAAAAAAAAAAAACCAAAAAAAAATCCGCTTAAGATAACCAAATAATAATAATACAAACTATATAACAGATAAAGAATGCAACCGGCGTAATAATCTTGAAATTTATCACCCTAAAACGCCTAATACTGCTATATTAATAATACTTTAACTTTAAATTGTTTAATGAAAAAAAAAATATGGTTTAGAATCCCAAACCATTTGTTGAAACGAACTAGCAGTTGGAACAAACTGTTAGAGCACGTGTAAGGGACTAGATTTTTCGAGCTCAATCCAGAACCATCCAGGCCAGTCCTTTTACGACTTCATATAAGGAGTGAGTGACTAGACGAGTTAGTCTTAGTCTTTGTCTAGACTGTGAAGCTCAAGCCAAATGATTTGTGTGATATAAAGTTATAATTTTTGTAACCTGCTCAAATATTTATGTTGTGATAATTCGTTTGGAATTGTTATTGCTATATTTTCGTTAATAAATATTTGTTTACCCACAGATGTGGTACAATACTGTTGTAATTCCAGCTCTCGGGAATAGTGGATTTTTACAACATAAACATCAAAACGGAGGGGATTTCAAGGAGTAATGACAAATCCTAATCGATCGACAAATTGAACAATCAAACAAATCGATTTTAAGGTTACTCGCTCAGATCTCGATTTATTTTAACTTATCCGATAGAAACAATATTAAAGTCGAGATTTAGTTTATTCGAATTCTGTTTGTGTATCGATTATTAAGGAATATCGATATTAAGGTTACTCGTTCTGATATCAATTTATTACAACGTAGGCGATATAATAGATCTTGGTGTCGGCTCTAGGGTTATCTGAGTTGCTGATTATGAAAATAATATCGATTTTGAGTTCCGCCGTCAGGTATCGATTCATTACAACTTACGCGATATAACTGATCTTGGTGTCGGCTCTAGGGTTATCTGAGTTGCTGATTATGAAAATGATATCGATTTGGAGATTCCGCTGTCAGGTATCAATTTCTTACAACTTATGCAATATAATCATTCTTGGTGTCGGCTATAGGGTTATCTGAGGTGCTGATTATGAAAATGATATCGATTTTGAGATTCCGCCGTCAGTTATCGATTTCTAAGAACATCCTTGATACATTTGATATAAGGGTAGTCTATCAGTTTATCAAAAGTGTGAGATATGTAAATGGTATCAATTGTCAGATGATGTAGTAATCGATATCTGACAACTTACTTGATAAAAATGATTCTGTGGTCGGCTATAATGTTTAAAGGCCCTGATTATCAAAATAATATCGATTGAAAGTATGCACTTAGGAATCGAATTATTAGATAGATAGGAACCAGCTTTAATATTAGATAAGCTGTGATAAATCGATACGAGAGAAAGTTATCTCAAAATGGATATCGTTTCCATAATCAGCACATTTGATAAAACTAAAGTTGACACCAAGATCGGTTAAAGCAAGCCAATCGGCAGAAATAAATGATAAATTAGCAATCCAATCGGCTGAGATAAACGAAAAATTAGCAAGCCAGTCAGTTGAGCTTAATGATAAGTTATCCAGCCTTAATTCTAATTTGTTGGCTGAAATAAATGAAAAATTGACTAGACAATCGGCAAAAATAAATGATAAGCTGACCAATTGGACCGGCGAAATAAATGACAAATTGACTAACTTATTGGTCGAAATGGATGACAAATTGGCCCACCACTCTGCTGATATAAATGAATAGTTTACCAACTTGTCCTGTAATATGAATGTGCTTAACGACAAGTTAGCCAGCCAGTCAGCCGAGATAAATGACAGATTGAATTACCTCTCATGTGAAATGAATGACAAGCTGGACAGACAGTCGGCTGAGATGAATGACAGGATAGCTCAACAACAAGCGAGGGCTTTTGCTTTAGTAGAGGAGGTTGAGAGACTAAAAAAGACTCTGGAAAAAGGGGCCCAGGCGGTCGTCAGGGAGCAGCTCTGCTCACAGCCATTAAGGGACGAGGAAGTACATGAACCCGCAGTGATGGAGAGCCGAGCCAGGATAAAACCACTGACGTTTGATAGTAAGTCGTCCTGGTCGAATTACCTTAAGCAATTCAATGCTACGTCCAGTGCTAATGGGTGGTCTCCTAAAGATAAGGCAGTTACCCTTATGGTGGCTCTCAGAGGGGACGCTCTGGATGTCCTCCAGACCCTCAACGCTAAGGACCCTTATGATTTTGACCAGTTATTAAGCCGGCTGGACATGCAGTATGGCCACGCCCACCTTGAACAGGTATACCAGGCCCAGCTGAAGAATAGAAAGCAGAAGGCGGCCAAGGCTATTCAAGAGTTCCAGGCGGACGTTGCGAGAATCGTAAGACTGGCTTATCCAACAGCTTCGGGAAGTTTTTTTGAAGTGTTTGGCCGTTCAAGCTTTCGTCGACGGCTTGCGAGACTTGGAGCTTCAGAGGGCGGTGCGGCTTGCTCGCCATAAATTGCTAGTTGATGCACTAACCATAGCATTGGAGTTTGAGGCGGCTACCGAGGCTTCTCGTAGCTATGGATGTGTCCAGACCATGAGTACCACTGACCTCAACTAGGTGAACCACAGAGACTTAGAAGGTGTGATTTCAGGGATTCCGAAGGCTTTAGACTCGCAGAGAAGACCTCTCCGGTGTAGGAACTGTGGGGAACAGCAATCTGCACACCTAGAGAACCTTGTCTTAGAAGTTTTAAAATTCTTAGAGTCCCGGAAAAGGAGACCCGTGCAGTGCTGGGGCTAGGGGAGCTCGGACACATTAGGAGTTCCTTCAAAAGAAAGGTCGCTCCTGACACAGGATAAATAGGACACACCAATACCCAGAGGACGAAAGCTTCCCAGGACAGTCACCAAGGTCCTCCCCCCTATAATGGTAACCTCCTTGGGACACCGAGAACAGCACATATGTGGATGGTAGCATCAACGGTAAGAGGCACATGGTGCTGATCGACACTGGAGCTACAAAGACTATTGTCTCTTCAAGTGTAGCTGGCAATAAAAGACTGACACCCTCCAGATGGCAGCTGAGGACTGCGACCGGAGAAAAAGCCAAGGTATTCGGCAAAACCAAGGTAATGTTACAGTTAGGCTCCAGCTGTGTCTCACACTCGGTTCTAGTGGCTGATGTTGAAGAAGACGTAATCCTCACATGGACCTCATGAACACGTATGGCTTTCAGCTCGACCTGAGATAGGGGATTGTCAAGATCAGTGCAGAGGAGCTGTCCTTCCGCAGTCGGGAACCAGCTGGTGTGGTGGTAACATAGGTAACAGTAGATCCATAGGACTGGAAAGTGGAACTTCCTTTGAGGTATAAGTACTCAAGTACTGTTAGGAAAAGCACTTAGGTTGAGACTTCGGCACCGATTCCCTCGTTGGTTCGGCAGGCGACTACGAAGAGCGAGCAGAAATACAAGAAGCAGGGTGATATAAGAAGTCGATTTTTATGTAATAAAAATCGTAATAAAATAACAAATATTTGTGTTAAAAGATCCATGTTTAATTGCTCAGTATAAAACCATAGTGAACTATTTAAGCGCCAAACCAATTTAATAGATTTTTATTTTTTAAATTACCTATTGTAATTTTTTTTAATCGTGCTGTTTTATATTTGAATAATTTAAAAAATTTAGTTAATGTGAGAACCATATTTACTATATTTGAAGTAGATATATATAGAAATCATACAGATACAATTATTTATATATGACATATCTAATTTTTAATTTTAAAATATATGAAGGAAGTGAGTGAATGTGTGTGTGTGAGTGAGAGGTGGAGAGAGAGGAGGGTTTAAATGAGATATTAAGTGACTACTTAATGTGTTTTATTTCAGGTTAACTTGGCAATTGTAGATGTTGAATCTAATGCTGAACTAGTTCATACTTTTGAAGTGAAAGCTGTTCCAGCTGTTATTGCTATAAAAAATGGACTTGTAATTGACAAGTTTATTGGTCTTGTTGAGCATGAAGCAATTGTTGATCTAGTTAAAAAGCTTGTTGAACATTAGTTTTAAAAATTAAACTGTTTTCTATCTATTTTCATATAGTATAATTATGTCGTAGCTTGAATTTTCTGATTGTGTTATTTTGTTTAAAATTTTTCATATACTCATATAAAACTGAAGCACAAAATTTATAGTAATTGTACATTATACATGATATAGTAAATTATGTAATTAATTATTCAAAGTTGATAATAGTTCTTTGTATTAAACTAGGGTATGTTTCAACTCCATTTCAACTATTCTCTTCTTTTGACAATTTCTGTTTTAATTGAAAATTTTATCAGCATATAAGCATAGTGGGATTTTGAATTCAGTACCATGGTTATCCACTATTTTTTAAAAATGAAGTATCTCAAGTCCCTAAACAATTTTTTACACAATTATTTTATATTTATATACAATTCGAGGACGAAACCTCTGCCTAGGCAGACAAACTTCTGCTTAACAAATTATACAACTGTTTATTTAATTTAAAAATAAATTTCAAGTTTTATCAACATTTTTCATAAATGCTAAGTGAAATTTTAAAATATTACACTAAAAATTTGTTAATACCACAGAAAGATTCCCTTTTAGGAAGTATTAACTCTGTATTTGTTAGAACATATATCATTGCCATGTTAATTGGATGTTTGGTGAATTTTTCATTTTTATTCATCTGTGGGGTTACGTTCTAAAAAGAAATATGTAAAGAAGTTGCTCATTTTTCTAATGTAAAAATGGCTAAAATAAGTTGCATTAAACAACAATGGAGAGGACAGGGTGGAGAATTAGATTTTAGTACCTGTTATATTACTAATCCCGATCACAATCCCTTAGTTTTTAGCTAAGTTAAACATTTCCGACATCAAAGCTTCCATTCAAGAAGCACCTTTCAGTTTGTTTTTGTTTTTCTTCTCTTTCAGTTGTGAATAAAAATGTTTATTTTAGAATGTTTATTAACATTTTTATTAAATTACTACCTAATAAAACATTAGCATGTTGTTAATATGCAATATCGTTTTTCTTAAATTCTTTATTTTTGTATGATCCAAATTGACTGAATATCTCATTGAAGTTTATTACAGGAATTTCTTCAAATTATTATTTAAAGATATATACATACATTATATATGTATGTATATATCTTTATATAATAATTTAATTAACATATTTTAATTTAATTAACATATTTTAATTTAATTAACATATTATATTGCTAATCCTCTTCTAAACGACAATTTTTGTTTATCTCTATAGCATCTCGCTACTTGGAAATAATCCAGTCTTTCCTACGATGTCACGTCGTGAATTTCGTACGATTTTCTTTTACGAGTTTAAATTCGGCCGCAGTGGAGCCCAGACGGCTAGAAACATCAACCAAGTGTGGGGCGAGGGAATTGTTACTGAGTGCACTGTTCAAAGGTGGTTTAAAAAATTTCGGGAGGGAGACTTCAGCCTCGAAGAAAAACGTGAAAAGAAGGTCGTGGAAGGCCTTCCTCTCTTGATGATGATATTCTCCGATCATCGGTGGAAGAAAACCACAGAATAACTGTTCGGGAACTTGCGGAAAAACTTCAAGTAAGCAAATTGACCGTCGATGACCACCTCAAGGCGATTGGAAAAGTTTTTTTTTCTTTTAAAACCCAAATCCTGCATTATTTTTCAGACAACCCAATATATATGTCAAACTCAAACAAAGAAAATCTTATTGGAAGAACATGTGCATCCAAAAAGTGAAATCAAGAAGCTTTTCTTTTAAGTTTTTAGTTTGCATTTTGTTTGTGCTTTTTTTACTTTTACTAACCTATATATGAAATATATAGTAAGGGAAAGTATTGCGATCGTGACAAATTTTGACTTCCGGTTTTCAACGGAAATACAAGGTTTAGGGTCCCCTGAGTCTGTGTGGGTGCCTGTGAAAGACTAGCTCAAAAACTATAAACCATACGAACCTGAAATTGGGTATTTGGTGTATGAATATGCCCGCGATGTGACAGCAAAAATTTCATCAAAATTGGTCAAACGGAGGGGTACTTTATTTAAAGTATTCTGTACAATTTTTACGTTTTTTTTTTTTTTTTTTCGATTTTCTCAAAAACGGCTCCAACGATTTTGATTAAACTTGATATTAGATGTATTTATGTGCCTGTGATATGACAGTCAAAATTTCATCAAAATTGATCAATTGGAGGGGGTACTTAATTTAATAAATTTTGTCTTACTTTCACATGTTTTTTTTTATTTTCTCAAAAACGGCTTTAAAGATTTTGATCAAACTGGGTATTTGATGTATGTATATGCCCGCCATGCGACAGCCAAAATTTCATCAAAATTGGTGAAACGGAGGGGATACTTTATTTAATTAACTTTGTCTTATGTTCACGTGTATTTTTTATTTACTCAAAAACGACTGCAATGATTTTGATCAGATTGGGTATTTGGTGTATTTATATGCCCACAATGTGACAGCCAAAATTTCATCAAAATTGGTCTAACGCAGTGGGCACTTTATTTCATGACTTTTTTTTTCCAATTTTTACCTTTTTTTCTATTATCTAAAAAACGGCTTTAATGATTTTGATTAAATTCGTCATGTTTAATGAAAACCAAGTCTCCTTTAATATCAGGTAAACTTTAGCAGCATTAAAATGTTCTGAGGGGGCTTAAATGGGAAAGGGACGTTTTTTGTTTTTCTATAAAGTACCTATGTTTTTGTTTATATGGAGAAATTATCTGTCTCTCGTTTTGCCTAAAAATAAGGAATGGCTTAATATGAAATATGAAAAGAATCAAGTAAACATAAACAGTAGAAAAAAGAAAAAATTTCCGTCAACTAATAAAACACGTTGAGCATACTCGCGCGCATGCTCAGTACGCCTTCAATGACCGACCATTGTTTATAATAGCTTCGTTCCAAGCCAGCCAGATAACCATAAGATAACTGCTAGAGACATGCGCAGTACGATTTTAGCGTTCCCACCCAGCCGCTTACAGTAAGATTATTACTAGTAAGCTGTTCCAAGCCAGCCAGAATTCTGTAAGATAACCACTTGCTTATTACCAGAGCTGTCAGCGTATTTTTCTCTTACAGCTCGTCAGCGACATGCGCAATGAATTTTTTTTTTCTAGCCCAGCTAACCTTGGTGGGGAAGGCTACAATTTTGACAACTTGTGTCCAGGATCCCAATATTCTAACCTTAAAAGTAAGCACTTTATTTTTCTCTTACATAATATTTAGAATTATCTCTTGCATAATTAATTATTTAAATTTTATAAATTAAATATAATGCATTCCAGAAATTTCTTGGTGAATTTTAAAGGAATAAAGTCCTGTTTTCCATTATTTTATATAATTTTTATCCTGAGGATGAACTTTCACATATTCATTTTCAATACTCTTTTAAATAGATTTCTCAATATTTGCTTTTATTTTCTTTCTTCAAATATTTCCCATCCTAATGATCTTTTATTTGTCAATTTTTTTTGTGATTTTATATATTGTCAAATATATTTTCCTGATAGTGTAATATTCCTTTCTCAGCTTGTTCTTATTTTGAAAATATAAGTGACAATATGTAAATATTGAACCAGAAAACTATTTGATTCAACAGGTTGTATTTTATTTTAATTTCATAATTTTCACTAAAAATATTTGTCAAAGGTATATAAGATAGTTTTCATTTTATTTCTTATATTACTATATTTCATTTTATTTCCTCTATTACTATACTTCATTTTATTTCTAATTTTCTAATTAATTTATTTTAGGATCTCTGAAGTATTGAAATCAACATATTGTGGAATCCAGGACGTTTCCTGCTGAGAAAATAACAGGTGTGGCCTTAATGCTGATTGAATGTAATTTTGATTTCTTTCCTAAAATTTAAACAAATATTTTTATTTTCAGAGCTAGAAGACTTTCTTATTTATTTATCCAACTAGCCACAAAGCAATGAAGAATGGTTTCATAAGGCAAAAAATACATTCAAAATTCAACATTGGATGGGATCAATTAAAGTTAAAAAAATATTATATATATGTATATGTAATTTTTTTTTTAATATTTTATATATATCCGCTTTTGAAAGCTCAACAGATAGATTACACAGACTACCAAGAAAAACACCAGGATTTTGTATTTCATTTCAATACTTTGTTTGATCCCAGCTTTCGACCCCCACTTGCTTTTCAATAATAAATAAACCCCAAAGGAGTCCTTTGAGTTGAGATCCGGGCAACTCTTTAATGGTGCCATATAAGGTACACCCAGAAGTAATATGGCAATACTACTAATTTATTAACAGGAGTCATCTCTAGAAAGTATTTTGACCAATTTCCATTTAATGCAGAAAAACTGATGTCATAAATGTTTTTTTTTCGGATCCGTTAACACGTTACCTGTAAACATTAAATTGTTTGTTTGTTAATAAAAGATAATTTTTTTCCTAAAGGCTTGTTTTATTTTGAGATCTTGTTCTTCACTGCACACCTTCATTAATTTATTTTCACAGCAATTTCCTTGCTTTTCACAAATTAAAGACATTTTTACTTTCACTCACCTATATATGAAATATATAGTAAGTGGAAGTATTGCGATCGTGAAAAATTTCGACTTCCGGTTTTCAACGGAAATACACGTTTTGGGGCCCCCTGAGTCGAAATAACCAAGTCCCGCGAAATGGTCTGTGTGTGTGTGTGTCTGTGTGTGTGTGTGAACAGACTAGCTCAAAAACTATTAACCCTGGGAACCTGAAATTGGGTATTTAGTGTAGGTATATGCCCGCGATGTGACAGCAAAAATTTCATCAAAATTGCTCAAAGGGAGGGGGTACTTTATTTAATAACTTTTTACGTTTTTTTTCGATTTTCTCAAAAACGGCTCTAACGATTTTGATTAAACTGAGTATTTGATCTATTTATATGCCCGAGATATGACTGTAAAAATTTCATCAAAATTTATTAACCGGAGGGGGGACTTTACATAATAAATTTTGTATCATTTTCACGTGTTTTTTTTTTTATTTACTCAAAAACGGCTTTAACGATTTTGATCAAACTGGGTATATGATGTATGTATAGGCCCGAGAATTTAATTTTATATATTTTTCAATCACAACAGGATTAGGCATCAAATTAACTTTTTGTAGGGAATTGTGTCTAAAATCAACTACCAGAGTTTTGTGTTTATTGAATATCACTGCATGATACAATGTCTAACCCTAAATCAAAACATTTTATTTGATTAAAAATTAAGATATCGGATGCAGTAAATGATGTGTCAATCAATAAAATGAAAAGAAATGCCAAAAATCATGAACCCAATGAAGATAGTAAATGATTCTAATTTACTAGTGAATTTAATAAACTTAGAACAAACCCCACCCAATCTAAATTTACATTGATGAATCAAATATTCCGGAATAATACTTAAATACTTGAAAAAGACTATAGTAAAGCGACTAGGTTAGCAGGAGAGATAACCTTGCCCGATGGAGAAGAACCTATCTATCAGAAAGTCGTAAGAAAAGCGTTCCAAGTGAGCTTAAAATTTCTGATGGTTATCTTACCAGACATGCGCACTAACCTATCAGCGAATTACCAGAAAACAGCTAGAAAAATGAACTTGGAACGAACCTAATGAAAGATGTTCTGTTCAGTTTATGGAAATTATTTGTTTCATGGTAACTATACATAGGTAGTTTTCAACAACTACATAGAGAGTTATAAAATCAGACGGCTTAATTATCACAATTAAAATCTTTTATTTAATAATAAACAAAATTAGTGTACTTCAGAGAGCAAATACAAACAAAAATAAGTAAATGACTGTGGAAAAATGTGTGACTTTGAGAAATGGCATTTAAAAAAACACAAATTTCTAATCAATGTAAGTTGGTAAGTGAAAGTTGTGTTGCGTGCATCGCACCAGATTTTTATGATTTAGCTTGGTAATTAAAAAAAAAAAAAAAAAAAATAAAAGGAAAACAGCTATGTTATGTTTTGTAAGGAAAAAATAAACTGTTATTCCATTCAAAAATCTTATTAATCTCTTCTAAAATGTTACTTAACATTTTCGTCCACTAAGCTCTTCAAACATCATATTGGTTATTTCACTCAACTTACTTCAAAGGAAATTTCAAAGATTTTAAAAATTTAATTTATTTTTCATTATTGAAAGCTTAAATGACGTTATGATCCTCCTAAGAGAAACACATGAGCAGGTCAGTAGAGTGATTTTGGGGTTTTTGGCACATTGTTTTGTGCGCCTTCCTGCTCCATAAGTACCGCATTTACCATTACTATAGTCTGTTCCTCTATGAGATGGCAGTATGTGTTTTGCCTAGGGTGTTCTGTCCCTCTCTAATACACGCCGCGCTAGATTGTCTGTCCTTTTTACTCGGTACAGTGGTCCCGATTCATGCATTAAGGTGCAAAAAATCCCAAATATGAATGCTGGAACTTGAAAATATAGTTGAAACAAAAATAGAATAAACTTTGTGGAATATACAACATTTCAAAGTTATATGTTTCTGGCATCCCCATACGCGCCCTTTTTGCCACCCGTTAACCAATGTTTTTATCATTCGCTAGTTAATTTCTATCAATTTTTACTTATGTCACCTTGAATGTGCATTCCATATACAATATTCTGGCCATCCAAATGATTTCTCAAAAAAAGGAAAACAGCTATGTTATGTTTTATAAGGACAAAATAAACTGTTATTTAAATCAAAAATCTTATTAATCTCTTCAAAAATGTTACTTAACATTTTCGTTCACTAAGCTATTCAAATTTCATATTGGTTGACATTACAGAGCTATGTTCAGGTCATTTAATTTTTTCTTGGAGGAACTTTTTTGTTTTTTTACAATATTTTAAAATGATTCTGAAGTTAAATTTAAATTAAAATATTATAAATACAGTAACATGGTATATACCACCAGTCGGCAAGAATAGTGGCACACATCGAAATGGGCAACTTTAAAATTTATCAAAAGAACTGCATGTTTTGTTATTCTTAGGGCACTAGATGTCCCAGATTAAAATTACTTACTTTCTTTCTTTCTAAATATATATATATATATATTGTTCTTTTGATAAATTTTAAAGTTTCCGATTTTGACGTGTGCCACTATTCTTGCTGTCTGGCGGTATATACCTTGTTACTGTATTTATAATATTTTAATTTAAATTCAACTTCAGAATCATTTTAAAATACTTAAAATGACCTGAACCTAGCTCTGTAATGTCAACCAATATGAATCATCATATCAAATATGTCAACCAATATGAATCATCATCGATGTTTAGACAAAAACAATAATGTTTTTATGTTACAACGATGTTTTTAAACGATTTTTGACCAACAAAGGTGTTTGTCTTTTTTTCTAAACATCGATGTTTAGAAAAAAACAGCAATGTTCTTAACATCGATGTAAAGATGGTTTTTAATCGATGTTTTTACAAAATCTAAATACATTTTTTTAAACATAGATATTTTGATAAAAAACAATGATTTTTTAACATCAATGTTTTAACAATAACAAAGATGTTTTTTTTCATTGATGTTCAGACAAAAACAAAATTGTTCATAACATCGATGTTATGACAAAAACAAAGATGGTTTTTGACAAAAACATATATTTTAACATCGACGTTTTGACAAAAAGAAAAATGGTTTTATCGATATTTGACAATATATTGGGAATATTACCAATGTTCTACCTACCTTTTCTTGTTTCTGTAAAATGTTCAACTTCAAATAAGTTAATCAAATATGAAAACGTAAAACTATAGTAGGGTCATTCAATGTCAATTCAAGATAGGCTTGAGCCTCACCATCTCAGATTTTCTTGAAATTTGGTATAAGTGTACTACGTGTATCGACTAGAACAATTGTGAAATATTAATAATTAATGAGATGTCAGCCTGTTTTTGAATTATTGGTCTCTAAAGCCCTCAAACATAGGTCCAGAAACGGAAAAAAATATGATTAAAAATAGCTGTAGATGTTTTCCAAATTTGACTAGGACTATGAGATTGGTGTCGTTTAACAGCGCATTCCATGCCGTTTCATATGATATGCAACAATGTATAGGTTGGTAACAAAGAAATTTTCTTAAAATAAATTTAATATTTTAATTTCGGTTTTGTCATAAAGGGCAGTTTTAAAAATTTTATATATTTTTTAAAAAGTAGATAGTATTTTATCTATACATACAACAAAATATAAAAGTGGCATGAAAATGTCTTCATTACTGAAAAATTGAAAACTAGTCATAAATTTCCATAAATCTAGCATATTATGATTAAAAATATCCTGTAGAAGTTTTCCAAATTTGACTAGGACAATGACATTGGTGTCGTAAATAGCGAATTCCATGCCGTTTCATATGGTACCACTAATTTTAATATTCATGTATACACCATCTTTTATATTATTATCAGTTCTGTAATGTATCCATTTATTGTCATACACTCATACAAAGATGGTGTATACATGAATATTAAAATTAGTGGTCCACTACCTCTCACCTTATTTTTACCTTTAGTCTTAGTATCCACCTGGACTCAGTAGGTAAATATTAGATTCTATTTTATCTTGTTAACCAGCCTCTTATTTTAATATTCATGTATACACCATATTTTATATTATTATCAGTTCTGTAATGTATCCATTTATTGTCACCCTCTAGCATAGATACTCATATATTTGTTTTCTTTTAGCCCTGATGAAGATCCACAAGTTGGATCGAAACGTTGGCTTACCATAATAAAATCATTGTAAACTGAAAATCCTGACCATCATTTAACCTATCGTAATTGAAGAACAGTTGACCATCTCTCACCTCTATAAGATTTTATATGGTGGACAAAAATGTATCGGTTGGTACTAAAGAAATGTTCTTAAAACCACGTTTAAAATTTTAATTTCAATTTTCTCAAAAAGGGCATTTTTAAAAAAAATTATATTTTAATTTTTAAAAATCGGTCATACGGCTTATACCTATACATTGTTGTATACCATATGAAACGGCATGGAATTCGCTATTTACGACACCAATGTCATTGTCCTAGTCAAATTTGGAAAACTTCTACAGGATATTTTTAATCATAATATGCTAGATTTATGGAAATTTATGACTAGTTTTCAATTTTTCAGTAATGAAGACATTTTCATGCCACTTTTATATTTTGTTGTATGTATAGATAAAATACTATCTACTTTTTAAAAAATATATAAAATTTTTAAAACTGCCCTTTATGACAAAACCGAAATTAAAATATTAAATTTATTTTAAGAAAATTTCTTTGTTACCAACCTATACATTGTTGCATATCATATGAAACGGCATGGAATGCGCTGTTAAACGACACCAATCTCATAGTCCTAGTCAAATTTGGAAAACATCTACAGCTATTTTTAATCATATTTTTTTCCGTTTCTGGACCTATGTTTGAGGGCTTTAGAGACCAATAATTCAAAAACAGGCTGACATCTCATTAATTATTAATATTTCACAATTGTTCTAGTCGATACACGTAGTACACTTATACCAAATTTCAAGAAAATCTGAGATGGTGAGGCTCAAGCCTATCTTGAATTGACATTGAATGACCCTACTATAGTTTTGCGTTTTCATATTTGATTAACTTATTTGAAGTTGAACATTTTACAGAAACAAGAAAAGGTAGGTAGAACATTGGTAATATTCCCAATATATTGTCAAATATCGATAAAACCATTTTTCTTTTTGTCAAAACGTCGATGTTAAAATATATGTTTTTGTCAAAAACCATCTTTGTTTTTGTCATAACATCGATGTTATGAACAATTTTGTTTTTGTCTGAACATCAATGAAAAAAAACATCTTTGTTATTGTTAAAACATTGATGTTAAAAAATCATTGTTTTTTATCAAAATATCTATGTTTAAAAAAATGTATTTAGATTTTGTAAAAACATCGATTAAAAACCATCTTTACATCGATGTTAAGAACATTGCTGTTTTTTTCTAAACATCGATGTTTAGAAAAAAAGACAAACACCTTTGTTGGTCAAAAATCGTTTAAAAACATCGTTGTAACATAAAAACATTATTGTTTTTGTCTAAACATCGATGATGATTCATATTGGTTGACATATTTGATATGATGATTCATATTGGTTGACATTACAGAGCTAGGTTCAGGTCATTTTAAGTATTTTAAAATGATTCTGAAGTTGAATTTAAATTAAAATATTATAAATACAGTAACAAGGTATATACCGCCAGACAGCAAGAATAGTGGCACACGTCAAAATCGGAAACTTTAAAATTTATCAAAAGAACAATATATATATATATATTTAGAAAGAAAGAAAGTAAGTAATTTTAATCTGGGACATCTAGTGCCCTAAGAATAACAAAACATGCAGTTCTTTTGATAAATTTTAAAGTTGCCCATTTCGATGTGTGCCACTATTCTTGCCGACTGGTGATGTTCAGTCTCAGACTGTTTGAATTTAAAAACAATGTTTCCCGCCATCCAATGCCTCCTAACTTATTGTAAGTGCGTAGCTTAAGTGCAAGTTAAGAAGGCTATGAAAATCAGCTGTCGGATGTCTACCGCCACGTGCGTCCTCCCCACTCCGACTCACTCTGCTGTCGACCGCCGTCACGTTAAGATCTCCATCTCTCAATCATCCTGCCACCGGCCGCCATCACGACGCAGGTGTTATCTTTGGTCAGATTGCGAGTCGACCACGTAAGTAAGATCTTACTATATGCAATTGCCATTTTTCTTCAAAGAATTGACTCAGAGCAGAAGAGAGGTCAACGTTGGAGATTGTGCAACCCAAGCATATCTCTATGAGTTTCAGTTCACCGGAAGTTAAGTTCGCCTTCAGAAACACTAGTGGGTTTGTTCGCCGTATTTAATAGCTATTTATTTTAATCACCAGGAGTGGATTAGAATACAGAGCTCTGTCAATTAGTCTGGTTTTCTTTATCTCTGTTTAATTTTCTTAAATGTTTCATGATCATTTCTTAACATGCTCTAAGGCCTTAATTCATTGTAAAATTGTTAGTGCTAAGTTTCATTTAATTTCAAGAATTCTAGTTTCTTTTTTTTTTCTTCATCTTTATTCATTCATAACCTTTTAAGTTATTGTTGTTATTAGAAGTGTCATATGGTTCAGCTTTATTTTATTTCATTTTATCTAATGCTCGAGCTGTTTATTAATTGTATTTTTCCTTAAGAATAAAAGTTTTGTTTTTCTCTCTCTGTAATTTCACCGCTCTTCTTTTTTTATCATTCTCCTTCATCATTATTTTTAATATTAACGCCCTATTGAACATTTTGGTGCCGAAACCCGGGAATTTAATTAATAAAATTAAATATTATTTAACCGCTGAGAGACTTGTTTACATTTCAGAAAACTTGTTTCGCCATTGTCTAGAGTCATTCCTGGTAAAGCTGAATCATCATTGTTGTTCTGTTTCTTTTGTGAGTCATTGTGTTCTGAGTATTAAGATAAGTTCTCACTCTTCTTAGCTCTATTATTTTCTATTGTTACTATTATCATCATTTTTATTACTTTAATTCTTATATTATCTCTAACATTGTAATTCTTTTCAGCACCCCGTTTTCTTTTGTATATTGTAATTGTAATCATGGGAAATCGCCGTAAATCAAATAATTTAGGGGTGAGTGCCCGTAAGGCCATTCTGATAAAATCATTAGAACAATTTTTTACCTTTTCCGAAAAATGTAAAGAGGCATTGGATCGCCGGGATTTCCAAGTATCAAAGGTTTTCATTAAAAAATTAAATCAATTAATAGAAGAGATGCGAGTAACTTTCAACTCCCTTGTCGAGGAATGTTTCAATTTAGATCAAGGGGTTCCCGAAGATGTGGAGGAACAATTCATAAAAGCGCAATTCGCTATCATAGAATTAGAGTCTAGAGTGCCTGACCGATCGGCATCCGCGTCACCAGTTCCTCCCTCAGCTCACCGGTTCACGGAAATGCGACTTCCCTTACTCAATTTGCCCACTTTTAACGGGGATATTTCTCAATTCCAAATATTTAAAACTACTTACCTCCCTATCGTTCACCATAATGATAGTTTAAGTGATGGGATGAAGCTTACTTATTTAAAGAGTTGTCTATCGGGCGAGGCTCTATCCGTCATAGGTCATTTAGACAATTTAGATTCCAATTATGCTATTGCCTGGGACGCATTGACCAAGCGTTACGATAACGCATCGACTCTCGCCGCCCGTATCCTGACGGATATGTTGAATTTCCCGCCGATTTCACGCCCATCTCCCGAAGCTCTTGAGAAATATTTAAAGATCTATTCTGAATTGGGGCAACAATTAAAATCAATGGCTATTCCGAATCTAAGCGATTATTTATTATATTTCATGGCGTTCCGCAGTCTAGATCCGGTCACGCAGAAGGAATTCAAATTTCACCATCCCGAAGACTTTCCTACCCTCACCGATTTGTTGGGTTACATCAACCGTCTCCAAATAGCGTCCACTTCCGTTTCCGGATCACCTCCCCCTAGGAAACGGGAAGCTTCGCCTATTCGCCAACCACCGCGCCCTGTCAATCGCGTAGCGCGTGCCTTCGCCTCCAGTATTCAATGTCCTTACTGTCGAGAGGCCCATAACATCTACCACTGTCGTGAATTCAAGGAACTCTCCGGCCGGGACCGATTACAATTTATTCGCCGATCAGGGCTATGTTATAACTGTTTGGGGGCCCATTCACAACATCAATGTCAGTCTAGCCAGCGCTGTCATAACTGTCAGGAATTTCATCATACTTTGTTACATAGGGGGTTTTCGGAATCCTCGCGCCCAGAGGCGGGTCCGCGCTCTCCGCCTAGTTCACCCCGGCCAGCTTCTCCCACCGTCCGAACTTCTCAGCCGCGCCGCTATTCGGCCCAACGCCCCCCGGTCCGTTCGCAAGGACCTCGCTCCTCGCCGCCTCTACCGGTGTTCCACGCGGCACCGCCATCTCCTCCACGGGGCTCACAAAGACGTTCGCCTAATTCCCATGATCATGCCCGAAGGTCCTATGAAAATTCGCCGCCTTCGCCGTTCGCTGCCCCCGTTTCTTATCACCATCCGGGGGGGTCCTTCCGCCCCTATCACAATGAATCTTCGAGGGGGCCTTCTCCACCGCATGGAACCTCACCTGCTCGCCGATCACCTACATTAGGGGCCGCCGGTCACGATAATTGACTACCTACCGCCGCCGACACTCCCGCTCTCGCTCCTGCTCGCCCAGATGATCAACCCTCGCCGATAACCATTGCTAACCCTGTCCACCGCTCTTCGAGTAGGAGTGACGCGCCATTCAACCACCATGCTTCTGCGCCGTCTCCCAGCCGCTGTCCTATTCGCCAGTGCCGCTCGCCGTCTCCTGATGTAAGCACCAACTCCTTTCCGCCGTTAACGTTATTAGGTTCCTTTGGGAATTTTTCGCCTGCTCTCCTTCCAACTGCGCAGATTGCGGTTCGACGTCCTATTTATCCTCCCAAGCTTCTCCGCGCCCTTCTTGACTCCGGAAGCCAGGTAAGCTTCATCACCGCCGATTCCGCCTCTCGCCTAGGGCTGCCTGTCACACCCTCGCCCGTCGGAGTTAATGTTCTTGGGGGCCCTTCAGACATTTCTTGCCCAGGGTATACTACCGCCTCCCTAGAAGTCCCGAACTCCTTGTCACTTAGGGTACGGCTCTTTGTTATTAAGAAAATAACCGACACTCTTCCTACTTCGCACGTAGATTTGTCCCCTTGGCCGCATATTACCCAGTTGCCACTCGCCGACCCTTCCTTGTGTCAACCAGGGGAGATTGACCTCCTGTTAGGTATAGACGTCCTTCCCCTCATCATTCTGGGTATCGCTCCCGTATCTCAGGGCGGACCCATCGCCCTTGAAACTGTATTTGGCTGGTGTATCATGGGGAACTGTCGCCCCCCAGCCAATCAGCGCCGTATTACATGGTCGAAAGACGTGATCGACAACGAAGGTAAGACCTATCGCCCACCTCCTCGCCGCCGTTCTCATCATTTTTCGCCTGCACCCAAGGCTGATAGCCTGACTACTTCACTTGCCAAAGATCTCTCTCCTGCAATTCCCAGTCCTCCAGAAGCACTAAGAGCCTTTAATGCGCTCACCAACCTCCAACTCAATAAAGAGTTGAAAAAATTCTGGGATCTCGAAGAAGTGTCCGCCATTTCCCCCAAGTTCTCTGCTGAAGAACAGTTGTGTGAGGATCTATTTCTAAGATCCGTCTCCCGGAACCCTGAGGGTCGCTACATCATTCCTCTACCACTAAAATCTGTTGATATAGGGGAATCTTATTACCGAGCTCTAAAACAATTTCACCGTCTCGAAGCCCGCCTCCAACGCGAACCTATTCTCCGGGAGGCCTATGTCGCCTTTATGCGCGAATATCTTGACCTCGGCCATATGTCCTTAGTTCCGGATCCTGATGACGCCCGCGGTGCCACCTATTATCTTCCTCATCACCCTGTTCACCGACCTGATGACCCTCCGTCTAAAATTAGGGTGGTATTCAACGCTTCGTCACAATCATCTAATGGAAAATCCCTCAATGACATTTCTTACACCGGGCCCAAGCTTCAAACGGACATTGTTACCCTTATCACCCGCTCACGTACTCACCGATATATATTCACCGCGGACATTAGGCAAATGTATCGCCAAATTTTAGTTCCCCCGGAACACCAAGACCTTCAAAGAATCATATGGCGTTTTTCACCCGAAGAGCCTGTGCGCTCTTACCGCCTCCGCACGGTCACTTACGGGGTTAGTTCTTCTCCATACCTAGCCATTCGGACACTTCACCAATTAGCTCAAGATGAAGAGGACCGTTTCCCTAGTGCCGCCCCGGTTCTACGCGATGACACCTATGTGGACGATATAATCACCGGAGCCTCCTCACTCGCCGAAACCATTCAGTTAAGGGATAATTTAAGAGCTCTTTTGCACGCCGGGGGATTTGAACTAAGAAAATGGGCCGCCAATCATCCCGATATCCTCGCCAATTTGCCCGCCGACCATTGTCGTATCGGACCCCACGCCTTTGATTTTGACACGACTGATGAGCCCACCATTAAAATTCTAGGGTTAATATGGTCTGCCGATACCGATGCCTTCTCTTACCGGTTCTGTTCCAATAAATTACCGGCTACCAAGCGGTTGATATTGTCTAAACTTGCTCGCATTTATGACCCGCCTGGATGGTTAGTGCCTGTTACATTCACCGCCAAGTTATTGATTCAACGCCTGTGGATTGGACACTCCGATTGGGATGAACCTGCCCCCGCCGATGTTACCCGCGATTGGGATATTTTTCAAAACGAACTTGAATCTGTATCAAAGATATCCATCCCTCGCCGTTTCCCCTTCTATCAGGAATCCCGCAGCAGTCAACGACTGGTCGCCTTCTGCGACGCTTCAGAATTAGGATACGCGGCCACCATTTACCTCCACTCTACCTCATCCGCCGGTGAAATCGCGGTTCATCTACTCATAGCTAAGTCCCGCGTAGCTCCCCTCAAAAAGGTATCCCTTCCTAGGTTAGAATTATGCGGAGCTCACCTTTTAGCAAAATTGACCACTAAAATTCTCGGTATGTTCCCTCAACCATTTGAAGATATCGTTGCTTTCTCCGATTCCGCGGTAGCCCTCACCTGGATTCGCGGCGAACCGCACCGATGGAAAACTTTCGTGGCCAATCGCGTCACTGAAATACAGGAAGTTATCTCCCCTTCTCAATGGCGTCACATTGACGGTAAGGAAAACCCCGCCGATTGTGCCTCTCGGGGGCTATTCCCCAATGAATTCACCCGTCATCCTCTGTGGTGGACAGGTCCCTCCTGGTTATCAAAACCGCCTAGTCAATGGCCAAAATCGCATATAGATTCCCCGCCTGACGCCGTTAACAAGGAGCGTCGAATCTCCAAAGAAATCATCACTTGTGTCGCCCTAACTTCCCTCGACTTGGAAAGTCGATATTCTTCCCTGACTCAACTCCAGAGAATCACCCCTGGTGCCTCCGCTTCGCCCACAACTGTAGGAATCCTGATCGCCGATATACCGGGTTTCTTTCCGCCGTTGAACTAAACATGGCACTTGATACCCTAGTCCGCGGAGTCCAACAAGTCGCGCTAGCAGATGAATATAAAGCCGCGTCAGAACCCGCCTCCAAGTTGCGCATCAAACGCATTTTACAATTGTTCATCGATTCCCACGGCCTTTTGCGCGTAGGCGGTCGTCTTCATCTTGCTCCTCGCCCGTTTGATGCTAAACACCCGGCATTACTTCCTAAGGATCACCCCCTCACTCACTTAATAATCGATAATGCTCATCTTACCAACTTACACGCCGGTCCATCTGCTACTCATTCATTCATTCGCCAGAGATTTTGGATTTTAGACGGAAAGAACGTTGTTCGCCATCGCCTAGCAAAGTGTAACCGATGTTTTCAAGTCAACCCCCAACCACTCATTCCCACCATGGGTTCGCTCCCTAAAGACCGTGTTTCATCCACGTATGCTTTTCTTAAAGTAGGAGTCGACTACGCCGGTCCCTTCTCGGTTTCTTCTGCCCGCATTCGGGGATGCCGCGTCACTAAAGCCTATATCTGCGCCTTTGTCTGCTTTTCCACCAAAGCTGTGCATCTAGAACTCGCCTCCGAGCTCTCCATCCCCGCATTTCTTGCCGCTTTCGCTCGGTTCTGCAGTCGCCGCGGCGTTCCCTCTGACATCTATAGTGACAACGGTACTAATTTTGTAGGGGCTAGTCGCCAGCTGAACGAAATTGGGCGTTTCCTGCGACACGCTGATACCCGCGAGGCAATATCACAACGCTCATCCGCCCTGGGAATTCAATGGCATTTTATCCCGCCTAGTGCTCCCCATTTCGGAGGTCTTTGGGAGGCTGCAGTCAAATCCACCAAGCGACATCTCCGTACTGTTATGGGTTCCCAGATTCTGTCTTTCGAGGAATTTTCTACTCTCTTGACTCAAATAGAGGCCGTTCTCAATAGTCGCCCCTTGTGCGCTCTCTCTCCGGATCCTCAAGACTTAGAAGCCTTAACCCCTGGCCATTTTCTCATTCACCGACCTCTTAACGCCCCACCTAGTCGCGATGTTTCCGACACCCCGGTTAATCGGTTAACAAGATGGAAACTAGTCGATAAACTTCACCAATCATTCTGGAAACGGTGGACGGTAGAGTATCTGCACACTCTTCAACAGCGTTCCCGCTGGACGGACTCCTCTCCTGAATTAGCTCCGGGTTCTCTCGTTCTGGTCAAAACGGACAATCTACCTCCCCTTTACTGGCCTCTCGCCCGGGTCGTCGAGCTGTTTCCAGGTACTGACAATGTAGCCCGAGTGGCCAGCATCTTAACCCCTTCAGGCTTGCTTAAACGTCCCGTTAATCGCCTATGCCCCTTACCCTCTCAATAATGCCGCATCCGCGCCATGGGGGGGGGGGGATGTTCAGTCTCAGACTGTTTGAATTTAAAAACAATGTTTCCCGCCATCCAATGCCTCCTAACTTATTGTAAGTGCGTAGCTTAAGTGCAAGTTAAGAAGGCTATGAAAATCAGCTGTCGGATGTCTACCGCCACGTGCGTCCTCCCCACTCCGACTCACTCTGCTGTCGACCGCCGTCACGTTAAGATCTCCATCTCTCAATCATCCTGCCACCGGCCGCCATCACGACGCAGGTGTTATCTTTGGTCAGATTGCGAGTCGACCACGTAAGTAAGATCTTACTATATGCAATTGCCATTTTTCTTCAAAGAATTGACTCAGAGCAGAAGAGAGGTCAACGTTGGAGATTGTGCAACCCAAGCATATCTCTATGAGTTTCAGTTCACCGGAAGTTAAGTTCGCCTTCAGAAACACTAGTGGGTTTGTTCGCCGTATTTAATAGCTATTTATTTTAATCACCAGGAGTGGATTAGAATACAGAGCTCTGTCAATTAGTCTGGTTTTCTTTATCTCTGTTTAATTTTCTTAAATGTTTCATGATCATTTCTTAACATGCTCTAAGGCCTTAATTCATTGTAAAATTGTTAGTGCTAAGTTTCATTTAATTTCAAGAATTCTAGTTTCTTTTTTTTTTCTTCATCTTTATTCATTCATAACCTTTTAAGTTATTGTTGTTATTAGAAGTGTCATATGGTTCAGCTTTATTTTATTTCATTTTATCTAATGCTCGAGCTGTTTATTAATTGTATTTTTCCTTAAGAATAAAAGTTTTGTTTTTCTCTCTCTGTAATTTCACCGCTCTTCTTTTTTTATCATTCTCCTTCATCATTATTTTTAATATTAACGCCCTATTGAACAGGTGGTATATACCATGTTACTGTATTTATAATATTTTAATTTAAATTTAACTTCAGAATCATTTTAAAATATTGTAAAAAAACAAAAAAGTTCCTCCAAGAAAAAATTAAATGACCTGAACATAGCTCTGTAATGTCAACCAATATGAAATTTGAATAGCTTAGTGAACGAAAATGTTAAGTAACATTTTTGAAGAGATTAATAAGATTTTTGATTTAAATAACAGTTTATTTTGTCCTTATAAAACATAACATAGCTGTTTTCCTTTTTTTGAGAAATCATTTGGATGGCCAGAATATTGTATATGGAATGCACATTCAAGGTGACATAAGTAAAAATTGATAGAAATTAACTAGCGAATGATAAAAACATTGGTTAACGGGTGGCAAAAAGGGCGCGTATGGGGATGCCAGAAACATATAACTTTGAAATGTTGTATATTCCACAAAGTTTATTCTATTTTTGTTTCAACTATATTTTCAAGTTCCAGCATTCATATTTGGGATTTTTTGCACCTTAATGCATGAATCGGGACCACTGTACCGAGTAAAAAGGACAGACAATCTAGCGCGGCGTGTATTAGAGAGGGACAGAACACCCTAGGCAAAACACATACTGCCATCTCATAGAGGAACAGACTATAGTATTGGTAAATGCGGGTACTTATGGAGCAGGAAGGCGCACAAAACAATGTGCCAAAAACCCCAAAATCACTCTACTGACCTGCTCATGTGTTTCTCTTAGGAGGATCATAACGTCATTTAAGCTTTCAATAATGAAAAATAAATTAAATTTTTAAAATCTTTGAAATTTCCTTTGAAGTAAGTTGAGTGAAATAACCAATATGATGTTTGAAGAGCTTAGTGGACGAAAATGTTAAGTAACATTTTAGAAGAGATTAATAAGATTTTTGAATGGAATAACAGTTTATTTTTTCCTTACAAAACATAACATAGCTGTTTTCCTTTTATTTTTTTTTTTTTTTTTTTAATTACCAAGCTAAATCATAAAAATCTGGTGCGATGCACGCAACACAACTTTCACTTACCAACTTACATTGATTAGAAATTTGTGTTTTTTTAAATGCCATTTCTCAAAGTCACACATTTTTCCACAGTCATTTACTTATTTTTGTTTGTATTTGCTCTCTGAAGTACACTAATTTTGTTTATTATTAAATAAAAGATTTTAATTGTGATAATTAAGCCGTCTGATTTTATAACTCTCTATGTAGTTGTTGAAAACTACCTATGTATAGTTACCATGAAACAAATAATTTCCAGAATCTGAACAATGGGGGACTGTCGAAGTCATTAAATTATTTTTCCTGTTTCTGAACATATTGGATTCCGGATAAACATATGTGACTATAAATATAGACGATTAGCTGACCTGCTTTGTTAGGGTTATTGTTAAAAAGAATGTGCCGAGATATTAATCACCAATTTCCAATCCCTCATAGAGATTTTTTTGCAAGGACTCTTTATAAGTAAAAAGATAAAATAAAGAAAGAATAGAATAATGTAAATTATGACATTATTGTATTTGAACTAAATCAATGATAAAATTATTAAGGAAATATATCTATCGAAGGTACATACATATTTAAAAAACTGACATTTTAATGCAATTCATATATTAACAACAAAAAAAAATAATATAAATACAAAAATTTACATCATAACACACCAATAACAATGTATTTCACATATATTACATTATAGTACAAATTATCATATAATATTATCCATTACATTCGTACCATTACATACACACCATTACTGTGGTCGATTTCATTCCAATTTCGATGGTTCATTCTGAAAAAGAAAAAAACAACTTATTATAATTTTATGAAAAATAAATTTTTTTCCAAAGTGCCCAATTTGTTAAGAAGTTGCATATATGCTAGAGCGCAGGAAGGATATAGCAGGATCAGTAGATGAGCAGGAGATAGCTTAACAATTTTAGTGGGATTTGGTCATGACCTGTATCATTGGTTCGGGCCATCCAAATGATTTCTCAAAAAAAGGAAAACAGCTATGTTATGTTTTATAAGGACAAAATAAACTGTTATTTCATTCAAAAATCTTATTAATCTCTTCAAAAATGTTACTTAACATTTTCGTTCACTAAGCTATTCAAATTTCATATTGGTTCACATTACAGAGCTATGTTCAGGTCATTTAATTTTTTCTTGGAGGAACTTTTTTGTTTTTTTACAATATTTTAAAATGATTCTGAAGTTAAATTTAAATTAAAATATTATAAATACAGTAACATGGTATATACCACCAGTCGGCAAGAATAGTGGCACACATCGAAATGGGCAACTTTAAAATTTATCAAAAGAACTGCATGTTTTGTTATTCTTAGGGCACTAGATGTCCCAGATTAAAATTACTTACTTTCTTTCTTTCTAAATATATATATATATATTGTTCTTTTGATAAATTTTAAAGTTTCCGATTTTGACGTGTGCCACTATTCTTGCTGTCTGGCGGTATATACCATGTTACTGTATTTATAATATTTTAATTTAAATTCAACTTCAGAATCATTTTAAAATACTTAAAATGACCTGAACCTAGCTCTGTAATGTCAACCAATATGAATCATCATATCAAATATGTCAACCAATATGAATCATCATCGATGTTTAGACAAAAATTGTTTAATAATAATGGATGTAAACCGGTTTTGAAACCAAACGCCTCAAATATACTAAATAACAAAATTCACTCTTGAGTTCAGTGTTCGGGCGTGGCAAAATCTCATTTAAATGAGTAGTGGCAGATAGGGGCTAGATCTGATAACTGTTTTTAAAAGTTCAAACATTTGCTAACAATTGGGTATATGTAGTTTTTCGGGCGTTTCATTATATTGTACGAAATAGTTTCATAGTTCAAACAAATGAACCGTCGTAACTGTTGCATATGTTTTTCCAAAACTATGTTTCTGGTGTATTACAATTCATTAGCAATGCTTGCAATGATCATACTGTAAACATTCTATTAGGTTTAACAAAAAAATGCAGGCAAACTAACCTTATATATAAAAAAGATGAATCAAGGACTCTTAACCCGTATGTTAACCCAACTTACCGTTTTTGTGAGGAGTTTTGATTATTTGTATTTAAACGGACGAGAACGTGCAAAAAAGTTCATAGCCACGATAAACTTAATACTTTTAACTTTCAATTTTTTTAAATTTCAATGAGCGATCTTGCGAGACTTTTGCGAAAATTATAATTAAAAAGATTATAAGTAATTTTTAGTGATTCTCATAACTGACCCTCTCTTTCAACGAAAAAATGTTACATACAAATTTTAAACGTATTGGTTAATATTATCAAAATGATTTCTAAGTGTAAATGTTGCTAATATGATTGTAGCTCAATAAAACAAAAATAGCCAAAAAACCTATGTCTATTTTTGTTTTCGTATTATGTAGCCAATAATAAACTTTATAGCTTCGGAAGGAGAAATTCGACTTGCTTATATTCTAAAGTAATAAACTGCACTCACAGAAATGAAATGTATGAACTTTTTTTTCACTAAAGGTCGCGGCCAAAGTATGGACTCGATCCAGTTTGTCTCATCTCGCCGACAACGGACTCTCCTCCTGGCAAACCATACATATTTCATTTTGCTTGCGATCCTCTTTTCCCCTTGTCAGTCAGTATAGGTGTCTGTTAGTTGGCATTTCTTCTCTGAGGAAGATCTTTTCAGCGGAATCCCACCCCAAATGCCTGGTCGAAAAGTCCTTTTTGACTCTACGGAGCCTGGGTAATCTCTACCGTCTGACGGGTGAAATGCGCCAGTATACGTGTCTTCTCCCTTCTTCCTTTTTCTTTCGTGGTCTAAAACTTCTTCTTTTAATTTTATGTCCAGGGCTACCCCGATAGACAAAACGCCTTTGGGGGTTTCCTTGGTCTTCATGGGGATCCCTTTTATTATTTTTATGATTAACCGAGGTGGGCCTGTTCGGATTGATTTAATCTTACTTCTAAAGTTTTTATTTGCATTTTAAGGGTATTATTTTCGTTTAACATTTTTTCTATGAATTTGTCTTCCTTTATAGCCAGATCCTTCATTGACTTAAAGCGCTCCGCGTTCTTGAAAGTTATCGTTGATTGCTTCTCCATTGAATTTTTTATGTCTTTTAACTCCTTTGATACCTTTACGAAGTGGGCTAAAATTGTTGAAATGTTTTCTTGTAAGTTGCTGTTCAATTTTTTTTTTTATTTTATTTATTTGTTATCGGGGAATCCCACATTTTCAATTGCATAGGGTATTGGGTAGGGATGGGGAGTGACTGGCGTACCTGTGACTTTGTCACTGTGACCAAAATTTACAAGTCACTGGGACTTCAGTCACTGTAAGGTCACAGTCTCTGGAAGATTTGTCACTCCAAGAATTCACAGGGACTCTACTTGTCAGTGACTTGGGTCACTCTTGACTATACTGTGACCTGGGTCACTCTTGACTTCACTGTGACCGACGCCGCTGATCTCCCACTACACCTCCCTTCCTGCCACTGTTCTCAGCAATTTAGAAAACTTCCCGGTCACATAAAAAACAACCCACTTTAATAAAAAAAAACTGTAGTCTTTCCTACCTAAAATTCACAACTTACTTTTACTTAGGCATACATAATCAACTCTCTTATCTTCGATTAAAAAAAAAATTAAATTATTTTATTGCTAAATTTATAATTCGATCACTTACTTTTTAGTTAATTATAACTGAATCTTTTCTTATTTTTATTTTTACGATCAAATGAATAAAATATTTTTTTAAGGGCAAAGATTATTCAAAACAAATATAACTTATATTTTTTACATTAAAAAAGTATACATTTACAACTATCATACACAAAGTAAAATTGTGCCTTTTTCAATAAAAAATAATAAAAATATTCGATGTAAAGTAAATACTTGTAATATTTATACAAAATGTAATCTATGTAGTATCAATTGTTTTACGATAGCGGAACATTATGGGGTTAAAATCACAAATTTTCGGATAGAGCAAATAATTGTTGCGTAGCCCCTAGAAGCACGGATCCACCAACGGGAAGCACATGAATTCATGTGATATAAACCATTATTTAGATTTGTTTTTCTTCGTATTACATTATACCTTGCATTTTGGAAACTGTTTTATCAGTGCAGTTTAATTAAATTAATCCATTACTAAGTTAACATTTTCTAATAAGTTAATGAGAATTTGAGAATCATTGATTGATACCAAAACTCTTCAATTATAACCTTAGAGCGAGGTTACCATTCACTGTTGACGTCATTCCTTCAACAGTGACAAAGTCACTGGTATTTGTCACTGTGACTTTTAAGGAGCAGTCACTGGTCACTGCAGTGAAAGAAAATATCTGTCACCCCCCACCACTAGTATTGGGTGGTACGGTGTGTATTTATTATAAATACGGGTGGTTATTTACGAAAAAAAAACCTTATTAATTACGGTTTGAAAATTTAAGTTCGCGAGAACTAAATATAGCTCGCAGTACAAAATTGGTCGCGGTAATCAGGGGAGGGGGGGATGGCCCACCCGCCTCTCCCCCACCACTACACCACATCATAAAGACTTTTTGAATATTCACCTTTGCGAGAGGTAATTAGCTAGGAAAAAAAAAACCATAGTAATTAGTTAATGAAAATTTATGTGTGCGAGAGCTAACTTGAGCCCGAGGGCAACGAGTTGGCGATAGTGGTGGTTCCTGGTGGGGTCGGGTAATATTAAACCTATTAAGGCTCTGACAAATCCAATGGTTATTTTTTGTATCACTTTCTGTTCTTTCACAATTCCCTCATGGAGGGATAATAGAAATTAAGCTAACCTTGGTTGGTAACATTGAGGTTATAATTATTTTATAGTTTCGATTATAGTGATTACTCACCTTTGTTCAATTGTGGTGATGATAATGACCTCCGCCAATAGTTTTGTAGATGTGTTTAGTTTTATATACTGGAACTGGAACTGGGTAAGGCTCAGGTACTGCATAAGGAATCTTCTTGACGACTTCAATTGGATAAGGCTTTTCCACTGGAACTGGGATGTGTTTTTCAACTGGTACTTCTACTTTCTTCTCGATTTCAATGGGTACCGGTACCTTCACGGGTATCGGGTGAGGAACCTGAATTAGAAATATCGTTATTAGCATTGCTTTGTAATGAATATTACTTTCACATGCTGCATCGCCTTCAAGTTCACCTTAATAGGAATGGGTACAGCTACGGGGTGGGGGATGTACTGGGCCACGGGGTAGTGGACCTGCTTGTAGATCGGAATTTGAACGTGTTTCTCTACTTCTACAGAATGGACACCTCCACTGTATGATTCGCCACCTCCGCTCTGAAAGCTGCAACAAAAACCAACGCTATTTAGCCAAATAGTGGCATTGACCACCATTTAATCGAAGGTTAATTAGTGGAATCAATGCATAACAAAATTAATATAGATTGTATACCTTTTACGAAAAAAATGGTTTTGAAAGTAAATTTACAATGTTGAATATATCGGCTTCGATAC
This sequence comes from Aelia acuminata, assembly GCA_911387785.2. Lineage (NCBI taxonomy): Eukaryota > Metazoa > Arthropoda > Insecta > Hemiptera > Pentatomidae > Aelia > Aelia acuminata. The sequence goes on along the minus strand of OU426978.1, from coordinate 108,504,404 downwards.
AGGAGCGGCGTTTGACATTACAGGGCCCTGTTTGGTACACGATTTGCGGGGCCCTTATTTCCGAGGATCTCGTATCGCCATTTTCTCTAAAATTTTACACCCTAAAGATAAAAACGGTAATCTTCACGGTTAGGGGTTATAGGGCTACACGACGACATTACTTCCTTCATCGTGCGTGGAGTCTTTTTTGAGCCTTATCGGCACGCATATTGTACACTTTGCTTTTTAATATATATTGATTGATTATACATCTGCATATTTTATATTAACAAATAATGAGAACAGAGTGTAATAGACTATGGCAACACTGATTGGCCATAACCTCCTTCAATGTGTTTACGTAGTTACATGTGATGGAAATGGTTGGAGGTACGGTCAAATAAAACACCATATGTGCAATAACATATGTAAATCGTGCCGACGTTTCGACCCGAGATTCAGGTCATCTTCAGGACTGTCGAGTCAACTGCGTACGTAGTTACAATCTGTTTATTTAATGTTACTAATTATGAACTTTGAATTATGAAATTACTTTTGAATCACTCTGTGAGCCTATTTCTTGTTAAATAAAGCCTATTTCTCTAAGGTATTACATTATATAACACAGAAACAGAATGATGTTTTAGCACTTATATGATGTTATATCAGTGATATAAACTTGTATTTACATATTTTTATATAGACATAAGTTAACTAAATCAAGTAAATTGTGGTAATTACATTTTCAAAATATTACAATAATAAATAAGCGTTTATCAAAATAAAATGTGTATCTTACGTATGTTCATTTTAATAACAGTTAACTCTACTTCTTCTTTTGGTGTGAAATCTTCTATTATGACATTAAATTCCAAACTGGTCTATAATTCATTTTGAATTGCAATATCCGAAAGTCATTGCCGAGCCATAGTATTCCTAAGAAAGATTTTGATTAGATTTAGTTAGGAGAAACATGTCTCAGCACTCGCAACTATGACAGGGATGTTCGCAATTCTTTGTTCAATAGTTAAGGAGCTTTAGTCAAAACTGCTCACACCGCTGGGAATATCTTTGTAACCAATGGTCGGCCTTTAATTTATTATTCAAGCAGTTCTTCTGCGTCATCAAAGGCGTTACTCTGTGAACAGAGTTTTATTCCATCGATATACAGCACGTCGTGGTTAACTGGTGCCTTTTCGATTTTATAAGCTACCATTACTTCAACCAGGGGTCACCTGTGGTGTAGTGGTTAGCATGGCAACCTACAATACTAAGGGTCGCGGGTTCGCCTCCCGCGGTGGCCCTAGGATTTTTTAATGGGAGTAAAAAATCCTTAGCCATACCGTCCCTAGGATAGGACGTAAAATGGAGGTCCCGAGCCTGTACGATGCCAGGTAATCGTTAAAGATCCCTATCCTAATTATACCTGGATAGGCAAAATTTAGGACACCCACTGTAGCATCGTCCGATTAGCCTTAGTAGCATAAGGGACGTTAAACTAACAAACAAACTATACATGCCTCAATCTGGCACTCGACTACACCGAAGAAAACAAGAATTGAAACTGACTCTTATCTACCCCAATCTATTCGCAATCTCATTAATGAAAACCACAAATTTAGAGCTCTAAATCGTCCGATTAGTAGCAAAAAAGGGACGGTAAACAAAGAACAACATTACTTCAACCGAACATAGATAGAAAACTAAAACTAAGCAGTTTAAATCTGTAAGTGGCGATGATTTACTTCTCTGATTAAGATGTCCTTTACAGACAGTTCTCGACCCCCAATTTATACTTCTATTTGCACTACGGTTTTCGTTGATTTTATGTCTTATGAATGATACTATTGAAAGTTGAAAAATCATGTGGGAAATAGAGGGTAGAGGGGGAATGCTTTTATAGGAACTTTTTGGTAGTAAATTTGATGGGGAGAAGTTATCTTGATTAAATTATTTTTCTAGTTATACTATATACTATAATCCACATATATATATATGTTACCTTTCGTGGTCATCAATTCCTCGTTTTTTCCTTTCTCCTGACGCAAAAGGCATGTTTATCATTAATAAAGCAGCAAGTAATGCGATCTGAAAAAAAGTAAAAATTATAAGAATTTGAAACGAATGAAGAAGATATAAATTATATATATTGTAACGTTAAATCGATAGCAAATAAAGAAAACATATGGCGTAACCTCCCGGACCGCATGTTGGAACAAAATAACCGGTTGGAACGAACTGTTTTTGTCTAGATCATTCCGGAATGACGGAGAATTGCCGACATTGTTCTAGAAGATTCCAGGCCCCACTATTTACGATATATATAAGGGGCAGAGACTGAATGAGTTAGTTGAAGTCTGTGTCTTGACTGTGTTGCTCAAGTCATATGATTGTTTGTGATAAAGTTATCAATTTTGTAACCTGCTCAAGTGTTTAAGTTTAAATAATTCGTTGGCACTGTGATAACTGTATATTTCAGTTAAATAAATATTTGTTACCCACAAAAGTGTTACAACTGGTGTCAGGTGTGGGGTTGAGAGAAGAAAAAAAAAAAAAAAATGCCAGGTAAACGAATTGGAGAACTTAAAGTTACGGAGCTGCGGAGAGAATTAGAAGAGCTGGATTTAGACACTACAGGGACAAAAGCGATCTTGTTGGCCCGCTTACGTGAGTATTACTCGAGTCAGGGCGTAGATCCTGAAACTGTAGAGTTTGAGGATAGCTCTTTTAAAGCCGCTATAAATAATTTGTCTGCTGAAATAAATAATAAATTGACTAACCTGTCTGGTGAGTTAAATGAAAAATTGGTCAGCCAAACTGCCGAAATGAATGAAAAATTAACCAGCCTTAATTCTAACTTGTCGGCTGAAATGGATAATAAATTCACCAATTTGTCTGGTGACGTAAATGGATTAAATGATAAATTTTCGAATTTATCAAGCGAATTAAATGACAAATTAGCAAGCCATTCGGTTGAGCTTAATGATAAGTTATCCAAATCCAATCTTAAATTGTGGATCACCACCAATTTTAAATTATTTTTAAATAATTATAATTAAATAATTATTTAAAGTAGGTATCAGTGAAGAGGAAGGATTTGCTCTGCCTTGAGCCGAGCTCTGTGGTGTAGCGGTTAGCATCCTCGCATGTAACGCAGGAGACCCGGGTTCGACTCCCGGCGGAGCCAAATCTTTTCTCTTCAAAAAATAAATTATTTAAAAATAATTTAAAATTGGTGGTGATCCACAATTTAAGATTGGATTTATTAAAATAATTTAAAAATTGACGTAGTCAATAAAATATCATAAATTGGACAAAAATTGTCCACCTCCCGCTACTACTCACAAAAATTGTGAGATAGGGGGAGTAGGTATCAGTGAAGAGGAAGGATTTGCTCTGCCTTGAGCCGAGCTCTGTGGTGTAGCGGTTAGCATCCTCGCATGTAACGCAGGAGACCCGGGTTCGACTCCCGGCGGAGCCAAATCTTTTCTCTTCAAAAAATAAATTATTTAAAAATAATTTAAAATTGGTGGTGATCCACAATTTAAGATTGGATTTATTAAAATAATTTAAAAATTGACGTAGTCAATAAAATATCATAAATTGGACAAAAATTGTCCACCTCCCGCTACTACTCACAAAAATTGTGAGATAGGGGGAGTAGGTATCAGTGAAGAGGAAGGATTTGCTCTGCCTTGAGCCGAGCTCTGTGGTGTAGCGGTTAGCATCCTCGCATGTAACGCAGGAGACCCGGGTTCGACTCCCGGCGGAGCCAAATCTTTTCTCTTCAAAAAATAAATTATTTAAAAATAATTTAAAATTGGTGGTGATCCACAATTTAAGATTGGATTTATTAAAATAATTTAAAAATTGACGTAGTCAATAAAATATCATAAATTGGACAAAAATTGTCCACCTCCCGCTACTACTCACAAAAATTGTGAGATAGGGGGAGTAGGTATCAGTGAAGAGGAAGGATTTGCTCTGCCTTGAGCCGAGCTCTGTGGTGTAGCGGTTAGCATCCTCGCATGTAACGCAGGAGACCCGGGTTCGACTCCCGGCGGAGCCAAATCTTTTCTCTTCAAAAAATAAATTATTTAAAAATAATTTAAAATTGGTGGTGATCCACAATTTAAGATTGGATTTATTAAAATAATTTAAAAATTGACGTAGTCAATAAAATATCATAAATTGGACAAAAATTGTCCACCTCCCGCTACTACTCACAAAAATTGTGAGATAGGGGGAGTAGGTATCAGTGAAGAGGAAGGATTTGCTCTGCCTTGAGCCGAGCTCTGTGGTGTAGCGGTTAGCATCCTCGCATGTAACGCAGGAGACCCGGGTTCGACTCCCGGCGGAGCCAAATCTTTTCTCTTCAAAAAATAAATTATTTAAAGATAAGTTATCCAGCATTAATTCAAGTTTATCAGCCGAAATAAATGAAAAGTTGACCAGCCTGTCTGGTGAAATAAATGAAAAATTGGTCAGCCAAACTGTTGAAATAAATAGTTTAAATGAAAAATTTACCAGACTTAATTCCAATTTGTCTGCCGAATTTAATGATAAGATAAATAGCCTAAATAGTAACCTGTCGGCGGAAATAAATGAAAAGCTGACCAATTTGTCTAGCGAAATGAATGACAAGCTCGAGGGTGAGATGAATAGCGTGAACGACAGGCTGGCTCAGCAGGAAACAAGGGCTGTGATGTTGGAAGAGGAGTTTGAGAAATTAGAAAGGAGGCTAGAAGAAAAAGTTCAGGTAGCCGTTAGAAAGCATATCACCCAACAGCAACCGATAGAAGAGGAAGGACGTGAGCATGCAGTAATGGAGAGCCGAGCCAGAATAAAGCCACCGACTTTTGATGGTAAGTCGTCCTGGGCGAACTACCTTAAGCAATTCAATGCTGCGGCCAGTGCTAATGGGTGGTCTCCAAGAGATAAGGCGATTGCCCTTACGGTGGCTCTCAGAGGCGACGCTCTGGATGTCCTACAGACCCTCAACGCCGACGACGCATACGATTTTAACGTGCTAGTAAGCCGGCTAGAGATGCGATTTGGCCACGCTCACCTCGAGCAGGTATATCGGTCCCAGCTGAAGAGCAGGAAGCAGAAGGCAGCCGAGACTATTCAAGAGTTCGAGGCGGACATTGCCAAGATGGTAAGACTTACTTATCCGACAGCTCCAGAAAGTTTGTCGGAGTGCTTAGCAGTCCAAGCATTCATTGACGGCTTAAGTGACTTGGAGCTTCAGAGAGCGGTGCGGCTTGCTCGCCGTAAATTGTTGGTGGATGCACTAACCATAGCATTGGAGTTTGAGGCGGCTACCGAGGCTTCTCGTAGCTAAGGATGTGTCCAGACCAGGCGTACCACCGACCGTGACAAGGTGAACCACAGAGACCTAGAAGGTGTTCTCTCAAGGGTTGCGAAGGCTTTAGACTCGCAGAGCAGACCCTTCCGGTGTAGGAACTGCGGGGAGCCGGCAATAACTGCGGACTTGGAGAATCTTGTTTTAGAGGTTTTAAAAGTCCTACAATCCCGTAAAAGGAGACCCGTACGGTGCTGGAGCTGTGGGGAGCTTGGACACATTAGGGGATCCTGCAAAGGAAAGGTCGCTCCAGACACAGGAAAAATAGGACACGCCAATACCCGGAGGATAAAAGCTCCCGGGGCAGTCACCAAGGTGCTTCACCAATAATGGTAACCTCCTTGGGACGCCGAGACGACAGCGCATATGTGGATGGCAGCGTCAACGGCAAGAGGCACATGATGTTGATTGACACTGGAGCTACGAAGACTTAGTCTCTTCAAGTGTGGCTGGCAAGAAACGACTGACGCCCTCCACATGGCAGCTGAGGACTGCGACCGGAGAAGAAACCAAGGTAGTCGGGGAAACCGAGGTAAAGTTGCAGTTAGGCTCAAGCCGTGTCTCACACTCGATCCTAGTGGCTGACATTGAAGAAGATGTAATCCTCGGGATGGACCTTATGAACGCGTATGGCTTTCAGCTCGACCTGAAACGGAGGATTGTCAAGATCAGTGGAGAGGTGCTGCCCTTACGGAGTCGGGGTCCAGCCAGTGTGGTAACCACCGTGGAACAGAGTGTAAAACTTCCTTCGAGGGATAACCGCTCAGGTATTCTTCGAAAAGGCACTAAGGTTGAGACTTCAGCGTCGATTACCTCGTAGGTTCGGCAGGCGACTACGAAGAGCGAGCTGAAATACAAGCAGAAGGACAGGGTGATTGAAGGCGTCGATCCGTCATTGCCTCGAGAAGAGAATCGAAATCACCCTATCGCTGTCAATAAGAGGCACGTCGCCAGAGATCGGATGAGGAGACATAGCGGTAGCAGGGCCAAGCAGGGTGGATACGAAGAAGGAGAACTTGCTTGGCTCTACAACCCGCAAGGAAGGCGGGGACCATACGTGATTAAGAAGAACATTAACGATCTGGTCTACAGGGTGTTCAAGTACCCCAAAGGAAAGCCCATTATCGTCCATAATGATCGCTTGGCGCCATATACAAGGAACCACGAAGAAGAACAGGTGCAGCGGATTAAGGAAGAGACCTTTCGTTCGACCTAGGGAGCAGGCACGCATGGAAAAGAAGACATCCAGGAGGAATGTCTCTAAGGAGGGGGCAGTGTAACGTTAAATCGATAGCAAATAAAGAAAACATATGGCGTAACCTCCCGGACCGCATGTTGGAACAAAATAACCGGTTGGAACGAACTGTTTTTGTCTAGATCATTCCGGAATGACGGAGAATTGCCGACATTGTTCTAGAAGATTCCAGGCCCCACTATTTACGATATATATAAGGGGCAGAGACTGAATGAGTTAGTTGAAGTCTGTGTCTTGACTGTGTTGCTCAAGTCATATGATTGTTTGTGATAAAGTTATCAATTTTGTAACCTGCTCAAGTGTTTAAGTTTAAATAATTCGTTGGCACTGTGATAACTGTATATTTCAGTTAAATAAATATTTGTTACCCACAAAAGTGTTACAATATGATAGGATTCCCTATTATGGCCTGCGTCCTAATATAGCCTAAAGCCGAAAAATCAAATAACGTCGCGGTGTAAAAATAATAACAAGGTAGCATCTTATTCTCTACCTGAACATTTTAGAATGTTAGAACCAAAGGAGGTTTGAGGCGGAAGCTACTTTAATTTGTCAGTGGTCACTAGATAAAGAGGATAAACATGATCTTATTTTTGAGGGATGTATGTTTAGAATCTTCTCTTTAAAGTAATACTCAAGATATTCTTAAAATGTTAGATGATTTTAAAAGCTTGGATATTATAGTTTTTGGATACTATATGTAAGATATTTCTAAAATGTTAAATGAGTTTAACAGCTTGGATACTATAGTTTTAGGGTATTGCTGAGAATTTATTCCAAACTTTTCCACTTATTTTTTTTAGTGTTAATTTATTAGAAAACATTCGATGCCCTAGCATGGCCTATTAGGTTGCAAGCAAATACGCAGGAAGGCACTAAAAAAGTACTAAGGTGATTGACAATTTTTTGTTCTATTACTAAGTAATAAATTTGAACTTTTTTTTTTACTTTCACTTACCTATATATGAAATATATAGTAAGTGGAAGTATTGCGATCGTGAAAAATTTCGACTTCCGGTTTTCAACGGAAATACACGTTTTGGGGCCCCTTGAGTCGAAATGACCAAGTCCCGCGAAATGGTCAGTGTGTGTGTGTGTGTGTCTGTGTGTGAGTGTGAGGGGGGACTTTATTTAATAAATTTTGTATCATTTTCACGTGTACATATTTTTTATTTACTCAAAAACGGCTTTAACGATTTTGAAGAAACTGGGTATTTGATGTATGTACATATATACCAAATATGTAAAAGCCAACATTTCATCAAAATTGGTCCAACTGAGGGGGCACTTTATTTCATGACTTTTTTTCCAATTTTTACCTTTCTTTCGATTATCTCAAAAACGGCTTTAACGATTTTTATCAAATCCGTCATGTTTAATAAAAATTAGGTTTTCTTTAATATCAGGTAAGCTTTATCATTATTAAAATGTTCTGAGGGGGCTTTTTTTTGGGGGGGGGGGGCCTTTTTTGTTCATTTGAGAAGTGGCAATTAACAAAACGCATTAATTTCTAATCTAAGTAAGTTGGTAAGTGAAAGTTGTGTGTTGCGAGCACGCACCAGATTTTTTATTTAAATATTTTATATATATATATATATATATATTTATGACACTAATTATTACTTTCACTTATCTAAATATGAAATATATAGTAAGGGAAAGTATTGTGATCGTGAAAAATTTCGACTTCCGGTTTTCAAAGGAAATACACGTTTTGGGGTCCGCTGGGTCCAAATGAACAAGTTCCGCGAAATGGTGTGTGTGTGAACAGACTAGCTCAAAAACTATAAACCGTACGAACCTGAAATTGGGTGTTTGGAGTATGAATATGCCCGCGATGTGACAGCAAAAATTTCATCAGAATTGGTCGAACTGAGGGGGTACTTTATTTAATAACGTTTGTCAAATTTTACGTCTTTTTTTTCTCGATTTTCTCCAGAACGGATCAAACGATTTTGGTTAAACTCGGCACTATGTATTTATATGCCCGCGGGGTGACATTAAATTTTTTATCAAAATTGATCAATTAGAGGGGGCACTTTACTTAATAAATTTTGTCTCATTTTCACGTGTTTTTTATTTACTCAAAAACGGCTTTAACGATTCTTATCAAATACCCATTTGATGTATTTATATGCCCGCGATGTGACAGCAAAAATTCCATCAAAATCGATTTAACGGAGGGGGCACTTTATTTTATAACTTTTGATCCCATTTTTACGTTGTTTTTTTTCCGATTTTCTCAGATATTTTTAACGATTTTTAAGTATTCAAGTACTCAATTCGATACATATTTGCCTTTTTTTTTCTTTTTTTTTTTTTTAATGTCCACCGATTACTCTGAGATGGGTGGATCAATTGGAACGAAACCTTTTGCATCTTGTAGAGTATTCTCCCAATGTGGTCCTATTAAATTCTTTTTTGGGTTCTTAATTTATTTAATAAGTTATCGGGAAAAAACATGAAAATAATTATTTAATTATAGCTTAAAATATTTACTTATTGGAAAAACATATGGCATATATAACATAAGGTATGTTCCAAAAAACAATTAAAACACGTTAATAACTAACAAACTGCTCATGTACTTTCCTTATTTTTTTATTCTAACTTTGATTGGTTGATTTTAAGTAATGCTCAATAATGTTTTAATGTTCGGTGAATCGGTTGGAAAAACCAACCAATCAAATTCAGAATCAAAAGAGTGGGGGGGAAACATGAGTAGTCTGTTGTTACCTATTGACGTGTTTCAGGTTCTTGTTGGAACAAACCTTATACATAACCTTAAATAAATTTTCAACAATAGATTTAAATCTTATATATAAAAGTCTCCTGTTACAATGTTAGTTACCATACTCCTCCGAAACGGCTTGACCGATTTTTATAAAATTTCATATGCATATTCATTAGGTCTGAGAATCGGCTACTATCTATTTTTCATACATTAAATTAAGTGATAAGAGTTGTCCACCCCTAACATTTTTTTTTTTTTTGGCCGTTTTTTTTTTTTGTTTTTTTTATTTGGGGGTGCAAGGAGAAGAAGAAGAAGAGGTCTGAACGCAAAGTAGCCAAGAGCAAAACTGAGGGATGGAGATGAAAGGGACAGGAGAAGTATGAAGGGATTGACGTGGCGGTCATAACCGGACATCCGCAGGGGGCTACTACTTCAGGTAGCGGGCTATTACCCTGGGGACGGGCGATACGTACGCACGCTCTCAAAATTATTGTTAATGGCCAAAAATAAAATATTTATTTATTTTGCAATTTATGTATCATTCTAATCATATAAGAGTTTATAAATTAGGAAAAATGCTTCGGCCTCATGCAAAAATCCATCATCTTTTCCATGGCACTCAACGTGTTAATAATTTTGCATCCCGCTCGATAACTGATCAATTATCACTTGGTAAGTTATCCCCGCCAGTCGAGCCTAACATTTAATTGAAACATTTACATGGTAACATTCTATCAATGTCATTTTGTTCCCGTCATGACAAATTGTAAACAATCCGTATATGCTTATAACGGAGTTTATCATTTAAAATGAATAAAACTAAAAACAGTGATGTGCATAATTTACTATACACTATGATGAGTAAGTTTGAAGAAAAACAAAAGGAGCAGCAAGATCTTTTAGACAAAAAACAGCAATGTTTACTTGCGATAACGAGCTTTATAGGTCAGTGTACCAGAAGAGTTTTGGTACAAATACATCTTCATGACATTACAGGACGTGTGTTCAGACAAAAGTTGAATTCTTTAATGAGTTTCATAGATAAATTACATATATTCGGTCCCACACGTTGCTGGCTGAATTCGATTGAGTGACAAAAGCGAGGATTACCTCATGCGCACATTTTGCTTTGGTTAATTGACAAAATCCGTCCTGAAGAAATCGATAATATAATTTCTGCGGAAATTCCAGATCCGTCTACTGACCGATTGCTGTTTGATATTGTTACAGCAAACATGATCCATGGTCCATGCGGTACTCTTAATCGTTCATCGCCTTGCATGGCAGATGGAAAATGTACTAAAAAATTCCCTAAAGATTTCACTAACGATACGATCACAAATGTCGACGGATATCAGCTACACAGACATTGACAATCGTTGGGTGGTGCCATATTCGTCTCTGCTGAGTAAGACAAACAATTCTTATATTAATGTTGAGTTCCGCAGTTCTGTGAAGAGCATCAAATACATTTGCAAGTATGTCCATAAAGGAATGCTCCCCCAGGGAATAAAAACGATGAAATAACGCTCTACCAAATGGTCGGTCATCAACTTCAATGAAGCTGCTTGGCATATCTTTGTTTTTCCAATTCATGAACGGGATCCAGCAGTTGTTCATTTAGCCGTCCATCTTGAAAACGGTCAGAGCGTATTTTTCACGAACGATACAGCGATTGATCTTGCTATAAATCCACCAATAACTACACTCACTGAATTTTTTGAATTGTGTAATCGTGCGGACGATTTTGGTGCCTTTGCAGGAAAATTACTCTATTCACAAGTACCACGCTATTTCACGTGTGCTCATATAAAAAAATGGATGCCCCGCAAGCAAGGCTCACCGCAAGCTGCATTGATAAATGTCTGAATTTATTCAAATCATACACCTTGGGGCGAGTATTTACAGTCAACCCAAGGCTGACTGAGTGCTCTTATCTTCTACTGTTGTTGATTAATGTTACTGGCCTATTGTCATTGCTAGATATACATAAAGGGAATGGGTAACAGTAACCAACGTATAAAGATGCATGCCTTGCACTCGGCTTGCTAGAAGACTACAGCCAGTGGGAATGTATGCTTGCTGAAGTAGCATTGAACTGTACAGCAATACAAATTCGTCTACTATTCGCTAGAGTGTTGACTACATGTTTCTCAGCCCGAGCAGAGATATTGTGAGATAATCACAAAGTTTCAATAACTGATGATATATTGCATCAACATCGAACACGGTGATACGATCTCTAACGATAACATTCAGCGACGCTATGTTCATTGGAGCATTGATTCCTATTGAGGATCTTTGCATTCCTTGTTTAGTTTTCCTATAAAGTACCTTTGTTTTTATTTATATGGAGAAATAACTGTTTCTCGTTACGCCAAGAAATAAGAAATGGCTAAGTATGAGATATTATAAAAATGAAGTAAACATATAGAGGAGAAATAAAATACATTTTATAAAAAAAAAATTAAACCGACTTCGAAAACTAGGAAACAGTAAAAATAAATGTATATAAAAAAAAAAGTATGAAATAATTACCTTCTGATTTTTATGAATACACGGCAAAATCGAAAATGGAATAAAAAGCGGGAAAATGCAATAAAACGAAAAACATTATTTTGGTTTGCACGATTACACACTAACTCTTAATAAAAAGTTTTAAGTTGAAATATTAAATACCATGTTTAATTCATCACAATCTTTTCGGAGGCGGCGCAAAATTTAAAATTGTTAACACTAGATATTATGAAAAATCTATTGATTTTCTATTTTGCGCCGCCTCCAAAAAGATTGTGATGTATTAAACATGGTATTTAATATTTCAACTTAATACTTTTTATTAAGAGCTAGTGTGTAATCGTGCAAACCAAAATACTTTTTTTCGTTTTATTGCATTTTCCCGCTTTTTATTCATTTTCGATTTTGCCGCGTATTCATAAAAATCAGAAGGTAATTATTTCATATTTTTTAATGCATTTATTTTTACTGTTTCCTAGTTTTCGAAGTCGGTTTAATTTTTTTTTTATAAAATGTATTTTATTTCTCCTCTATATGTTTACTTCATTTTTATAATATCTCATACTTAGCCATTTCTTATTTCTAGGCGTAACGAGAAACAGTTATTTCTCCATATAAATAAAAACAAAGGTACTTATAGGAAAACTAAACAGGCCCCTTTCCTATTTAAGCCCCCTAAGAACTGTAATTTTCTTCCCCTAAGAATCGCTGTAATTTTCTTAAATCACTGACGTGCTGAAAATTCGAAAATGAAGTTCCAATCTATTACAGGCTATTATTACATACTCCAAAATAAACTAAATATAATATAAAAAATAAAACCAATGTATAAACCATAAAAAATAAAACCAATATAAAAAAAACTGTCATTGTGGAAAAAAAGTTGTGTGTTCGCTTTCGATGGCACTTACACCATTTTAAAAAAATCTGCTGCGATGCGCGCAACATACAAATTTCACTTACGAACGTAGATTAGAAATCGACGGGTTTTTAATAATAAATACCCCCTCAATTTTTTTGAAATTTTGTCTGTCGCACCGCGTGCACATACATACATCAAATAACGAATTTAATCAAAATAGTTTGATCCGTTCAAGAGAAAATCGAAAAAAAACAACGTAAAAATTATACAAAATTCATTAAATAAAGTACCCCCTCCGTTTGATAAAATTTTTGCTGTCATGTCATGGGTATATACATACATCAAATACCCAGTTTGATCAAAATCTTTAAAGCCTTTTTTGAGTAAATAAAAAAAAAACGTGAAAATGGGACAAAATTCATTAAATAAAGTACCCCTTACATTTGACCAATTTTGATGAAATTTTTGCTGGCACATCAGGGGCATATAAATAGATCAAATACTCAGTTTAATCAAAATCGTTAGAGCCGTTTTTGAGAAAACCGAAAAAAACGTAAAAAGTTATTAAATAAAGTACCCCCTCCCTTTGAGCAATTTTGATGAAATTTTTGCTGGCACATCAGGGGCATATACATATCAAATACCCAATTTCAGTTTCTTACGGTTTATAGTTTTTGAGCTAGTCTGTTCGCCACACACAGAGGCACACAGACCATTTCGCGGGACTTGGATATTTGGACTCCGGATATCCCAAAACCTGTATTTCCGTTGAAAACCGGACGTCGAAATTTTTCACGATCGTAATACTTTTCCTTACTATATATTTCATATATAGGTAAGTGAAAGTAAAACTTATGCATTGCATGAATATTAAAATACTTAAGGGGAGGAGTGAGCTTGTTATTCCTAACAAATTTTACAAAGTATTAATACTATCTATATATATATAAGAGGCTTTGTCCTGACTGACAGAATCAACGCAGAGCAAAAACTACCAATGATAGAAACTTGAAGTTCGGACTTTAGATTTTAAACGCGATGTAGGTAACCACTAAGAAAGGAATTTCAAAAATGTAACTCCTAAGGGGCTTTAATGGCGAAATTGTCGTTTAACTCTAACGGAAATCTATTGTTGAGATATTAAACCATATGTTTTTTATTTGAATATTGATTTAAGTTACAATATTTTTAAAATAGACATTTACATAAAATACGGCTCCTGATTATTGGTAATCAAATTATGCACACTGTGATTCCCATGATTGGGGATGGTGCGTGTTTATTTCGATCTCTTCTCCATATATTTAAGAGGCTTTGTCCTGACCGATAGAATCAATGTAGAGCAAAAACTACTAATGATAGAAACTTTAAGTTCGGAATTTAGATTTTAGGTAACCGCTAAGAAAGGAATTTCAAAAATGTAACTTCTAAGGGGTTTAAATGGCGAAATTGTCGTTTAACTCTAACGGACACCTATTTTTGAGATTTTAAACCATATGCTTTTTTTTTTGTATTAAATAGACAATATCATTAAAATAGACATTCACATAGAATATGGCTACTGATTATTTAAATATTAGTGGTAATCAAATTATGCACATTGTGATTCCCATGATTGGGGATGGTGCGTGTTTATTTCGATCTCTATATATACTATTGAGAATTCTCAAGAAAAATGTTGTCATTTTCGGTAAATTGTAGTACAACATGTCATCCAAATTGGGACGAATTTTCTGCGTTTACTCAAAATGATTACGGTAACAATTATTCTGATTTCAGTAGTTATTACACTCATATGTCTCAGCATTCAACCCATGCCGGATTTGTGGAACCAACGGCAGCTGGGGAATTGTTTCCTTACCTTTTTGAAGTATATCGCAATGATGAGTTTTATGCGGTATTTGGCAATAATTCTAATCCCACGAAAAGACTACGTTTTACTGGTACGCTATGTAATGGTCATTTTGACCTGTGTGAAGCTCTACTACCGCAACTTTCTGAGGAGAAGAAGCAAGTTAAAAGGCGATGTGTCAGGTAAAACAATGCAACACGGAAAGACCAATTAAAATCAGCTAAAAAAGTTCGGGATTTAGATTTTAAACGCGATGTAGGTAACCACTAAGAAAGGAATTTCAAAAATGTGACCTAGGGATTTAAATGGCGAAATTGTCGTTTAACTCTAACGGACACCTATTTTTGCACTTCGAGAAAAAATATCTAATTTGGACTCATTTTAAAGATCTTGATACGACGAGTTTAACTCGAAAGCTCTTACGGGGCGTCGAAAGCCATGTTTTAAAGCCGAAAAATGAAGCTTTCATGAGGAGTAAGCAATTTTTTGTTTCGGCTGTTTTAGTGAACTCTCCATTGCGCGCCTCCCTCTCTTCTACCGAGACGGCAACTTTCCCCTCCAACATTCCACCTCCCGGAAGCTCCGATTCTACTAAATCTCCTTAACATCAGTTAACACATTATATTAAATCAATACCAAGGATGATCACAGAAGTGATTTAAAAGGCTCGCGGGCGAAGACGCGACGGGGAATGCTAGTTAATGAATAAATGATTTCATTGCTTATCAAGTTACAAACTTATAGCAAGAAGTTGGTTGTTTACATTCAATAAAAACAACATAAGCTATTTTTGAGCTCTATAAATATTTGAATTTTATTCTTTCCTTTCTTAAGGAAGCCTTAGTTCTTGAGGTGTTCTTAGAAATATGATGTTTTCCTTTCTTAGTGCTAAGGTAGGTAATTAGCTACCTTCAGCTTCTCCTTAACTGCTTGATATAAATTAACAGAAAAAACACAAGAGGTAACCTGTATATGAAAAGCGGAAGTTTAAAACTGAAGGTTCACCTTAACGAAAAATATCCGGGTATAGTTAAAAGCAGACCCTAAAAAATGGAAGGCCATCCGGGAGGACTCTATTGCAGAGTGTAACTGGCGGTGTATAACAACCACAAAAGGTTCAACCTTGAAAACGTATTCTCCTACCGTGAGGGTACGTCTGATAGCAGAGTGAGCCCTCCCAGAATATTGGATTTCTCACCGGGGATGGGACCTATCGCGCCAAACTGCATAGCTTTGAAAAGGCCCCACTTGTAGAATACCGGAGAAGGCTTAGCATGCCGTTCACCACCTACGAGTCACTTAATATTAGATATAGATAGAATAAATAAAAATTAGACACAATTCTTCAAATAAAGTACCTCCTCCGTTTGACCAATTTTGATGAATTTTTTGCTGTCACATCGCGGGTATAATCATACGCCAAATACCCAATTTCAGGTTCGTACGGTTTATAGTTTTTAAGCTTGTCTGTTCACACACACACACAAACACAGACCATTTCGCGGGACTTAGTCATCTGGACTTAGCGGATCCCAAAACGTGTATTACCGTTGAAGACTGGAAGTCGAAATTTTTCACGATCGCATAACTTTCCCTTACTATATATTTCATATATAGGTAAGTGAAAGTAAAAAGTAAGTGAAGGATTTGCGATGAGAGCAACGCACCCGTTTCTTTTAAATTACCTTAATAGACTTACCATGAGCTGCATGGTGATGTTTTGATGCTGGGCTTGATTGCTTGAGTGAAATACCTTTCGCAACTATATATACTAGAAGGCAATCCCCACTATAATGCTTTCTCCAGTTCTCTTCACATAAAGATATCTACTAACATATTTTATGATATTTTTTATACTCTGATTTTTTTGTGTGTGTGTGTGTGTGTTATCTGTATATAAGGACGTATCTTTATTTCTATATTTTTTATTCTTTATTTTATGCAAGTTTATGGGGAATGTCCGTAAACTGGGAGGGGGAAGTTGAGCCTGGAGGCCAGTCTATGTTAAGCTTAAGAGTTTGGATGCATAGTTGTCTCTAAGCCAACTAAAATCAGAGTTGGGCGTATTCGTATTCGCGAATAAGAATACGAATATCACCCGAAGCACCCCCAACCTGCGAATACGAATACGAATATTCGTATTTGCATATACGAATACGAATATATTTGTATTCACAAATGTAAATACGAATATTCGAATATTCGCAGGGAAAATCAGCGAATATTTGATTATTCGCAGGGAAAATCTACGAATATTCGATTATTCACAGGGAAAATCTGCGAATAATCGTATACTAGCAGCTGAAATATACAAATACATTCGTATTTACTTGATAAAAGTACAGATACCTATATTCGCTATAAAAATATACGAATACACTTATTTTCGCAGGAATAAATATTAAAACAGCTATATTCCCAACTAACAGAACTAATTAAGGTATTCCATGACTAAACATTTTATTTTTTGTATTAAATTTTACCCTAATATTAAAGTAATTATTTGATTGTTATTTATTTATTACTTTCACTTACCGTGTCGAACTCATTATCCACAAATTTTCTTTGTAATTCGTGAACAAATCTGTCAAATAAAGGTCTTATCAAATTTTGATTATTTGAATATTATTATAAAAAAAATTTTTTGTAACATAGTAAACATGGATTTATTTACAACATATATCTATACATATATATTTTTTTCTTGTTCCTCCCCTTCCTTGCCCCTTAGGCTATCCGGGGTTTCCCGGGCCAGGGGAGAGGGTGGGGATTAATACGGAGTAATATTATTAAATATCCTCTGGTTCCGGGTTTTGAACTTGCTATCTTCGGTTTTCCGATCACACGTTGCCATGGGCATTTACAACATATATTTTTGTGAATATTGTCTGTATAATAAATAAAATTTCCCTCATATATTTCATTTTATATCATGGTCCCTAATACGGGATATGCATCCCATATTAGGATACCCTCCTATCCCATATTAAGAGCCCATTTTCAAAAAGTACTAATTTTACTTTTCTCACATAAACCATGATTACAAAGTTTAAAAAGGAGATATGGGATGTTTTTCAATTTTGATGTCGTCTACTACTACTACTGCTAAATGTATAATAACATTTTTTGAATCGTCTGCGCAATTTAGAGCCAACCAATTAAATATTTAAAAAAAGTATCACATAATAAGGCACTTTCCCATATAGGTGCCCGCTAAGTGACAGCCAAGATTTCGTCTAAATCGAGTAAGCATAGTGAGCACTTTATCCGAACGTCTATTTTTCTGTTTACGATTACTTAAAAAAAAAGTTTCTAATGATTTCGATTAAACTTTTCAATTTTAATTTTAGTGAGGCATTCTTTAATATGAAGTAGGTTTTAACGAAATCTATTAGGTCTGATAGAGCTTAAACGGCTACGGAAAAAATCTTCCTTTAAAGTATTTTTATTTTTTTTCATTACGAGTAAATAACTGTCCCTTGTCATCCCTATTTACAAGAAATGGCTAAGTATAAAATACAAAAGAATTTATGATTCAAATAAAAGAGAAATAAAATATATGATTTACCAAAACAAAATTTCCAATTTCCGATTATTTATTAGTAATATATATGTATAATATATCGTTCGAAAGTTTGGAATTTAACAATAAGTTTTGTACCAAGAATGAAGTTGGTCTCATTCACTTTAGAACTTCGTTTGAATTATTTTTTATAAATAAATATATTTTTAGATTACAGAAAAAATAATCGAGTTTTAGACTGAATGATCCTCTTTTTTGAGGAACTATCGTAAATAAGAATCGGTAGAAAGGGTTAATCACAACGGCCGATATTAAATTGGAACTAAAATTTAATTTTCAATTTTTAGCATGTTAATATTTTTCAAAAACCACCACGACGATATTTTATCCTTATAAGGCAGTAACAAGTAAAAATGCTTTATTAAAGTAAATAGATTACTGATATGACAACAAGCTCTTAAAACACGTTGACTCTTTTCGCATGCTCAGTACGCCTTGTCTTGTTAACAATGAGCAGTTAGTAAAGATGTACTGCGCATGCGAATATTGCCATCGTGTTTCAAATGCGTGTTGTAAATATGAGGTATGATAAAAATAAAGAAAACATAAAGAGGAGAAAAAAAGAAAAATATTCAGTCAACTCATAAAACTTTGGGCTTACGCATGCGGAGTACGCCTTTAATGACAGACGATTGTTCATAATTAAAGCCGTTCTGTTTATTTGGGAAGTGGCATTTAACAAAATGCAGTAATTTCTAATCTAAGTAAGTTGGTGAGTGAAAGTTGTGTGTTGTACTCGTAATGAAAAAAAATAAAAATACTTTAAAGGAAGATTTTTTCCGTAGCCGTTTAAGCTCTATCAGACCTAATAGATTTCGTTAAAACCTACTTCATATTAAAGAATGCCTCACTAAAATTAAACTTGAAAAGTTTAATCGAAATCATTAGAACCTTTTTTTAGTAATCGTAAACAGAAAAATAGACGTTCGGATAAAGTGCTCACTATGCTTACTCGATTTAGACGAAATCTTGGCTGTCACATAGCGGGCACCTATATGGGAAAGTGCCCTATTATGTGATACTTTTTTTAAATATTTAATTGGTTGGCTCTAAATTGCGCAGACGATTCAAAAAATGTTATTATACATTTAGCAGTAGTAGTAGACGACATCAAAATTGAAAAACATCCCATATCTCCTTTTTGAACTTTGTAATCATGGTTTATGTGAGAAAAGTAAAATTAGTACTTTTTGAAAATGGGCTCTTAATATGGGATAGGAGGGTATCCTAATATGGGATGCATTTCCCGTATTAGGGACCATGATATAAAATGAAATATATGAGGGAAATTTTATTTATTATACAGACGATATTCACAAAAATATATGTTGTAAATGCCCATGGCAACGTGTGATCGGAAAACCGAAGATAGCAAGTTCAAAACCCGGAACCAGAGGATATTTAATAATATTACTCCGTATTAATCCCCACCCTCTCCCCTGGCCCGGGAAACCCCGGATAGCCTAAGGGGCAAGGAAGGGGAGGAACAAGAAAAAAATATATATGTATAGATATATGTTGTAAATAAATCCATGTTTACTATGTTACAAAAAATTTTTTTTATAATAATATTCAAATAATCAAAATTTGATAAGACCTTTATTTGACAGATTTGTTCACGAATTACAAAGAAAATTTGTGGATAATGAGTTCGACACTGCTCTCATGGCAAGGTACTCCACAGTAGGAACATTGAACTTTAGTTTCATCGTTTTCTAAATTTTTATCACAAAACACCCACGTTTCTAAAAACTCAGTGTTTAAAGTAATATTTCATTAAAATCATTTTCATCTATTAATAACTATTTTTATTTCAGTGATAAAAAGGTGCCTCAATATGGGATATCCGATAATAGGAAGTTATGGGTATCCCATATTAGGGGATGTAGTTTCTTTTTTTTTAGAGGTTATTGTGCTTCAGTATGTAATAAAAAAAAGAAAGCAAATATTGTAATGAATTGTTTAACATTTAAGTTAAACAATGATTATTGTAATTCGACTTATCTTGAGGCCTGAAATATCAGGTCAAAATTTTCACGAAAATTTTTTTTGAACCCTAAACCAACACTTCACTGAATAAAATCCAACAGAATGAGAATTTAAAAAAATGTTACAAGGTTATGTGCCAATGCGACATTAATCTTTAATTTTATAGAACATAAACGAGGTTGCATTACAAACTATATCCAGAAACTACATATCCCATGTTAGGCAACCATCCCATAATGGGGCACTTTCCCCTATACCTCAAATACCTTATTTCAGGTTCGTACGACAAATAGTTTTTAAGCTAGTCCTTCCACACACACACACACACACCACGGGACTTAGTTATTTGGACCCAAGAGACCCCAAAACGTCCTGTTCCGTAGAAAAACGGAAATTTTTCACAATGACAATACTTTCCCTTTCTATATATTTCGTATGTAGGTAAGTGAAAGTAATAAATAAATAACAATCAAATAATTACTTTAATATTAGGGTAAAATTTAATACAAAAAATAAAATGTTTAGTCATGGAATACCTTAATTAGTTCTGTTAGTTGGGAATATAGCTGTTTTAATATTTATTCCTGCGAAAATAAGTGTATTCGTATATTTTTATAGCGAATATGAGTGTATCTGTATTTTTATCAAGTAAATACGAATGTATTTGTATATTTCAGCTGCTAGTATACGATTATTCGCAGATTTTCCCTGTGAATAATCGAATATTCGTAGATTTTCCCTGCGAATAATCAAATATTCGCTGATTTTCCCTGCGAATATTCGAATATTCGTATTTACATTTGTGAATACAAATATATTCGTATTCGTATATGCAAATACGAATATTCGTATTCGTATTCGCAGGTTGGGGGTGCTTCGGGTGATATTCGTATTCTTATTCACGAATACGAATACGCCCAACTCTGATTTTAGTTGGCTTAGAGACAACTATGCATCATAACTCTTAAGCTTAACATAGCCTGGCCTCCAGGCTCAACTTCCCCCTCCCAGTTTACGGACATTCCCCATAAACTTGCATAAAATAAAGAATAAAAAATACAGAAATAAAGATACGTCCTTATATACAGATAACACACACACAAAAAAAAAATCAGAGTATAAATACAAAGAAAAATATGACCTGAAAAGAAAAAAATAGAAAATAACAATACAAATAAAAAAAACGTGTCCGTCTTATACAGCTAAAATCTTACAGACTAGAAACAGAAAAAGAAATACACTCACAATACATCACACTAAAGAGAACAAAAAATCTGGTGCGTGTGCGCAACACACAACTTTCACTTACCAACTTAGATTAGAAATTAATTCGTTATGTTAATGCCACTTATCACTCAGTTACACATTTTTCCACACTCATTTCTTATTTTTGTTTTCATTTGCTCTATAACAAACACTAATTTATTTTATTATTAAATAAAAGTTTTTACTTGAGATAATTCGGCAATGCAAGCATAATACTCCAAGTCGATTAATTTTATAATTCTCTATGTACTATGTCTTTCCTAATAATGGAATCATAAGCTGCTTTAAAGTCTATGAAAAGTATCCATATAGACTTGTTGAATTCTTTCATTTTTTCCATTATCTGTCTCAAAGAAAATATCTGGTCAATAGTTGATCGATTCTTCCTGCAACTCCCCTGGTAGTCACCCAAACGAGACTCCACAAAATCCACAATTCGGTTATATAAAACAACAGAAACAATTTTATAGGCATTATTCAGGAGGCTAATTTCTCGATAACTGTTGCCATCTGTGGGAACACCTTTCTTTTTGAGCAAGGGAATAATGACAGACTCTTTCCAGCTCTCCGGGATTTTTTCGCTCTCCCATATATTAACTATCAGATGAGTCAACTCTTCAACCAGTGCTGACCCACCAATCTTCAAAAACTCCGCTGGTATGCCATCTGAACCGGGAGCCTTGTTATTCTTGAAATTGTCCATAATCAGTCTAACCTCTTCTGAATCTGGTGGGCTAACTTCATGGTCATTCTCCGTGTCTCGTGTTTTACAGTCATATCTCGGGCATATACATACATCAAATATCAAGTTTGATCAAAATTTGAGCGCTCTCATTTCTTCCCTTATGGTGGCATTGTCAAATGCTCTCCTTCCTTCGGATGAGACCCCGTAGAACCGAAACCACCGCCTCAGAGCTTGTATCACCGCTTCCGCCGACCTCCCCTGCACTGGGAACGCCATGGCCGCATTGCTAAACAAATCTAAGATGGCCACCCACTTGAAGCCCTTCCAAGTGAAGGTGTCGATTCCTTTCTTAAGGAAGCCTTAGTTCCTGAGGTGTTCTTAGAAATATGATGTTTTTCTTTCTTAATGCTAAGGTAGGTAATTAGCTACCTTCAGCTTCTCCTTAACTGTTTGATATAAATTAACAGAGAAAACACAACAGGTAACCTATATATGAAAAGCGGAAGTTTAAAACTGAAGGCTCACCTTAACGAATAATATCCGGGTATAGTTAAAAGCAGAACCTAAAAAATGGAAGGTCATCCGGGAGGACACTATTGCAGAGTGTAACCGGCGGTGTGTAACAACCACAAAAGGTTCAACCTTGAAAAAGTATTCTCCTACCGTGAGGGTACGTCTGAAAGCAGAGTGGGTCCTCCCAGAATATTGGATTTTTTATCGGGGATGGGACCTATCGCGCTAAACTGCATAGCTTTGAAAAGGCACTACTTGTAGAATACCGGAGAAGGCTGAGCATGCCGTTCACCGCCTTCGAGTCACTGAGGTTTGGGATATTCAGGGATACTGGCATCGCAGAGAACCACTTCCCTGAGTTAATGGAAGAAAGAAACTACAAAAAAATTGTGAACGGGTGGAAAGAAGCTGTCGAACCGGGGGTTTTCAACCACATGGGAGACCAATGTGCAGTTTGCTACCCACTCGATAGACATTTTGAATGAATAATTATCAAAAGTTTTTTAGGCAATTTAAAAACGACAACTACTATTCTTATCTTGCCAATTGCAACCGCGTGTTGCCGAAAGGCAAGGTACGTAGGTCATAAAAATAATAAATATGACTGTAAACCTGAACAGTGGACATATACTTTTGGGCTCCCATGAGTCCTAATAAACGAATCCCGCGAAATGGTCTGATGTAATACATTGTCACGTAGAAAAGCTAAGCAGGCCATTGAACCTAGGATACCCTGAGAGAGAGGGAGAACTCCTAGAAGAGGCTGGCCCAGGCGAGTAGAAGGGAGCAGCCTGAGAGGGGCAGTCTGAGTCTGAGTCTGAGATAGGCAGTCGAGGTCCGGGAGAGACAGGAAGTCTGGGACAGGCAGAGTGAGGCTGAGGCAGGCGTGGGATCGGATTAGTATCGAGTATATGGCCCCAAGTATTAATGTAGTTATGAGACCCCCCTTTTTGGTAGTTGGGACCTGTAGATGGTTTATTGTAAATAATAAACGATGTAAATAGTCTTCAATTTAATTGATTACCACACAATCTGTGTCATTAACCCAAAGATCTCTGTGTCACAATGAACTGGTAGATTTGAGAAGAGGGGTGACACAAATTTGGTGGAGGCGCCGGGCAAGGGTTGTGTTGTTTGTAGAATGGAGCTGCTAGACGGCATGGTGGTGTGGAAAAGGGAGCTTTGAGAGACGCTGTGCGGGGGCTGGGTGGAGAATGGAGGAGCTGCTAGAGAATTCCAGATGGGCGAAAACCGCTGCGTTTGTGAAGGAAAGCCGGGAGGGACAAGAAGAAAAAAGAAACAGTGCTGTGGAACAGCTGGACCAACTCGGAGAGCTGATGAAAAGAGGGACCGAAGTTGCTCGCCAAGTTGGCTTCTTAGGTAAAGAGATTAAAATATTTGTTCATTGTAAAAATAAAATTTAGTCATAAGAGGAAAAACTTGTAGAAAGAATCCTAGTTTTAGCGTAATATTGACATAAGAGAGATTCTAGAAAAATAGAAAGTAAGTATAGAAAGAAAAATAGAAACTAGAAAAATAAGAGAGAAACTCGAGGTTTTGTAATTTTAAGATACGGGGTAAGCATTTCGAGCTCGTCAGTGGTTGACGATTTAGGAGGAAGATTAAAAGAGGTTGAGTTTTTATTTAAGTTCCAAGAGGAACTGATGGGAAAAATTATGGAGTTCTTTCTACAATGTTTCAACCGGATAATTTAATAATTAGTGATCATTTTATTGATGTGTATAGTCTTTGTTTATAGAGTATTGTAGGTTAAGATTTTTTAGAAAAAATATAAGTCAAAAAGTAACTTAGATGAGAGTTCTTTGTCAATGAAAACTTTCAGATCGGAAAAAAAATCTTGACCCTTTAATCGTAATCGCGGGATTAAATGAAATGGGCACAGACAAAGAAGGGTAGAAAATTTTAAGTCGAGACGATACACGTAGGGCGTATAAAACGGTTTTTCGATCGTTTAACAAAAAAAAAAAAAAAATGAGAAAATAGATCTGGAATATAAATTATAAGATTTCATATTCATTTTATGTTTCATTAAATCGTTGAATATTCTTTTTGCTTTGGAGAGAAGTTCGGAATCTAGAGGTTAAAGAACAGGAAATGCTGAATTAGCGTCTGCCAAGAAACAGTAGCACCACGGAGCGGTAGAACGACAAAAACAAAATTGGGCATAGTAAGGTAATTGTTAGCAAAATACAATTGAGGATCCTGCAACGTTAAGGAAACATCCGATTCGGCTGCAAGCTAAGGAGTCTTGGTAACGGGTGGTTAATGCGCTCATCCCCTCTTTGAGTAGTTAGCAAAGAAAAAAAATATCGGAGCCAAAAAGTCCAATTAAACAATTCAAAGAAAACGAAAAGAGTTTTGGTTTAGGAATCTTGTATAAATAATTAATTTCAACAGTTTATCCAAGCGACCAAAGTTCAGTAGGGATTTTAGAAATAACGCGTATACTCCCGGCCACGGTAACTAGAACAAGATATATAGAGGATATAGAGGATAGAGATTTACTGAAAATGTTAGCTGGTTATGTAGCATACCGCGTTAATAAAAAAGGCCTTAGGAGTGATTTTCAATATGGAGAAAAAACTGGAAATTCAAACAATTCTGACTGGGTTTCGGTTTTGTCAAGGGGTGCCATAATAAATCCGTCATCAAAATGGTTAAACATTGTTTTACAATTCGAAAAAGACTTTCAACGATTTCACGGTGATGGCTTGAATAACAGCCCTCAAGTGATGAAGAAGCTGATTGATATAATCAAAGAAAAGTTCAGTGAAGTGGACGATTTTGCTATAACCACATATGTTAGAACTCGATCCTTTATAAGAATGAAAGAACTGAACAAGAAGAAAGAACTTAAAAGAGCAATGAAGAAAGATGAAACTTCTGATACTGCACGAAAAAAATCAAAGAAGATGAACAAAATAAAGAATTAATTTACCCGTTTTAATTATAATGTACCGGTTTAATTAGTTAAACATAAATAACTACTTATTAAACGTTTTAGTAATATAACATTTTAAATGATTAACTTAAAAAAAAATTTATGTTGACTTGTAAGTTGTAAGAATTCTTTTGAATATGTGTTTAAATTGGCTTATGCAATTGTTTTGACAATTTTTTAATATATTTTTTGTTAGAACTGAAGTTTTTTTCCATTAATAAAATACTAAATCATTTTAAAATACAGTTTTGATAAAAAATTTCACTATGGAGGCAATTTGAGTTCTATTCTACTTGTAAAGTTGCTTCCAGATTTAAAATCCCGTTTTAGCCGGTAGACCGGCTTGGTGCAGATGACGTCACAGCCTCACAACGAGATGCACGTGAGTACTACCGTCTTATTCTAGTTACCGTGCTCCCGGCGATGTTTACAAAACTCGACTCGTGAGATATTCCAACAACGACTACACTCACAATCTAAATTTTCTGATCTGCCGTACTATTTAAACGAAACGTCAAATCTTACGATACCGCATATAAATTGGAGCCCGGTGACTGAGAAGAAAAAAATGACCATTTGACGATTCATAAAAATGATACCGCCCAATTTTAGTCAATAATTTGGCTCGTTTGTAGTATCGTCTCCTTTCCGATGTTCATTATTATTTTATTACGTTATCTGGTTTTGATAAGACGAATGTAAGACCGGTAAATGGGTTTATTTCGGGGGAAATAGCTCATTACTCGGTTTCGGTTATTGGTTATTGAATCGATGACGGCGTTTATAATTCTGATTTTTTATTTCATAAAGAAGTCAGTTAAAAGAATTTTATCGCGAAGGCCTATAGTCACGGGTACGGAAGCAAGCCTCACAGCGACCAATTCCAAGAAGGGAGACACAAAAGAGTAAGAGAATCTAGTAGCTCAGCCAGCGTTAAAAAGTAGGTCTGTGGGTGAGATGCCTTATACAACAACAGAAGAAGCAAATATTCTTTTAAATACCTTTAACGAGAGTAAATTAAGATTTTTGATTGTTTTTATTTTAATGACTTATATTTTTCTGGTTCCTTAGTAGTTGAAATTAGACATATGTAGAAAAAGTAGAATATGTAAGTAAAAGTCTTAGAGTGTATTATTGATTAAATTTGAATCAATTATGTCTAATTTTCTAGTAAAAATATCAAATTAAATTTTGAGTACTGGAACATTGGAATTTGTTTTTGTTTTTTATAAGTCCAGAAATAATTGTAAAGGAACTTCACTGCAAGTTTTAGGCAGGTTTTTATTTTTCATAAGGGAGTATTAAATTAAATGGGACGGCCAGCATCCCACACCCTTTTGAGGTTCAAAGAGGAGTAAAGTACTTGAAGAGGGTAATAACGATACTTAAAGGGTTATAGTAAAGTGCTTGAAGAGAGTAGTAAAGTACTTAGAGAGTAAAGTTTTTGAATTTTTCGTGGAATCCTACGAGCCAAACATAGAAGGTTAAAGTAGGCAACAAGATTCTCAGAGTCAAACTGGAGTAAGATTTGGGGATGTGCTATTCAAAAGCACAGTAAAACAAAGAATGGACGATAAAAGGGGGGAGCCGATGATTGTCGCATTCAAAAAGAAAATGATGCAGTGAGGTTCCTCGATTTGAGTATTTTTTTGGTTCTCACTTTTTTTTGTTGTTTCGAAGTTTTGTTTTGTTTTTAAGGTTCAGTACATGGTACTTTTGTATGTAAATGTTACAGTTAAGTAAATTATGGTAAAAAAGATATCTGCCGTTTGATTTGTTTTTTCTGTTACAGGTCCCAACTTTACCAACGAGGACATTGGTATTGAGGGGAAGGGGGAGTTGTCACGTAGAAAAGCTAAGCAGGCCATTGAACCTAGGAGACCCTGAGAGAGAGGGGGAACTCCTAGAAGAGGCTGGCCCAGGCGAGTAGAAGGGAGTCTGGCGCAGTCTGAGTCTGATATAGGCAGTCGAGGTCCGGGAGAGACAGGAAGTCTGGGACAGCCAGAGTGAGGCTGAGGCAGGCACCGAAAGGCCAGGAGTGAGATTCGAGTAGTATCGTAGCCCAAGTATCGAGTATACGTGTGGCCCCAAGTAATTATGTAGTTATGAGACCCCCTTTTTGGTAGTTGGGACCTGTAGATGGTTTATTGTAAATAATAAACGATGTAAATAATCTTCAGTTTAATTGATTACCACACAACCCTTGCCCAAAGATCCCTGTGTCACAATGGACTGGTAGATTTGAGAAGAGGGTTGACAATATGATGTTTTCTTTTCTTTTTGCTAAGGTAGGTAATTAGCTACCTTCAGCTTCTCCTTAACTGCTTGATATAAATTAACAGAGAAAACAGGACTTAAATTTTTATTACAAAGGAACATTATAAATAAACAAAACGACTATTTGGAATTTTTACTTTATTTAGATAGTGTAAATGAATAAGCAAGGGTGGATACAGCCGGTTGTTAAGTGGGGTATACAAGGGCGTACCCAGGATCAAAACTAGGGGGGGGGCAAGCTATGGTCGTTCAGGTTGTAATATCTTATGCTTCCCGCCTTAAAAGCTTAAAAAATTATTGCATCTAGCCTTCCGGGAGGGGCAGCTGCCCCCCCGCTGGGTACGCCCCTCGGGGTACACATTACATATTTATCGAAACAAGTCTTTTTCTACTCTAAGTAGTTTAGTAATTTAAAGTTGTGTGTTGACCCCCCCTCCAAGGGCTACAGCTTATACAATTGTCAACGAGTTGTTGAGCTTATAGAGTCGTCAACCTGTTGACGGAATAAGTGTACCTAATATAAAAAAAGTAAGTTTCGGGCATATAGATAAACATGACTCAATCTTAGCAAATCATTTTTTTTCTTTTTTTTCTCCTGTATATATTCATCCATTATTTTCATATTTACCCATTTTACAGTACTAGGCATAATGAGAGTAAGTTTATTTGTTCATATAAATAAAATGAATGACAACATTTTTATGATGATAAAACCTACCTAATATTAAAGAATACTTGATTCTAATTAAATATGACAGGTTTAATAAAAAACGTTAGAGCCATTTTTGTAAAAAAAGTAAAAATGTGCCCCCTCCGTTTACTCAATTTTGACGAAACATCCTGTCACATCACGGGCATATATCTACCTATAAATATCTAATTTTGGTTTATCGGTTTGGGGCACATTTCATTGTAGCCGACGTTTCGACCCAAATTTTAGGTCATCATCAGGGACTGGACATAGCAAATATAAATTACCCCAGATATGCTATTTTAAGTTTATTGCTTTTATCATGGCCTGACTTTAATAGCTATAATTTTTAAATTATACAAAAAATGTTTATGTTTGTTTTATCTAATTTATTTATTTTGTTCAATATTTGTTTCGTTTTTCTCATTTAGTCCTAATGATGACCTAAAATTCACCTGCAACAGAGCTGAAACGAGCTGAAGAACTCAAAAATCGGCCTGAAGGTGAAACAAAAATGGCTTCCATTTTTAAACGGGTGATCCTAAAAAAATTTTAAAAATTGATTTGAACTACTGATTCGAATGAAAATGAAGTGTTGTAAGTAAATCCAAGGTGCATAGAGAGAAGGTGGGCTCACTTGGGTAGGCGAGCATGCACAACCCCTTCCCGTTTACATATTATATTGTATGCATGATTGAGCGCATGCGTATTGAATTCTCTTTAAATACTACAATTTTTTACAATGTCTATAAAGTGAAAAAGATTATTATTTTCCATTATTTTAAATTCTGATTTCACAACTGAGATTTAATCATAATTCATTTAGAAAAAGAGGTAAAGAAATCACTACTAATAACGAAATAAGGATTTTTTTTCAGGATCTTAAAAAAATAAATAAATAATAATGAGTTAAAGTACTGAGCACTTTTTGTTGGAAAAGATGGTAAAAGATCTATAGTGTACTAGGTTAGCGGTTAAGCTACCTACATTTTTTAAATCTAATCTAATATCTATATTACTTCGATTTTTACCCTCATGAAATTTAGCCTCTCCCTGCTTATAAATTGACGAATTAACATCAGAGGTAGGTACTAAAAATTTGGACATCTGTAGTAGTGTTGTCCCATGTAGATATATCGATGTAGCAGTGTTGTCACGTATATCAATTTTGTTGTCTTATCAATTTCTTCTTTTTCAAAGTTCTTTATATTTAATAAAATTCTATTTATAAAATATTATTAATTATGTTGGTAGAAAATAACTAGTTAAATATTATTATCAAGTAAAAATTGTATAAATATTTTTTTTCTTAATTTGTGCTACCGTATGGCAACACTGTCAATGATCTTTTAAATTTTAAAAATCATCTGTATTAATTAGGGTCTGGCCACACATGTCCGCACCGGATCAACACCGCAGCATTAATATAGGTTATGTTCAGAATATTTTTAATTTAACATACATATTACCTTTAGTTGTGCCTAAAGTGGCCTTTGTCTGACATGTGTGGCCTGACCTTTAGGCATAACTAAAGGTAATATGTAAGTTAAATTGAAAATATTCTGAACATAACCTATATTAATGCTGCGGTGCGG
Organism: Aelia acuminata; assembly: GCA_911387785.2. NCBI lineage: Eukaryota > Metazoa > Arthropoda > Insecta > Hemiptera > Pentatomidae > Aelia > Aelia acuminata. The sequence continues at coordinate 108,474,279 of OU426978.1, read as the reverse complement.
ATCCGGTGCGGACATGTGTGGCCAGACCCTTAGTGTGTTGAGAGTATCTGTGAGAACACGTGGAATTGCTAACCTTACATGGAATAAATAATATATTAATTTCAATATATGTTTTGTTCCTAGGTGTAATCAAAGTTCATAGATTGGTGCAATTAGAAGTTCCAAAAACTGGTGACCCCGACGTGATCGGGAGTAAATAATTTAATTATTATTTTCTTATTTAATCTTGAGCACGATGCATGATGAAGATAAATATTTGGAAGATCTTCTTCAGATCTTCCAAATCTTCACAAGACCAAGGAGCAGTTGTAAATCCTAATCCCGTAAGTTTTGTTGATAGGTTTAACATAAAAATTCCACCCTTTTGGATTGAAAAACCAGAGATATGGTTTTACCAAGTTGAACCACAGTTTACTATCAACGGTATAGTTAGGGAAGAAACAAAATTTAATTATCTAGTGTTCCAATTGGAACCAAAGTACTTTGAGAATGTAGCGGTGCATTAGTATCAAATAAATAATCTCTTCCCGACCTCTTTGGCTGAAGACATCTGACATCTACGAGACATATGACGATTGACCCAAAGCAATTTACAAAAGTTGAAGAGGGGGCCGCGGCGTGGCCGAGGGGATTGCGTCTCCGACTCCCACGCTGGCGGTGCGGGTTCGAATCTCGCCCAAGCCCGCTCGATGCTGTTCGGTGACGGCCTCACTGAACAGACTCAGCGGATTGCCATGGATTAGAAGAGGTTGGTTACCCGTAGATAATCCGTCCCGATTAGCCCTCGTGACATAAATCGGACGTTTAAAAAAAAAAAAAAAAAAAAGTTGAAGATGTACAATTGTGGACATTAATAAGAGAAAGTAAAAATCTGAGCTCAGTAGTGTAACAAAATATTGTTACACAATATTTTGTTTAAAACAAAATATTGTTTTAAACAATATTTTGTTAAAAAACAAAATATTGTTTTTGTTATGATTATTATTTTTAAGGTGCACCGCAATTTATATGTATGACACTGTTCATTTATAATTAATTTATTAGTTCTGTAATAAGGTTCTTCATTTTTTGTTTTTTCGTTATTAATTTTAGGATATTAAGTTTCTTTATACTATTTATCTATTTTCTAATATTCTCTTAAGTATATGTATTAATTTAGTAATTCATAATCTTTATAATAAATATTTATAATTTATTGAGTGACATAGTTATTTATTATTTATAATAACCAAATATTAGGTTAAAGTGGTGAATCCCGACAGTTGTAAAGATATATTAAATTAAGAGTAATTAAAGCTTTCATAAACTTATTTCTATGATTAATTAATTATTAAATTTTTCTTTTCTGTTTTGATTTAAAATATTAATATAACCACTCAATATTAATTTTTATATAACATATGTTTACGTTCGCAAGATGTCACTCACTGAACACATTTAATTTTATAATTCTTTTCATTAATTAATAAATTCAGAAACTGTAAAATACCTAATTATTTCGCCTTTAATAAATAAATAGGCAAAAATGACGGAAAATAGTGATAATTGTTCCTTAACAAATGGTTTTCCACCCGGAAACGATATCTGCATTTTCAGCTGTAGATAAAATACCCCCGTTTTGGAAACGCGATCCAGAACTTTAACCTAATATTTTAAAAGAACATTTGGGACATCATTAACCCCGAAAAAGAAGAAATTGATAAAACAACTAAATTGATGTACATGGGCCACACTGCTACATCGATATAAATGGACAACGCTGCTTCACATCTCCTGGGTGCGTACCACTCCAGGTGTTATTATGAGGAAAAATAGTTACAGGAAGCGTTTTACAAAGCTTGATCTAATTTATTTAATATTGAAACGTGCTTGAATGAGTTAAGTCTTCCTCATACTCCTAAATGATGATTTATTTACTATCATCGGATTAACCTATAGTCATATTTACTATTCATTGTAATTATTAGGTGCGGTTAATAATGAATAACAAGAAAGTAATGCGTTTTTTAAAAAAATAACATTATATTTTACAAATAATATATTACACTATTTAATCAGACTGTATTTACAGATGCATCCGTTGTTCGTTTCTTTGGTCAGTCAGCGATCTGTAAACAAATATTCATAACAATATTACATTACCAACTTTTGTATAGTACTTTGGTATAATTGTATAATACGTTATTTTATTTAACTAAAGTCGTTTTTCGTTTTTTCATCATACAACTGATCCAGGGCATCCGCAGGATTTCTTCTGGGGGGAGCAGGCTGGTATAAGTTTCGTCAGGGGAGGCATTCTGACTATGTGAGGCTCAATTTTATTTCAAATAAAACTTATTTATATTTTAAAAATAAAATATTTATTTATATAATGCCTAATAAATATAGTAAATGAATACGAATTGATTTAATTTGTTGTTTTTGTTTCTCATTTTTTCTTGGGAGGAGGGAGACAGCTGCCTACCCCTGATCTCTTGCGGACGCCCATGCAACTTATATTATTATTTTCCCCTTACAAATGTTTATAAATAATCTGTACTTTTACTGAGTGGTTTTCGGAAAATTTTCATCTCAGCTATATTAGGTAAAATCATAATTAAAAGTGACTTCTTACCGTTCAGTGGTGGTGGTAGTGTCCGCCACCTCCATAAGAAGTGGTGTGATAGATGTGCTTAGTCTTGTATACTGGTACAGGGACGGGGTATGGTTTGGGCACTGGGTATGGCACCTTCTTGATAACTTCAATGGGGTAGGGTTTCTCTACAGGAACTGGCACGTGCTTCTCAACCGGAACTTCGACTTTCTTCTCTACTGTGATTGGCACAGGCACTTTAATGGGAATTGGATGAGGAACCTGAAAATGAGACCATACTATATTTTGTTCAATTATTTTATATTAATGAAAGAAACTCTAAGAGAAATACCTTGATAGGAATGGGTACTGCAACAGGGTGTGGGATGTATTGGGCCACGGGATAGTGAACTTGTTTGTAGATTGGAACTTGAACGTGTTTCTCTACTTCCACAGAATGGACAAGACCTCCTCCGATGCCGCCTCCACCAAATCCGCCGTAGCTTGAATGTCCGCTTCCATACGATCCTCCACCGTATGATCCTCCTCCATAGGATCCTTCTCCGCTACTTTCATGGCTACAAAATAGTTATTCGCACGTTATCCACGGTTGGAAAGGTTATACTTTGAAGAAGCAAATTTTATAATCAATTAGATTATAAATATAGGTGGTAAAATTTACATTAGAAATATATATTATTCAAAATTAACAAAAAAGTGTCTTAAAAATATATTAAAGAAGGATTCCTATGCTTTTCTACTGTAGGAATTCAATTAAAATAATTAAAGAAAGCAGAACTAATTGATTCTCCGTTAATCAACTTTCTCTCTAGAAATTCAAGATGCACATAATGTCCCTCATAGCTGATTTTTGGGGAACAGAAATTATGGAAGTAGTAATTATTGAATTATGGATTTTTTTTTTAATTAAAGAGTTTGATGTTGCTATGGATACAAACATGTTCATATTGTATTCTATAATTCGAAACCTATGAGCAGGACCGTCTTAAAGTCCATTTTCATCGATTTCGAGGTAAGGATAGATCTTTATTAAATCAAAACCGGGGAATTCACTGTAACATTTTAGATAATCGATTCTGTAAAGATTAAGGGAATTTCGAAAGCCAAATTGTCTCAAGTCTAGTGTTTGCGATGTATGAGAACCAGGCTATCCCACGACCTGTGTCGAATAAGAGCATAAGAGCAGAAGTATATAAAAAATAGGAGCAAAGATTATAAAAAGTATATAAAAAATGGTAATAAGTAATAAGAGCAAAAGTATATAAATATGGTCTCAAAACGAACTGGCTCTCAGGTGTCGATCGATGTTTTACGTGTTTTCCAATTTATTAAAAAATGATATTCGGGACTCAGGTACCGAATTAGTTTTGTGCAATTTATAAGAGGAACACCTTGACCAATAAGTAAATATGTATAAATATGATAACTGTTTTTATTCAAATAGTCTTACTTGAAAATGTCTTACATACCCTTGATGTTCAAGTCCTCTTACTGATCGTTCCCCTGAGGCAAATACCAACCCGACATAGACAGCGAAAACAGCTAGATTCTAGAAAAAAACATTAAGACCATTAACAGTTAAATCCTATCAAATAAATATATCAATACATATTCACCTGTCTGTCCTTTTTTACGCAGTAGGTAGTAATTATTGTGCATTATTAAAGTTCTTCTAAACTTCTGTCTTAGGTTTTGTGAGGATGAAGTGCGTTATGTAATTACTGTTCTCTTCAGTTCATGTATTTTTTCATGTAGTAAATATTTCTCATTTTCTTCATAGTTTTGGTCAATGGTATGTCATAATAAGAGCTGCTGAAAACTTTATTTCTACCTATCCTATGTCGGCACCGTCAATGAAGGATTCCTACTCCGTGATTGTGCTGGAGTTAAGGAAAGAATTAATAATTTAAATTAGAGGAACTGATTTTTGAAGATAACCCGATAAGCTAAAATAACACATCGATTCATATTACTATTAATTTTCTTATCAATGTTTTTAGTGCGAAAAAGTGATGTAAAAACAAAAAAGTGTGGTAATTTGAAACTATGCGTAGTAGTTGATCACGTCATGAATTGGTCCGTTGCAGTATATACCTCAGATGATCTATTAGTGCTTATTGTGCCTATGGTACTTACCATGTGGTTCATGTTTAGGAGGTGTAGCCTGACTCTGACTTGGAAAAGGTCTGCCCTGACTATATATACCAAGACCCCTACTATGGCTTTCTCTTCTTCCGCGACTTCTGCCGTTCGCTACCCCCTCCAAAAGTTAATGTTGATTGATTTATCTCCCTATGTAACATTATTTTCGTTTTTAAGGTCAGTAGATAAGCTATAAGGTCAATTAATTAATTAAATAAATTCATTGATTGATGTATTTCGATAAACGCATATGTCCTTTAACTAACTAAAAAGAAATTTAACTTTCATTAATTTAGATATAAATTAAAACTATATTTAATATAGTTCGATATAAAACTATATTTAATATACCTCATTAATTACCTTTTGGTCAAAATATAATTTTAAAGATATCATACGTAATATGTATAACAAAGATCTTCATCAAATTAAAAGACTAATTATCTTTTTTGTTCCAGTTTCAGTTTCTGTACAACTAAAGCGTTATAAAATTAAGCTATTATCCATGATCTAGCGATAGAGCTTTTATGTCACAGGTGTTGCGCTATGGCTGCTAGAGTTTTTGTTAGTATTCACAAATAAGAAAAATCTGAAACTGTTTACTCTGATGCTAGAGCCCACTACGAACGACATACACAAAAAATCTGGTGCGATGCGCGCAACACTCAACATTCACAAACCAACTTATTTTGATTAGAAATTGACGTGTTTTGTTAATTGCCATTTCTCAGTCACACATTTTTTCACATTCATTTCTTACTTTTGTTATATTTTCTCTCTAAAGTACGCTGATTTTTTTTATTATTAAATAAAAGTTTTTACTTTTAATTCGGCAATGCAACCAAGCATATTACTATAATTCAGACCAAGTCGTCTGATTTTATAATTCCCTAAGTAGTTGTTGTAAACTTCATTTAGTTACCATAAAACAAATAATTTCCATTAAATGAACAGAACTGCTTTTATTAAAAACAATGGTCTGTCATTAAAGGCGTGATCTGCATGCGTGGGCTCAACATGTTTTACGATTTAACGGAATATTTTTCTTTTTTTCTCCTGTATATGTTTACTTGGAATTTTTCATATTTCATGTTTAGCCATTTCTTATTTTTAGGCGTCACGAGAGATAGTTTGTGTTTCCATATAAACAAATACAAAGGTACTTTATAAGAAAACAAAAAAGGCCCCTTCCCCATTTAAGCCCCTCAGAATAATAATGATAAAGCATACCTGATATTAAAGAGGACTTGATTTTCATTAAACATGAGGAATTTGATCAAAATCATTAAAGCCGTTTTTGAGATAATAGAAAAAAAGGGAAAAAAGTTATGAAATAAAGTGCCCTCTCCGTTGGACTAATTTTGATAAAATGTTGGCTGTCACATCTTTGGCAATTTTGATTAAAATCGGTATTTGATCTATGTTAATTATACATACATCAAATACCGATTTTAATCCAATTTGCTAAAGCCGTTTTTGAGAAAATCGAAAATAACGTAAAGAAATAGACAAAATTCATTAAATAAAGTACTCCCTCCGTTTGACCAATTTTGATGACATTTTCGATGTCGCATCGCGGGAACGTAGGTCACATCGCTGGAACGTAGGTCACATCGCGGTTTATAGTTTTTGAGCTAGTCTGTTCATACAGACACAGACCCATACACACACACAGACCATGTCACCGGACTTTATTTGGTTATTTGAACTAAGGGGACCCAAAAACGTGTATTTCCGTTGAAAAATGGAAGTCGAAATTTTTCACGATCGCAATACTTTCCCTTACAATATATTTCATGTATAGGTAAGTGAAAGTAATACATTGGATATGTCCACGATTCAGAATATTTTTAATTTAACTTACATATTACCTTTAGTTATGCCTAAAGGGGCCTGTGTCTGACATGTGTGGCTTGAACTTTAGGCATAACTAAAGGTAATATGTAAGTTAAATTAAAAATATTCTGAACATAACCTGTATTATTGCTACGGTGCGGATCCGGTGCGGACATGTGTGGCCAGACCCTAAGGCTGACTTTTAGACGAAATAAGACTGTAAAATTTAGAGAGTTATTTTTAAAAGATTTAAATTAATATAATGATGTCATACTTTCTTTGATAATTATTATCTCGAAAACTATGAATATAAGTGTGTGTGCACTTCATATCATTGCTAAGGAGCATCTCCCATTTGCAACCAGAAACATAAGAAAAGATTCCTTTGAAATTACATAAAAGTTAAGAGCCAAATACCACAAAATTTTAGAATCACCCATATGTGTTATCGTTACCATATGTTTTTCAATTGGTAAACATTATGAGCTATAATTAAACGAGCAGTCCCTGTCACGCGTTCAGTGGCTCAGTAACTATAGTGTGTTGAATTAATTATATCCTAATCTTTTTAATAGCCAAATTGAAATTCATAACTAACATAATTTCATAAGATAAAAACGTTTCAGCTAATCTAAAAACCAACGGGTTTTAAAATAGAACTTTACGCCAAATTTAAAATTTTTTGTTAAGAGTTTAGAGAGGTTAAAGCTTTTATTTCTTACATCTCATACTTGACCAAAGGGTCATTCCATATCAAGTGGTCCAAAGGTGGTTGCTCGATCATTTTAGAAAAAAATTATAATTTTACCACCAATTACGTACGGAATCGGTAGTTCAAATAAATTTTTAAAAAAAATTTAGGATCACCCGTTTCAAAATGGCAGCCATTTTCGTTTCACCTTTCAGGCCGAATTTTGAGTTTTTAAGCTCTCACAGAAAACTCATTTTCTCAAGACTGGTAAGTCATAGACTAATAATTCGAACACAATTGTTTTCCTTAAAGTCTGTTCTATGTTTCGCGTTCTCTTTATTATTTGAATAATGTGAAGTCCATTGCTTGAAAAGTGCTATTGAAAACAACTGCTTTAAATTCTCAAAACACCGTTTTTGAGGGTAACTTTTGGGTATAAGGGCATGTACATCAAAGCTGATTTTTGGCATGAAAATGAACCTAACTAAGTAGCTTTCATTAAAAGTACTCTTAACCCGTATATTCTTTACCATATACGGTTTTTTTTATGAATTTTTAAACTTCACATTTTTTTAATTATTTGTTAACTTTAGGCTCTAATATCTCTGGTGGGCTAGTTGATAAAAATCTCATTTTTTAACATGTTAGGCTTACATGCAACATAAACCAATTGTAAGAAATTCCAACCTGTATATTTGAGTACATTGGTAGCTACGTATTTTTGAAAATGGTCATTTTCGTGCTCATTTAACAATGCGTAACTTGATTATACTTCATTAATATTTGACTACTTGTGAATTTTTTACTTTTAATAACCCTTATTAATTGTTTTGGTTTTTAATTTTATCTATGTCCAATGGAAAATATTTTTAATTACTTCTTCATTAAAAAAATAATAAAAATTTAATCGAGTAGATTTTAATTATAAATAAACCCAATATTTTTTTTTTTGCATTGGACATTTTTAAATGAGCACGAAAATGACCATTTTCAAAAATTCTTAGCTATTAACCAAAGATATAAGAGCCTAAAATTAACAAAAAATTAAAAAATGTGAAGTTTAAAATTGATAAAAAAATAAGGTAAAGAATATACGGGTTAAGAGTACTTTTAATGAAAGCTACTTAGTTAGGTTTATTATCATGCCAAAAATCAGCTTTGGCATAAATGCCCTTATACCCAAAACTTACCCTCAAAAACGGTGTTTTGAGAATTTAAGGCAGTTGTTTTCAATAGCACTTTTCAAGTATTGGACTTCAAAATATTCAAATAATAGAACACGAAATATAGAACAGACTTTAAGGAAAAAACGGTGTGTTTGTATTATTAGTCTATGACTTACCAGTCTTGAGAAAATGAGTTTTTCTTTATTGTTAAATAACCACGAAAATGACCATTTTAAAAAATTCGTAGCTACCAATGTACTCAAATATACAGGTTGAAATTTCTTGCTGTAGGTTTATGTTGCATGTAAGCATAACATGTAAAAAAAATCTGGTGCGTGTGCGCAACACACAACTTTTACATACCAACTTACTTAGATTAGAAATTAATTCGTTGTGTTAATGCCACTTCTCAAAGTTACACATTTTTCCACATTCATTTCTTATTTTTGTTTTCATTTGCTCTATAAAAAAATCTGGTGCGTGCGCGCAACACACAACTTTCACTTACCAACTTACTTAGATTAGAAATTAATGCGTTTTGTTAATTGCCACTTCTCAAATGAACAGAACAGTTTAATTATAACGCATTGGTTTGTCATTAAAGGCGTACGGCGCCTGCGTGAGCTCAAGGTGTTTCATGAGTTGACGGAATATTTTTCTTTTTTTCTCCTGTATATGTTTACTTGATTTTCTTCATATACCATATTTAGCCGTTTCTTATTTTTAAGCGTGATGAGAGACAGATAATTTCCCAATATAAACTAAAACAAATGTACTTTATAGAAAAACAAAAAAAGCCCCTTCCCCATTTAAGCCCCCTCAGAACATTTTAATAATGATAAAGCTTACCTGATATTAAATAACAACTAAATTTCATTAAACATAAGGAATTTGATAAAAATCGTTAAAGCTGTTTTTGAGATAATCGATCAAAAAGGTAAAAATTGGACAAAATTTATTAAGTAAAGTCCCCCCTCCTGTTGATCAATTTTGATGAAATTTTTACAGTCATATCTCGGGCATATAAATACATCAAATACCAAGTTTGATCAAAATCGTTAAAACCGTTATTGAGTAAATAAAAAAAACACGTGAAAATGATACAAAATTTAATAAGTAAAGTCCCCCCTTCGGTTGATCAATTTTGATGAAATTTTAACAGTCATATCTCGGGCATATCAATAGATTAAATACTCAGTTTAATCAAAATCGTTAGAGCCGTTTTCGAGAAAATCGAAAAAAACTTAAAAAGTTATTAAATAAAGTACCCCCTCCCTTTGAGCAAATTTGATGAAATTTTTGCTGTCACATCGCGGGCATATACATACTCTAAATACCCAATTTCAGGTTCGCACGGTTTATAGTTTTTGAGCTAGTCTGTTCACACACACACACACAGACACACACACACACAGACCATTTCGCGGGACTTGGTTTTTTTGACTCAGGGGACCCCAAAACGTGTATTTCCGTTGAAAACCGGAAGTCGAAAATTTTCACGATCTCAATACTTCCACTTACTATATATTTCATATATAGGTAAGTGAAAGTAAAAAACTAATTTCTTTTATTATTAAATAAACGTTTTTACTTGAGATAATTCGGCAATGCAAGCATAATACTCCAAGTCGACTGATTTTATAATTCTCCATGTACTTGTAAATTTCATTTAGTTACCATGGAACAAATAATTTCCATTAAATGAACAGAACGGCATTAATTATGAACAATGGTCTGTCATTAAAGGTGTACTACGCATGCGTGGACTCAACGTGTTTTATAAGTTGACTGAATATTTTTCTTTTTTCTCTCCTCTATATGTTTACTTGGTTTTTATCATTTTTCTTTCTTTCTTATTTTGTTTCTTATTTTTCTTATTTCTTATTTTTAGGCGTAACGAGAGACTGTTAATTTCTCCATATAAACAAAAACAAAGCTACTTTTAGAAACAAAAAAAAAAAAACCAGCCCCCTCAGAAAATTTTAATAATTATAAAGCTTACATATCAGGTAAGCTTTATAATTATTAAAATGTAAAAAGAACACCTAATTAAAGTGCCCCCTCCGTTTGACCAATTTTGATGAAATGTTGGCTATCACATCTTTGGCATATACATACATCAAATACCCAGTTGGTTCAAAATCGTTAAAGCCGTTTTTGAGTGAATAAAAAAAAACACGTGAAAATGATACAAAATTTATTAAGTAAAGTCCCCCCTCCGGTTAATCAATTTTGATGAAATGTTGGCTATCACATCTTTGGCACACACACACACACACAGACCATTTCGCGGGACTAGGTTATTTGAAGTCACGGGGCCCCAACCGGAAGTCGAAATTTTTCACGATCGCAATACTTCCACTTACTATAAATTTCATATATAGGTAAGTGAAAGTAAAAATAGATTTTTATTAACTAGCCCACCAGAGATGTGGACAAGATTGTATTGACAACAATTGTATTGTTAGTCTATGACTTACCAGTCTTGAGAAAATACGTTTTCTTCTGTGAGAGCTTATAAACTCAAAATTCGGCCTGAAAGGTGAAACAAAAATGGCTGCCATTTTGAAACGGGTGATCCTAATTTTTTTTTTAAATTGATTTGAACTACTGATTCTATACGTAATTGGTGGTGAAATTATAAATTTTTTCTAAAATGATCGAGTAACCAAATTATTTTTTTCTGGCCCATTTCAAATGGATTGACCCCATAGTAAGTATTAATGATCCATTTATTTAGCACTTACTGGATTTTTTCAGTTGAGGCGAGATTAAATATAAATAATCCAAATGTAAAAGCAACTTATAAAAAATATAATTGGAATATGGTTTAGTACAATCACCAAAGACAGCAAAAATGTACCAAATAAATCTTTTGACTAATATATATTAATTTAATACAGAATATAACGCATGATGATATGACATTTCGTAACAGGTTCTGAAAATCGAGTATGAGAAACCTCAAACCATGCTGCATGTTCTTATAAGTATTACTTATCAAAACATAAAAACTTAACTTTATGAATGAGATAGATAAAGTTAATTTCTAACATTTTATAATCATAATTTACATATTATTTTATTTACTCTAAATCGGCTTTAACGATTTTGATCAAACTGGGTATTTGATGTATGTATATGCCCGAGATATGACTGTTAAAATTTCATCAGAATTGCACAAAGGGAGGGGGTACTTTATTTAATAACTTTTTAAGTTTTTTTCGATTTTCTCGAAAACGGCTCTAACGATTTTGATTAAAATGAGTATTTGATCTATTTATATGCCCGAGATATGACTGTGAAAATTTCATCAAAATTGATTAACCGGAGGGGGGACTTTACTTTATAAATTGTGTATCATTTTTACGTGCTTTTTTTATTTACTCAAAAACGGCTTTCACGATTGTGACCAAACTGGGCATTTGATGTATGTATATGCCAAATATGCGATAGCCAACATTTCATCAAAATTGATCAACCGAAGGGGGGACTTTATTTAATAAATTTTGTATCATTTTCACGGGGTTTTTTATTTACTCAAAAACGGCTTTAACGATTAATAAAAATAAGATATGAATGTAGAAAAATGTGTGACTTTGGGAAATGATATTTAACAAAACACGTCAATTTCTTATCTAAGTAAGTTGGTAAGTGAAAGTTGTGTGTTGCGCGCACGCGTTGGGGTATTTATTGTAGTGCTAATAGGTGCACAATGATTTGGGTTAACCTTCCTTTTGCTGAAACATATAGATTCGATGTTTTCCCACACCTGAAAAGGAGACACATAATTGCCCATGGGAAAAACACGGATTTTCCTAGTCCAAGCTAAAAAAATAGAGTTGGCTACTGGATGCCTACCCACCCTAAATATTGAATGAAAATGAAGTGTTGTTTCAGTAAATCCAAGGTCTTCTCCATCTCCAAGGGTTCATGCACAACCCCTTCCCGTTTACGTCATCGGACGCATGACTCTACATGCGTATTGAATTCTCTTTAAATTCTACAATTTTTCGCAATGCCTATAAAGTGAAAAAATTAATATTTTCCATTATTTTAACTTCTGATTTCACAACGGAAATTTAATCTCCACAAACCCGACCGTTGTTCACGAACATCAGACTTTTATTACATAAAAAATTAGGGTTAGTATAGTTTTTTCTTTTCAGAATACTGAAATAGTCTTGCACTTACATACCAATTAATTATATTTTCCAAGTGATTATTTATATATGGTGTGTCCACTCATTCGATTTTCGCTAGTGAATTAATAATTTCAACCCGGAATGATTTATTGATTAAGATAAATAAATAAATAAAAATCTAATATAAATAAATAAATAAAAATAATAAAATAAAACTAGCTGGGAAGTGACCTTACAACTGTGTGACAAAGGAAAAAACTGTTGCGATACTTTGGAGTCCTGAATCAAGTTTTATTTTGTATCCTGAAAGTTTAGTGATAAGATTGGTGCCAGATTTTTTAGAATTATTGTGAAGGAAAAGGGTTTGATTATTTTACAGAGTTCATGACCTCTACTTTGTGACAGGTTAGGGTGTGACAAAAAGAGTATTGTTATTGATTTTAGTGAATGTTATCCTGTCTTTAGCCGCTTGAAAATGAGATAGCAGTGTTCATATCCAACTACGTAAATAAATTGCAAAACATATTTTTAAAATCCTTCAGGCGGTTCTTGATTTATCACGTTGTGACACAAATACCAGTGATGAGGACCGGAATGGGAACATTGTTGCAAAATCCGAAATAAAAAAAAAAATTTAGAATCACCCATATAACATTTAATAATTAAGGTTTGGTTTAACCATTTTTTTTATAAAATAGATTTAATCAATGAAATATTAAATGTCCCTTCCTCACCATATAATATAGCCGACGTTTTCTGAAAATTGAAGAGCCTTATTATGGTTTTGATAAATGTAGTGTCGGTTCGACCCTGCTGACAGAAAATGTTTCTAAGAAATAAGAATCAAGAACATTTTTATTTTAAACTAAAGATTATTTTGTATTTAAAGAGAAAAAAGCTAGTAGAATGTACTAATCACAAAACAGCTAATGAGATTACAGTACATCACTCTAAAAGACGGATGGAAAACAGTGAGTTTTTTTCAGTTTTTGGGTTATCTCTCAAAATCTTTTTGAATTATAAAGCTGAAACGGGCATTTTTTTTTTCAGTTTTCCCTGCTCTTCCTTTTGGTATATTCTACACAACTATGTTCAAGAAATATCATATTTAAAAACATATCAAAAATCAACAAATTTTAATTTTTAAAAAGTTCCCTTTAATCTTAAATATTCATGGGCCTATTAAAGGCGTGCTATGCATGCGTGGGCTCAACATGTTTTACGAGTTAACGGAATATTTTTCCTTTTTTCTCCTGTATATGTTTACTTGGAGTTTTTCATATTTCATATTTAGCCATTTCTTATTTTTTGTTTGTCCATATAAACAATTACAAACGTACTTTATAAGAAAACAAAAAAGGCCCCTTCCCCATTTAAGCCCCCTCACAACATTTTAATAATGATAAAGCTTACCTGATATTAAAGAAGACTTGATTTTCATTAAACATGACGAATTTGATCAAAATCATTAAAGCCGTTTTTGAGATAATCGAAAAAAAAAGGTAAATATTGGAAAAAAAGTTATAAGATAAAGTGCCCCCTGCGGTAGATAAATTTTTATGAAATTTTTGCAGTCATATCTCAGGCATATACATACATCAAATACCGAGTTTAATCAAAATCGTTGATCCGATTTTGAGAAAATCGGAAAAAAAAACGTAAAAATAAGACTAGTTCAAATAACACACACACACACACACACACACACACACACACACACACACACACACACACACACACACACACACACACACACACACACACACACACACACACACACACACACACACACACACACACCAGCACACCCACACACACCCACACACACCCACACACCCACACACACACACACACACACACACACACACACACACACACACACACACACACACACACACACACACACACACACACAAACACACAAACACACAAACACACACAAAGACCATTTCTCGGACACAGGGGACCCCAAAACGTGTATTTCCGTTGAAAACGGAAACTCAATTTCTTACTTATTTATTTCACATATAGGTAAGTGAAAGTAAAAGCTGTAGTTACTTTAAAGAGCAAATACAAAAAAAAATAAGTAAATGTTTGTGGAAAGTTTGTGACTTTGAGAAAGGGCATTTAACAAAAGAAGTCAATTTATATTAAAAGTTATGTGTTGCGCGCATCGCACCAGACTTGTTATAAAATGAATGGAGGATAAGGATTTTTTTTCAAGATCAACATTATTCGAAGAGATATGTTTTACTGGAGGTCGGTCAAAAAATAAAAAACAAAAGACTTTTTGCCTACACTTCAATTTATTTAAGATCTATCGAACCGCAATACAAATTTCAACAAAATTTTTGACCAGTGATTGAGAATATGACAAAGTTATTTGTGCTTTTAAGGATGTTAAAAACAATTTTCTTCTTTTACAGCCTCGAGTTAACCTGGCTACTCCTACAGTTAATCCAGAGAGTCGATTAAACGGGAGCCGGTTAAGCGGGGAGAATTTTGGGGAGAATCAGAAAACCCTATCATAGGCCTTTTTGCCGATGCTCGGGAGGACTTACCGTCTTCTTGTTCCTCCTCCATCGGTAAATGGCCTATAGCAACCTGATAGGTAGGTTATAATAATACGATAACGTTATCTGTATCCTAAGAACTTTAACGAATTATGATAAAATTTCTTTATCTCCTTATCTTTAAATTAATGTTCGTAATGGGTGATTAGTACTCCTCAACGATGTAAATAACTCGAATAGGCCAATGGAAGGAGTTAGGTAGTTGTGTAAGAAAAAACGTTTTTATTTAATTATTAATACTTACTAATTTCGCTGCAACTTTTGAACCAATAAATATCAAATCTTCCGATAGAATAGTCCACTGAGAACACTCCTTTAGGAGTTAAAATGTTGAAATGTCCTGCTCCTTACCTCACAATAAACCCAATATTTACAAAAAATAATTTATAACAACCAAAATCCAAATATAACATAATGACAAGAAAGCAATAAACAAATATGAGCACACGATAAACATGAATAAACTAATGAAAAGAACTTAATAAACTCAATATAACAAGTGAAATATATCCACAATAGTAGCCTCATATATTCTGTATCTGGGGAAATCTCTAACTTCCATGCACCATTCTATACCTCTGCTCGTTCATACAATTCTATATTCTTTATTTTATTGTACATTTCACTCCTCAACCAACAGTTATTTGGTCACCTGGTAAAGTTTTTATCTGCAGCCTCTCCATTATTTTCTTTATCCCCTCTCACTTTGTTTCCGCTTCTTCCGTTTCATTAGCCATTGGAACATCATTGCACTGGTCTCTTTATTGGAAGCTTTTATTGACTTCTTAACTCTTTCATTTCTCCCCATTCCATTTTTTTATTCTTCCCTGGGTACCTAAATAATTTATTTTATTGATTTCTTGCTACTACGGATAATAATGCTAGTACGGATAATCAAATAAACTAAAACATCTAGCACGGGTCACATAACTATCACTTTCCACGCTTCTTCCGTTCACTAAAAATAAACATTATTTTTTTTTTAAAATGGCGTACTTAAGTGCTTCCAGAAAGAGAACAGAAAAGTTTCTTCTTCAATGATAATTGTTTTTACAAGTGACTTTTCTATTCATTATGTATATATACAAATAAAGGGAAAGTATTGCGATCGTGAAATATTTTTATATAAATGTTTTTGATTACTAAATTAAGCGTACTTATATCTTTACTTATCTTTAATTTGAAAGACTAACGTTTTCTGCATTACCTGCCACATACAACGACATGGCTTTTTTCTCTTCTGAAGCTTCCAACAAAATAAGCTGTAATATATGACAAACCAATACTCCTGAAATTACATATGAGCCATTCCACGTCAAATCATCCATCCAAATTTCAAAATTTTATCTCCCTCCTTCAGATTTTGATAAAAATTTGTAGGTATTAAGTAAATTCTGTAATAAGAAAAAATCTGGTGCGTGCGCGCAACACACAACTTTCACTTACCAACTTACTTAGATAAGAAATCGACGTGTTTTGTTAAATATCATTTCCCAAAGTCACACATTTTTCTACATTCATATCTTATTTTTGTTAATCGTTAAAGCCGTTTTTGAGTAAATAAAAAAAAACACGTGAAAATATTACAAAATTTATTAAGTAAAGTCCCCCCTCCGGTTAATCAATTTTAATGAAATTTTAACAGTCATATCTCGGGCATATACATACATCAAATACCCAGTTTGATCAAAATCGTTAAAGCCGATTTAGAGTAAATAAAAAAAACACGTGAAAATGCTACAAAATTTATTAAGTAAAGTCCCCCCTCCGGTTAATCAATTTTGATGAAATTTTTACAGTCATATCTCAGGCATATTAATACATCAAATACTCAGTTTAATCAAAATCGTTAGAGCCGTTTTTGAGAAAATCGAAAAAAACCTAAAAAGTTATTAAGTAAAGTACCCCCTCCCTTTAAGTAATTTTGATGAAATTTACGCTGTCACATCGCGGACATATACCTACACTAAATACCCAATTTCAGGATCGCACGGTTTATAGTTTTTGAGCTAGTCTGTTCACACACACACACACACACACACACACACACAGACACACACACACACACACAGACCATTTCGCGGGACTTGGTCATTTCGACTCAGGGGACCCCAAAACGTGTATTTCCGTTGAAAACCGGAAGTCGAAAATTTTCACGATCGCAATACTTCCACTTACTATATATTTCATATATAGATAAGTGAAAGTAAAAATGCCAATTTTTACCCAATTCCAACAAGTAGTTTCAGAATTATGGTCATTTGAACTTTTGAAGTTCCGATGACGACTTGAGCTCAAATCCTACTTGTACGTGTTAAGACTTTCCTCTGCAGAATGGTTACTAATTGAACTGGAGCTTTCAAATTTTATTCATTAATTCTGCATTTCATACAAAATCAGATGATACCATAAATATTAGACAGATAATTTTTCATCATGGGAAAAAAGAAATTTTAACATAAACAATTAAATTTTTTCCAAGCAGTAAAACTGTCATCGAAATATGCCATGTGCAAAAATCTCTCTCCAACCAGCCTAATAAACTATATGTCAATAGAAAGAGGATAAAATTCTCTATCTAATGATGAAATAATATCAGTGGGTTATTGACTTATAAGAGTTTTATGTCGATTAGAATTTAGCATAGCAAAATTTGAATTAAATGTGGCGCATATAAATTAATACAGCTGAAATCTCTCTAAAACATCCTCATAAAATGGCATACTATTGAAAAGGGCATCTAATTTCCTTTTAAATGATATAATAATATTACTGGGCTTTAGAGCTGAAATTTTTTTATTAAAATGTAAATCTAATAAAATTGATTCAACTCAGTGTGATATGAACATTTCTGTATGGCTAAAATCTCTGTCCCAGCCTATTAATATTATTTTTATTACTGAAAAGAGGATAAAATTTTCTATTTAATGTTGAAATAATATTAGTGGGTTATTGAGTTATAAAAGTTATATTTCTATTTAAATGTAGTATAGTAAAATTGACGTTAAAAGCGCATACCAATTAATACAGCTGAAATCTATTTCCACTTGAAAATTCACTTAGAGAATCGTCTAATTTCATAACAAACCACATTTATTGCTTTAACCTGTGCTTTAGCCTGCTTAAGCTTCATATTCATATGTTCATTGATATGTACTTTTCTGTATTTTCATATGAATGACCATTTAGTGTCCCCGGTCTAAACATTCGTTTTCAGATATTTTTTCATACCCAAAAAATATTTTTGGATATTTATTTTATAGTTTGCTGTTATAGCAATACGATGGTAACATTTAAATTAATCTAGGCATCATAAAAAACAAAATATCTCAATGTGAAGTTTGAAAATGACACGAGTGTTACGGTCCCCAATCTGGTTATGCTTAGTTCACCACATCCTGAAATGAACCCCTGATAATTGATTAAATTTGAACAATGAGGTATTACATTGTAATATGGTGGTGTTTCAAGTTATGAATGATATTTTTAGTTACCTGTAATACTTCGAATGTAAATCAGGAAAATGTATCTGTCCCCAAGGTTAGTAGAAAAATTCATGGTGAGTGTTGTCGGCTGTTCTGGGCAACACTGTTCTTTGAACATGCTGGGAATGGCCATGATAACCTTTGTTGATAATACCGGCTATCATTCGATGTGCAAACCTGGAGAATAAAGTATCTAATAGGCAGCTATTTGATATCCTATGCAAAATCATCCATGTCACAAAAATTATAGGTCACGAGTGTTAGTTAATTGTATGTATCAGTGTTCATTTAAAAATCTGAATTATTCGTGCAAAAGATGTTGGTTAGGGACATTTATTCAAGAACATCCTCTCATATATGTCCGACACTTGGTTTGGCTAAGGAGGGAGATTTTCTTTGAAAATGTCACGAGTGTTACGTAACACTCGTGACCGAAAAACAATTGTGGGGAAGTGTTGTTATTGTTATTTTTTAATGCCTACATGAATCATTTCTTTTGCACAGCCATTTTAACAATTTGTAGAAAGGATCAATAGAGAACAGAAAAAATAGACTAAGGACATAATGAAAAATATATTCTTAATAAAAATGTTTGAGTTCAAAAAATAATAAAAAGTACTAATACTGAACGAACTGACAAACTTTGTTCACCTTTGTTTTCTTGAACATCTTATTGATGATATTCAGATCAAATTTTATTCATAATTTGAATTTTTTTAAACCCAAAATTCAATTTCTAAAAAAGTTAAATGGTCAAATTAAATCAGAATCACCCATGGCTAAAATCTCTTTCCAAGCCTATTAAAAAGTATTTTCATGACTGAAAAGAGGATAAAATTTTATATTTAATGATAAAATCTTATTAATGGGTTATTAAGTTAAATTTCGATTTGAATTTAATAGTGTAAATACAGCTGAACTCATTTTTGAGCTCAAAAATAATAAAAAATATCTTTTTCCAAATATCGTCTTAAAGCACTTATTGCTGAAAAGAACTTGTACTTACCTTTCATATAATTTTATAGTATGAGCAGGCTTTTAAGTTTAAAGGATTTTTTTTTTTTTTTTTTACAAATTTAATTTTATATCAAATCAACTCACAACTTTTTGTTTTTTTAAGTTCATAAACCATAATTAAGTATGAAAATCTTAAGATTCGACTATAATGACTTCATAACAAATATGTAATTAAAAACAAATAACAAAATGCCTTTTTATTTCCCAAGATCTTTTTAGTCTTATTCAAGAATAAGATTGACAAGAGTATAGTTCTTAAGGCTATAAGTTTGCATGTTTGTTAACTGTTGAATTTATTACTGCGTTAAGTTTAGTTGAAATTAATTAACATTGTATGAGATGATGTGACAGTAGATAGCTTAAACCGTTTAGTCTTATAAACAATGAACTGTGGCGTGCAGGGAAGAGTATAGAATGAACTTTATTTGTACAGGAGGCACATTTTTACTGTTCTTGTGTAAATTCATTATTTACAAAGAAAAGGAAAATTCATAAAATTCTTAATGAATTATGTCAAGAAGACGTAGAACTTTTTTGAGTTCGCGTACAAACAATAGTTGGAGCGACAAAGACACAATCCGTTCCCACCATTTCTTCTACTTCATAACAACCAAAAGTTTTGTTGTGATCCATTTAAAAGAAATCTAGTTCTGGTTACAAAGAAGCACAATCTCATAGCAATCATATTAAAAAAAACAAAGTATGTCAAAGAAAAATACATCAAATCTTGGGCCCAGGAAAACTGCATTGCAGAAACTGTAGAAACTTAATAGATGACCTAAAACCTTATAAAAATAAAGAAGAAAATGTTAAACGCCATCAAAGCAACGAAGAAAATAAGGAATATCAATTTGCTGAAGGAACAGTCGTGAAAGATGAATTAAAGGTACTTAATAAGGGTACCGCAGGGATGTTGTCGTTTGTGTGAATCGGTCCATTACACTCTATGTACCCTGGCCGCAAGTGCGGTCGCTCGTGTGCATGCAGTTTCAGGCTCCCTTTCCTGCTGCGGCTACATGCGACCTGCTGCGGATCCGGGTCGCTCGTGTGCACCCGGCCAAAGACGAACCAAAGATGGGCAAGTCGATTGAGCCATCATAATTGCAGACTGTCTCTATAGAAAGTCGCATGATATTGGATAATCAGTGATTTCTTATGACATTTTTATCGCTGCGAACAAAAGTCACCGCCCCTCCCCTTTCGCTGGCCGGCGACCCCCTTGAAAATCCGCTTCGAACTCTCCTGGCTAATGTTCATTACTCCTCCATTTTTCATTTGACACTTCTTTTATCATTTTATTCCTCTTTACCTATACTTAAATAGACGACATATAATGTTTTTGTGTTAAAGCAATAATTTAGTTAAGATAAGACATTAATTTTAAATAATACCCGAAAATACTTCAATTAAAAGCTACAGCGAATGTCTTGCTTTTTCAAAATGTGTAACTAACATTGTATTTTGGGGGTGGGAAACCCTGACGGAGTGTCAGCGTGCAACCGGCACTAGGCTATGATGCGTGGTCGGTTGATACGGTATAACTTGCTGTTTCTTAATTATTTAACAAACAACATCCCTGCGGCACCTCTGCGGTAACACGCGACAGGTTTTTCCCACCTCAGTTACTGCTGCACCGCAAGTCCGACACTTTACCGCAACGAAATGGAAGGAAGATTAGATCCTGATTTGGAAGGAAAAAAACAAAAAGAAAAGGAAGAAATCGTTAAGTACCACTATTAATTAAATATTTTCATTATAAAAAATAATAAAATATGTTTCGGATCAATTTACATTTTTTAAAAATTTAATTGCAATGAAACAGCAGATGCTGCAAGTAAATATCGAAATTAAGAGCAACTACAAAGAATTTAAATATAAGTACTTAGATGAAAATAAAAATATACTATCTTTAGATTTGTATAACTATACTTTTTTAATTTGAATAATATAAGAGAAGATGTAAAAATATTGTACTTCAAAAGCCATACATCTGTTAATGAATATATCTGATCAAACGTGCGAATTCGAGATATTATAATTATATAAAGAATAAATCCTTCGAAATCAGGATCAAAGCTTCTTTCCGTTGTTGTAAAGTGTCGCTCGTTGAGTTCCTCCATAGAAAAGTAGGTACTACTTGACCGCCGTCGTACCTGCGGAGGAGCAGTACTTGTGGGGGTCGGAAAGGTACCGCAGGGAAATTGCCGTTCATGTGAATTGGACCATTGCACTCTAATCAAAATCGTTTGAGCTGTTTTTGAGAAAATCGAAAAAAAAAACCGTAAAAATTAGACAAAATTCTTTGAATAAAATACTTCATATCTGTACCTGAGAGATAAACTGTTGTAACTACAAACTTCTCGAGTTTCCAATTATTGATGTAACTGAATTGTAAAGGTGTATATTTCTAGCGAAAGGTACTCGTATTTATACTCCTGATGAAGGGTGTTTTATACAACCTATTATTATTATTATTATTTTTTTTTACGACAAGAAATATGAACAATTAAAATTCAAAGTGCTCTCCTTTAAAAATTTAATAATGGCAGTTACGACAGTTTACCTCTGAGGTACAGATATATATATATTTCATATTTAGCCCTTTCCTATTTTTAGGCGAAACGAGAGACAGATGATTTCTCCATATAAACAAATACAAAGGTACTTCATTAAACATGACGAATTTGATCAAAATCATTAAACTCGTTTTGGAGATAATCGAAAAAAAGGTAAAAATTAGGGAAAAAGGTATGAAATAAAGTGCCCCCTGCGTTTGACCAATTTTGATGAAATTTTGGCTGTCACATCTTTGGCATATACATACATAAAATACCCAGTTTGATCAAAATCGTTAAAGCCATTGTTGAGAAAAAAAAAAACAAAAAAAAACATGAAAATTAGACTAAATTAAGTAAAGCGACCCCACCGTTTGACCAATTTTGATGAAATTTCGGCTGTCACATCGCAGGCATATACATTCATTAAATACTCAGTTTGATCAAAATCGTTAAAGCCGTTTTTGAGTAAATAAAAAAAAACAAAAAACACGTGAAAATGAGACAAAATTTAGTAAGTAAGTGATCCCTGAATTATTTAGTATTTAGTGACCCCTCTAATTGATCAAGCTTGATGAAATTTTGACTCTCATGTCGCGGGCATATACATACATCAAACACCGGGTTTAATCAAAATCGTTTGAGCTGTTTTTGAGAAAATCGAAAAAAAAGTAAAAATTAGACAAAATTCTTTTAATAAAATACCCCCTCCGTTTCAATAATTTTGGTGAATTTTTTGCTGTCACATCGAGGGCATATACTTACACCAAATATCCAATTCCGTTTCGTCCAATCAGTTGCGTACGGTTTATAGTTTTTGAGCGTCTGTTCACACTCACAGACCATTTCGCGGGACATGGTTATTTGGATTCAGTGGACCCCAAATCGTGTATTTTCGATGAAAACCGGAAGTCGAAATTTTTCACGATCATTTTTATGTTAGAAGAATTTTAGAATTTTCTTTTGATTTTTTCTACTTATACCGATTTTGAGTTAGAAGGTGGAGATTTATTATTTTTGTTTATTATGCATTACTTGAGAAGGTGCCGAGATATTACTTGATCAATTTAACTAACATTATTTTTCAATTAATCAATGAAATCGAAAAGATATACTCTCATGAAACATGCTTCATATGTTAACTTACCAGTTCTTAAGAAAAGTAAGCTTAACATGACTGAATGAGCCAAATGACTGAAAATTATATACTGATTTATTTAGGCTACCTGGGCTATGG
The DNA here is from genome assembly GCA_911387785.2 of Aelia acuminata. Lineage (NCBI taxonomy): Eukaryota > Metazoa > Arthropoda > Insecta > Hemiptera > Pentatomidae > Aelia > Aelia acuminata. The sequence goes on along the minus strand of OU426978.1, from coordinate 108,450,839 downwards.
CAAAGGGGAGGGACGGGGCCTTTGAGAAAATTCAGCTTTTAGTAATAAAAATAAAAAAATGACAAAAATTGAGCTTGTCTCTAATTATTCCTTTACTATTCCTCCGAGCAAAACCTTCATTGACTGGGCTCTCTCCGTCTGGAACTGCACTTAATAATAAAAGACGTTAAGGACCCTTCACGTGGGTCTGACAACATTATGCAAACTTTGTTACAATATCTTTTGTGGTACCTGGATTGAACCAAATGAGAGCATACAGGAAAACTTAAAAAATTAACTTAACCAGAACATTCGATTAATTAACATACATCAAAATTTGCATATTGGGATTATGAATTTAACAAACGATTTATTTATGGCCAGCTATTTTAGAGAAAAAAGATTATGTTGGAAAGATAAAAAAAAAAATTATGAACTGAAAATGATGAATATTTGGAGCCGAGCCAGCTGCAAATTAACTTGTTAATAAAATAAGGAAACATTCAAGGTTCATACCACATGTTTGTTGGCCAAGTAAAATTGAGTTATTGTATATTCATGCTAACTCAGGAGTTTTAAACAACTTAAATAGAGAAGAACATCTTTTGATAGTTTTGTAACCGCCATTTAGCAGCTTTGCAGAAAAAAGCTGCATTCCTCATATTCGTTTAATTCTTTTTGTTGATTATTCTCTATAAGGTATAGAGTATTGTAAGTATTGCAAATCTTAAAAGTCCTCAGCACTTTTTGATTCATTATCATTTATTTTTTTTTCATATTGCCTAATAAAAACCCTGATATCATCTACCTACCTATAATCGACTTTGTTGTAAACATCCCGTGAAGGGGAATCGATGGAAGGGGTATTTAAGGCACGTAGGAAATTGAACCTTTTTTTTTTTTTTAATTTTTGTCTCTTATGCCTTACGAGAAAACGACAGTACGGCAATGAAAACATAATTCTCAATGGCGTCTGAATTTATATCTCTTGATTTAATTGTTATGAAAACTTCATTAAGTTGCCATGGAATCAAATAATTTCCGTTTTTACGGAAGTTATGTTCCAACTAACACTTCCGTTTATACGGAAGTTATGTTCCAACTAACACTGTTAACTAGTTATGTTCTAACAAACACTTAAAACACGTTGACAACCCTTTAGCTTCGCAAGAAACCTTATTAACAATGGGCGTACTGCGTTTGCGAATGAGTGTCTAGCGTTTTATAAGCAGTATCAAAACTTGGGTGGATCACTATCTGAAAATGTGTAAATCGTACGTCTGGTCCATTTTCAACCACTAAAATGAGAGCTAGTTACTAGATATAAATAGGAACTATTTCACTCCTTTTGTTTTTCTATGGAGGCTGTGTTTTAGCTCCAAACTAAATTTATAATTGCTTAAAAAAAAATAAAAGTAATTGTTTTTTCACTCCCTCACCTTGTCTGTCCGACTCTCAGGCAAGCCACTTTAAAAATTAGTATTCTTTCAACAATTAAGTGTTTGATTAATCGGCTAAGTCAGTTAATACTTCAAGATTCCATGAAAAAATAAGCGGTTTCATTTATTGTTACCAATAACAATAAATAAAATAAAAATCTGGTGCGTGCGCGCAACACACAACTTTCACTTACCAACTTACTTAGATTAGAAATTAATGCGTTTTGTTAATTGCCACTTCTCAAATGAACAGAACAGTTTAATTATAACGCATTGGTTTGTCATTAAAGGCGTACGGCGCATGCGTGAGCTGAAGGTGTTTTAAGAGTTGACGGAATATTTTTCTTTTATTCTCCTCTGTATGTTTACTTGATTTTCTTCATATATCATATTTAGCCGTTTCTTATTTTTAAGCGTGATGAGAGACAGATAATTTCCCAATATAAACTAAAACAAAGGTACTTTATAGAAAAACAAAAAAAGCCCCTTCCCCATTTAAGCCCCTTCAGAACATTTTAATAATGATAAAGCTTACCTGATATTAAATAACAACTAATTTTCATTAAACATAACGAATTTGATAAAAATCGTTAAAGCCGTTTTTGAGATAATCGATCAAAAAGGTAAAAATTGGACAAAATTTATTAAGTAAAGTCCCCCCTCCTGTTGATCAATTTTGATGAAATTTTTACAGTCATATCTCGGGCATATAAATACATCAAATACCAAGTTTGATTAAAATCGTTAAAACCGTTATTGAGTAAATAAAAAAAACACGTGAAAATGACACAAAATTTATTAAGTAAAGTCCCCCCTCCGGTTGATCAATTTTGATGAAATTTTTACAGTCATATCTCGCGCATATCAATAGATCAAATACTCAGTTTAATCAAAATCGTTAGAGCCGTTTTTGAGAAAATCGAAAAAAACTTAAAAAGTTATCAAATAAAGTACCCCCTCCCTTTGAGCAAATTTGATGAAATTTTTGCTGTCACATCGCGGGCATATACATACTCTAAATACCCAATTTCAGGTTCGCACGGTTTATAGTTTTTGAGCTAGTCTGTTCACACACACACACACAGACACACAGACAGACACACACACACACACAGGCCATTTCGCGGGACTTGGTTATTTTGACTCAGGGGACCCCAAAACGTGTATTTCCGTTGAAAACCGGAAGTCGAAAATTTTCACGATCGCAATACTTCCACTTACTATATATTTCATATATAGGTAAGTGAAAGTAAAAAATCTGGTGCGTGCGCGCAACACACAACTTTCACTTACCAACTTACTTAAATAAGAAATTAATGCGTTTTGTTAATGTAACTCCTCAAAGTTACTCATTTTTCCAGATTCATTTCATATTTTTGTTTTCATTTTCTCAGAACATTTGAATAATGATAGTGCTTACCTGATATTAAATAACACCTAATTTTCATTAAACATGACGAATATGATGAAAATCGTTAAATGCGTTTTTGAGATAATCGAAAAATTGGAAAAAAAGTTATGAAATAAAGTGCCCCCTCCGGTTGATCAATTTTGATGAAATGTTGGCTATCACATCTTTGGCGTATACATACATCAAATACCCAGTTTGATCAAAATTGTGAATGCCGTTTTTGAGTAAATAAAAAAAACACGTGAAAATGATACAAAATTTATTAAGTAAATTGCCCCCTCCGGTTGATCAATTTTGATGAAATTGTGACTGTCGCATCGCGGGCATATACATACACCAAATACCGAGTTTAATCAAAATCGTTCGAGCCGTTTTTGAGAAAATCGAAAAAACCCTAAAAATTAGACAAAATTCTTTAAATAAAGTGCCCCCACCGGTTGATCAATTTTGATGAAATGTTGGCTGTCACATCTTTGGCATATACATACATCAAATTCCCAGTTTGATCAAAATCGTTAGAGCCGTTTTTGAGAAAATCGAGAAAACAAATTAAAAAATTATTAAATAAAGTACCCCTCCCTTTGAGCAATTTGGATAAAAATTTTGCTGTCACATCGCGGGCATATACATACACTAAATACCCAATTTCAGGTTCGCACGGTTTATAGTTTTTGAGCTAGTCTGTTCACACACACACACAGACACGCGGGACTTGGTTATTTGGACTCAGGGGGACCCCAAAACGTGTATTTCCGTTGAAAACCGGAAGTCGAAATTTTTCACGATCTCAATACTTCCACTTACTATATATTTCATGTATAGGTAAGTGAAAGTAAAAAAGTATGTCCAGACGTTTTTCCTTCACTCCCTCACGTGAAGTGTTGGATGTTCCAAGTGTTGAGGGTGTGCCCAAAGCCCGGGGTGGAAAGAATCGGTTCAGGGAAGACCCTAGGATCGTTTTGACTGCCGACCAGGGGCTGCGACGGCTGCCTCCGCTGTGAGATATAGGTTACACGGAAAATCTACGCTTTGGTCAATAGCTATTTCACTCCCTCACTTCAAAAAGCTGGTGCCCGAAATTATGACATTTAAATAATGAAATTTTAGGGAGTGAAATCTACGCATCTTCAGATAATGACCCGGGTGCCTAATTTAAATGTAGAAAGTATGAATTTCTCCTGAATATAGAAGTAAGTTGTAGTACTTTATAAACTAAATATTATTTTTAAGTTCTTAAGTTCTCAGATTTATTTATATTAACGGGAATTGAAATTTTCAATCTATGCAAAACATTTTTCTTTTTTATTCTGACATTGGTTATCGATTGTTTCACTTTGAGCCATTTCTTATTACTTAACACCTGTGAGGAATTTCCTGTGTATCCTGTGGGGCGGGTAGCTCCGCTCTTCCTTGATCTAAGTTCTCAACTTTCGCTACAGGTCCAGTGAAAGGGGATAGCGCCGATATTATAACCCATATTAATTACCGGGCATGCAAGTTTTTATTAATGTTTTTAGATAACCATTCTTATCTACGATTAGTACTGGAATTTCCGAATGCCTTAATTAACACAAGTTTCGGTTTCTTTTATGTTATTGTTTTTTTACATTATTCGTTTTTAAGAATTTAATTTAAGTATTTAAAATTTTTTATTTTTAGAATTAAGCGAGTAGGTAGTACCTTGTGCCAATTTCGCTAAGATCTATATTCATATCGTTTTGTTTGTTGCCTTAAGCTGGTTATTACTGCGAATCCTTCTGAGAAAAGTCATTTAATTGAAAAATTCACAATAAAGTATGGTAGGTTCAAAAATAAATTAAGAATATTATATTTTTTTGGACTTTTAACGAAAATAAATATTGTCCAAAACATTGACACAACACGAATTTTGACGAAATTAAATTAAACTGAAAGTGTATTTTAGGATTTAATCTGATTCGGGACCAAAATAATATTAGATTTTCATTTAAAGGGCTTTAGATCTTGTGATCTAAATCGCCTTCGCTCGATCAAATTCAATTACGGCCTTAATTAATTATTGCCATTAAAAATTTTACCATTTTTTTGATTTTTTTGAATGATATAACTAACATGCTCGAAATTGCTTATATTGCATTGTCATTCGATTATTAATTTATTATTTTTAAGCATTATTATTTTTAATTTAGCAGGCATTTTCCACATTAAGTTAATTTACTAGGTGCGATAAATATAATAAAATGAATAGGAAATGAAATGAATGAAATGAAAAAATGAAGTCGAATAAAAAAAAAAAATTTTCAGTGGCATGCTGAGCAACTTTGAGAAAACTAATGAACAATTTTTATATATTTTCCTAAAAAGTTTACATTTGTATCCTTTAAACTACTTTTTTCTTTCTTTAACCTACAGGTCTCTTTTACATATAATTACTTCTTTATCTTCATTTAAATGTATAAATTTGATTTGCTGACAAAAGTGCGTTGATGTATGTTTACTTTCACGTAACTATAGCTTAGAGTTAGAATTTAACTTAGTTAACTTAAGAGTTTGAATCTGCTCATTATAATAGGTAATCATTCTTAGGTAAAAACGCGTATGGCTAGAAACTATTAATAATGTGGAAAATTCTATACTACACACTCAAGAAATCTTAGCACTTCAACTGATATAGAGGGAGGCAAAAAAATTCTTATGAAGTTTGCTCAAATCGATTGAAGAAAGATGTTATTAGAAGAAAGATGTTAGATGATATAAATATTCATTTATATGTTATGATATATGTTTAAAGGACAATAATATAACCGTTTATGGAATGAATGAATGATTTACTGTATAAGCGATTGCTTTTTAGAATGGAGAATGGCCCATACAACTATCTTAATAATTTTACAATAATTAGATTAAAATCATAATGTCTATCAATATTAAGATTACTTGACATATTACATTAGTTCTACAATAGTTATTCCTCAACATTTCACTAAAACCAAAGGTATCTGTAATTATTAACATAAAATAAATAAATAAAGAAAAAAGATCTTTTCCCTAATAAAAACAAAAACAGTGTCTTATGATCGAGCAATAATATATAAATATAAAACGTTTAATAGTAACATACATATTTATTTAATAACTTTTAAATTTAAAGTTTACTAATCTATATAAATAAAGTTGAAATTCTGTTTGTTTGTTTGTTCTTTATAGAAATCCATACCGTTTGTCCTAAATTCTCCAAATTTCGCTCAGTGATTCTTTGATACCAGGTGCGAACACCTGTCCATATTGAAATTGCGTAACTTCAGCCGATCTTCAGCTGATATTCTTTATTCTCCAAACTTCGGTAAGCGTTTCTTTCAGAGCGGTTCGAACACCTGTTCATATCAAAATTGCATAACTTCAGCCGATCTTCAGCTGATATTCTTTATTGTTATAAAAATCATAATGATCTCACTTTACAATATTTTTTTGTACGAAATCGACCGTTTCTTTAGAAAAATGAAATTCCCCGTGATAAACCTGGATATACAGCTATAATCTTTGCATATAAAGGTGAAATTCTGTTTGTTCTTTATAGAAATCCATTCCGTTTGTCCTAAATTCTCCAAATTTCGCTCAGTGGTTCTTTCATACCAAGTACGAACACCTGTCCACATTAAAATCGCATAACTTCAGCCAATCTCGGGGGATATTCTTTATTGTTACAAAATGCGTGATTATCTCGCTTTACAATGGTTTTTTCACGAAATCGACCGTGTGAGTCGAAAAAACGGCTTAAAAAATCATTTTATAGATTTTGAAGAGGTCAACAAGGCCCGGTAAGACCGTCCCTTGGCAGGCGTCGAGTTCTCGGATTTTTAAACCACATGTTTTTTTTTAACATTATAATACGTTTATTTACATGTTTGTATGCATGTATGGTGAATTTATTTTTAAAAAATGCCTCCTAAGAAGCGAGCTTCAATAGGAGTAGTGAGCTAAAAAGCTAAAAAACAACGTCAAATACGAGCAGCTGAAACTCTTGGTGAACATCAATAGGATTGAACAACAGAGGCTTAGACAGGCAGAATCGCGGGAAACTGAGCCTATTAAAATTGCATAACTTCAACTAATCTCTGGGTATACTCTTTATTGTTATAAAAATCGTTATCACCTCGCTTTACATTCGTTTTTACAAAATAGACAGTTTGAGACGTTGAAAAATGAAATTCCCCGGGTGAAACCGGGATATACAGCTAGTATAATGAATAAATACAATACAGATCAACAGTTTAATAGTTACCTAGGTATCAATTCCTTCTCCCATTTTGAGTTAATTTGAATTATTTTTGTTTATTTATAAATATCTTTTGTCAGATTATTTTGATTTAGAATATACTGTTTCATTAAAGGAGTAAATTGCATTTAATTTATCGATACTGTCAATATGGCGAATATTTTCCAGTGAACGTAGTCATCGTTTATTGTGATATAGCTACGCAAGTAATTATTTCTGTAAGACGTGTTCTAACATGTTATATGTTCCTTAGTGTATGAGATTGATAGTAATGAGAGAAGAAAGTGAAAATATATGTTCGACACTGCATCTTCCCCCGCGAAAGCCTGCTTGTTCTTTAGGAATAACATTTTCAGCTTCAGCCCAACCAAGAATTCGATTTGATAAAATACTAGTGAACAACTTGGTGATATTATTTATTAAAGAAATTCCTCTATAATTTTCGTAACCATTTGTATCGCCCTTCTTGTGTAGAAGATATAAAATCGATCTAACCGTTTATGGAAAATATATAAAAATTGTTCATCAGCTTTCAATTACAATTGAAAAGTTGCTCAGCATGCCTCTGAAACATTTTATTTCTATATTAGACTTCATTTTTTATTTTATTTCACCGATTAAATTAACTAAATGTGGAAAATTACTGCTTAATTATCGAATGAAAATGCAATATAATTTCGAGCATGTCAGTTATATCATTAAAAAAATCTGGTGCGTGCGCGCTACACACAACTTTCACTTACCAACTTACTTAGATAAGAAATTAATGCGTTTTGTTAATGCCACTTCTCAAAGTTACACATTTTCCACATTCATTTCTTATTTTTGTTTTCATTTGCTCTATAAACCCCTCAGAACATTTTAATAATGATAACGCTTACTTGATATTAAATAACACTCAATTTTCATTAAACATGACGAATATGAAGAAAATCGTTAAAGCCGTTTTTGAGATAATCTAAAAATTAGAAAAAAAGTTATGAAATAAAGTGTCCCCTTCGGTTGATCAATCTTGATGAAATGTTGGCTATCACATCTTTGGCATATACATACATAAATACCCAGTTTGATCAAAATCGTGAAAGCCGTTTTTGAGTAAATTAAAAAAACACGTGAAATTGATACAAAATTTATTAAGTAAAGCCCCCCCTCCGGTTGATCAATTTTGATGAAATGTTGGCTATCACATCTTTGGCATATACATACATCAAATACCCAGTTTGATCAAAATCGTGAAAACCGTTTTTGAGTAAATAAAAAAAAACACGTGAAAATGATACAAAATTTATTAAGTAAAGCCCCCCCTCCGGTTGATCAATTTTGATGAAATGTTGGCTATCACATCTTTGGCATATACATACATCAAATACCCAGTTTCATCAAAATCGTGAAAACCGTTTTTGAGTAAATAAAAAAAAAACACGTGAAAATGATACAAAATTTATTAAGTAAAGTCCCCCCTCCGGTCGATCAATTTTGATGAAATTTTTACAGTCATATCTCGGGCATATACATACACTAAATACCCAATCTCAGGTTCGCACGGTTTATAGTTTTTGAGCTAGTCTGTTCACACACACACACACACACACACACACACACACACACACACACACACACACACACACACACACATACACACACACACATACACACACACACACACACACACACACACACACACACACACACACACACACACACACACACACACACACACACACACACACACACACACACACACACACACACACACACACACACATACACACACACACATACATACACACACACACACACACACACACACACACACACACACACACACACACACAGACCATTTCGACAGACTTGGTTATTATAATTACACAGACCATTTAAGTTATTAAATGTAAAAGTTATTAATTGTATTGTTGTTATTATTAAATGTAAAAGTTATTAATTACACAGACCAGAATTGGTTATTATAATTACACAGACCATTTAATTGGACTCAGGGGACCCCAAAACGTGTATTTCCGTTTAAAACCGGAAGTCGAAATTTTTCACGATCGCAATACTTCCACTTACTATATATTTCATATATAGGTAATTGAAAGTAAAAAACAACAAAGAAACATAAAATTTTTAATAGGCAATAATTGTAAATGTACCTATGAATATGTACCTATTAAAGCATGTTATTATAATTACACTCTTTGGATCTTTACAGGTTTTCAGTATTAACGCTAACCCATTTAGATTACAGTTGTTATTAATGATCAATAAATTTAATGTCCTTTTCTTTGGACTGTTTTCGGTTCAAACGAGTTCAGTGAGTGATTACGAATCATTTATGAATCACCTATAATTTTGTCTAAAATTCTTTCTTTCATAGTGGCAGAGGATGAAGGGTGCTAAAAGGCCGTAATAGAATTTGATCGATCAAATGTGAAGGATCAGCGATATATCGATTTCAAGATCTAAAGCCCCAAATTTGAAAATATAATATTTTTTTGGTCTCGAATCCTAAATTGTACTTCTAGTTTAATTATTTGAAAATATTTTTTTCCGTTAAAAGTCCTAAAAATATATTTTTAATTTCTTTTATTTTGTTCTCAGACAATAATTATTTTAAAATCTTTCAAAACGAGAAAATGCCTGAAAAAGACATATTATATAAGCAGAAAGCTTAATAGATATGAATATGACTCATTTCATACCCGAAGCATGACACCGTACTTTATAAACTATTTTATTTAAATTAAATTGAAGTAGGGAGGATTCCGATAAAAATTAAATTGAAATACCCAGATTTATGGTATTGATAATTTTTTATTCTAGAAGATAAAGAAAATCCCATGTTCATTAATGAAAAAAGGTTATTGTCATGTGATCAGACGTTATAGATTTTTGGCCACTGAATAACAAAAATTTTAATTAACGATAAAAAACGCGACATAATGAGTTGGATATTAGAATATATCTAAAATTAGAAATATCCAAAGTTTTATAGAAAGATATTTTTTCTTTATTTTTTTTATTTTTTGAAACACCTATGTGTATTAACTTTATTAAGCACTAGACCGGTCTAACTAAAATAATCTATTTTCAGGAGAGCCTTTTTATGTTTCATCGATACCCGTTGCCTTCTTTATCCGATTGTTAAACGTTTAAGGAATCATCACTGCCGCGGTCTACAAGCAATCTTGCACAGAGCTGGTAGAGGAAAATGATTATATGTGAACAGGATTTTTGTAAAGAAAAACTAAGTTGATGCACAGCCAAACTTCCGAAGCTTTTCAACAGTTTATGACATTTAAAATTAACATCTTCTGAATAATTTTTTAGAACATGATAAAGCTTATTAATTGTCTAGCATCGAAAAAATACTGTTCCACTACTATCAATGAAGAGGCCTCCATTCAACACCCATTTCCCTCCCCCAGACCTAGTATAAATTGACAACAGTGTAAGAAACACACCGTGCATACACTCTAGTATTTTTTTTTAAATATCTTTTATATCTATATTTTGCGCCATCTGGGCAAAAGTCCTCTATCAAGGATCTTTAAGAAAATAGGAGTTGAGAGGGATTGAAGTTACTAATGGCACCCCTCAAACCATTAGTTAGGTATCAGTCGCACGTGAAAAAATTTGGTGCGATGCACGCAACACAAAACTTTCACTTACGAACTTACTTAGATTAGAAATTGACGTGTTTCGATAATATGTAAACGCCATTCCTCAACATCACACATTGTATATATCCATAAGTTATATAGTATTTGTATTGCAAAACTTGAAAGTTCTCTGTACTTTTCAATTCATTATTTCTTTTTTTTAAGGGACTTAATTTCATCAAGAGTCGAGTTTTTTTTTACTGCTAGCTTGCTCTTTAGAGCGATTTGCTTTTTTAAATATATCGTGAAGGTAAATCAATAGAAGGTATATTTACGTCTCGTAGTATTGTTTGTCTCTTATGCCTTTCAGGAAACCGAGAAATCACTTTATATTTCATTCAGAAATCTATTACAGAACTAAAGTTTCTAAACTAAAATAAAATTAATTAAAGATCATCTTATACCATACTTTTTCACACATTTAATTATTTGAGCATCACGTAATTATCTCTAAAGTAAAAAAAATTTGTTTATTGTTAAACAAAAAATTTTATTTTGATCAGTGATAATACGGGGTATGAAATTTTGGCTGTCACATCGCGGGGAAATACAGACATCAAATACCCAGTTTGATCAAAATAGTTACAGCCGTTTTTGAGAGAAGAAACAGAAAAAAAAAATAATAATAAAAAAACGTGAAAACGTAACAAAATTTATTAAATAAAGTGCCCCCTCCGTTTGACCAATTTTGATGAAATTTTAGCTGTCAAATTGCAGGCATATACTTACATCAAATACCCAGTTTGATCAAAATCGTTAGAGCTGTTTTTTGTGAAAATTGAAAAAAAAAACCGTAAAAATGAGACCAAATTCATTGAATAAAGTAACTCCCCAGGTGGAGTTAACCAATTTTGATTGATTTTTTCCTGTCACATCGAGGGCATATACTTACACCAAATACCCAGTTTCAGGTTCATACGGTTTATAGTTTTTAAGCTAGTCTGTTCACACACACACACACACACACACACACACACACACACACACACACACACACACACACACACACACACACACACACATAGACCATTTCGTGGGAATTGGTTGTTTGGACTTAATGGACCCCAAAACGTCTATATCCGTTGAAAACCGGAAGTCGAAATTTTTCACTTTCCCTCACTATATATTTCATATATATAAAAGTGAAAGTAAAAATCGGGTGCGTTGCGTACAATACACAACTTCCACTTACCAATTTACTTAGATCAGAAATCGACGTTTTTTTATAAATATGTAAATGCCGTTCCTCAAATTCTCACATTTTTCCATATTCATCTACTTATTTTTGTTTGTCTCCTTAAGTTCTGAAGTACTATAATTTCAATTGAAAAACTTGAAACATCTCAGTACTTTTCGATTCATTATTATTTATTTATTTTTTTAAGGGGCCTAAAAATCCTAATTTTATTAACAGTTGATTATTAATTTAATTTATTTATACATATAAAATTCCACCAACAGACAAATTGTCCAATTACAGGTGGTAAACAATATTAAGTCATATTAAAAATCCTTAGAACTAAAATAATAATAAAATAAAACAAAATAAAATAAAATAATAATATTAAACAAAATAAAATAACATAAAGAACTAAAAATAAACAAAAAATAAAATGTCATTAGCTCTGATATTTTCTAGATGAACATATTTTTTTGTGTTTCAGCAAAAATAATTTACTCATGATGTGTCTCCTTCAATACAGAATATAATATTAATCATATAATCATATGATATATTAATCATATATCATATAGTCCATATATCATCTATGTCACCTTTCACAAGCTTACATAAATGTAATAATTCAGGTATTGAACATCTATCCTTAAGCTTATGAGGTGTATTAAATATTTTCAGTAAATGTTCATACTTAGTTCTCCTATTTGGATATACTTTGAAAAACTTAAAATACTTAAACTTTAAAAATATTTTTTGTACTCTTTCTAACTTTTTAACACCTTTTTCGGTGTTGGGATACCAAATTAGGTAGAGATCCATACTCAATGTGCGGTCTTACTATAGTATTAAACAGAAAAACAAGAGTTGCGGGATCAGAAAAATCTCCACAATTCCTGTTTAAAATCCCAGTAATGAAGAGCATTTAAAATAGACTTGTGACAAATGGCTGAAGAATGTTAAGCCTTGATCGAATAATACTCCTTAATCACGTGTTTCAGTCACTCTATTCAATGCAACACCATTAATTTTATATTCATTTTGCAATATTACCTTTTTTCTAGAATAAGTCATAACACAACACTTATTTACATTTAATTGTAGAGCATTGTTGTTGCACCATTTTACTAAATTCCTTAAATCGCATTCAATATCCTTTATATCACTAATTTGATTAATGAATCTGAACAGCTTGAGATCGTCGGCAAAGAGTAGAAACTTACACCGCTCGAATACCCCATTTACATCATTGATGAAAATTAAGAATAAAAGCGGTCCACGATTACTACCCTGCGGAACACCTGAAGGAACACATATTTTTGAGACAAATCCATTAAACTTTACATACTGCGTTCTATCTTTTATGTATGAAACAAGTAATTTAACGTAGTCAATTGAAAGCCCCAAGTTATATAATTTTATAAGTAAGACCCCATGATCGACTTTATCGAAAGCTTTCTCAAAATCGGTGTAAATTACATACCTGACTACCACTACCAAGACATTGTGATAAATAGTCCGCAAAAGAAACTAAATTAGTTATGGTTGATGTTCTCGGGAGAAATCCATAACCAGTTATAATATATTTCCTAACATATACCATAATTCTGTTAAATAGAATCTTTTCAAAAAATTTTGAAAATGACGACAAAATTGAAATAGGTCTGTAATTAACAACATCCCGTCTTAAAGATAGGAGTAATGCTTGCACTTTTCCACAAAGTGGGAAAAGTCATTGTTCTTACTGACAAATTAATTAGATATGTAATAGGGATAACAAGCAAATCCCGGTTTTCTTTTATTAATGATACTGGAATTCCATCTAGCCCTTCTGATTTAGAATTATTTAAATTTTTTATACTTTCATTTATTTCTTCTAGAGAAACTGGGGTTAATGCTAAAAAATCATTAAATTCATTCCCATTTTTCAAAACTGTTTTGATATCGTATCCTGATCTGTTTGTAGAATAAACCGACTTAAAATGTTCTGCAAATCCTGAAACTATTTCATTTCCGCCTATCAATTCCCTACCTTTATACTTCATTACAGATAAATTTTTTAAACCTTTTTTTTAGCAGACAAAAAATTCCAAACTTTTTTAGGATCAGTTTTTATAGAGTTTTGACATTTATTAATATAATCATTGTACTTCTTCTTAATTAGTTGAGTTTTGTTACCGTTCGCTTGTTTTTTTACTCCGAGTTTCTTTTTGTAAATTGTAAATATATCGTGAAGGGGAATCGATAGAAAGCGTATTTACGGCTCATAGTAAATTAAAACTTAATTTTAAAATGTTTGTATCATGCCTATCTGGAAACCAAGAACGATTACTGTTCCTCTAAAACCACTTTACATTGCATTCAGAAATCTGTTATAAAATCAAACTTTGTAAACTAAAAGATAATTAATTAAAGATTATCTTGTATCCAGTGGCGGATCCAGAAATTTTCTGAGTGGGTACGCACTTTTTTTTTTACATTTCATGAGTATCGAAGGCCCTAATTTAAAATACATATTAGTACATAGTGACGTTATAAAATACTGTAAATGTTTAAATACAATTCATTTTGTGGACTTTTTTTTTTTTTTTTATTGGTCCTCCCCTTCCTCGCCTTCTAGGCTATACGGGGTTTTCCGGGGCAGGGGAGGGTGGTGGGGATGCAGGTTGGGGATTGATGCCGAGTATTATTAAATTTTACCCTGGCTCCGGGTTTTGAACTTGCTATCTTTCGGTTCTCAATCATACGTTGCCATGGGCAACGCGTTTGCCCACTCGGCCACCCCGCCACCCAATTAGTGGACTTGAAAATATAGCTCATTTTATATATAAAAAATAGTACTACTGTATGAGTGTCCTCACCTCTCAGGGGGGGGCGCCCCCCGCGCCCCTCCCCTGGATCCGCTACTGCTTGTACCATACTTTTTCACACAGTAAACTGCTTTTAGTTATAAACCAAAAGAAAATTTCGATTTTGTTTGCCTACAAAACTTTATGGAAGATGATCTGAATTGACCACTATTCATACTATATTTTGGTCTATGAAATGAGTACTTTTAGCCTATAAGATCATAAACTTTCTTCAGAAAGGACACATTTTTGACACTCAGCTCCTGCACTAAGACTGGAGGATCGGAGTCGAAAAATTTTCGATACGGTAAAGGTGAAATATTTTCGTTTCAAATCGTTTCCGCATGAGATCTTAAATTAATTTCATGATAAAAAAGATATATTTAAGCGTCCAATAGAGAGAAAGGCGTATTTTCTTTCCATTCTAGAAGTGTGATCATCAAAACTAAGACAATAAAGCAATTTATAAAATTGAAGTATTTTCCTCAACTAGAGACCGAATAGAAAGGAACCGATATGATCACGGTTATTTTCTGACATTATTCTTTCACTGAAATTGTTTTGGTGTTCACCGATTAACTTACACCGTGATTCGACTATTTCAGCCACTTCCTCATTATAGTTTTATAATACAACTGTATAACTTCAGAATAGCAATCTTGATCTCCTTGGTTTTGTTTTTCCTAGAAAGGTTTAATTTAAAGTGATAAACAAATCTATAATATTCCGAAGGTACTTGAGGAAATGATAAGCTTCTAATATTTATTATAATCATATGTTTAAATTAAATATTATGATAACCTCCTAATATTTATTTAAACATGTGTTTGAATGTTCATACAAAAAATGGTTTACTATTTATACCCATGTAAAGTTCTTTGTTTATTAAAACCTTTTGATTTGGTAGTAATTTCTTTATGATTTACAACAATTTAATAAACAAACACTCTTAAACAGAAGCCATTTAAAGAAACCTGTGCTCATAAATATTCTTCAGTTCATCGCATAAGAAGAAAGATGGATAAGTACTTACAACCTGAACGTTTTGAAACAGACCCCGCTGCAGAAACGGCGGATAAAAAGTGGACCCATTGGAAAAAGACTTTCGACAACTTCCTAAGGCATGTAGAAAAGGTTGATAAAGCAGGTAAGTTAGAACTTTTAATAAATTATATTGCACCTAATGTATATGAGTACATAAGTGAAGTCACTACTTTTAATGATGCCATGGTTGCTCTTGAAGCACTATACATCAAGCCCAAGAACGAGATATACGCTAGGCATTGCTTAGCTACCAGAGGCCAACGAGCTGGGGAATCCATTGATGAATACCTTCAGATTTTAAAGCAGTTAAGTAAAAATTGCAATTTTAAGGCCGTCTCAGCCGATGAAAATAAAAATGAATACATAAGGGATGCATTTATTACAGGTCTCTCTAATGCTAGCATCAGGAGGAGGTTATTGGAAAACACCACTCTAAATTTAGACGAAGCTTATAGACGAAGAAAAACAGCCTAAAATATCATTTTATACATTTTGAAGAGGCCAACAAGGCCCGTTAAGACCGTCCCTTGGTAGGCGTCGAGTTCTGGGATTTTTAAACCATATGTTTTTTTTTTGTTTTTTTTAAATTACAATACGTTTATTTACATGTATGGTGAATTTATTTTTTATAAATGCCTCCTAAGAAGCGAGCTTCAATAGAAGTAGTGAGCTCAAAAGCTAAAAACAACGTCAAATACGAGCAGCTGAAACTCTCGACGAACATCAAATTAGGATTGAACAACAGAGGCTTAGACAGGCAGAATCGCGGGAAACTGAGTCTGCCCAGGAATACGAGGCCCGCTTTGCGCCACAAAGGCTTAGGCAAGCCGATTTGCGAGAAGCTGAAACTGCAGGCCAATATTTCTGTTTGTTTGTTTGTTTTTATAGAAATCCATACCGTTTATCCTAAATTCTCCAAATTTCGCAAGTAGTTCTTTCATACCAGGTGCGAACACCTGTCCATATTAAAATTGCATAACTTCAGCCGATCTTCAGCTGATAGTCTTTATTGTTATAGAAATCGTAATGAACTCACTTTACAATGGTTTTTTACGAAATCAACCGTTTCATTAGAAAAATGAAATTCCCCGATCAAACCGGGTTATACAGCTCAAAGATGAATTTCTGTTAGTTTGTTTTTTCTTAATAAAACTCCATACCGTTATTAACTCTTATAGTTGTTTCTAAAACATCGATTCACGATAGATAGTTCAAAAACATATGTGAATTATTGTTAAGTTTTTTGTTATATCTGATAATATAATTTCAATTAATATGTGTTTATAACTCTTTTAAAAAAATCCTTTCCCATGATACAGATCTTCAAGGCTTAGCTGAGAACAAAAAATAAATAAAGAAAAAAGATAAAATAAATCGAAAATGGAAGAATAGCAAACATTAAAGTAGTTATAATTGAAATCCATCTTGATGAAATTTGAGTAACCTGTTTCTGTCCAGCTATGGTGGCAGCTGGAAAATGTGTTTCCACATCTCGGCTTACAATGGTTTTTTTTACGAAATCGACCGTTTTAGTCGAAAAAACGGCCTAAAAAATCATTTTATAGATTTTGAAGAGGCCAACAAGGCCCGTTAAGACCGTCCTTTGGCAGGCGTCGAGTTCTGGGATTTTTAAACCATATGTTTTTTTTTTTTAACATTACAATACGTTTATTTACATGTATGGTGAATTTATTTTTTAAAAATGCCTCCTAAGAAGCGAGCTCCAATAGGAGTAGTGCTCTCAAAAGCTAAAAAACAACGTCAAATACGAGCAGATGAAACTCGACGAACATCAAAATAGGATTGAACAACAGAGGCTTAGACAGGCAGAATCGCGGGAAACTGAGTCTGCCCAGGAATACGAGGCCCGCCTTGCGCCACAGAGGCTTAGGCAAGCCGATTTGCGAGAAGCTGAAACTGCAGGGCAATATTTCTGTTTGTTTGTTTGTTATTTATAGAATTCCATACCGTTATATCCTAAATTCTCCAAATTTCGCTCAGTGGTTCTTTCATACCAGGTGCGTTAACACCTGTCCATATTAAAATTACATAACTTCAGCCGATCTTCAGCTAATATCCTTTATCCTAATAAAAATCTTAATGATCTCGCTTTACAATGTTTTTTTTACGAAATCGACAGTTTCATTAGAAAAATGAAATTCCCCGGGTGAAACCGGGACATACAGCTAGACAGATCTCCTGGAACTCGTCGCAGTTAGTGGAATTTTTGTGGGGAAGATTACCCGAGAAGTCGGGCCCCACACCACTGGTTGTTGATGACCTTCGGCCACTGTTCTCTACGGTGTCAAGAACTGGATTTACCAAGAATTGGATTCTAGAAGTACATCCGACAGTAAGATTTTTATTACTAGAAATGGGAAGCGTAGATGGAGGATGGTGGTCCTTAACCTTCAGAGACTATATTGACGCTCCACGGTGTACAAAATGTCAGGGATACGGACACACCAGGGCAACATGTTCAGTTGATGGAGTCGTTTGCATATGGTGTTCTTCAATTGGGCACATACTTAAGGATTGCCCCAAGAAAAAAGAACTCGCAGACCCATCCTGCATTAACTGCAAGCGAGAGAACGTGCCATCCAGCCAAATGAAGCACAAAGCGGGCAGCAGGGAATGCCCTGTGCACATAAAGTGGGCTGATGAGATGGCGAAAAAAACGTTTTATGAATAGGATCACCATCCTCCAATTGAATATGGGCCGCCGGCGTATCGTAGCTGATGAGCTTCGTGCTCTCTTACACAGATACGACATAATGGCGGTCCAAGAACCGTGCTCCCGTGGGAACATGGTCACGGGGTTCGGCCTCACATCGAGAGTTATAGCCCTGGGCAGTGGAGAGAGGATCTAGCTGTATATCCCGGTTTCACCCGGGGAATTTCATTTTTCTCATAAACGTGAACAAATTTAAAGTGAAATCATAACGATTTTTCTAACAATAAAGAATATACCTAGAGACTGGCTGAAGTTATGAAATTTTAATATGGACAGGTGTTCGCACCTAGTAAGAAAGATCCACTGAGCGAAATTTGGGGAATTTAGGACAAACGGTATGGAGTTTTATTAAGAAAAAACAAATTAACAGAAATTCATCTTTGAGCTGTATAACCCGATTTGATCGGGGAATTTCATTTTTCTAATGAAACGGTTGATTTCGTAAAAAACCATTGTAAAGTGAGTTCATTACGATTTCTATAACAATAAAGACTATCAGCTGAAGATCGGCTGAAGTTATGCAATTTTAATATGGACAGGTGTTCGCACCTGGTATGAAAGAACTACTGACGAAATTTGGAGAATTTAGGATAAACGGTATGGATTTCTATAAAAAACAAACAAACAAACAGAAATATTGGCCTGCAGTTTCAGCTTCTCGCAAATCGGCTTGCCTAAGCCTTTGTGGCGCAAAGCGGGCCTCGTATTCCTGGGCAGACTCAGTTTCCCGCGATTCTGCCTGTCTAAGCCTCTGTTGTTCAATCCTATTTTGATGTTCGTCGAGTTTCATCTGCTCGTATTTGACGTTGTTTTTTAGCTTTTGAGAGCACTACTCCTATTGGAGCTCGCTTCTTAGGAGGCATTTTTAAAAAATAAATTCACCATACATGTAAATAACCGTATTGTAATTTAAAAAAACAAAAAAAACATATGGTTTAAAAATCCCAGAACTCGACGCCTACCAAGGTACGGTCTTACCGGGCCTTGTTGGTCTCTTCAAAATTTATAAAATGATATTTTAGGCTGTTTTTCGACTCAAACGGTCGATTTCGTAAAAAAAAACCCATTGTAAAGCGAGATCATGACGATTTTTTTAACAATAAAGAGTATACCATGAGATTGGCTGAAGTTATGCAATTTTAATATCTCTTATAAAGTATGGTATGGAGCCATTTAACAATAATTTGTACAACAAAATTAATTTGATTTCCATTAAGTTCCGATCAAAATATATATATATTTAAAACAAGAACTTTTCTTTATTTCTTCTGGGAATATGAAAATTAAAAATGTGATTTATTACATGCCCAATAATACAGAAATAGTAATTACCGAGCACCAAGGTTATGAAAATTCATTCCAACATTCACTCAATAAATCAAAAGAAGGTTTAAAAAAAAATAGTTAATCAAAAGACTAAACGGACCGGAAAGGTTTAAGGTTTTGTTTTTTTGTTATAATATATATATATTTTTTTTTTAAATAGGAGTTTCCACCAATGGTGGGTTTCCTTAACCTATATATTGTCTATGGCCTCCTTCCAGACTTTTCTGTTAAAGGATTCTTCTAATTCATCAAGGAATCTTCTAATCCATCAAGGATCTAGCTGTATATCCCGGTTTCACCCGGGGAATTTCATTTTTCTAATAAACGTGAACAAATTTAAAGTGAAATCATAACGATTTTTATAACAATAAAGAATATACCCAGAGACTGGCTGAAGTTATGAAATTTTAATATGGACAGGTGTTCGCACCTAGTAAGAAAGATCCACTGAGCGAAATTTGGGGAATTTAGGACAAACGGTATGGAGTTTTATTAAGAAAAAACAAACTAACAGAAATTCATCTTTGAGCTGTATAACCCGGTTTGATCGGGGAATTTCATTTTTCTAATGAAACGGTTGATTTCGTAAAAAACCATTGTAAAGTGAGTTCATTACGATTTCTATAACAATAAAGACTATCAGCTGAAGATCGGCTGAAGTTATGCAATTTTAATATGGACAGGTGTTCGCACCTGGTATGAAAGAACTACTGGCGAAATTTGGAGAATTTAGGATAAACGGTATGGATTTCTATAAAAAACAAACAAACAAACAGAAATATTGGCCTGCAGTTTCAGCTTCTCGCAAATCGGCTTGCCTAAGCATTTGTGGCGCAAAGCGGGCCTCGTATTCCTGGGCAGACTCAGTTACCCGCGATTCTGCCTGTCTAAGCCTCTGTTGTTCAATCCTAATTTGATGTTCGTCGAGAGTTTCAGCTGCTCGTATTTGACGTTGTTTTTAGCTTTTGAGCTCACTACTTCTATTGAAGCTCGCTTCTTAGGAGGCATTTATAAAAAATAAATTCACCATACATGTAAATAAACGTATTGTAATTTAAAAAAAACAAATATGGTTTAAAAATCCCAGAACTCGACGCCTACCAAGGGACGGTCTTACCGGGCCTTGTTGGCCTCTTCAAAATGTATAAAATGATATTTTAGGCTGTTTTTCGACTCAAACAGTCGATTTCGTAAAAAAAACCCATTGTAAAGCGAGATCATGACGATTTTTTTAACAATAAAGAATATACCATGAGATTGGCTGAAGTTATGCAATTTTAATATGGACAGGTGTTCGCACCTGGTATCAAAGAACCACTAAGCGAAATTTGGAGAATTTAGGACAAACGGTAGTGATTTCTATAAAGAACAAACAAACAGAATTTCAACTTTATTTATATAGCGAGAGTATATCAAACAATCCTATGGAAAAGGATTGTTTGATATACTCTCGCTACTAGTCATTAATGCTCACAAATGTTTTTTAAAAAAATCAATAAAACCGTTTTTTTTTTTTGTTTTTAAATCCTTCTTACAGCAAAAAAAAAGAAGCAAAAAACAGAAAAACAATGTAGCAATGCGCGTGAATTTTACTTACCAGCCTAGTAGGAGTAGAAACCCATGTGTTTTGATATTTGTAAACGCAAGTTAAAAAAATTCATAGCTTTATCCTGATTTATTTACTCATTTTTGTTTGTTACTCTCCAGAAGGTATAGAATATTATATTTATTGCAAAATTTGAAGCGCAGCAATCTTCAATTTATTTTTATTTATTTCTTTTTTTAGGGTAATAAAAAAAATCCTCAGATTAGTGTAGTCAAGGCTTATGAAAAATTTTGTTATTGTTTTACTGGCAGCAGTTGGTTGCTATCCAGAAATGGATAGCATCCAACTGCTGCCAAAACCCGTATTGCCTTTCAGGCACGGTAGGGATGGCAATAAATAAATAAAAAAAACCAAGCCAGAGCCTTAGAGTTAGCGGAACAGCAATCTGCTTCTTATTCCGCATTTTGTGCGCCTAGCGCTGCTATTGAAATCTGAAATAAAGATGATACTATCGCAGTATCTTCCAGACTATGTTATTTCTGTGGATCTGACTGGCATCCTAGGTCATCATGCCCAGCCAAGGACGCAGTGTGTGCGAAATGTGGTAAAGTAGGTCACTGGAAACGTGCCTGCCGATCACGGTTGAAAAGAATGAATTCAAAACGAAATGAAAATACAAATCAAACGACCAAGTCAGCAGCTGCTACTAACTTGCTTGCTAACACTACAGCTGCGTCGCCTAACAGCCTGCTAAGATCAACAATTGGAATATCTTTGAATGGGATTAAAGTTAAAGCGCTCATAGACACTGGAAGCTCTTCGAGTTTCATTAACTCTGCTCTCATTCGGAAATGTAATGTTACGGTTTTACCATATAAAGGACGCATATCCATGGCTAATTCTTCTTTACAATCTGAAGTAACAGGTCAGTGTAAGGCAGAACTTAAAATCGGTGAGCATTGTTACAAAGATGCGACGTTATTGGTCATGAATAATCTATGCTGTGATACAATAATCGGGCACGACATACTCAAAAACCACTCCACCGTAGAAATTGATTTTCATGGAACTCGCCCTGCTTTGAAGATTTGTAATGTAGCCCAAGCTCGTGTAGAGCCTGTGTCGATTTTTGGGCACTTTGTCGAAGGAAATTGCAGACCTGTTGTAATTAAATCGAGAAACCAATCTAAGGAAGATCGTAAATTTATGAAGGATGAGGTTGATCGACTTCTGCAGGAAGGTGTAATTGAACCCAGCTACTCGCCTTGGCGAGCACAGGCTTTTGTGGTGAGAGATGGAAAGCGAAAACCCCGCATGGTCGTGGATTATTCAAAAACCATTAATAAGTTCACACAACTTGATGCTTACCCCCTACCTAAAATTGAAGAAATAATCTCAAAAGTGTCAGAAAATAAAGTTTTCAGCACTATAGATCTAAAGAGTGCATACCATCAAGTACCTATTCTGGAATCTGAAAGACAGTACACCGCTTTTGAAGCTGCCGGAAAATTATACCATTTCCTTCGGATACCATTTGGAGTAACTAATGGGGTCGCTTCTTTTCAAAGAGTTATTGATCGTATTGTACAGGACGAAAATCTTGAAGGCACTTTTCCTTATTTAGATGATGTGACGGTATGTGGTAAAAATCAAGAGGACCATGACAAAAACTTAAAGAATTTCTTAGCTGCCGTAGACAAGTATAACCTGACCTTGAATAAAGAAAAATTCAAGTTCTCGGTGAAAACTCTCCATTTACTGGGCTATGTCATTTCTAATCACACGATTACACCTGATCCCCAACGCATGCAGCCACTTTTAGATTTACCTGTACCCAAAAACGCTGCTTCACTGCAGAGAGCGATGGGAATGTTTTCTTATTACAGCAAATGGATACACCGCTTTTCAGAAAAGATTCGCCCTTTGCTGAAAACCACATTCCCTCTGTCAAACGAAGCTGTATCAGTGTTCAACATGCTGAAGAATGAAATTGCTAATGCAGCTACTGCCGCAATACTTGATAATGTACCTTTTCAAGTAGAGACGGATGCATCAAAGTTTGCCATAGCCGCCACTTTAAGTCAAATGGGGCGACCAGTTGCCTTCTTTTCCAGGATGCTGAACAAATCAGAAGTGCAACACTCTTCTATCGAAAAAGAGGCATACGCTATAGTAGAATCGCTAAAACACTGGCGTCATTACCTCATAGGGAGACCTTTTACAATTCTCACTGATCAACGGTCTGTCTTCTTTATGTTTCACCAACGGCTCAACAGCAAAATTAAAAATGAGAAAATCATGCGATGGCGATTGGAACTCGCCTGCTTCAAATTTGACATCATCTATCGTCCCGGCAACGAAAATTCCTCTGCTGACACCCTTTCAAGAATAAGCGCCGTTGCTAACTCGATTACAGATCTCCAAACCCTGCACTACTCACTTTGCCATCCTGGAGTAACTAGGATGTCGCATTGGATTAGAGCTAAGAATCTTCCCTACTCTTTGGAAGATATAAGAAAAATTACCCAAGCATGCTCAGTGTGTGCAGAATTAAAACCGCGTTACTTTTCGCATGTTGGGCACCTGGTTAAGGCTACAGCTCCTTTCGAACGCATCAATCTAGACTTCAAAGGCCCTCTTCCTTCTGCATCGAGAAACAAATACTTACTTACTATTGTGGACGAATTCTCGAGGTTCCCTTTCGCCTTCCCTAGTTTGGACACCTCAGCCAGAACTGTGATTAAGCATTTGACCAAACTTTTTGCTCTCTTCGGCACACCAGCGTATGTCCATTCAGATCAAGGAAGTTCCTTCATGTCTGGAGATCTCAAATCATTTCTTACTTCTCATGGAGTGGCTACCAGCCGATCGACCCCCTATAACCCGCAAGGTAACGGACAAGTAGAGAGGTATAACGGTGTAATATGGAAGAGTATTATGCTTGCCCTTAGGACGTTTGGTAAGAAAACTGAGCAATGGGAAGACGTACTAGACATGGCACTTCACTCAATACGGTCTCTCCTTTGCACGTCCACGAATGCCACACCACATGAGCGCATGTTCAACCATCCTAGACGCTCGTTCAACGGATGCTGTATGCCGACATGGTTGACTAAACCTGAACCAGTTTTAATGAAGAACCATATTCGAGCAACGAAGTACGACCCTCTAGTGGAAGAAGTGGAGCTATTGGAATCAAACCCTGAGTATGCACACATCAGATTCCCCGATGGAAGAGAGACAACTATTTCGACTCGGCACCTAGCCCCACCTGGAGAATCCTTCATACGATCAGAAAATTGTACCAATGAAACTCCAGTTTTAGAAAACAACTCGAAGACTACAGAGATGAACTCTCCGACTACAGATAGCCCAACTGAAGACGAATTAGTCCAAGGTCTAAATGGAAGCCCAGCGACAGTGAATCGCCCAATCCGTGAAAAACGACCACCTGGTTATCTCAAGGACTTTATTACTTTTTAGAGATGGGGTGAATAAGGAAATGATAAGCTTCTAATATTTATTATAATCATATGTTTAAATTAAATATTATGATTACCTCCTAATATTTATTTAAACATGTGTTTGAATGTTCATACAAAAAATGGTTTACTATTTATACCCATGTAAAGTTCTTTGTTTATTAAAACCTTTTGATTTGGTAGTAATTTCTTTATGATTTACAACAGTACTCATAAAAGCCTTACAAAGAGGTTCTATTTTAATAATGAAGAAGGGTTTTTGGCTTAAAAATGATT
Organism: Aelia acuminata; assembly: GCA_911387785.2. Lineage (NCBI taxonomy): Eukaryota > Metazoa > Arthropoda > Insecta > Hemiptera > Pentatomidae > Aelia > Aelia acuminata. The sequence goes on along the minus strand of OU426978.1, from coordinate 108,425,659 downwards.
TCGTATTGTATTCTGCCCTACAATCCGCTAGCGAGTAATGGCCTCCAGATGCCACGGTCTTGGACAGTCACTTTCCAGTTCGGAGTCCTGAGCAGGCCCTGGTTTAAAGTAATCATTTGGTGATAAAAATTAACTGGCAGCCTTAATGTGAAAAAGACCCTTTGTTTGTAGGGAAGCAGCTTTATCCCCTTTCAAATAATATTGCTTCTCAGTCGGGGTCTGAGGCCAAAAGAAGCGCCTGTTAGCGGCAATTATTCGGCTGCTTAGCTCAGCAGAGATGTCGTTGTCTGAGCTCACCTGTGTTCCCAGCTTTGTTAACTCAACCACTTATCAAATGGATAATATCTAAAGCTCACCTGCTCTCCCATCTCTGCACGCGGGCCACTGACCATGTTTACGAAAAAGCACGTGTTTTGCAACAGTGATGCTCCTGAGATAACATCGCATTAAAAAAAATTATGATGAGCAGGTCAGCTGACATAGTAGTACGTGGGCCAGACCCCCCTACCTTGCACTCCCCCTCACACATCCCTATAAATTGCATATCGTTGTATTCCTTGTGATAAAAGATTAAGAAAAAGCCAACGTTCCCAGAAAAAAAGTGGCCGCACTAACCCAAAATGGCTTTTAAACATGGCGGAATGACGAATTTGATTTTAGTTCGTATTTTGATTACTGACTTTCACCATTATTCTTAATTTCGCTATAACTGGTCTTTTATTAAAGCTAGATGGTTCTAGATTCAGAATAAATAAACAAAATTACTAAAATAATTAGTCTAGACCTAATAAAATACCTTTACAGTCAATTTTTTGCAAGTCATTTGCATAAAAGTTTTAATTCCAAGTTAATTTGTGATTAAACGGTCATCATTATCGAAAAGCGCCCTGAAATAAAACATCTGAAGCAATTATTGTTCTTAAAAAATCACTGGTCAAATTTCAAAATATATCAACTAGGTTCATAGAAAACGGATCTAAGCGGTGAAAAGGCGCCAGTGACTCAGCGGCTTTAGGATATTATTTTGATTGTATAATCGAGCCTATGTAACTGCAAGTATTTAATTGACAGTAAAAATAATATAACTTTTTTTTTTCTTATATAAATCTGATAAATAAAGGATATAAATATGATTAAAAATAATTAATTAGTCGCAGATTGCGCATTATCTAAACCTCACTTATATTGACATAAACTTGTTATCTTGAAATGTAATAATAATATCTCATGTGTTACGTTAAAAAAAAATATTAATTGGTTATAAATAAATAAAACAATCGTAACAAGAAAGGTGGTAGCTCAGTGGAGACGGGCGGGTTCTTTAATGACTAGTGAATAAAAAAAATTGAAATAAATTAAGGGGCGCCACGCTATTTATTTTAAGGAAATAGCGAAAACCTAAAGCAATCTGAATAAAAAAAAAATAATTTAAATTTAATAAGTGAAGATTACCTTAAAATCTCGGAGAGGGCTGTACATAAAATACAATTTGCAATTTACACTTATGAACTACTTAATGGTAAGTTAAAAAGAAATTGAACAAAACAAATTAAACTCAAATAAAAAAACTTTTAATTAACACTATATTTACACTACGATATTAAAAATAAAATTTACTCACAATCTCTGTAGTCAGGCCTGATCAAAATCTAACTCTATTCACACAACTAGAAACAATTTAAACTTATAACTATACATTAAAAAAACAAGGTTTAACAAAGAAATTAAAAGAAAAATATCTCCAGTCTGTTCTCTTAACTCGCCTGTCTTCTCGTAGCTTTGTTGCCAGTAGCCACTCGGCTTGGCGATTCTCGTCACCGGAATCTCTTCCGTGAACGCCACTATTCTTCAATTCTCTGATATTTAGCGGTATAGACCACAACTACGTTAATCACTAAAACAGTCTCATTTTATCATCACACGTCGAACGCTAGCGAACATCTCTATTTTCCTTCGTTGTTTCTTAAAAAAACAAATGCCTTAATAACAGCTGTTTTTCAATTAATTACTTCGGTCCCGTCTCTTCTTTTAAAATAAAACATAACTATTTTTATAGCTAAATAAAAAAAATATTATATCAATAAAAAACTAATACAATGCTTTTAAAACAACACATATTTTAATTATATACAAAAATATATTAAGCCCTCTTCGATTATTACTTCATGAGTTTTATTAAATAAAAAAAAAATTTTTTTTTTGTTTATTTATTTTTCGTTACAAACTCTCCCCCTCCCTACCAAAAAATTTTTTTTTTTTTTTTTTTTTTTTTTTTTTTTTTTTTTTTTAATGCTTGAATCTTAAGTCTTAGGTAGGATGAGGTTTTAGATCTTTGACATGCCAAGTTCCTAAGGGATGACCCTGTAGATCTTCTAGCACGTATAATAAATTTCCTTGTTTTGCTCTGATTCTACATTTCTCATATAGAGGTGCCAATTTATTAGAAAAGTTCTTTGGAGCATCCGAAAGGGTTTGGGTCTTCTTCCACACTAAATCTCCAGCTTGTAGATCCACGTTCCTTCTCCGAAGATTATAATGGTGCCTGCTTTTCTCGTATGATTGCCGTAGACGCTCAACCACTTCTTCATATATTACTGGCATCATGTTGAACTTCTGTGCGTAAGCCTTTCGATCTCCCATTTCCGGAACATTATCTGAAGCAATGGAATGCTCGTACTCGTCGCCTGAACGTGGTAACTCTCGTCCAAAATTCAAATAAGCTGGTGAATAACCGGTAACCTCATGTACCGCAGTCTGCATAGCAAAAGCCAACTTGTGTAGATCCTTATCCCAGTGCTTATGATTGTCTTTCACATAGGAAGCTAGGAGTGTCTTTATCACTCGATTTGGACGCTCCATCGGATTAGCCTGTGGATGATAGACTGGGGTGAACCACAATTTAACAGCATATTCTCGGGCTTTCTTTTTTAAAATATTGCTCCTGAATTGAGGGCCGTTATCACATATAATAATTTGGGGAACCCCGAACTTAAGAAAGACCTCTCTTTCTAAAGTTTTGGCCACCACTTCGGCTGTCGATTTTGAAATTGGTACTATGATGCTGTATTTAGTGAAGCAGTCGGTAAACGCTAATATGAACCTTTTCCGGTTTGAAGACATAGGAAACGGCCCCATTATATCTGCCGAAACCATTTGCCAAGGTTGGGTAACTACTCGCTGTTTCCCCATTAGGCCCGCAGGCTTAGTCTGTAATGGCTTATTCGCCAAGCACACTTCACATTTCCGTACGTACCTGGTTACATCGGTTGCCATGCCAGGCCAATAGTAGTACTCCTTTACCCGCTGCAAGGTTTTGAAACATCCCAAATGTCCTGCAATTTCTTTATCATGACATTCCCAGATCGCTTCCCTACGTTTTTGTTTAGGAACTACTAATTTCCACTTGTTGCTATCTCCTACCATTTTCCGGTTATTATTAACAAGCTTCCATAGAGTTTGATTAACAATCCTCCAATCCGCATATTTCGATGGATTCTCTTCTACTTGTTTAATCATCCGCTGATACCACGCGTCCTCTATTGGTTCTCCAATATCAATTCTGGCTATCGGGAATTCGTAAGTCCGTGACAACGCATCGGCTGCAGCGTTTTGTTTGCCGGGACGGTGTACGATAGTGAATTGGTGTTGCTGCAGTTTTAGTGCCCACCTAGCCAGCCGACCTTGAGGGTCGCGAAGACTATTCAACCATTTTAAGGCAATGTGGTCAGTAATAACTGTAAAATCCATCCCTTCCAAATAAGGCCGAAACTTCTCTATTGCCCAGAGAACTGCTAGGCACTCTTGCTCAGTTACACTGTATTTCCTCTCGGCTGTGGTCAAACTTCGGCTCGCATAAGCTATGACCCGATCTCCTTCTGGGTATTCTTGGTAAAGAATAGCCCCTAATCCTGTTTTAGAGGCATCGGTTTGTAGGAAGAATCGCTTACTGAAGTCAGGACATGCTAACACAGGTGCTGTGACAAGCTTCTCCTTCAGTAATCTGAACGCTTCTTCTTGTTCTTGTCCCCATTTCCATCTCTTGTTTTTCTTCAGTAGATCCGATAGCGGTGAAGTTAGAGTCGAGAAATTAGGGACAAAGCGGCGATACCAGGATGAAAGCCCTATAAACTGTCTCACTTGCTTTACGTTCTTAGGTGCTGGGTAGTTTAATATCGCCTCAATCTTTCCCGGATCAACTTGTAGGCCGTTCTCATTTACCACATATCCCAGAAACTTTAGTTCCTCTCTGCAAAATTGACTTTTCTCCCAATTCACCGTTAAGTTGGCTGAGCTCAATCTTTCTAAGACCTTCTCCAATGTTTCTATGTGGGAATCGAAGTCTGATGAGACCACAATGATGTCATCCAAGTAAACAAAGATATTTGGTTCTAAATCTGCTCTCAAAACATCGTCAATCAGTCTTTGCCACGTCGCTGGTGCATTATGCAGTCCAAAAGGCATTCTACAAAAATGGAAGAGGCCGCGGTTGGGAACAGTAAAAGCTGTCTTTTCCTTGCTTTCAGCAGCCATTGGTATCTGCCAGTATGCGCTCTTTATGTCGATGGAAGAAAGTATCTTGGCATCACGTAACCTATCCAATATATTCGAAATGTAGGGCAGCGGGTAGGCGTCTCTTTTAGTCACGGCATTTAACTGACGATAATCCACGCAAAAACGGTAGGATCCATCGGGTTTCTTCACTAAAACAACAGGTGACGACCAAGCACTCTGTGACGGCTCTACAATTCCTTCTACGAGCATTTCATCGAGCTCCTTATTTATGATATCTTGGATCTTTGGTGAAACAGGGTAGTAACGCTGTTTGACTGGCTTACTATCACCGGTATTTATTTCGTGCTCTACCCTGCTTGTACATCCTAACTTTGATGGTCGGATATTTCGCCAATGTCCGATAAGCCGATTTAAGGTTTCTTCCTGTTTCTGCGTAAGATTCGGTCTAGTTAGGACAGCAGGGCCATTCTGTGACACAGCTAAACATTCTTCTGTTGGAGCAAAGTGCCACATATTTTTCGATATGTCTGGAACCAATCTAAATTTATTCCAGAAGTCGATGCCCAATATAAGTTCATCCACCAAGTTGGAAACTACCAAAAATTGGATAATTTTCATTTTACCTTCCAACTTCACTGGCACGTTTACGCTTCCAAAAACGTTGAGCGCGGTGCCTCCAGCAGCATTTATTTGAATTTTGGGTTTTTTGTGTAGCTTTATACCCAGCCGCGAAAAACGTTTCCAGCATTCCTCACTCATCAATGACCTTGAAGCCCCAGAATCCAGCAGTCCAGTTTCTATTCTTCCCAGAATGTTGACTGTTAAATACGGCCTTCGATCCTGTTCATTTGCTGGATGTCTAAGAATTTTCCATTTCTTTCCAGCGAAAACTTCTTCCACAATCGACAACCACTCTACCCACTCAGCTTTCGTCGTGGAATTCGGGCTTCGTCCAGGCTCCCTTCCACTTAGGCCTGACCCCCTTGATCGTTTCCCTGGTTGGTGGTATTACAACGTTTACATGTCTTTCTATCCGCATCCCTTAGGCCACAACCTGTACAGAATTTGGTTTTTACTGAGCGACACTTTTTGAACGAATGATTGGTCCCTCCACAGTTCCAACAGCGAAATGTGTAATTGGGTTTAGCCAAGGCTTCTACAACCATCTTCGATTCTGCTACTGTGTCGTCTTGATTAAGTTGTTTCCTCGTTGGCGGGCGATAGGCCAAGTCGGGTTCGAGTAATCCTTTACTATCTGGTGGCGGTCGATATTCGTTCATTCTCCACCTTACTTCTTCAATCTGCCGACCGATTATTACTAACTCCTTCAATGTTGTTACTTGGTGCAAAGCCATCCTTTCCAAGTAGAGGGGGTTCAAATTCTTCTTAATGATATTCAACATTTGGTCTTCCGTAGGCATAGTTGGTAAACGGTTAAAATAATTCTTCATAACTGCCACGAATGTACCCATCGATTCTGCATGTCCTTGAGTTCTTCTCTTTATTTCTTCCCAAAGGCGATCCTCATAGTCTAAAGGTGTATATTCGGCTTTCAATTCTGAGATAAGTTCAGCCCACGTTGTTACTTCTTTCCGTACAGCTCGAAACCAAATCAGTGCTGGTCCTTTAAACAAGTCGTACGCAGCCCTAAAAAGTTCTTCATGAGTAGTATTCCTTGCCAAACTTAACTCCTCTACAGTCTCTAAAAACGCATGGACACTGAGACCTTCCCCATCGCCTGTGAAGTGAATTCCCCAATCTCTTATGGGAGTTTCAGTTCTTCTGATCACGTACTTAGTTCCATTAGGAGCAACGTCTGACTCCGACTCAACGGTCGTTACCGGCTTCTTTGTATCTTCGGTTGATTCGGTAATCACTGATTGTACACTACCCTCCTGAGACTTTCCGGGATTTGGGTTTTCAAAGTGGGATTCTGAAACAGGAGGTTGCCCACTCAATTTTTCTTCCAGTTCCTCAAATAATAGAAGGCATTTTGAAATTGCTTCTGACTTCCTCTCCGTTTCGATGGTGTCTTTCGTTGTTATCCGGTTTAGTCTATTAATCAAATGTTGAAGACCTGTATCGATTTTATCTATATCCCCGGTAGAACTAGAGGATGGGAGAACAGAAATCTTGTTCTCAACAGTGGCAATTTTCTCTTCACACACGCTTAATTCTTCCGTAGGAGAAAGGTCAACTACCGGAGCAACATATTTTCCTGCACTCTCTAGTTTAAAGACGGTCCGAAGTCTTTTCCTCATATCTTCTACAGTAGATATTCCAACTATCCCCCGAATCCTTAATTCGTATTCAAGCTCGTCCTTTAACAACCTATCGACCTTCATCTTTATGATTTCAAAAGAACCAAATAAAAATTATACTACTTTTTCTTAGCAGATAAAATAAAAAAAATTCAATATTAGGACAAAAAAATAATTTTATTTAAAAATCACTAAATCAATATTAAATTAAGCATCTATCTAATCACTTATAGTCCCTGTTCGGGCGCCATTTTGTTACGTTAAAAATAAATATTAATTGGTTATAAATAAATAAAACAATCGTAACAAGAAAGGTGGTAGCTCAGTGGAGACGGGCGGGTTCTTTAATGACTAGTGAATAAAAAAAATTGAAATAAATTAAGGGGCGCCACGCTATTTATTTTAAGGAAATAGCGAAAACCTAAAGCAATCTGAATAAAAAAAAAATAATTTAAATTTAATAAGTGAAGATTACCTTAAAATCTCGGAGAGGGCTGTACATAAAATACAATTTGCAATTTACACTTATGAACTACTTAATGGTAAGTTAAAAAGAAATTGAACAAAACAAATTAAACTCAAATAAAAAAACTTTTAATTAACACTATATTTACACTACGATATTAAAAATAAAATTTACTCACAATCTCTGTAGTCAGGCCTGATCAAAATCTAACTCTATTCACACAACTAGAAACAATTTAAACTTATAACTATACATTAAAAAAACAAGGTTTAACAAAGAAATTAAAAGAAAAATATCTCCAGTCTGTTCTCTTAACTCGCCTGTCTTCTCGTAGCTTTGTTGCCAGTAGCCACTCGGCTTGGCGATTCTCGTCACCGGAATCTCTTCCGTGAACGCCACTATTCTTCAATTCTCTGATATTTAGCGGTATAGACCACAACTACGTTAATCACTAAAACAGTCTCATTTTATCATCACACGTCGAACGCTAGCGAACATCTCCTCTATTTTCCTTCGTTGTTTCTTAAAAAAACAAATGCCTTAATAACAGCTGTTTTTCAATTAATTACTTCGGTCCCGTCTCTTCTTTTAAAATAAAACATAACTATTTTTATAGCTAAATAAAAAAAATATTATATCAATAAAAAACTAATACAATGCTTTTAAAACAACACATATTTTAATTATATACAAAAATATATTAAGCCCTCTTCGATTATTACTTCATGAGTTTTATTAAATAAAAAAAAATTTTTTTTTTTGTTTATTTATTTTTCGTTACACATGATCGAGCAATAATAAATAAATATAATAAGTTTAATAATAACATACATATACATATAATTCCTAGTATGAGAATTGAACGATGTGGCAGAGGACTGGATGCCTGGATGCATGGATGACTGGAATTTACACTTTTATGCAAGTGACTTGCAAACAATTGAATTTAAAGGTATTTTATGTTGTCTAGACTAATTATTTTAGTAATTTTGTTTATTTATTCTGAATATAGAATCATCTAGCTTTAATAAAAGACCAGTTATGGCGAAATTAAGCATAATAGTGAAAGTCAGTAATAAAAAAACGAACTAAAATCAAATTCGTCATTCCGCCATGTTTAAACGCCATTTAGGGTTAGTGCAGCCACTTTTTTTTTCTCGGAACATTGGTTTCTCTCAATCTTTTATCACAAGGAACACAACGATATGCAATTTATTGGGATGTGGGGGGGGGGGGGGGGGGTTCACGGTAGGGGGGTCTGGCCTGTATAGGAGGTAGAGAAATTGGAATAGAATGAATTCGAAATGTGCTGATTTTAATAATTTTATCTAGTGAAGATCCGTAGAGACCAGGTGCTTATACCAGAACCTTATTCTATTTTTTTTTATAACTAGCTGGGGTACCCGGTGATGAGTAAGCGATTATCGATTATATTTCAGAAATGATAGGTTACCTATTATCAAATATGTTTACTCCTTACTTTTGTAAAATAATAGGAATCATGAGCATTTGCATAAATTTTAAAATTGTAATTATAACTTATGTTGGCTAATATTAGTCTATTATATAAAATAAAAACAATTCCTTTGTCCCTTATTTAAAATTTGGCATCCCTAGTCGGGATAATAGTAGAAAAGAATTTTGGTTTATTCTCCCGTTGAAGAAAAGATGAATTTAGCAGAAACGAAACTTTGTAGCTTTAAACTTGAGAGGAAGCAGGTGAGGAGAACATTCTCTTCTAATTTAAATAAGCTTAATGAAGTTCTACAGGGTGAGGATAAACAGAAAGTACAATTATACATCTCTCGGTTAAAAGACAATGCCGAAAGGTTATTATTAGTAGTTCGTGCTATTAGAGCGTTTATATTCGATTTAGATTAAGATGAAAATGAAGTAGAGACCGAATTTGATACTGCGGAATCTTACAGAGAAAATTATTTACAAGCTCGACATACTGTAGATATAAAAGGGCGATATGATAATTCGGATAAACTAGAAAGTTCTAATATAAAAAATTAGTGCGGTGCGCGCATCACAAAACTTTCACTTACACCCTTCTTTTTTGACTAAAATATACTGTTTTTTTTTTGTTTTTTTTTTAAATGGCGTACATAAGTGCAACTGGAGAGGGAGCAATAAACTTCTTTCGCGATGAAAATTGTTTTCTTTATTATTGGAAAGTGGGGTAAGTAATTCACACAACGGTATACCAAGAATGAAGTTGATCCCCTTTTACTCTAGAACTTCGTACTTTCCAAGAATTCGTTTGAATTATTTTTCATAGATAAATATATATTTAGGAGATCATAGAAATAATAATCGAGTTTCAGACTGAACGATCATGTTTTTCGAGGATATATCGTAAAGAAGAATCGAAAAGGGTTCATCACAACGCCCAATATTAAATTGGAACTAAATTTTCAATTGTTAGCACCTTATAGTACAGGAGCCAGATGCAAAAAATCTCACCAATAGAACATACACCTACATATTTCAGCATAGTTAGAAACAAGAGAGTTAAGTGCGAAATCGACCGTCTGGCAGCGATAAAATTCTTACTAATGCCTTAAAAATGAATTTGAATAATTAATGTTTTCACAAAAATTCACCCATAAAACATACGGCTGGAATATGGCTTAATCGTTAGGATTTTATTTCTATAGAAAGGAAAAAATCGTCTGGCAGCGATAAAACTCTTACTAGTGCCTGCCAGACGCGCCCGAGCGGTGCGCGAGAATCACAAAAACTCACCCATAAAACATACGATTCATTCTTGTGCCAACTGATTCAAAAAGGTTCCTAAACACGAAATTCGGTCGTCTGGCTGGTTAAAAATCCTTACTAATACCCGCTACACGCGTTTATAAGTCAAAATATCGTACCAATCCAGGTGAACATTAGCGTTGGTTTTCCATTTAATTATATTTATGAGCATTTCTAAATGTTCTTAGAAATAATTTTTGGGGCCCTAACATTCAGATTTAGCGAAAATAATTATTACTATCGACGCTAATTATTTATATCAGAGTTTAAAAGCAGGAAATGCATACTTCCAAGCATTATTTCTTGGGACGACGAGGAGTTATTGTCCAGTCGATGTATTTTTTTTTGCCCCAAAATAACTTCCTGTATGATCATTGATTAGTCAATGTGAATATATAAATATGATGTAAGCAAATTCTTTGTAGTAATTACGTCACCTTTTAAGAGTTTATTTTTATTAATTTGTCATATTTTTGTAGATTTTATGTTTAAAGTGTTTAATTATAAGTATTTCTTTGAGTAGATTTAATGTAAAAATTTTCATTGTGCCATAAAAAGAAATTTCGTTCTAAACATATTAAAAAAACAAAAACAAACTTTTTTTATTATGAAATATGAAAAACCGGAATCATTCACCTTGTTATTATGCAAACCTTATTATAAAATACCAAAAACGGAATTAAAGCAATAATCGTTGTAGGAAAATAAAAACCGTATATATTATGAATATAAGAAACGAGTTTTATTTAACACCAAAAAGACAAACATATTAAAAAATTCGATATAACATAAAACACAAAATAACATATAACAAAATAGATATAGAAATGAAATTAGAAGAAAGTCAAATTGAATATTCGCCATCTATCATAATCAGCATAAATGCATTGTGAGGAAGTGTGGAGGACCAAGTTTCTAAAGCACAGCCTGCATTTTGCGCTTTCTCTGGTTGCAATTTTACAGGACAGTAATTTTTTGCCCCCAGAAACACTGAGGACTTAGGTATATTTAAAAATTGCAGTGCATATCACATGCGGATAAAGAAAGAAATTAGAAGAAAGTCAAAATGTGTGAAGGGGTCCAAAGTTCTTAAGCCTGCATTTCACGATTTCTCCGGTTAAAATTTAACAGAACAGAAAAAACCTAAACCAGTACATTTTAAGGAATTGCTAAGAAAATAAAAATTACATCTATTAAGTACATAAGAAACGATTTTCATTGATCATCAAAATATAAACAAAATTAAAATTAAAATTAAAAAATTGCACTCCTTTTCACATAAGGATTGAAATGAAACGAAATCACAAAGAAATGAATGTCAAAATAAATATTCGAATATTTCATCTCCATATTACCGATTTGGCCATCAATTTCTTGTGTTTCTTTTGGGTTAATACGATTATAAGCAAAGAGGTCCTGGATATCTTAAGAAGAAAAAGCGTGCTATGCAGGCAGCGGTTTTGGAATTAGTTATTTAAAAATCCAAAGCTCTAAGGAATTTTCTACATCTTGTTCAACGAACATTCTATCTTCAATTGATCGAATAGGTAGAGTTTGTCTGCCCTTTATATGGTGTTAACTGCTTCTCTTTTGATTAAACATTGATTATTATACAAAAGAGAATATGAATTGAGAGGTGTGTTTTCATCAACAAAGTTACAAAGAGTAGTTGTTATATCAGCGTAGCCCTAATGTTACTCAGTTCTTCTTAACAAAATCAAATAAAAAAATGTACGTTGATGAAGTTTGGTACGAGGCCAATATTATATCTAGATAGGTAATTAAACATGAACAACACATCCGTCTTTTAACACTATTTATTACATAATACAATAAAAACTTTACATCGTTGAACAGATAACCTCATGCGGCAGGTAATCCCCAAAAAGGGCGGGACCAGATACCCGATCACTCCTAATCGATACAATCGATACACAACAGTCTCCCACACTTATTAAAATAATTATATAATTATGACATGCGTATATCAAGGGATAAATTGAGTAACATATTCTTGGAGTCTTCTTGGGGGCCTCCGTTCTCTGCTTGATCGTCTTAGAATGGGATGTGGCTCGGCCCTACGATGTTCTTGTTGTTGCTGCGGGGGGGTCGATGGTCTTGGTTCTGGCTGGAAGTCTTCTGGGAGGTTGCTTCTTGATTCGACATCATTGGTTGGATTCTTGGGGTGTAGAGTGAACATAACTCTCTTCTTGGGTTTGGTTTCGCTCGCAATGAAAAGCAATTGATTGATATGCCTCTTCAGGCTATATCCATTAATGTCGAGTTTGACTATGTAGTGGAGCTTCCCAATTTTTTGGATTACGGTTCCGAGTATCCATGTTGGTTTTCCAGTGTGGGGGTACCATCTTGCTTGTATGCGATCTCCCACACTTAGTTGACGTGTACCCTGAGTGGTGCTGGGAAAAGCTGGTGTTTGTGGGGGTGGTTTCAGCAGATCTAATTTAATCCGTATTCTACGTTGTAGGTACAATTCCGATGGTGATTTCCCACATGCTAGCGGGGTCGACCTGTATCGCATTAAGATTTCTTGGACTTTTCTTTGGAGGGGTAACGTAGAACAAGACATAGCCTGTAATTTCTGTTTAAAAGTTTGAATATTGCGTTCTCCGATTCCGTTTGTGGCGGGATGGCCTGGTGCTATGAACTTTTGTTGAATGCCATGTTGTGTGCAGAATTTGAGAAATGCTTCGCTTTTGAATATTGTTGCATTATCCGACACTAGGACTCTTGGTAGACCGTGGGTTGAGAATATATCTTGAAGGTATTGAATGGTTGAATCTGTTGTTGGTGCATTCTTGGAGAACCGGATTTCTAGCCAGCGGGACTTAGCGTCCACTAAAAGAAAGAAGTGGTGGTTTTGGAATGGCCCCGCATAGTCCATATGAACCCTATCAAAATTCTCTGTGGGCTCATCCCAGTGATGTATTGGAGCTTTGGGAGGATTTTTTCTGATTCGTCCGCATGCCTGACAAGTTCTGACGAGATTTTCAATGTCTTTGTCTAGATTTTTCCAGTAAACATATTGACGGGATAACTGCTTCATTTTTACAACCCCTGCGTGTGTGTGATGAAGTTCGTTAAGAACTGCTTGCTGTAATGATGTTGGAACGACTACTCGTTGTCCTTTTAAATCCTCCAAAATTATGCCATTTTGCAGATAGAGTTCAGTGTTATTGTTTTCACCCTTCAAAAGGTCTGATTTAATTCTAGATAGTTGCTCATCTCGTGAGGTTTCTTCAGCGAGGGTTTTGTAGTTGATCGTATCGTTGGAAATAGTGTAAATGGTTTCATTAGAAATTAACGAGACTTCTTCTTCAATATTCTGTTCCATTTGGGACATATTTTCTTGGATAGGGGATCTTGAAAGAAAATCGGCGTGTAAATTTTCTTCTGCCTTTTTATGTTCAATTTGGTAGTCAAAATTTGTGAGCCAGGTTGCGTAGCGTAGAAGTCTTGCGGACGTCATTGCTGGAAGGTGTGCATTCTCGTGCAGAATGTGGGTCAGTGGCCGATTATCGGTATATAGGGTAAACTTTCTGCCATAAATATAATAATAGAATTTCTTGAGAGCAAAAACGATTGACAAGGCTTCTCTGTCTAGTTGGCTATAGTTCATCTCGGTTTTGGTCAATGCACGTGATGCGAAGGCAATAGGTTTTTCTATGCCATTTATGGTGTGTGAGAGTACTCCTGCTACCCCGGTTGGTGAGGCGTCGCAAGCTACCGAGAGAGGAAGATCTGGACTAAAGGGTGTTAAGACTCTATCACTAGAAATTTCATTTTTCAATTGTGTAAACGCTGATTCACATCTAGAAGACCAGTAGAATTTTTTTTGCTTTTGTAAAAGTAATCTCAATGGGTACGTTAGTGTTGAAATATTTGGAATAAATTTTGCATAATAGGTCACCATGCCCAAAAACCTCTTGACGTCGTCTTGATTTGCTGGTCTTGGTGCCTTCATAATGGCCATGACTTTAGCTGGATCTTTCGAAATTTTACCTTGCTCGAATACATAACCTAAGTATTGAATTTTGGTTTTGAATAGTTCACACTTTTCTCTATTGAGGTGTAAATCAAACTCTTTTAGTCTGTCGAGGCAGGCAATCAAATTTGTATAGCAGTCCTCTCTTGTTTTCCCATGAACTATGATGTTATCGAAGTATGTTGTGACCCCTTGCAGGCCTGATAGGACTTTGTCCATGATAAGATGGAATTCATTTGGTGCGGTTTTGATGCCAAAAGAGAGACGGTTAACTGTATAGGTTCCTTTATGAGTAATGATTGTTTGAATCTTTGCGCTTTCTTGGTCGACTGGGACCTGGAGGTATGCTTTAAATAAATCCAGTGAGCAATAATATGTGGAACTATTGAGTGCTGTGAGAAGGTCATCAATTCTTGGTATAGGATAATGTGCGTCCTGAAGTTGAGGGTTTACTCCCACCTTATAATCGACACATAGGCGTACTTTACCATTTGCCTTGGGGACAATAACTAGGGGGGAAGCCCAGTCACTCTCTTGGACTTTTGAAATAATGTTTTGCTTTTCTAGTGTCTCGAGTTCTTGCTCTACTTCTGCTTTCAGGGCTTGTGGTACCTCTCTAGCCTTGAAAGCTATGGGTTTTGCGTTGTTTCGCAATTTAAGGGAAATCTTGAAGTTTTTGCAGCAGCCCACCGTTTGTTGAAATATCTCTGGGTATCTGTTAAGGATCACATTTTCGACGTTGTCGGGAATTATTGAATTTATTGAATTATTGTTGATTTTTCCAACATCGATGTCTTGTAAATGAATATTTAGGTGTCTGATCCAGGAACGGCCCAGAAGTGGGGAAAACTTATCTGAAACTACGTAGAGTGTCTCTGTTGATTTTATGTCCTTATATTGAACCTCTACTTCTGCTACTCCAATGGGTGCGAAAATACCTGAGGTGTACGAGCGAAATCGGATGCTGGTATCTCTAAGTTTCTTATTAAGATTCAGTCGATTAAAATTTGATTCATTTAACAGTGTTTGTCCTGCTCCGGAATTTACTTCAAATTGTTGAATTATATTGTTGATTTTTACTTGAACGAAATACTTCTGTGTGTCTAGATTCTGACTGTTTATTTCATATATTGTGTATTGATCATGGAGGAATGAGTCTTCTTCTGAGTCTACTGACTGCACTTCCTTTTTTTCTGACATTAATCTTTTTAGACACACTTTTTCGACATGTCCCGACTTCTCACAGTATTGACATTTTAATTTAGTCGGAGTAACTTTGCAATTTTTTGAATTGTGATTATTTCTACCACATTTTAAACAAAGCCCTTCAATTCCCAGGTGTTTTAAATTAAGGCGTGTATGTCTTGAATTTGATTTATCTCTAGGTTTTGAATTATAATTATTTTGACTCCCCCTACGTGGTCTCGAAAGTCTATGTACACTGTCATTTTCTGAATTATTTTCTGTGGATATATCGAATTGTTGGCTTGCCAAGTACGATGCTTCTAAGGTTTGTGCCTTTGAGACAGCGTCGGAAAATGTTTTTGAGTCATCCAAAAGAAGTTGGTGGCGTATGTCTTGGTTAGAGAGGGCTCTGATAAACTGGGAGTGTAGAAAAAGATCTGCCACAGACTTCACATTCACATTTGAAGCTGCATGCAGGAATGTATTTTCGTAATTGGGTGACAAAATCTTGGATAGATTGGTTAGGTGCTTGTTTTTGTGATAGAAACTTGTGTCTTTCAACTAAAATATTTTTTTTCTCAGTAAGTTGGTCGTCAAGTGTTTTAATGATTTCATCAAATGTTAATGTATTGAGTTCTTTTGGTGCTACTGATAGTTTGAGCAACTCGAAATATTCAGGGCCAATGCTATATAAAAGAATTGTTTTAGCTGAGTCTTTGTCTGACGCTAGGCCTTTTAGGGCAAGAAAGTTGTCAAACCGTTCTTTGTATTGTTGAAAGGATTCCGTATTTTTATCAAAAGTATCAAATTTACTTACATTATGTTGAGGAAGTGTTGAAGAAGCGCTTTGATTTATGGACGAGAATTTTTCTAGCATGGCTGAAAATTGCTGCTGCTGTTGTTGCAAAAACTGGGTGAATTGATCAGCGTTCATTTTTCTTGGTTGACAATAAACTTTGAGATTAGAGTGTCCGTTTTCTCTGTGTTTATCCTCGTCGCCACTTTATTATATCTAGATAGGTAATTAAACATGAACAACACATCCGTCTTTTAACACTATTTATTACATAATACAATAAAAACTTTACATCGTTGAACAGATAACCTCATGCGGCAGGTAATCCCCAAAAAGGGCGGGACCAGATACCCGATCACTCCTAATCGATACAATCGATACACAACAGCCAATAAGGCGATAAGGCCCCAACAAAACACTGAGGACTTAGGCATATTAAAAAATTGAACTGCATATGAGGAAGCGGATAAAGAAATGAAATTAGAAGAAAGTCAACATAAATATTCGCCATCAATCGTAATCAACACAAATGCATAAAAAGTGAGGGATCCAAATATCAAAACGGCAGCCTGCATAGCACGCTTTTTCTTCTTAAGATATCCAGGACCTCTTTGCTTATAATCCTTTATAATAAGGTTTGCATAATAATAAGTTGAATGATTCCGGTTTTTCATATTTCATAATAAAAAAAGTTTGTTTTTGTTTTTTAATATGTTTAGAACAAAATTTATGGCACAATGAAAATTTTTACATTAAATCTACTCAAAGAAATACTTATAATTAAACACTTTAAACATAAAATCTACAAAAATGTGACAAATTAATAAAAATAAACTCTTAAAAGGTGACGTAATTACTACAAAGAATTTGCTTACAACATCATATTTATATATTCACATTGACTAATCAATGATCATACAGGAAGTTATTTTGGGGCAAAAAAAATACATCGACTGGACAATAACTCCTCGTCGTCCCAGGAAATACTGCTTGGAAGTATACATTTCCTGCTTTTAAACTCTGATATAAATAATTAGCATAGATAGTAATAATTATTTTCGCTAAATCTGAATCTTAGGGCCCCAAAAATTATTTCTAAGAACATTTAGAAATGCTCATAAATAAAATTAAATGGAAAAACAACGCTAATGTTCACCTGGATTGGTACGATCTTTTGACTTATAAACGCGTCTGGCGGGTATTAGTAAGAATTTTTAACCAGCCAGACGACCGAATTTCGTGTTTAGAAACCTTTTTGAATCAGTTGGCACAAGAATGAATCGTATGTTTTATGGGTGAGTTTTTGTGATTCTCGGGCACCGCTCGCGCGCGTCTGGCAGGCACTAGTAAGAGTTTTATCGCTGCCAGACGATTTTTCCCTTTCTATAGAAATAAAAACCTAACGATTAAGCCATATTCCAGCCGTATGTTTTATGGGTGAATTTTTGTGAAAAAATTAATTATTCAAATTAATTAATCAAATTTTTAAGGCATTATTAAGAATTTTATCGCTGCCAGACGGTCGGTTTTATATTTAACTCTGTTGTTTCTAACTATGCTGAAATTTGTAGGTGTATGTTCTATGGGTGAAATTTTTTGCATCTGGCTCCTGTACTATTAGTATTTTTCAGAAAACGACGGCGATATTTTATCCTTCTAAGGCAGTAACACGTATTAGTACCTTATTAAAGTCAATAGGTAATTAATGGGCCATTCCACGTCAAATCAACACAAAAATATATCACTTTGAACCTCAGCATCTCAGATTTTCTTGAAATTTGGTAAATGTGTACTACCTGTATATACTAGAAAAATTGTCAAATGTTACTGAGATATGTCAACCCGTTTTTGAATTATGGAGGTGCTAAGTCCTCAAAATTAGGTCCAGAAACAGAAAAAATCATGATTAAAAATAGTTGTAGATGTTTTCCAAATTTGACTAGGACTATGAGGTTGGTTTCGTTTAACAGCGCATTTCATGTCATTTTATATGGTATACCACAATCTAAAGGGTTGGTACAAAAGAAATTTTCTTAAAACCAAATTTAAAATTTTCATTTAAATTTTTTCATAAAGGGCAGTTTTAAAAATTTTATATTTTTTTTAAAAATAGGCAATTTTATATCTAATCATAAGAAAAAATATAAAAGTGGGAAGAAAATTGCTTTATTACTAAAAAAAATTAAAAAATAATGATTTGACTAGGACTATGGGATTGGTATCGTTAACAGTTAACAGGTTAACAGCGCATTCCATGCCATTTCATATGATATACAACAATGTATAGGTTGGTACTAATTTACTGTACAAATTTGGAAAACATCTACAGCTATTTTTAATCATAAAATGCTAGATTTATGGAATTTTATCACTAGTTTTCCATTTTTTAGGAACAATGCAATTTTCATCACGCTTTTATATTTTGTTATATAATTAGATATAATACTGCCTATTTAAAAAAAAAATTAAAAATGCCCTTTTTGAGAAAATTGAAATTAAAATTCAAAATTTGGCTTTAAGAAAATTCTCTAGAAACAACCTATATCATTGTTGTATATAAACCTATATCATTGAATACATTGTTGTATATCATATGAAATGGAATGGAATGCGCTGTTAAACGACACCAACCTCATAGTCTTAGTCAAATTTGGAAAACATCTACAGCTATTTTTAATAATGTTTTTTTCTGTTTCTGGACCTAATTTTGGGGGCTTTGCAGGTCCACAATTCAAAAACGGGTTGACATATCTCAGTAATATTTCACAATTTTTCTAGTATATACAAGTAGTACACAAGTACCAAATTTCAAGAAAATCTGAGGTGGTGAAGCTCAAGCCTGTGTTGAATTGACATGGAATGATTCTTATGTGACAACAAGCTCTTAAAACACGCTGACTCTTTTCGCAAGCTCCTTTTCTAGTGAACAATGTTGTTGTTTGTTGTTTAGGGGCAAAGAAACTTCTTGGGTTATTTATGCCCGGTTGTATTGACTTGCTACATTTTTATTTTTTAATTGGAATTATATTTATTTTATTTGCCAATTTTGCTCTTTACAATTTTGTGTTACAGAAATGTTGTATAGTGTGTAGTTACATTTTTGATAACTTAATTTGTTAATTTTATGTAAATAACATATATTTACAGTCACAAGGAAAACAGTGCCAGGTTGTTAATATGATATTTTTCTAAGTTTACAAGTCATAAATTTACTTATTTAGATTGTATCCTTTTTTTTTCTATTGTCTATTTTAGTCATTTCTTCATTTTTTTTTTTTTTTTCATTTTTCTTTTCTAGCAGTATTTTTAATTTTTTTTTTTAATTTTAATTTGTATTTAATTTTTTAAATCTCTTTGTATATCTTCACTTCCTTCAGAAACAAAACAGCCCTATCCAGCACCTCGGTGCCATCTCCCAAGGCCAACTCTACTTTGGGATGTTGTGCTTCTCAAACACTTGCCTGTAGGTGGAACATTCCTCAAAGATATGCGAGACCGTGAGTGTTTGGTTACAATATCTGCAGGATGGTCTTTCTTCCTTAGTCATTAGGTAACCGTGGGTTAACCTGATATGCCCTATCCTCAGTCTGCATATAACCACTTCCTCTCTTCGGCAAGATCTGTAGGATGACCTCCAAGCTGTTGCTCCTTGCTCAATCGTTTTCAGTTTGTTGTTAGTTACTTCGCTCCACATGCATTCCCCATTTTGTTTTACGATTTGTTGTAATGGGCGGAATATTTCTTTGGTACTAAGTGCACAGGATATACTTTCTGGAAGGTTGTGGGCCTTCCTGGCAGCTTCAGCTGCTTTCTCATTTCCACTAATTCCCATGTGGCTAGGTACCCAAAATTTAGGTGATTTTTTTTTTAATTGGTTTAATGTGTGAATGTTTCTAAATATTTTTTGTACTAAGGGGTTGTCAGTGTATATATTGCGTAGGCATTTTAACGAGCTCATTGAGTATGAGCAGATGATGATCGTGTTTGATGGTAGCTGGATGTCGTAATGTAGTGCAAGGGCTATGGCTGTTAATTCGGCTGAGAACACACTGCATTGTTTGTTGAGTTGTATTTCTTTGTAGTTTTACAGTCCCAGAAAGCACAGGCACACGAGTTTTCAAGTTTTGAGCCGTCAGTGTAAATGGTCCATTAGTTGGGGTGTGCCTCTATCAATTCTTTGAACTTTGTTTGGATCTCCGGTACGATAAAATCTGGTTACAATTTTTTTATGATTGTGGACATTGCATGCAAGCTTGGGGCTATCCATGGTGGATTTACTGAAGGTTCTGGTGTTTGGCTTCATCTACATTATTAGGGATGGATATTTCAGTAGCGGATATCACAGACTTATACAGATCCCAGTTGACTTTGTTTATCAGCCACTTAGCTCTTCTTCCTTGCATTGGTGTAGCTCCAAAACTTGTTACTAAAATGGGGAAATGATCACTGGAGAATTGGTCTGGTATCACAGTCCACGTAGTATCTTGGGCCATGTAGTTGGAGCAGACCGCCAGGTCTATGGCAAAAAAGGTTTTATGGGCGTTGCTGAAGAAGGTATTCTCCCCTGTTTTTAAAATATGGAGATTTTCTTCTTCAAAGACTTTTTCCAGTGTCATGCCCCGTGGAGAAGTTCTTTGGGAGCCCCATCTTGTGCAATGTGCGTTCATATCGCCGACAACCAATAGAGGTCTTGGTAGCTGGTTAATTAATGTTTTGAGGTCTACTTCCTTAACTTGTATTCCCGGGGGAAGGTATACATTTAGGTTGGTTATGGGTAGTCTGGTTTTTGTTCTTATTGTGACAGCATGAAGGTTTGTTTGCAGAGGGATGTCAGTTGCTGCTGCCAGCTGATAGCAATTTCTTTTTTGAGGGGATGGCTTATATCGTTTGGCGATAAAATCGCAGCACCCCGGCCTGGGAGGGAAAGTGCCTGCTTGGCCGCTATGTCCGCGAGCTCGTTGCCGACGGTTCCTATGTGGCCCGGTACCCAGATAAAATAAATCGACTTTCCCAAGTTTTCGAGCATATTTAAATAGGCATGGATTTTTATAACGGTTGGATGCCTCGGATAAATATTTTTCATACTTTTTAAAGCACTCAGTGAATCTGTTATTACTATTATTGTCTGGGGGGTTATTGACATAGAGAAGTGGAGGGCTGAGGCTATCGCGTGAAGTTCAGCTGTATATATGCTGCATAACTTATGTAATTTTATTTTATAAGTGGAATCACAGGTTATAAATGAAGATGCTGTAGATCCTTCTGATTTTGAACCATCTGTATATATTAAAAAAGGTTCCGGAAAATTTTGAAGAAGCCTAGAAAGCTTAGTTTTATATTCTGAAGCTGAGGTTTCGTTTTTCGGCATCCGTGACAGGTTTAATATTGTTTTTGGCGGTTTGATTACCCAAGGATGAATGTAATTTTCTGTTTTTTCTAAACGTATTTCTTTGAGAAACGCAATACCTGAGTTTATTCTCTCTGACAAGGGAAGGGTTGAATTTGTTTTCTTTTTAAAAGCTTTGGAGAATTTTGGCTTAAAAATATATCTATGGGTAGGGTGTTGTGTTTGAGGATGCAGCTTGGTTACATAATTTATGGCTAGTTTTTTTCTTCTAAATAAAAGAGGGGGTTCTCCTGCTTCAGAACATAAGCTGAGGACAGGGCTAGTTCGAAACGCGCCCGTTGCGATTCTTATTCCGGAGTGATGTACAGCATCAAGTTTATTTAGAATCCGAAAACGCGCAGAACCATAGATAAAACAACCATAATCAAGTTTAGAGCATATTAGAGAGCGATACAGCTTTAGAAGAGTGATCCTATCCGAACCCCAGGAAGTACCACTGAGATATCTTAATATGGATAATTTTTTAACAGTAGTAGATTTTAAGTTTGAAATATGTGTCTCCCAAGTCAATCTTTTGTCAAATATCATACCTAAGAATTTGTGACTGTTTGTATAAGGGATTAAGGAGCTTCCTAAATAGATATCAGGTGAGGGAGGTGTATTTTGCTTTCTGCTGAAATGGACGCACTTTGTTTTTTCAGCTGAGAATTCGACACCTGTAGAAAGTGACCAGTTTGTTATTCTATTTATTGCATCTTGTAGTTTGTATTGAACAACGGAAAGATTTTCGGAACGACAAAAGATGGATAGATCATCTGCGAAAAGCAGAGGCTTAACACCTCTAGGCAAGTTGAGACCCAAGTCATTTATTGCAAGGCAGAACAAAGTTGGACTGAGCACACAGCCTTGCGGGACACCATTACTTTGTTTATGATTTTCAGATAGTTGACTACCTATTTTAACTTTAAAATAACGATTTGATTGAAATTGTCTAATATAATTGAACATTTTCCCTACTATCCCAACAGTTGATAACTTTTTTAAAATTATGGCAATATTTATGTTGTCAAAGGCCTTCTTCATGTCAAAGAAAACCGCAATTGCATGTTGTCCTTTGATGAAAGTATATTGGGTTTCTGCCTCTAACGCAACCAAGTGGTCGATTGTGCATCGTCCTTTGCGGAAACCAGATTGGAATAGCTGTAATAAATTGTTGTTCTCTATTATCCACATCAATCTCTTATTTACCATCCTATCCATGATTTTACTTAGACAACTTGTAAGGAATATCGGACGATAGCTATTCGGAAGCCGTTTGTCTTTTCCGTTTTTTAGAATGGGGATTACCAGTGAGTCGCGCCAGGTATTTGGGAAACGTTCAGTGGACCAGATATGATTGTAGTATTCTAGGAGCCATT
Source organism: Aelia acuminata (assembly GCA_911387785.2). Lineage (NCBI taxonomy): Eukaryota > Metazoa > Arthropoda > Insecta > Hemiptera > Pentatomidae > Aelia > Aelia acuminata. The sequence goes on along the minus strand of OU426978.1, from coordinate 108,402,908 downwards.
TTAGTGTGTCAGGAGGAAGATGTTTAACCATATCTTAATGAATATTGTCCGGACCAGGTGTTGTTCCCTTTACAGTACCTAAAACATGTTTTAGTTCCCACATAGTAAAAGGGAGGTTATAAGGTAGGGCAACATCGTTTATTGCAGGGTTAGACTCTATTTCTTCCGGAGTTATAAATGTTTTCAAAAAAATCAGCAAATATATTTGAAATTTGTAATTGATTATCCGTCAATTGTCCGTTAACCGTTAAGGTGTAGCGCGATGATGGAAGATTTCTGGTGAGTTTATGGACTTTATTCCACACTTCAGCTGACGTTGTAGAGGAATTTATTGAAAACAAATTCCTCCTTACAAAATTTTTCCATGAATCGGATTTACTCTGATTAAACAGTCTTCTGCACGTCGCCCTCTCCTCCTTTTTGTATGCAATGAGATTTTCAGACGTCATGTTTTTCTGAAACTTTCTATATGCCCTACGACGTTCTTTTATAGCTTTTCTACAGGCCTCATTGAACCAAGGGACAAGCGGTCTTTTTAGATGGGATGAGGACATCGGTATCGATGCTTTTGCTGCTTCTATGATTGTATTCGTGATTATGTCACAGCCTCTGTCAATACTTACATCGGAAGGTATGGTCTGTGGTGGAAGCCAAGGAAGTAAACAGATCCCAGTCTGCCCTCTTTAGAACCCACCTCGGTTTTACGCTTGCGGGATTTATATTTCTAAACTTGATAAGTATTGGGAAGTGGTCACTACTTTATAGATCAGGTAAAACGGTCCAGTCTATGATGTTATAGAGAACGGAATTGCAGAAAGAGAGATTAAGGGCTGAATAAGTCCCATAACTAAAGCTAAGAAACGTTTGTTCTCCGGAGTTAAGCAGTAGAAGGTTAGAAATGTCTAAAAAATGTTCTATTATCTTACCCCGCATGCTTATGTCCTGGGATCCCCAGATGGGATTGTGGCCGTTAAGATCCCCAATAAATAAAACAGGTCGGGGAAGTTGTTGGTAAATGTCTAATAGGTGTTGTGAATATATTGTGCGATCTTGTGGAAGGTATATATGGAAAATTGAAAACGTCGAACCGTAGTGAACTCTTACTGCAATTGTTTGGAGAGTGGAGTTTATTGGAATTAATTCAGAATAGACGGATTGATTTACATCTATTAATACTCCATGGTGACTGTGGTTTGGGTTTGGGCCATCTTTCCTGTAAATTTTGAAATTTTGAATAGTGATATTGTCTTTTGAGGTAAGATGCGTTTCTTGGAGAGCAAGACAGAATGGATTTGTATCGGATATTAATATTTTTAAATCATTAAAGTGAGATTTTAAACTATTGCAGTTCCATTGAATTAACGACATTAAGGGAATTTAATTTCAAGAAATATAACAATTAAAATATATATTTATACTATTTTGTTGATAGGTTATTGTTTATGTCTTTTTTTTAACTTTTCCCTTTTTATAACTTTTAGATTGGTTTCTTGAATACAAATAAATTCTGGTTGAAATTCGTTTAGCAATACTTGGATTTCATTATATTGTCTTTTAACTCCATTACAATTCCAAGAAATTGTCATGTCTGTTAGATAAGTAATAAATAGTATAAAAAGTGAAAAGATGTTATCTTGCTTAAACTTAATGTGAAAAAATCAATTATGTTCAGGAGCAATATTGGCTTTATGATTATTTTTAATTAATTAAAGTTTGTTTTTAACCCTTTACAGTTCCATTGGGTAGGAGTAATTTTTTGTATTTATTACGGGGAGAGAAAGTAAAATAGAGCTAAATGAAAATAAAAGTGGACCATCAAAATCCGGAATTATATAATGGTATAAGAGTAACTGAGGAAGTTGAGTTTTAATGTATATACATATACGCACGAACATATACATATAAATATTCAGACATACACTAATAAATAATCTATACTCACTAACTATACATACACATATATAAACAAATATACACACGCATATATAGGCACATATATCAAATACATTCCCCCACACATGCACACACATACGAACATATATAAATATATAATACGGAGGACGGGTAGATAAACGGCTATGAGACTTGATAAATACGGTCTAGAACAAAGTTTCAGAAAAATAAAGAAGATAAGAGCTCAAAATATAATCTAGGATATTCAGTGAATTCATAATAAATATAATAGCCGAATTCATAGGTAAAATGGCGCACGAATAGAAGAATGCATTCAGTGCATATATAAAAAATAAGGTTATAAAATAAATGTTAATGGTGTGAAACAAGGTTAAGAGCAGTTTGGAGTAATAATTCTTAAGATGGTTGTAGCTATGTGATACAGTGAACATTTTGTTTACATAAGATTTAAAGCTACTTCTAAATAATATAATTAAAATATTTAATGACCATAACACATATATAATTGTGTAACAAATAACAAATTGTTCCGTTCGGAACGAAATGATAACACACTGGCGCTATCTCCGGGCTCAATTCGAACCAATTTCGCCGGCCTGTCTCATACCACTTGTGCGCAGGTTCTCATAAGCGATTCATTATTGGCCAGGTCCATGGACGAACCTTTTTTAATTTATTGCCGAATGGACTCCAGAAATAATCTCATGTCCGAGTAGAAGACAGGAGCTGCCCAGGGGGATCGGGAGCGAGGCGAAGGCGGCGACGGCGACAAAAGAGAAGACATGAATACCTCAAATACATCGATAAAAATACCTCAATTACATCGATAAAAAAAATGAGCTCATTTAATTATTTAATTTTAATTTAACTCAAGTATGAAGTACTAACCCACATTTGTAAATTGATTTTAAATATAGAAGATTTATTTCGAATTCATACCAAAGTAGAGGAATTTTCATTAGCATGAACTAGCCATTCAACCATTTCCTAACCCAAACATAAAATTTTTGGTCCTCCGGGCCGGATTTTCTAAACTTTTGATATAAATTTAAAATTTTACCATTAGGTTGTTATAATGTCAATTTTAATTTCAATAGTTTACAGAAATAACATTAAATATGCATAATATTTAAAGAATATCAATAGATATATATTTATAGAATATTAAATGTGCTGTTTGAATTGTTTAAATAATCAATTAACCGTTAAATTAATTTGTTTATCTGTTCTCGTAAACACATAGAGACATCCTTAATTCCCGGGGACATGCTGCCTTCTAGGATAAGCTTTATTTATAATATTTATTTATAAGAATGCAATGTTGTTCGTTGCATATTTACTATCTGAAAAATTCTTATTTATAAATAACATTTTTTATTCAATCACATGAGTGCAAATTATTAATAAGATGTTTGAAAATATTTTTTTTTTTCATTTACCAAACATTGTCTAAAATAAATTGTTAAATTAAGCCTCAAACCTATATTTTTCATTCGCGATTCTCACAGCAATTATCTTTAAATAATTAATATAAGTAACGTATTAGGCTTTCATTAATATTTAATTTGCAATAGATTGTTTACATATACCTATATAAGACGATATTTGTTCCATAACACAAAGGATAGAACTAAAGAAATTATTATATTTTCATCCTACATAGAAATAATTCACTTTTTAATTTTTTCTTAAAAATTGAATGCTTTAATGTATAACATTTGCATTCTGAAATTAATGCTACTTATCAATTCATATGGAACATATATTGTTAATGTCACTCATTAAATTTTATTAAATAATTTGTTTTCATATTTTACAGTCCACTTTATCATAAATACGCTATCAATACAAATAATTATTAGTCAAAGTTTTCAAACCCAAATTATTTAAAAAGTTATTATATAAACAGTTTAATTCATAAACTTTATGTTTTAGTTTTGATTAATCTACTGTTTTTTAACACTAACTGACATTCAACATTTTATTTTATTAATCTACTTATTTTTTGTTGCCAAATTTGCTTCTAGATAAATTCATGTTTCCATTATGATATTCATTTTAAAAATTCAAATTATTTACATATGCAATCATCAGAAGTGTTTGTAACAACAGTCATATTTTTGACCACAACACTATTCAGATTTATTCTGAAATTTACCAAGTAGTATACAGTCTCTTTGTATGTCGTTTGATTATGAGTAAAACGTAATTTACTTTGATGAACCCCATGATTTTGTGATTTTGACTTGTTCACTAACATCAAGGTTAGTCTATCAGGACACCCCATCGCTAAGGTTCTTTTCAGTTGATATACTTCTGAGTTGTTTTCCCGGGCGTGTTCGAATATTCCAGACGTAAGGTACTTCCAGTACTTGTCCAGAACGTCATTGCCAATTTTCACTTCATTAATATCTATAGTTTCTTTTTTTTTTGTTGTAACCTATTGTCATAATTTCCTTTGTTCATCGAATTTATTTTTATCATTTCATGAGCTCTCTATACTGTCTTCCTTTTCATTTGAGGTTTAGTTTTCTCTTTTGCCTTCAACTTGTCTTCGTCTTCCTCGTTTCTTTCTCCCTTTGGGTCACTCTTTATTGTTCTTATCGTGCCTTTATCTGAAGTTGATCCTAAGCAGCAAGCTGCTGCACTCGAGAGTAAGCTCAGAACATTAAAAAGAAACATCATGGGTACACCCGCGGCTGGCCAAGCTGCTATTAATGACTGCGCAAATGAACCCTTATTCCAGGCTCGATATGAAGCTGCACGAGATTGGGACTTTTTCTGTGCCGCTTGGGATGAGCTAGATGTAATCCACAGCACCATACTTTCAAGCCAATTTCCAACTACTTTGTTGCAGGAAATGTATGATGTTGCGCGCAACGAGGTCTTACAAGCGCGTGCTCATCTAATATCTATTGAAAAGGCTCAAAAAGTTCTCCATTCTTCAATAGATCATCAACAGGCCTCAATTATGAATGCTAGTTTCAACACCAGCTTATCTAACAGGTCCAACCTGCCGAAAATTCCTATTCCACATTTTAATGGTGATTTAACTCAATGGTACCACTTCAAAGAAGTCTTTTCATCATTTGTTCATAATGAACCTTCATTAAGCAATGTGGAGAAATTTCACTATTTATTGCCTGCGGTCAAAGGCGAGGCAATGTCTTTGTTGTCACATTACTCCGTGGAAGCAGGCACTTACGAAATAGCTTGGCAAACCATGCTTAGCGTTTATGATAAGCCACGAGTCCTTGGCAGAGTATTTATTCACAAACTGCTGGACTGCAATTTAAACGAGATAAAGGGAGAACGCCAGCGCTATCAAGCCTTTCTATCCGAAATTGCCGACAGCATTCAAGCGTCTAATGGGTTGAACCTTGAGAAGCCAGCAGAATTTATTCTATCAACGATCCCATTACGCGCACTGGATTCGGCAACTGCAGTTCGAGCTTAACCTCGACCCTCAAGTGGCTTTTCCAACGCCAGAAGATGTGACAAACTTCGTACGCAAGCGTCTGACAGCACTCAAGATGGCCAACGACCCACCTTCGGACCCCAGGAATACCTCGGACGAATCACATCGATCGCACGGAAATATCAGAAGACCTCCAAATAGGTATTCAAAAAGGTACAACACTGTTGCATTACACGGGGCGTCGATATCAAGCAGTTCCTTTGCGGCTAGGACACGAAAGTCTTAACTTCTGAAGAGCGTTATAGCATTAAAGCTGAGCCCTCTAACAGTTCATTGAAGTCCAGCGCTGAAACCATGAAAAGGGACTGCCCTTTCTGTCACGCACCACATTGGCTCCCATTCTGCGCTAGTTTCGCTGACTTATCATCTGAAAAGCGCTTCACCTTTGTTAACGCTTGGAATGGGTGCATCAATTGCCTCAGAGCATGTCCTCCTGCATAAAGGTCCTCCTGCATAAAGCACGCGATTGCCCATCTAAGTGGAGCTGAAGATATTGTAAGCAGCGGCATCATAGTCTTCTTCATCGCTCAGAAAGCTCTTCGAAACGTCATGACCAAGCTGATAGCCCAGTGAATGTTGAGAAAGCAGTAGGCTTCGCCGGTTTTGGTTCCTCTGTGAAAGAGAACCCCTCTATGGGTCTCTCCATGCTGAAATGGGAAGCCCAGGAAGCATTTCAGAAAAAACAACATATGATCGCAATATTTTTAGACATTAAAAAAGCTTATGATACGATGTGGAGATCGCGAGTCTTGGACGTATTAAAAAGGTGGAGTATCGAGGGAAAATTGTGGAAATAAATCTCAAACTTTCTCCAACAAAGAACCTTCAGAGTTATGATCAGATCTTCAAAATCCTCAGTATATACTCTGGAGAACGGCACCCCTCAAGGTCCTCCACTCAGCGCGACCCTTTTTCAGATAACGATAAATGATATAGCAGAAGTTCCTGTCAGCCCAGCGACTGTCATTTTTATGCAGATGACATAACACTATACATCCGGAGCAAATCTATCAACTTCCTACAATGGAAGGCTCAAGAAGCCTAATATAGATAACTGGTCGAAAGAAAGTGGCTTCAAGCTATCAGCTAACAAAACCAAAGCCATCCATATATGCAGAATGAGAAGATGTTCAGACAATCCTACAATCAAAATTAGTGGAACAGACATATTATTTGTTAATTGCCAAAAGTACTTGGGGATGCTTCTTGATCGGCCACTTAGATGGACAATTCACAAACAAACACTTAAGGATGAATGTCTAAAACGGATTGGATTACTCAAATCGTTGTCACATATGACCTGGGGAGCGGATAGAAAAAGCCTATTAACTATATACCGGTCTACGATTAGAAGTAAATTGGACTACGGGTCTAATATCTATAATTCTGCTTTCAAAACGACACTAAAGATTTTAGATGTCGTACCTAACACCGCCCTAAGAATCTGCACTGGAGCATTTCCCACCTCCCCTACTGAAAGCCTCTATGCAGAAGTGGGCGAACCCCCGCTTGATTTAAGAAGTCTTTTCCTTTCAGTGAAATACGGGTTAAAACTTAAAACCAACTCGAGACACCCATTGAACAAACTACTATTCAGTAGAGAAGAAAGGGAGGAAAACTTACTCAAAAAATTTCTAGAAAAAATCGGAAACCCGTCATTAAAATTAGAAAATATTTCAGAAATTCCAGTTACAAAATTTCCTAGATGGATACATGCCAAACCGCATATAGAAAAATCATTAGCTGCCCATAAAAAAGGATCAATAACTCCAGCCGAATCTCAACAGTTATTTCTTGAAACACTGGAGAAATATGCGGGTTACAAAATCGTTTATACAGATGCATCCAAAGCTCAGAATGAAGTGGGCTGCTCTTTCATAATTCGCCCAAATGGCCGGAAATTATATAAATTGCTAAACATATGCTCCATATTCACAGGGGAGGCGTTAGCAATAAAGGAAGCACTCGTACATATTGAGTTATGTGACGTCGGGAAGTGGGCGGTAGTGTCAGATTCAATGAGCGCATTACTGGCCTTAGAAAATACTAAGCCCAAATCTGCTTTAATAACAGAAATAAGAAACATTTGGTGGCAATTAAGGGAGAAAGGAACGGATGTTATTTTCATATGGTCCCCCCCACACTGCGTAAGCACTGGAAATGAGCTAGCAGATCAAGCAGCACGTCAAGCGCGAATTCCAGATGCCAACCATGTGACAATCATAAATAAAATTCCTCTAGATGACCTTTTGAAAACAACAGAACTTGAAATCAATAAAATATGGCAGGTCAAATAGAACCAAAAAGCATCAAAACTGGAGGACATAAAGAAGAACCTGAGAGAATGGACCACCTCCAACAGAAAATCGCGTAGAGAGGAAACTGCTCTTTGCCGACTAAGAATAGGCCACTGTATGTTCTCCCATGCATACTTGCTAGAAGGTCTCGAACCCCCTACATGCAAATTATGCAAAGTAGAAATAACAGTAGACAGACTTTCTGCAGAATTAGAAAGCCTATGAAAAGCTAAGGAAAAAATTAGAATTGGGACCATCTTTAGAAGAAAATCTTGAAGACGATGAAACAACAGTAAAGAAAACAATACAGTATTTAAAACTAACAAAGTACTACAACAAAGTCTAAAATACAGATGTTGCCAATGACCCTGCAGGGTAGAGGCAACAAAAAAAACAAATAAATAAATAAATTTTAGAAGATGTATTTTTTTTTTTGTGTTCTTAGAATTTCGCAGGCGAATTATATACCATTGTAGCATTTTATTTTACAAAATATCAATTACCTCTTATTTTCCCTTTTAGTTAAAAGCAATAACAAGTAGTTACTCGTTGTTTATTATTTCTGTTATTTGTGTTCTTAGAATTTCGCAGGCGAATTATATACCATTGTAGCATTTTATTTTACAAAATATCAATTACCTATTATTTTCCCTTTTAGTTAAAAGCAATAACAAGTAGTTACTCGTTGTTTATTATTTCTGTTATTTTTATTATTTATTATTTTCCCAATAAATAATTGTAATATTTCTTTTTTTATTTGTTAACCCTATGGCTTATAAGTTACCCAAAAGAGTTAACAAATATAATATATATTTTTAAATAAATGTTACAGTGAAGTTTTAAAAATTATGTTGTTAAAAAGTGTTTACCTTCTTATCAATTAAAAAAGGAAAAATATAGCAAAGTAGTTCAGCAAAATAATTTTAAAAGTTTTAACAGCAATCAAACTAATCATTTTAAAATAAAAACAAGAGGAAAACTAGTAGTGGATTCAGGGGAAGAGTCAAAGGGATCTCCCCCACCTAAATATTTAATCTGTTTATATATTTCTGATTATTAAAGGAATAATCGCAATAAGTATACACAGTAGGTGTATACTTGCAATTATATATCTGCTAAACCACAAACGCAACACATTCTTGGTGTAACGCAACACAAATAACGAAATCCTCCCTGATGCAAGGAGATAACCTTATAAATAAATTGTCAACCGGGGAAGACCCCCTGACCCCTCTTATTTGGCGCATAATCAGCTTCTAATGAAAAAGTCATATTTAGGAATTATTCAAGAATAAAATGGGTTACAACCTTAGACAATGTTAAAATAGTGTTGAAAAAAATTACACATATATGAAATATATAGTAAGGGAAAGTATTGTGATTGTGAAAAATTTTGACTTCCGGTTTTCCCGGGGTCCCCTAAGTTCAAACAACCAATTCCCGCGAAATAGTGTGAGTGTGAGTTGTTTGGATTAATTTATATTAGTTAATTAGCCTTGGCTGGATCATATGTTTTATTGTCAGTAATAAATAAGTTGTTGTATGCTATTGTTATGAATTATGTGTTGCTACATATAAAATTAAACAGTGTGTGTGTGTGTGTGTGTGTGTGCGCGCGCGCGCGCGCGTGTGTGTGTGTGTGTGAACAGACTAGCTCAGAAACTATTTGTCGTACGAAACTGAAATTAGATATTTGAGGTATGTATGTGGCCGCGATGTGACAGCCAAGATTTCGTCTGAATCGAGTTAACTTAGGGATCATTTTATCCGAACCTCTATTTTTCTATTTACGATTTCTCAAAAACGGCTCTAACGATTTGGATAAAACTTTTCAAGTTTAATCTTAGTGAAGCAGTCTTAAAACTGAGAAGGTTTTATCGAAATCGCATAGGTCTGATAGGGCTTAAATGGCTAAGGAATAAATCTTTCTTTAAAGTACCTTTATTTTTTTTTTATGATAATAAAATGGTAAAAAGAGATTGGGTATTTAGTGTATATATATATGCCCGCGATGTGACAGCACAAATTTCATCAAAATTGCTCAAAGGGAGGGGGTACTTTATTTAATAACTTTTTACATTTTTTTCGATTTTCTCAAAAACGGCTCTAACGATTTTGATTAAACTGAGTATTTGATCTATTTATATGCCCGAGATATGACTGTAAAAATTTCATCAAAATTGATCAACCGGAGGGGGGACTTTACTTAATAAATTTTGTATCAATTTCACGTGTTTTTTTAATTTACTCAAAAACGGCTTTCACGAATTTGATCAAACTGGGTATTTATTTATGTATATGCCAAAGATGTGATAGCCAACATTTCATCAAGATTGATCAACCTAAGCGGACACTTTATTTCATAACTTTTTTCCTAATTTTTAGATTATCTCAAAAACGGCTTTAACGATTTTCTTTATATTCGTCATGTTTAATGAAAATTGAGTGTTATTTAATATCAGGTAAGCGTTTATTAAAATGTTCTGAGGGGTTTATAGAGCAAATGAAAACAAAAATAAGAAATGAATGTGGAAAATGTGTAACTTTGAGAAGTGGCATTAACAAAATGCATTAATTTCTTATCTAAGTAAGTTGGTAAGTGAAAGTTGTGTGTTGCGCGCACGCACCAGATTTTTTTATTTAATTTCTGTATTAATTTTTGTAATGATTTTTTTTAATTCTCGCTCAGTCTCGTTACTCGATATCACGGCGTATAAACTCGTTTTTAAGGCATCGAAGCTTGTTTTCCTTTTGTTGTAAAATAATTTCTAGGCTGGCGTCTATTTCTACTCCTTTGCTTGTAGTAGCCTATACTTACTCGCTAGTTGACCGCTAGGAGCTCATTAATCATCTCGTGAAATATATGTATATGATTTTGCTGTAGAGTTTTTACTCAGTTCAGTGTTAACGATTCAGCCATAATTAATTCGTTCACTGCGTTACATGTAAGTAAAATTCAAAGACCAGTATTTTCACAAGTTGAGTAGTTTATAGAATTTATAAAGGAGAATAGTTTAACAAGTTGCCATTTTGCTTATTTTCCTTCTCTTGGCCAAAATCTCTTTTTTATTAAGAATATATTTTTCATTATGTCCTTAGACCTATTTTTTCTGTTCTCTATTGCTCTTTTCTACAGCTTGTTAAAATGGCTATACAATGAAATGATTCATGAAGGCATTAAAACATTACAATAACAACACTTCCCCACAATTGTTTTTCCGTCACGAGTATTAAGTAGCACTTGTGACATTTTCACAGAAAATCTCCCTTCTGAGCCAAACCAAGTGTCGGACATATATGAGAGGATGACCTCGAATAAATGTCCCTAACTAACATCTTTTGCACGAATAATTCACCTTTTTTAAATGAACGCTGATACAATACATGGTTACATAGGATATCAAATAGCTGCCTATTAGGTACTTTCTTCTCCAAGTTTGCACATCGACTGATAGCCGGTATTGTCAACAAAGGTTATCATGGCCATTCCCAACATTTTCAAAGAACAGTGTTGCCCAGAACAGCCGACATCACTCACCATAATTTTTTCTACTAACCTTGGGGACAGATTCATTTTCCTGATTTACATTCGAAGTATTAGAGGTAACAAAAAATATCATTCATACTTTGAAACAACACCGTATTACAATAAAATTGTAGTTCAAATTTAATCAATTATCAGGGGTGTTCCCAAAACAGCCGACATCACTGTTATAAAAATATGATGTTAACATTTAAATTAATCTAGGCATCATAATAAACAAAATATCTCAATGTGAAGTTTGAAAATGTCACGAGTGATACAGTCCCCAAGATGGTTTGCTTAGTTCACCACATTCTGAAATGAACCCCAGATAATTGATTAAATTTGAACAATGAGCTACTTTATTGTAATACGGTGGTGTTTCAAAGTATGAATGATATTTTTAGTTACCTCTAATTCTTCGAATGATATTTTATTTTAATACGGTGGTGTTTCAAAGTATGGATGATATTTTTAGTTACCTCTAATACTTCGAATGTAAATCAGGAAAATGAATCTGTCCCCAAGGTTAGTAGAAAAATTCATGGCGAGTGATGTCGGCTGTTCTGGGCAACACTATTCTTTGAAAATGTTGGGAATGGCCATGATAACCTTTGTTGGCAATACCGGCTATCAGTCGATGTGCAAACTTGGAGAAGAAAGTACCTAATAGGCAGCTATTTGATATCCTATGCAAAACCATGTATGTCATAAAAATTATAGGTCACGAGTGTTACGTTGTATTGTATCAGCGTTCATTTAAAAATGTGAATTATTCGTGCAAAAGATGTTAGTTAGGGACATTTATTCGAGGTCATCCTCTCATATATGTCCGACATTTGGTTTGGCTAAGGAGGGTGATTTTCTGTGAAAATGTCACGAGTGCTACTTAATACTCGTGACGGAAAAACAATTGTGGGGAAGTGTTATTGTAATGTTTTAATGCCTACATGAATCATTTCTTTTGTATAGCCATTTTAACAAGCTGTAGAAAAGAGCAATAGAGAACAGAAAAAATAGGTCTAAGGACATAATGAAAAATATATTCTTAATAAAAAAGAGATTTTGGCCAAGAGAAGGAAAATAAGCAAAATGGCAACTTGTTAAACTATTCTACTTTATAAATAATATAAACTACTCAACTTGTGAAAATACTGGTCTTTGAATTTTACTTACATGTAACGCAGTGAACGAATTAATTATGGCTGAATCGTTGACACTGAACTGAGTAAAAACTCTACAGCAAAATCATATACATATATTTCACGAGATGATTAATGAGCTCCTAGCGGTCAACTAGCGAGTAAGTATAGGCTACTACAAGTAAAGGAGTAGAAATAGACGCCAGCCTAGAAATTATTGTACAACAAAAGGAAAACAAGCTTCGATGCCTTACAAACGGGTTTATACGCCGTGATATCGAGTAACGAGACTGAGCGAGAATTAAAAAAAAAAAAAAAATCATTACAAAAATTAAGTAAATAAAAATACAGAAACGCTCCTCAATAAACTAATTTTTGAGTTGAAAAAATAAAAATACATTTTAAAAAAAAATTATACCGACTTCGAAACCTAGGAACCAGTAAAAATAAATGCACTGAAAAGTATGAAATAATTACCTTCTTATTTTTATGAATACATAGCAAAATTGAAAATGGTATAAAAAGCGGAGAAATGCAATAAGATGAATAATTTTATTTTTATTTGTGCAAATACACACTAATTGTTATTAAAAATTGTGAAATTAAAATGTTAAATACTATGTTCAATACAACACAATCTTTTCGGAGGCGGCGCAAATATAAATGACATGTTACCGATACAATTCCATTAGTAGGAATTAAAATCAATAGATGAGATGAAAGATGCATTTTAAGATTTTCATAATGTCTAGTGTTAAAAATTTTAAATATTGCGCCGCCTCCGAAAAGATTGTGTTATATTGAACATAGTATTTAACATTTTAATTTCACAATTTTTAATAACAATTAGTGTGTATTTGCACAAATAAAAATAAAATTATTCGTCTTATTGCATTTCTCCGCTTTTTATACCATTTTCAATTTTACTATGTATTCATAAAAATCAGAAGGTAATTATTTCATACTTTTCAGTGCATTTATTTTTACTGGTTCCTAGGTTTCGAAGTCGGTTTAATTTTTTTTATAAAATGTTTTTTATTTCATACTTTTTAGTTGGAAAAGATAAAAAATGTAGAAAACCTTAAGTCGTGTAAAACAAATTTCGAAATTTGTTTACGCTCTACCATCTTTTCAATTTTATGAGTACACACACTTCAATTTTTTTTTTGTACACACAGAAAAGTTTAAAAGCGGTGCCTTTACAATACAACTTCTACACCCTACCTTCTACGATTATAATTGGAATTTTTTTTAATAAGATCAATGTTGAGTCAATTATGTTCGTAATTCCTTTAGATGAATTTTTGACTAAATTTAATAGCAAAGTTCTAAGAATTATATCCTTCGTAATAAAAAATTATTCAGAAAATAAATTTCTTCAATTCTAGTGGGGTAGCATTTATGATATTAAGCATTTTCATGGCTGCCAAATTTTGGCTGTGGGGACTTTCATACAAAGAGATTGTTTCTGGAAGATATCAACTTTTATTTTGCAGTTTTTATTGATGGATGAACATCAGCAAGCATTGAAATTTTAATTTCTTTGTTAAATAATGTAATGTCTGTATGGGGAAAGTGTCATTGGAAAATGTTCATTAATTGGGAAATACAATACACAATATTTGAGTTAGTTATTTAGGTACCTGAGAGATGAATACCTCGAACGTGAAAAACCCATAACTCATGTAAGCTCATTTTCACTGTCTATTTCAATAACATTCATTCATTTATTATTGGATTTAGGCTCTTAAAAACACTTTTAGGCCCTCACGAACCGTAAACACTGAACTTACGACGGTTTGGCTTTTGAAAATTTCTGCAACCTAAGAAAATCGAATATTTAAATTTCTTTCGATTTAATAAAGTTCGATCGAAACCTCAAAATCAATGGAAATTGTCTTAAGACAGTCTGGCTCTTTGATAACGCTTTATTCTACTACATTTCAGTTAATACACAGCAATTAATTACAACTCACAATTTAGGCAAGTGGAAAAGTGTAAAAAATCGAAAAATCAACTGGAAAATGAATAATGGAAATAATTCCTAATAAGTGCCTATCTTAAAGATTTTTATATCTAGACTCTCCTATCTAGACAATAGCGAAGCCTGTGTGCCACCAGCTAGCAATGTAAAAAAAAAAATTAGACAATTAGCCATCATAAATGAAATTGGTGATGGAACAAACTAATATTGAAATTATTTAGCAGAACGTAAATTATTTCATAACTGGACATGCCCCTAATATTTTTTCGAGCTACATTTGAGCTTAGATAGCAGATTTTCGTCTTCTCAAAATAAATGATTTAGCACTTACAGCCTTTCTAATTTATTCTAGTTACAGAAACAAAATTAGAAACCTATATGAATGAAGAATCGGCACAAGATTTCATGATTACGTTGTATATTAATAAGACCGAGTGATTCCGGAAGAAGACAGAGGTGCCTGAATGTTAAGGCCCCCAAATCAACTGAAAATAAGCTTTTCCAGGAATTATTGTATTCCTTTTTAATGTGCATAGCGAGTGAAAGTAGGAAATCAAAATCTAATTTAAATCAATAGTGGCTACGATTTTAAATTTAAACGATCCTTAGGAAACTTGAAGAAGTCTTAAATTCTGCTTTAAAACGGTTATTAATACTCAGTCTTTCTTGGAATTCCACGAATTTCGTGGTCTTATGTTTATGGTGTCCAACCGTCGACTAGATCTAAATTAAGAAGGTTTACTTTTAGCGGTGAATATATATATATCTATCCAATATATATACTAATAACGCTACACAAAACGACAGCGATATTATATCTTGCGGATATTAAATATCTTTATTGAAATCTATTGTTGAAAAATTAGTTAAGGTTATGTGTACGTTGGTTCCAACAAGCACTTAAAACACGTCGATAACTAATAGACTGCTCATGTTTTACCCCCACTCTTTTGATTCTAAATTTGATTGGTTAGTTTTCCCACATGATTCATCCAGCATTAAAACAATAATGAGATTTGTTAGTTACCAATGAGTTTAATAGCTTGTTGGAGCATACCTTATGTTATATATGCCATATGTTTTTCCAATAAGTAAAAATTTTTAGTGATAATTAAATATTTATTTATTTTCCCGATAACTTCTTAAATAAATTAAGAACCCAAAAAAGGTTTTAATGGGACCAACTTGGGAAAATACTCTACAAGTTGCAAAAGGTTTCATTCCAATTTGTCCATCCATCTCGGAGTAATCGGTGGACATACATAGAAAAAAAAAAGCTGAAAACCCAAGAAAATGGAAAAGAACAATGCGAGAAGTCACAATTGATGAATGGAACCGGAGGTGGGTGACTACAACGAAAGGAGCTACGTTGAGGAAATATTTCCCCACCGTCCGGTCACGGTTATTGGCGACTTGGGTTATTCCGGATTATTGGGTTTCGCAATTTCTCACGGGGCATGGGGGTTTCCGCGCCAAACTGCACAGTCTTGGAAAGGACATAGATCCCCTATGCCCTAGATGCAGGGTTCCGGAGACGGCTGAGCACATCATTGTGGACTGCACACTCTTTGAGGCACTTAGGGCCAAACTGTTGAGGGAAACTGGACTCTACGTAGTGGCAGAAAACGATTTCCCTCAGCTGGTAACTGAGGCAAACTACCCGTACTACAAGTCCTTTGTGTACGGGTGGAAAACTGCAGTTGGCTTTGCCCATTTCAATTTGACAAGGCAGGGACCTTTGCCTGGAAGACCGCCTGAAAGAGGAGATGAAGAAGAAGGCCAGGAAGAAGGTGATTTGGGGAGCTGAAAAACTGAAGTAGGAAGAAGAAGAAGAAGGAACAGAAAAAAAAACAAAACAACATCAACTGAAGTATACCTCCAATGATTCCCAACAGCAACATTTGAAATGTTGCCGAAAGGCAAGGAAGGGCGAAATAAATAAATAAATAAATAAATAAATAAATAAATAAAAAAAAATATAAAAAAAAAAAAAAAAAAAGGCACATACTTATTGAATTGAGTAACCTCCTCTTTCGTTCGAAGTCGGTTAATAAAAAAATACTAATACTGAACGAACTGACAAACTTTGTTCACCTTTGTTTTCTTGAACATCTTATTGATGATATTCAGATCAAATTTTATTCATAAGTTGAATTTTTTATATTCGAGATATGAATATTCGAGTTTGAGTCACTTTTTTTGGATATTGTTGTTGTGGTTAGGTTTTTTGAGATTTCTTGTTTTTTATTACTACCCTTACTCAGTGGGCTGTTGGTTGTTACTTTGCTAGTGTTTGGTGTTGCTAAACTAAAAGGTTTTATGTTATGGTCAATGTTTTCTGGTTCTTTTCCAGGCGTAGTATTGTTTACGAGTGTTTTATTGTCATTAGTTCTACTTGGGGGTAAGGTCATGTTAATGTTTTTGTTTATGGTTGACTGGTTATTATTGAACTCTTCGATATTTAAAGCGCTAGATACAGTTTTTTGATAATTTACATTACTATTATTCTTCGTACCTTCTGTTGATACAGGTATGTTTAAAGGTGGTCCGTATTTTGTTGAGAGAATTGTTTTCTCAGTGCCTTCTTTATTACCTCCTTCTATTGTCTCTGCAGCTGAACAGTTCGCTGCAAGGTGTCCTGGTTTCTTGCAAACGTAACAGACAAAAATGTCTTCAGCGAGGAAAATTCTGTGAATGAGTCCTTGATAGGTTATTACTATCGAACTGCTTAATTTACTTATATCTTCAGCTGCTATAAAGACCTGTCGCCGGAACGTTAGTATATGACTGAGACTTTTTTCCTAGTATCCGAAACGTAAAAATGATATTGGTGATAACAATCGAACCCCTAATTTTCGGATCTCATCCTCCTAAATATTTTGAGGTATACTCGGGCATGCATTGGAAATGATGATCCGCTTTCCAGGTTCGACTAATCGCTTAATTGGTACAGTGATATCTCCCACCCTCATATGGCTGTGCTTCGATAGAAGTAGATCTACTTGCTCTTTGCTTCTCAGATGGAAACAGAACCGTTTCCCAGATACTCTAGAGGGAATAAATAACTAACTAAATAAAATCAATTAATCTTTTAAGGTTAGAACTAAACAAACAAATAATAATTATTAAGCAAAACTAAAAACATGCATAATTAGTAATCTAACTACGTTACTTTAAATTGTGATGGCCAAGACTAACTACTGCGTGCACTACGTTTTATAGAAACAACTCGGGAAGAGGTCCCTGGGTATGGGGTTAATGGTTAAGGGGTGGTTAATGGTGTTCACTCGCTAGCACATTTCACACACTGTAACCTTCTGAAAAGCGGTTCACCATGTTGCTTACTTACTTAGCCTAATAATCGATATTGTTGCAGCGAGCTAAGAGTGGCAGTTATTATAGCTCTGTTCGAAGTACCGCCATCTTTTTCCTTTTTTAATTCATAAGAAGTTAAACACATTTTAACAACATAATTTTTAAAACTTCATTGTATCATTCATTAAAAAATATATATTATATTTTAGGGGTGATGAAAGGTGGAGAACTAAAAAAATAAAATTCACTATTATCGTATATAGGCATAAGTTAGGCTAGCTTTTAGTTTGATGGTTATTTTTTTGTTTTACTAATCACTTTTCAAAATTTTGAACTTAGTGGACCCCAAAACGTGTATTTCCGTTGAAAACCGGAAGTGGGAATTTTTCACGATCGTAATACTTTCCCTTGCTGTATATGGGTGATTCTCAAACTATGGGCAACTTCTTGTCACTCCATATTCAAAGCCAAACCCGGCAATGTGGCCTCTTTTTGTAATTGTAAATATTTGCTGTCAGCAGATATCTGACTGATGAAATGAAAATTATAACATATTTGTATGTTCTTCTGATCGTATCTGATGATTTTTTATCTTATTCGTCATTCTCGTGGGCTGTCACCAGTAACGATTTTTCTTACATAATATATATTTTGGTTTATAGTACTCATTAATTGACAAAAATGTATAACCCTGATTGTAATATAACGGACGCAGAATTAAAATAACACGATTTTCAACCATTTGGTGTAAATGATAAACCATTAAAAAATACTTAAACATTGTCACTGGGATATGATGCCATTAGCGTGGACGGATGAATTATCGAATCGTACACCAACCAAGAGGGAATTAAGTGACCCAAGGAGAGAATTTCAATAATGTCAATACTGTCGAGTAAGATTTCACCTCTTTTTATTACCTTCTGCACTATTTCGGCTCATGCCGGGGTGTTCTCTCATCGAAAATGGAAGTTTATGTTTATTACCCTCATTCACGTGACCAGATTTTTTCGTTGTTCTTTATGAATTTACGGCTTAAAAATATTTTCTTCTTTTCCCCCTTAACTCGATCTATTAAATTATGACATTTGTTCTTTCGTAAATCATATAGTTTTTAAAAGAAAAATTTGTAAATGTCATTTTTTCATTCTCGTGGAGCTTTCCCGGCCTCATTATCGTGGATATTTCCCGTCACATGGCCAATTATTTGCCCATGACAGTGACTATTGTAAGGCAACATAATGAAGGAATATAAAACAGCTATTTAAAAGCTGTTGAACATTTCTGCATCATACCAGGAGATGAAGAAAAAAAAAATTTAACTGACAAGATGTAAAATATTTACAAAAATGTGTCTCTTCGACTAAAACAAACTAAACTATTCTAGTTTTTGCTGATTTGAACCTTTCAATGTAATGGTGATTTAAATAAAAAACATTTTATAAAAAAATATTAAACCGACTTCGAAACCTAGGAATCAGTAAAAATAAATTCACTGAAAAGTATGAAATAATTACCTTCTGATTTTTATGAATACACAGCAAAATTGAAAATAGTATAAAAAGTGGAAAAATGCAATAAGACGAATAATTTTATTTTGATTTGTGCAAACACACACTAATTGTCAATAAAAATTATTAAATTTAAATATTAAATACTATGTTCAATACAACACAATCTTTTCGGAGGCGGCGCAAAATAGAAATAAAATGTTACTGATACAATTCCATTAGTAGGCATTGAAATCAATAGCTGGGAAGAGAAGATCCATTTAGAAGATTTTCATTATGTCTAGTGTAAAAAATTTTAAATTTTGCGCCGCCTCCGAAAAGATTGTGTTGTATTGAACATAGTATTTAATATTTAAATTTAATAATTTTTATTAACAATTAGTGTGTATTTGTACAAATCAAAATAAAATTATTCGTCTTATTGCACTTTTCCACTTTTTATACCATTTTCAATTTTGCTGTGTATTCATAAAAATCAGAAGGTAATTATTTCATACTTTTCAGTGAATTTATTTTTACTGATTCCTAGGTTTCGAAGTCGGTTTAATATTTTTTTATAAAATGTTTTTTATTTCACAATTTTTAGTTGGAGAAGATAACAAATGTAGAAAACCGTACGTTGGTTTAATAATTTCGTTGGTAATTGGTCGTTGATAAAATAAACTTTGGTTTAAAAATTTCGAAATCTTTTTACGCTCTACCACGTTTGTCTTTCCCAGGTCTTTTTATTAAACAATAATTGTATAAAATTATTATGAAATACACTTTACCTTTTCAATTTTATGAATACACACTGAAAAGTGGGAAAGCGGTGCGTGTATTATACAACTTTCAACACACTACTTTTTATGATTATAAATGGATTTTTTTTTTTTTTAAAGATCAATGTTGAATTGGGAAGGGAACACATAAAATGTTTTTCCATAATGACAATATTTTTCCTTTGCTAAATGTCGTCAGTACTTGTCATTTACGTAGAGAATCGGTGTTCCGAGATGTGTTGAGTTAAATTTACATAAATACATAAATCCGGCCATTCCAAGATGAAGTAGATAAGTCACTGAACAGTCGAGATTTTGGCCGGTTTTAGACATGATATCGTTAATGGAGAATCGATGAGGATGCTAATATGACCTATAGTGAATTTGAAAGTAATTTTTAAATTTTGATTGCTTGAATATCCTTCTGAAAACTATGGCGATATTATACACGGCTTCATTGGATTACATCATTGGATAGAAGTCCCTGCAAAAAAAGGGGCAACATAAAATTTATCGATATCAAAAAGACTGCCCCGCTAGGATAGAAGCAACAGGGTTTGGGACTCACACATGGTTAATTTATTATTACGAAGGATATTATTATTCTCCGTATTAGACTACTGACTTAATTCCAAAGGTTGATTCAATTATGTTCGTAATTCCTTTCGATGAATTTTTGACTAAATTTATTACCGAAGTACTATGAATTATATCCTTCGTAATAAAACATTATTCAGAAAATAAATAGCTAAACAATGTTGCTTCAATTCTAGTGGCGTAGCATTTATCATCATTTTTTAACAATCATTTCCATGACTGCCAAATATTTGCTGAGGGGACTTTCATACAATGAGATTGTTTTCGGGTAGTTATCAAGTTTTATTTTGTAGTTTTTATTGATGGATGGACACCGGCAAAAGCCTCGATAGTTGTAGAAACAAATTTAAAACCGATACTAGTAATCCGGATAACATAACAGAAGTGTCACCCTTAAAGGATCGGCACAAGACCTCCGGCAAGATATTCAACAGTAACCGAGTGTATCCGGAAGAAGACACAGGTATCTGAATCCTTTATTAAGTCAACTGAAAATGAGCTTTTCCAGGAATTATTGTATTCTTTTTTAATGTGCATAGTCAATAAAAGATAGAAATCAAAATCTAATTTAAATCAATAATAGCGACGATTTTAAATTTAAACGATCCTTCGGGAACTTGAAGAAGTCTTAAATTCTGCTTTAAAACGATTACCAATACTCAGTCTTTCTTGGAATTCCACGAATTTTGTTTTCTTATGATTATGGTGTCCAACCTTTGATTAGATCTAAATTAAGAAGGTTTACTGTTATCGGTGAATATACATCTATCTATTTTTTATGCTAATATCGCTACAGAAAACGACAGCGATATTATATTCTGCTGATATTTATATCTTCATTTAAATCTAATGTTGAAAAATTAGTTAAGGTTATGTATGTAAATAAAGGTTTGTTCCAACAAGCACGTAAAACACATCGATAACTAACAGACTGTTCATATTCTTCCCCCACTCTTTTGACTCTGAATTTGATTGGTTGGTTTTCCCATTTGATTCATCCAGCAGTAATACAATATTTGGATTTATTAGTTATCAATTAGTTTTAATAGCTTGTTCTAGCATACCTTATGTTATATATGCCATATGTTTTTCCAATAAGTAAACAATTGGAGCGATAATTAAATAATTATTTTCATGTTTTTTCCCGATAACTTCTTAAATAAATTAGGAACCCCAAAAAGGTTTAAATGGGACCACCTTGGGAAAATACTCTACAAGATGCAAAAGGTTTCGTTCCAATTGGTCCACCCATCTCTGAGCAATCGGTGAACATACATAGAAAAAAAAAAAAAAAAAGGCACAAAAAAAAAAAAAGTCACATACGTATCGAATTGAGTAACCTCCTTTTTCGTTCGAAGTCGGTTAAAAAGAAGTATACATTATTGTGTATTAGTCATGAAAATATGAATCAGTTAATGAAATAATTAAACTATTTGGATTCATCAAAGAGTCGGATATTTATTTCAGTTTTAAATAATTATGTTGTTTTTCAGTTTTGAACGAGCATGACAACATGAATTAAAGAGGACAAGGCACTTGCAACAAGTCTATATTAAAAAAAAATTAATTTCTACCAAATGAAAACAAAATTCTCAATCTGATCATTTCTATTCCTCGAGGTGCTTAAAGGTGTATTGTGGAAAAGATTTTTCCTTTTCTCCACAATCTTTGGAAGTCTTCCAGATGATGCAAGATCTGTTTTGATAAACATTATATAATATATATAATTAATTAATTTCATCCTCCTTCCAGCAATATAAATGAATTAGGTGAATCGTAGTAGTTATAAATCAGGGTCTGTTGTTGGCTTAAGTTATTTTTCGATGCCTTTTTTATTTCTGGAAAAAAATATGATTTTATGTTTAAGAATTTTTTTTTCCTTAATAAAAATTTATTATGGCAATTCTTATGGTATCATCCGATTCTGCCTAAAATGTGGAATATACTTAACAATAAATGGAATTAAGGCAGTTATACAATTAGTCATTGACATACCTAACTGAAATCATGGCCGTGGCAATGAAATTTTAAATTAAATCATCTGAATTTCAAGCAATGATCATGAACTGCTATTATGCTAGATTTGCTATAGATGGGTCCTAATACATGTACATTTTTTTTTTTTTTTTAACCACACTGAAAAATTTCGAAAATAAAATATAAAACTTGCTCGTAGTTTGAGAATCACCTATATATGTAAGTGAAAGTAATGTAAGATTGCCGAAATTAAAATTTAGGAAATATTATGGCAGTGTTAAACTATATTAATTTTGGGCCCAGTTTGAGCCTATTCATGAAGATGTGGAGGTGCCGGCGGCTCACAAATTTATAATTTATAATTTACCTTTATAATTAGCGTCTGCTTGTATAATTAAAAATCTGGTGCGTGCGCGCAACACACTACTTTCACTTACCGACTTACTAAGATAAGAAATTAATGCGTTTTGTTAAAGCCACTTCTCAAAGTTACTCATTTTTCCACATTCATTTCTTATTTTTGTTTTCATTTGCTCAGATCATTTGATATAGATGATGATGATAGCGCTTACCTGATATTAAAGAATACCTAATTTTAATTAAACATGGCGAATATGGTGAAAATCGTTAAAGGCGTTTTTGAGATAATAGAAAAAATGGAAAAAAAGTTATGAAATAAAGTGCCCCCACTGCTTGATCAATTTTGATTAAATGTTGGTTATCACATCTTTGGCATATACATACATCAAATACCCAGTTTGAACAATATCGTGAAAGCTGTTTTTGAGTAAATAAAAAAAACACGTGAAAATTATACAAATTTTATTAAGTAAAGTCCCCCCTCCGGTTCATCATTTTGATGAAATGTTGGCTATCACATCTTTGGCATATACATACATCAAATACCCAGTTTGATCAAAATCGTGAAAGCCGTTTTTGAGAAAATAAAAAAAAACACGTGAAAATGATACAAAATTCTTTAAGTAAAGTCCCCCCTCCGGTTGATCAATTTTGATGAAATTTTTACAGTCATATCTCGGGCATATAAATAGATCAAATACCCAGTTTTATTAAAATCGTTAAAACCGTTTCTGAGTAAATAAAAAAAAATGCGTGAAAATTATACAAAATTTATTAAGTAAAGTCCCCCCTCCGGTTGATCAATTTTGATGAAATTTTTATAGTCATATCTCTGAAATATAAATAGATCAAATACTCAGTTTAATAAAAATCGTTAGAGCCGTTTTTGAGAAAATCGAAAAAAACGTAAAAAGTTATTAAATAAAGTACCCCCTCCCTTTGAGAAATTTTGATGAAATTTTTGCTGTCACATCGCGGGCATATACATACACTAAATACCCAATTTCAGGTTCGCACAGTTTACAGTTTTTGAGCTAGTCTGTTCACACACACACACACACACACACACACACACACACACACACACACACACACACACACACACACACACACACACACACACACACACACACACACACACACACACACACACACACACACACACACACACACACACACACACACACACACACACACACACACACACACACACGCGCGCACACACACACACACACACACACACACACACACACACACAGACACACACACACACACACACAGACCATTTCGCGGGACTTGGTTAATTGGACTCAGGGGACCCCAAAAACGTGTATTTCCGTTGAAAATACACCGGAAGTCGAAATTTTTCACGATCGCAATACTTCCACTTACTATATATTTCATATATAGGTAAGTGAAAGTAAAAATTTGTGCTGTATAGCCGTTTAATTTATGTTGAAAAAATTAAATTAAGATTCTATCATAAAATAATTTAATTTATCAACCCTCTTGACAAAAGTGACTAATATAAGTTACTAAGACTAAATACGGATGAAGAATGAGAACTGAACTGATTGTCTGAAAGTAAACCGAGTGACCGCGGTCAGCGCACCCAGTGAAAGGTCTAGGAAACCTTTCTACTTAACGACAGTAGCATGTTGTAATCCGGCTCGTTCTTCTTCGACTGTCGTTTCCAAGTCTAATAGATCCGTCCTTACGCCCATAACGATTTTTTTTCGGCTTTCACGCCCTTACATAACAATTTTCTAGATCGTGGCACATTATGATATTTTATTCCCCTAAAAATTAAATATAAATTTGTTTGTTTAACGTCCCCTTATGCAACTTACATCCCCTTACTACAATAACATCCCAGAATTTGTCTTAAGGCATATAGGAGCTCTATTCCCTGCCTGCAAAAACATTATGAATATTTTTATCATCTATTTACCATGAAAAGTTTGGGAATCATTCTGTATTAAAATGTTGGGAATATTATGACAGAACACATTTTGATGAGATAGATATGGAGTAAGTACTTCTAATTTATTACATATATATTAAATATTAAAACAAATTGCCAGAGTTACTTGTCTTTAGTGGCCCTATCGAATTGAATTGATATCTTCGAAAAGTAATTGGAAACTTTCAGATGAGTAGTCAAAATTCGCTAATGCAATTGTTGGATTGATAATGGATCATTTTAACCAAGACGGGTGTACCGTGTTTAGTAATAAATGTCGGAGTGACAAGTTGTAGTTTTTAAGTAGAAATTATACAAAAAAACTTTCACTTACCAACTTACTTTGATTAGAAATCGACAAGTTTTGTTAAATGCCATTTCTCAAAGTCACACATTTCTTCCACATTCATTTACATATTTTAGTTTGAATTTGCTCTTTTAAGTACACTAAAATTTTTTATCATTAAATAAAAGTTTTAATTGGATAATCCGACAATCAAGCATATTACTCCAAGTCGTCTGATTTTATAATTCTCTATGTAGTTGTTGAAAACTTCATATAGTTACCATGAAACATAAACTTTTCATTAAATGAACAGAACGGCTTTAATTATGAACAATGGTCTGTCATTAAAGGCGTACTTCGCCTTTAATGACAGACCATGCGTGGGCTCAACTTGTTTTATGTGTTGACGGATTTTTTTCTTTTTTTCTTCTGTATATGTTTTTTTGGTATGATATATAAATAGCAATTTCTTATTTTTAGGCGAAACGAGAGACAGATGATTTCTCCATATAAACAAAAACAAAAGTACTTTATAGGAAAACAAAAAAAGGCCCCTTCCCCGTTTATGTCCCCTTAGAACATTTTAATAATGATAAAGCTTACCTGTTATTAAATAATACTTGATTCTCATCAAACATGACGAGCTTAATCAAAATCGAAAAAAACGTAAAAATGGGAAAAAAAAATTATAAAATAAAGTGGGGGCCCGGTGTGGCTGTGCGGTAAAGCGCTGTACTCCCATGACGGAGTTGCGGGTTCGAGTCCCGCCCTGGGTAGTGCGTTTCTTTCGTAGGAGAAGTATCACCCAGTGCCATGGGTGTTAGTATGGGCAGTATAGGGCTTCACTGGAAGCCTTAAAGTCCCCAAAAAATAAATAAAAAAATAAATAAAAAAAATAAAGTGCCCCTCCGTTTGACCAATTTTGATGAAATTTTGGTGTCACAACACGGGCATATTCGCGGGCCCAATCGACTATAGGGTGCGCTGATAGTTTGGCAAAATATCGGAAGCAACGGGGCTAGACATAGTTGATGTAATAGAGATAAATGGTAATTTTAAAATACCATTAATTGAAGGGCTATCCTTGATGCAAACCTCATAATTACATGTGGAATAATATCTAGAAGTAAAAAACAGTTATTTTACAAGCCTTGTACCTTCAAACAAGTGATCTTAAAGGACTGTCCCATTAAATAAAACTGGAAATCACATTTATTAATGATAATAATTAATTTTCTTGTAATTGTACGTGTAAAGCTGGTAGTTCCGGTAAATGCAAACACATCATTGTACCTTTACTATACGTTTTTCGGTTATTAATAACATTAATTACCTATTCATACAACCATTGTTATGACAGCTGTCATTTTCATTACAGCTTAGTTTCTTTGTCGTATTATTTATTTTTGTCAAAACTTTCAGGCATCCCATTGAAAACTTGGAAAAGTTAAGCACAGCGGATGAAAGACAAAAATGGGGAAAATTAAAAAAGAAAAACAAATCTATGACACTACGGTCCCAATGTTATTTGCATAAAACTAACATTTTGGAATAATAAAATGTCAAATACTAATATTTCCTGGATAAATATAGTTTTTTACTTTCACTTACCTATATATGATATATATAGTAAGTGGAAGTATTGCGATCGTGAAAAATTTCGACTTCCGGTTTTCAACGGAAATACACGTTTTGGGGTCCCCTGAGTCGAAATGACCAAGTCCCAAGAAATGCTCTGTGTGTGTGTGTGTGTGTGTGTGTGTGTGTGTGTCTGTGTGTGTGTGTGTGAACAGACTAGCTCAAAAACTATAAACCGTGCGATCATGAAATTGGGTATTTAGTGTAGGTATATGCCCGCGATGTGACAGCATAAATTTCATCAAAATTACTTAAAGGGAGGGGGTACTTTACTTAATAACTTTTTAGGTTTTTTAGATTTTCTCAAAAACGGCTCTAACGATTTTGATTAAACTAAGTATTTGATGTACTAATATGCCCGAGATATGACTGTAAAAATTTCATCAAAATTGATTAACCGGAGGGGGGACTTTACTTAATAAATTTTGTAACATTTTCACGTGTTTTTTTTTATTTACTCTAAATCGGCTTTAAAGATTTTGATCAAACTGGGTATTTGATGTATTTATATGCCCGAGATATGACTGTTAAGATTTCATCAAAATTGATTAACCGGAGGGGGGACTTTACTTAATAAATTTTGTATCATTTTCACGTGTTTTTTTTATTTACTCAAAAACGGCTTTAAAGATTTTGATCAAACTGGGTATTTGATGTATTTATATGCCCGAGATATGATTGTTAAAATTTCATCAAAATCATTAACAGGAGGGGGCACTTTACTTAATAATTTTTTTATCATTTTCACGTGTTTTTTTTATTTACTCAAAAACGGCTTTAAGGATTAACAAAAATAAGATATGAATGTAGAAAAATGTGTGAATTTGGGAAATGATATTTAGCAAAACACGTCAATTTCTAATCTAAGTAAGTTGGTAAGTGAAAGTTGTGTGTTGCGCGCACGCACCAGATTTTTTTAAAATGAAGACGACATATCGTCTTATGTTTCGAAACAGGCTTATCTATTCTTAATTTTACAATCCACTCTTTAAAAAGCTTTTTGTTTTTTTGGAAATAAATGGAATGACACGACTTTTGATTTTCTGATTGAACGCTAACGGACCGAGCAATACATATTAGAAAATTTTCAAGTAATATTTTGCTCAATTGGGTTTTAATTATGGAAAAATAAATTAAAAACGCTATAAAACCCTATGAATCCCAGGTAATGGCCCGGCTTCTATTCCCGAAATCGTAAATAGAAAAATAGAGGTTCGGATAAAATGATCCCTACGTTAACTCGATTCAGACGAAATCTTGGCTGTCACATCGCGGCCACATACATACCTCAAATATCTAATTTCAGTTTCGTATGACAAATAGTTTCTGAGATAGTCTCTTCACACACACACATGCGCGCGCACATCAAGTAGTGACGACGTGCGGCGGAAGGGCCTAACCCCGGCCTTATCTCAAAAATGGTAAGTTTTAGGACTTTAAAACACAAACCCACAAGAAGTTTAGTTCACAAGAACTAAACTGGGTCTTAATGCTCGTATCGCAATTAATAAAACCCAATTTGATTCTTTTCGATCCGTTGAATCAGTAGGTTTTGGTCGAAGTTTTATTTTGGACCAAAAAAGGAACATTGAGAATGCAAAAGCTCCGTGAAATTCTGAATCCAACGACACCACATTCATGGCATTTGAGCACGACAGGGCCTTATAATTCATGAAAAACCGATTTTTAGGCTTTGTGAAATAATGTATGTGGGATGAGAAATTGTTGCCTCTCTGGTAGTCTGGTACACACTTAGTATGCCATTTTTTAAAAAATGCCTATTTTTATTCAAAACATAAGGGTGATAAGTGAAAGTTGTGTGAGGCGCTGACCGCACCTGATTTTTATTTTTATATATTCTTTTTGACATGGAAGTATGCATTTAGAAATTATTTCATACCTAAATCTCAATCAATTCACAGCATGGTTTTATAAAACCTAACTATAAATCTTGTACAAAACATTCCTCGGGGGATGGAAAAAGAAAAAAAGAAATAGTTCGTAAAATACATAAAAAGAATCACTTACCTATTTAATTCCGACCTATATATTCCCCTGTCAGCCAAAATTTACATGTGTAGAAACCAGAAACAGTCTTATGAATGCAGATAATTACTTCCTTTCATTACTCAGCAGACTTGGCAGAGAATATTATAATGATAACTTCTTGTATAACAACACCGAAGTTAGACTTTTTGAATCTTCTGGTTATGAAATGTACTCAATGTTAAGGAAGTTGTGTTTGAAGGTATAATGACACCTGTTAGTGTTTAGATCTTTTAAGTGTTCACCTGATGTTTAATAAGATGGTATCACGCTGAATAGTTACTCAAGGATATATAAAGAATGATAAAGATTAAAAAATGCTCACAATTTCAAATCTCTGCTTCTTTAACTATAAAGGTGTTTCAAATTGAAATGAATTGAGTGTCTGAGACCCTGGGCGGAAAGTTGAGTTTCAGAAGATACCATCTTCTAGACAAGTTAAAACCGTTAAGAATTTACCGATGCATATTTAACTTCGTCACATGTCATTTTATAATGAATAGTTTTCACTCAATAAATATATAAAGAATTTTATTAAGAATTTTATAGAAATTCTTATTTCTCTGTAAATAAAATATAAATGTGTAAATAAAATAAAAATAGTAACATTAAAATAAACCCGTGCCTGTTTCCCTTTTTTTGGCCTTTCCAATTCCCATCGCCAGTAGTTAGCTTCTACCCTTAGAGCAGTGATTCCGCTCAATTTTAATTTTTTTATTCTTTCGATTTAATTCCCGTTTTATAAGGTAAAGCCCGAGCTAACATAACACATGAGGAATTAGCTATTTTTTTTCTGCGTCCTATTCCATTTTCTTCATGAAGCAATTTCTTGAATTTAAAATGAAGAAAGTTTCTGTCCAACTAGTTAGCCTTTTAGGTAAGATATTTGAAGTCTTAAAAAAAAAGTAAGGGGGCGGGTGAGGCCCGGTTACAACAACATGGAATTTTTGAACATGGAATAATACCTTTTTGGCCTGTCCAATTTCCATCGCAAATAGTTAGCTTATAGTCCAGGAGCTGAGGGAAAAAAAAAGGGTCTGATTTGAAGAAGGTTTTTGGACTGAAAAATACTCATTTCATAAACAAATGTGAACGTCTGTCACCTCAGATCGGTTGCCATCAAATTTTGTAGGCAAACAAAATCGACATTTACGAACTTTTTTCAATTTTTCGCTCATTACTCGAAAACAATTTATCGCAGAGAAAATTGTGTTCTTTCTAAAATGTAAGGGCATAAAATCGGTAGAGTATTTTCGCCAAACCCGATAGTCAATATAGCAACTTTAGCAGAAAAATGAATTACGCTCATGTTCCAAATCTTATAATTTGAAGAAGGCTACTCCAAATAAAAAATGTGAAATGAAGGCTAATCCAAATAAACTATTTCCAATAATAGTTGTACAATATAATATTCTGAGTAAACAAAATTTTAAAATTAGCCCACTCCTGTGGAGACAAAGTAATTAAAACGTGAACGTATTTAGCGCCTAGTGGTCTAAAATCCAAGAAGGTTTTGGTTTTTTTTTTTTTTTAGTTTCTCACATATAAATCGGCAAACACAGATCACAAAGTACTGCCTCCTAGTCCGTTCCCGTCCAGCTAGTTAGGAAAAATAATTAATAGGAGGGTTACCGGAACCTAACATTAAATGATAATTAAACGGAGACAAACAGAATAGTTATAAACTATTACAGTAATAAATATTATCTGCACAACAATGAAACAAATAATAAAACATCAATTGAATAGTACTTACAATTAAAGTTTTCAATTGGGTGACCACCTCACTCTATGTTGATAGGTACTAGTCGGCAAATATACTGTCCATTAAATAATCCTTGCGACATGTGCGTCCCGGTACCTGACCCACCTTGACTGAGTGGACGTTTATGAACACGATTGTTTAAAAACAGATGTTCAATTTTAAGGCGATTCGGCTACCCAACTCCCCTCAAACAATTGTGTTCATGATGCGAACATTGGGCTTATTATTACTTCCTGGTCTACTTTTCAGCTCTGGAAGTGGTCCAGGTTTGCTATCCTCATGGGCCTCTTCCGGGCCGTGATGTGGAAAATCTGGATCAGGTGGCTGGAAGGTGATCGGCAAAGCGGCTGGAGAATATTCTAAAGGTGTTTTGGGATCAATGAGAAGAAAGGCATGCTTTACACGGCCCAATGAAACAGTCAGTTCCCTATTCGACAGTTTCAAGGTGTACAACTTGTTCGTTCTCCTAGTGACAGGGTAGGGTACGGTGTACGGAGGTGAAAGTGCCTTTTTGATTTTGTCTTCCCGAAGGAACATGTGACATGAAGTCTGAAGGGATTTGGGAATAAATTCAATAGGTTGCAGATTTGACATGAACTCTTTTTGTTCACGAATTCTGGTAGAAAAGAAAATCTCGTAGATCGGTTGGGAACTGCTAGGAACTGAGGAACTCGCCAGGTAGGCATCCCTTATGGCAACTCTGAGTCCTATTAGAACTGTTGGTAATATTCTCGACCAGTGGCGTCGAGATGAGCAGCTAAGGCAAATTTTAGTGACCATCTCACTGTACAGCCGTTCCCTTGAGAATGATATGGGGTTGTGTGAATCTTCTCTGCGCCCAGTAACTTGAGGAGACATTGAAAAAAGGTTGCTTTCAAATTGACTCGCCTGATCAGTTGAAAACTTACGAGGGACTCCGAATTTGGATATCCATTGTGGAAAGCTGTTGCGACTACGTCAGCCGTGATTTTTTCGACAGCTATATAGCTTCTGGCCATCATGTACAACGATCTATGATGTTGACGCGGATTCGTTTTCCTTGCGACAGAGGCAGTAGTCAAAATATATCAAAGTGTACATGGTCGAAACGGTTAACAAAATAAAATTTACCATAAAAATTTAAGGTTCTGTAAAGGTATGTCTTATGAACTTGGCGGCCTGCAAGAAGTACAGCATTTGGCCCATTCTGAATAGAATCTGGATTAAGGAAGTATTCTTATTCGTCTGAGGCCAATAATATTTCTTCGCTATCAACTTCCGGGTAGCACTAATTCCAGGATGGCTGTACATCGAATATTCCCTTCTCATTTTTTTTTTCGGTAAATAGATCCTAGCTGTCGATATCGAAGTTTCACACAAAACTGAGAGGGAGGATCCAGGGAGGTTCAGCAACTCGAGAGTAAGATTAGGTTGCCCTTGTAGATATATCTTTCACTTAATGATCCGACTTCTGAAGAGCGGCCAATTTCTCAAGGTCGTTCGTAAGCTGCATTGGTTCTACGCGAGAAAGAGCATATGCATTTATGTTTAGGCTTAGAAATTGAAAAAGGTCGTTCGTAAGCTGCATTGGTTCTACGCGAGAAAGAGCATATGCATTTATGTTTAGGCTTAGAAATTGAGATTAGCTTATCTGAAGTTGGTAAACCATGTGCGATCCATCCGCACCTACGGATAGATTTAGGAAGACAGGGCGGTTAGAAACATCATCAGAACCATTAAAGTTATCATTTATACCTCATAATAGCCCGAATTACTTGATCGTAAAGAGAATTGGTTAAGAAGACTTTAAAAGAGTTTCTCAATTCTTTCTCTACAAATTTATTCTTAATTTATTTGGTGATGTCCATGATTTAAAAATCTAGAGACGGTACATTATTAGTAGGAACAGCAAACAAACAGCAGTTGTTGAAGCAGTGGTAGCATCAGATTCCTTACGTGTTTAAGAAGGCGATGAATAACATGTATACAAACCACCCAGGAATAAACAGGTTCCTAGGGCAAATAAAAATGCTGAACGCGGACAAAACCGAATTAGAGCGGCCCCTAGGAAAACAAATTTGAAGATTGGTTGACGTTGTAGGACAACATTCTTTCGAATGAATTGAAAGCTATCAAAAAGGAAGCAGGATCATGGAACAGTCGCAGAGAGAAGTGATCCTAACTCGACTCCTGAAAGGAACTACGAGGCTCACGAGCTTCACTGATAACCAAAGAAACTCCGCCCAGAAGCCCGAAGTGTGATGAAAGATTGACAGTAGCACACATCTTAGAAGTTTGTACCTTTTACAAGAGAAGGAAGGCTACATGACCAGGGCATACTGGCAAATATATTCAATGTTTTGAGAGTTGAGGAAAAGTTCTTAAATAAAGTCATAACTTTTCTCTCCAAGGAAGAATTTCTTAAAAGCATATTTTTTTCATTCGTGCCTTATCTTCTTTTTTTTTTATTTATTTATAACTTTTTTCCAGATTAGATAGTATCTCTCATTCCGACTATTTTTGTGATTAATCTTATTCTCAATCTGAATCTTTATACTTTATTATTTATTACCAATTTTATTTATTGAGAAAGTAAAAGCAGTGGTTCCTGAGTCGAAATAATGATTATTTAATCATTTTTTAAAAATCACTTACCCGAAAATGGAAAAAAAGTTTTATTTTTTTTCCGGCATATATGAATACTTTTGAGGTTTTGGAAAGAGTAGAAAGGGAATTCAACATTTGGTTCTCAAATAAAAACTATAGTTGAAAAATCATAAAAATGTTTCGATTGATAGTATTAATCATGAGAAAGCGAAAGAATACTTTACCAAAGCGAGATCAGCATGACATCACTAAGTGTATGATAAATTAGAATAAGATTGTGAGTAATTCAAGAAGAAAGATTACAATTTATAATATATTCGATTTCTTATAAAAGCAGGAAGAAAACTCAATTTAAATTATCAACAAATAAGTATTACAAATACTTGAAGGGCCACGGGGAAAAACGATCAAAGTCCATTTTTCTGCCAAATTGAATTTGCCATAGGAATCAGTAGATTATTACATACAATATGCAGCTGTGATATCATACAGTCAAAAAACATCATAGTCACTGAGTTATAACAGGAAAATAATTTGGGCTGACGGGCAAAATCGATCATAGTCCAAGCGCCGACGGGCAAGGGTGATCAATGTCCAATTGGCCCCACTCAACCCATGCCTGATTCTTTGTTTACACTGAAACGATTTGAAACCGTTAAAGTTGTATTCCCCATAAGAGGCCACTCATATATGGAGGGAGACAAGGATATGAGTCTTATCAATACAAAAACTTACACTGAGACACCCGATGACTGGAGGAACGTCATCAGAAGTAGCAGAATTAAACCATCACCTTTTACTGTCATCTATTGTGCCACAGAAATCAAATTTGTATCATGGACAGACTTTTTATCTGGACTTTATGTTAAAAAGTGCCCTATGCCTACACGACCTATTCGAATTTTTAAAGTTGACCAAAAGGAGCCAAGATTCATACATCATAAGCCAAACTACTTTGGAAGCTTTTTCGAAGAAGTTATTGTTGGGAATCAATGCAAAAGAAACAAGAAGCCAAGGAAGTCCAAGAAGCAAAACGACCCAATCGTATTAACAGAACTTTACAATGGAAAATTGCCTATTAAACCTGCAAAATTGAAGGACCTTTTACATTTAAAACAGTTTTTGACTAACGCAGATTCTCAAGAATTTTATAATTCATTGGTTCCTTCCCATGGTTTAAACGAAGGAGATGACGATGACACCGAATGCGTAGACGACCCACCAATTGATGCTGTGTAACTGACAAGAACGATCGAGGTCCATATGTATTTATGTTTTGTAATTTATTTCTCATGCTCATTTTGTAAAAATGTTTTTTGATTTCTTTCAATGTAAATAAATAATGTGTTAAAATATGAAAAAAATTATAAATTCATTCTTATACCCTTTTCAAGTTATATAATCGACTCTAAAGTTAAAAAACGCAATCCTGAAAATTTTGATGGGAGTGACTATGATCGTTTTTCCCTGTGGCCCTTCACTTATTTGTAATTTATCAGAGTGCCTAATATCATACGGATTTCAGAATTTTTCTGGAAATTTTAGATATTTTGAATTGTCCAGACTATCTAAATTTTATTTCAAAACAATCGTTAACTAAAGAAGAAACTGTTAAGAGAGTCTAATTGAGAATTATAGACTACAGTAAAGTAGTATATATATTGGCGCAATAATAAATCAAACATATTTGTTTTATATTTAGCGAATAACTCGAATAGCGAACTAACGTTTGTCGTCCAGAAAAATCATGTCCAGAAAGTCATGTAAAATTTAAAAAAAAATTATACCTTAGCTTATCTATCTAGCTATTTTCGTTCTAATCTTACCGCCAATTTCATCGAAATCCAACAACAATCCATGTACGTCACACTTTACTTATGCCTTTTTAACTACAAGTTTTGCCCTAATTCTACTTATGCCTTCGTTACTACATGTTTTGCCTCCTTTCTCCGCCGAAAGTATAATTCATTCCGATTTTTTCTAGAGTTGCAATCGTACATTTACAAAAACACTTTTTCATGGTAGATCTTGTAGATATTTCCATTTGCTTCAGGGTTTTGTCCACATTCATTTACTTTTTTTTTGTTTCTATTTGCTCTCTAAAATACACTGATTTTTTTTATTATTAAATAAAAGTTTTTACTTGAGATAATTCGGCAATGCAAGTATAATACTTTATCGCGTCTGATTTTATTTACCATTTAGTTACCATGTAACAAATAATTTCCATTAAATGAACAAAGCGTCTTTAATTATTTTTTTTTGTATTTATTTATTTGTGTCATATGTTTTAAATTTGCTATCTGCAAAATTTTTTTTTGCAATGAGCAAATCTGTGATCTACACTAGGATATAGGATACGTAGGAATTGTGATAGATACATTGGCGTTAGTTAATCTAATAAGTCCCTAGGCCAACGCCTCAACAACCGTCGGGGTGGATTGTGTGGATTTAAGTGTTTCCGCTAATGGGTTCATGTTGAAAGTTAGTCTTTGATGGAAGTTTTTGTAGTATAGTATGGCTGTATCGATTACTGTTTGGATGTTAAGGTCCTTGTGTATTAAGTCAATAGTCATGTAGAACGGTGCATCTACTATCCTCCTTAACACTTTGGATATTGTATATTGTAAGTCTGTTGGTTATGGATAATTTAGAGCGTCTGTCAAGTAATCTTGATAACAGTCCATATCGTTTGTTTAGTTGCTTTATGATTAGAGTGATGTGGGTTTCCCATGTCAGTCTTTTGTCCAGGTGAAGTCCCAAGTATCGTACTTCCTGGGAAGTAGGAATGGGAATATCATTGAAATATACCTGAGGACACAAGAGTAAAAACTGTAAATACGCTTTTTAATTCATTCATTTTTACTGTCCATCTTTTTGCCCATGCAGAAATATCGTCTAGATGATTTTGGAGAGTCAAATACGCATCGTCTGGGTTTTTGTGGGATGTGACGAGCGCAGTGTCATACACCAAATACCCAATTTCAGGTTTATACGGGTTATAGTTTTTGAGATATTCTGTTCACACACACACACTGACACACAGACACAGGCACACACACAGACCATTTCGCGGGACTAGGTTATTTGGACTCAGGGGACCACAAATCGTGTATTTCCGTTGAAAACCGGAAGTCGAAATTTTTCACGATCGCAATACTTTCCCTCACTATATGTTTCATATACAGGTAAATGAAAGTAAAAAATTAAGGTCTCAAGTAAATAGAATCAATAAGTTTTGGTTCACGCTTGAAATTGTTTTTAATTTATAATGTAAATATGAAATCTCAATTCTACAACCTTCACCTGAACTAGAATGGCAGCTTCCTCAATAGACCGCTGATTATCCGTTATAGAGTGGAAGGAGAGTGTGAGTGGTAGCGGAACAGCATGGTGCCACCTTTCCTTCCATGTAGGAAATTAAATCACAATGAAAGGGATTGCGGTACGCTACGGTTATGTCGACGTAACCACTCCCTGGTGTGCCATCCATCATCTCTATCCTTTCTTTGCATACGCTCATTCCAAATTCCCCAAAGTAGTGGACATTAAAAAAAACCAAGTCTGATTAGATTTAACTTTTAGCGCAGTAATAATTATTTAATCAATTTTCAAACAGTTGACACTTATTAAATAACTTATTAAAAAAATTGTATTAACCATCATGTTATTTTGACCATTCTCACAGCTTAAACTTAAAGGCTTACCAAAACCCTTATAAGGACTTTAACAAAAAATGGACAGATTTTAGATGAAAGAACTTTCTAACAGAACCGATAGTAACTATATCAATACTTGAATATCCTTTTACAGTCCTACATCGACTTCCTTCCACTCCTTAACCCTTCCTCGGTAAATTAACCTTCAAGATCCTCTGGACCATTAGGATATTAACTCTAATCACTTTTGCAGTCACACCCCTTTAGTTAACCTCTTGTTAGAAGACCTAAAATTTATACTCCTCAAGGAGACCTGGAATGGACTCTAGTGGTCACCCCCTCCTCTGTCTTATCCTAGTAAACTTTATACTAATTCTGTTCCTACGTTTCACAATTAGCTAGTTATCAACTTTTGTTTTTACCTAATTTCCAATCAATGTTAATTATTCTACTGCAGTTATATTTACAGACTATTTTATTTCTTGTTTACTAATATAGGACAATCATCTAATTTTAATTGAAGAATTATCTATGTATATGGTAGTTTATAGACAATATAATTTTTAACTATAATAAAGAAAGATTTTATAACTTTTTATTATCTAATTTTATATTAACAACTTGTACAGTCAAGAATGTGATCCCTAAGTATTTAAATCGACGTAAGATATTCAATATTTTTCTCTTTAATAAATTTCATGTGTAAAGTTTGACCTCTTCTTTGTAAAGTTTCAAAATTTACACTTTAATAAATTTTATATATGGGTCATTCTCACCAAAGTGGGAACTTCTTACGGCGTTTTTATTTTAAATGTTATGTATAAATAGTATTACTAGTAGTAATACTATTCCTTTGGTTAGGAGTCGACGTGGCAGAACTCCAATTCACGTTAAACGTGATACATATAAAGGTGACTAAAAAAAATTATGGAAGGGATTACCAGACCTTTAGGATTAAAAGGATCGCAACAGTGTTTGCAGGATAGCATTGATGTCTTCTTGGAATACATTTCGTTTAAATAATGCCTCTCTAGACATATGTGCATACTTTTTACATATGTACAATCCCTTTTTTGAAAACAAAATTCTCGATATTTTTCCGTAGTCTATCATATTGTCGTTCAAGCGTTGTTTTCTTTACGCAACAAAGCATTATCTTTGTAAACTTTCGCTTTGTTTTTATTTACCGGTTTCCTTTCAGGTATGCAATGAGGAGTGGGTGGGTCTGTACTCTCACCAGCGCACAGTGTCACGAGCAGTGTTCAAATAAAAAATTGAAGTTTGAAAAAAACATTTATGTGGGTTAATATAAAAATTAGAATCTTACAACACAAAGAAAACATCAGAATTCCAATATAATAACAAAGGATTAAAGCTTAGGATTAACTTGAAGTCTGGACATAAATACAA
Organism: Aelia acuminata; assembly: GCA_911387785.2. Lineage (NCBI taxonomy): Eukaryota > Metazoa > Arthropoda > Insecta > Hemiptera > Pentatomidae > Aelia > Aelia acuminata. Next base: position 108,364,696 of record OU426978.1, on the reverse strand, counting down.
ATAAACTTGGCTCGGTTAGTAAATATTTACTTTGGCTATTACTATCTTATTACAGAAACATTATCATTCTTTTTTTTACCTGTTAAAGTGTAAGTCTTAATTGAATTGTTCAGTGAAAAATCTTGACCAAAAGTGCGAAAATGGGTAAAGTCTATTGTTTAAGATAACCTAAGAAATTTTTCAACTTTAGAATTGAATTTCTAAAAAACCGGTTTTTTCATTTTTTTTTTTTTTTTACCATAAATAGTACATTTCTTCATGTTTATTTTGATACCTAGTTTCTGCCTGCTCCTTACATTGATTTTGTGGTTTTAGATTTCAAAACCAATTCTCAACTGTACGATGTCTGGCGCAGTACTGACCCTAGCACCAAAAACTAAGCTTTATTTGATATACTAGTACAAGAATATAATTTATCTGATTGTTCCGCAAACGTTAATATAGATATAATATAAGAAAATTCGTGAGATTGTTTTGCCTAGATATTCAAAAAAAGTGGGACCAATGTGGCAGGTCTTATGTTAAATTCGAAAAAGAATACGAAGTTTGGTTAAATAAAAATATTAAACTGACCGATGATGGTTTTGAAATCTGTAACCAAGATAATAACCAACCAGGACCTTCGCGTGGAAGACCGCATGTAAGTTTCGCGGAAGCATCATACTCAACAAAAAAGAGACGAGTTGCGGATTTAGTAACGACGAAAGCTCCGGAAGAAATAGAGTTTGCCGCTATGCTTACTTCTAAGAATAAAACAAGCAGAAATCCAGCTTTACTACCACTAAATGCTTTGGCCCTTTACATGGATTTACGACTTAGTTTCCGTAAATATGATATTTTAGGCAACACAATGAATAGTTACAGCCAAATCATTTTACCGAGCTATTATGAGCAAAACGGGCAGAAAAACAACTTCTGCCATCACTGATTGAAACATCAGAAACCCACAGTGAAGTAAATCTACAGGAAACACTGGATAAAACGACGAAGTCCATAATCAAACTTACCGATGATTATTCCTGTCGGCCACTAACATTGATCAGTAAATGGGGATTTGACGGCAGTTCGGGACACAGCAGGTACAAACAAAAATTTAATGAAGCGCAGAACATAGATGAGTTCCGTAATACCGCCCGAAGATTTTTCGGAAATCCAAAATTAAGCAGTGAAATTACCGGCCTTGACATAAAATTAATAATTAATTTGGGCACCATTTTGAAAGTATTTTCTAGTGAAAAATCAATTAATATACCGAAATTCACAGAAGTGATTAGTGAAACTAAAGATTTATATCTGAGGCATTATCTGTGGTATTATATGCCAGTATCTTTACATAAATTGCTTTTACATTGACTCGAAATTATTTCTTTTTTCATTACTCCAATTGGGCAGTTATCAGAAAAGCATATGGGGGCCGACACAAGGACATAAGGTACCTCAGAGAACACAATATAAGGAAAACTTGTATTGGTACAAATATGGATCTTATGAAAATCCTTTCATCGGATCCATATTTGTCAACTTTAAGAAAGATTAGCTCCAAAAAATATTCAAAAATTGACGAAAATGTTTCAACATACTTAATTTTAAGAGAAAATGATAATATTAGTTTACAATCTAGTGATTTTGAAGAGGAATAAGTTATTTTATTGGGTAAGTTTGTAAATATCATATTATTTTGTATATATTGTATTCGTATTAATTTGTATATATCCTATAAGTCTCTATATTCATTTTATGTAATTTTATATCTTAATAAATTATTTTTTCTGTCACATTTTTGTTGTTTTGAAGCCTAAAAATATAATCAACCTTGTGAAGAAAAAGATAGTATTTTTGAATTCTTAACCCATATACTCCTGACAAGTGCAGCGGTTGAATAAGGAGATTTTGTTTGTTTGTTTGATGTTGTTTAGGGACGAAAAACAGCTATGGTCATCAACGCCCGTTGGTTTATATCATTATCTGTTTTAGGGAAACCACCGACCCTAATCCCTCAGATCCCGACGAGAGCCGCACCTTGTCACACATGTGGCTTCTATTCGACACGAGGCTTGTTCAGAGGATGTGGATAAAAACCATGTTGGCCACCTAACTTTATTACATTAGTACAATACACTAATGTCTTCAGTATATTAGTACATGGAAAAGTCCAAATCCTCATAAGTCCTCGTAACTAACTTGCTCTATGAGACCGGAGACGTCCCCCACCCCCCGGCATTAGCCCCCAGGAGCCCCGGCCGCACACTCCCCCCGGTGTCCCCTTTAGCGTTACCATCATTTATTATTCAATAAAATAAAATATAACAGATGTAGATTTATAAACTTAAATAATCGGAAATTATCGGAAAATTAGATGTGGGGGAATAGTTTGCTTTTTAGGAGAAATTGAATTATCTTATCTATCATTTCTTCGTCGTTACCCAGTGCTTTCGGTAGTTCCGGGGGTATGTTAAACTGTTGCAATATTGACTTATAACGGCGGCATTTCTCGAAGATGTGTTTGATAGTAAGGTTGGTTTGGCATGTTTGGCATTGCGGAGGTGTTTCCCGTGTTATAAGGTGGATATGGGTTAGACGGCTGTGTCCTATTCTCAACCAGGCAATTGCTACTTCTTCTCGGCGCTTGTTCCGGTTTGAGGTTGTTCACGGATTCACCGTTCGTTTTACATTCTTTAATTTGCTCGGCAGACTCTCATCCCACATCGATTGCCATCGCGTTTGTACAGTTTTCTTCAATGGTAGGGAAAGTTCCGAAGCCGTGAGGATAGTAGTTCCCCTTCCTGGAAGAGATAGCACCTCACCGGCAGCTTTGTCGGCCAACTCATTCCCGGTAATGCCCACATACCCAGGGACCCAGATGAAGTAGACCGACATACCTATTCCCGCTAGCATTTTTAGGTAATCATGGATTCGGAGTATAATAGGATGACTCGAGTACATGTCATTTAGGAATCAGATAGGATTGCGATTTCTTTTATGTTTTTGTCTGTGACATACAGAAGTATAGAGCACAGGCTATGGCATTCGATTCCGCTGTGTAAACGCTGCAAAGATGATACAGTTTTGTTTTGTGTGTTGAGGTCGGTGTAATAAAGGCGGATGCTGTTGCAGTTTCTGACTTGGAGCCATCAGTGTGGATCAACATGTCGATTTACACTGATTTACACGATTTACACATGCGGTATAGATTGGAGTAATTTTTTTAGTTTTTTGTGATATTCGGATGTAATGGTACTATTTTTATGAAATTTGGAAAGGTCTAGATATAGCTTGGGGGGGGGGGGCTGATAGGTCCAGGGTGGTGTGTTTGCTTCTGGTATGTATATAGGGATTGTTTTTAATTCATTTATTACGGATGAAAATCTTTCTGCGACAGGAAGAGTTGCATTCGGTTTTTGCTGAAATTTTCTCGAGTATTTAGATTGGAATATGTATTTATATGCTGGATGCGATGGCTGTAAGTATATACGAGAGAGATAATTCGTTGCTAAAAATTGTCTTCGGAATGTTAATGGTGGTAAACCGGATTCGGCGCATAGGCTAAGGATGGGGCTGGTCTTGAAGGCACCAGTGGCGTGTCGGATCCCGGTATTGTGAACGGTGTCGAGCTTAGAGAGGCAAGAAAAACGGGCCGAGCCGTACACGAAACTATCATAGTCCAGGTTGGAGCCGATGAGGGTCTTGTAAATTTTTAGCATTGTACATCTGTCAGCTCCCCACGATGTTTTACCCAATACTTTTAAAATATTCATTTTGCGGAGGCATTTTTCTTTGAGAACCTTAATGTGACAGCTCCAAGACAACTTCCTGTCGAATATAAGTCCTAAAAAACGGTGGCTTTCAACATATGGCAATGGACTATTTCTTAAGGTAAGCTCCGGTTATGTTGGGATTCGTCTTCTTCGGCTGAAATGTACAAATTAAGTTTTTTCCGCAGAAAATTCGAGACTGGAGGATCGGGACCAGTCATGCAGTCGCACAGTGTTTCGATTAGTATAAGCTAGGTGGACAAAAGTCATGATTGAAATTCTAAAAATTGGTATTATAATAATGTAAACAATACATCAAAACGTGGCATTCTAATATTTGTTTTTGTCTCACACACCCCACCTCGTTAGTAATAGGGTCCAAAGGTGTAAAATCGTGGTGTAATAGAATAAATCAGTTGAATTCGAGGCATCACTTCAATCATAAAAATTACAGTGTTCCTAAATTTTTATAGATTGATTGTTAAGGATTAATATTACTTCAACTAGTGAGTGCTAATTTACTCTAATTCAGTAAATTCATCTGTTAATCAAACAAAAATAAAAAAATGTTTTTGAGATGATTGCAGGATTTTTTCATCGTTTTGAAAGTTCCGAATGATGTTAATGACTTGTACCCATTTGTACCCGGGCTGATTTTTTTGTATATAAGAGGGACACCTTTCAACTTAATAATAAAATGTATTATAGCCTGCACACTCGAGTACAACATTCTTTTTTTTAGTACTTTCTTTCCAAAACGAAATTTTTTTTAATAATCGTTGAACCACTCTATGGGAGAAAAATCCCTTTTCTCTTAAAGTTTCTTTCTTCCAAACATAATTTTAAAAACCATACAGAGAAGAGAGGATGAGGTTGCCTAACTATGCCTCCAAAATTTCGCATAAGTGGGTTGCTGCGGGAAAATCAAAACAGCGATTTTAGACTCAACGCCAACTTCCACATTTCAAGGAACCACTATGATCCCCGGAAAAATTGTGTAAGACATCACTTATTCCTTTGGGGAATGCTAAGTAATTAAGTGGAAATGAAGCCTTAGCCTATTACATGGACTCTAAGCCTACAGCGCATTCGTACAAGCAGACTAGGATGCAGTCTATGTAGGCAGGTAATGACTTCTTGCCATTACCGTCTAAGAAAATCTTATACTAACTGATATTTAAGAAAATGCTTTTTCCCTTTTTCCCACTGGATTTCTCAGCAGTACCAGCTCTATCATTCGGTGGAATCCTCAGCCATAATCTATGATATTCCATAAAATTTATCTTTGCACAGGTAAGCTCTCAAAAAATAACTTTATTCTGGGGCTAAATCCCTGTACAGATAAACACATATAAAAAATAGATATAATAAATAAATAAATAGATTTGGTCATCATGCTATACCACTGAAAATATTAAATATTTATTCAAGGTGGAAAAAAAAAAAAAAAAAAAAAAAGGATTCTCTAAAAAGAAAGAAAATAAGGGAAAAAGGAAAATACATGTAAAGAGGATTAGAAAAAAAATAAAGAGTACAGAATTTTGTATAGATAGGCTTTTGTTTTTATTTTTTCTTCTTACTCTCCTGGTAATCGTTTTAAATTCGATTTTTAATTAATAAAAATGTTTTATTTTATAATGAAATCACTTAATTGGTCGCAATAAATGAAAAAATGACGAAAAACAATTTTATAATTTAATATAATATATGTAATTTATGAAATATACATAATATTAAATATAATATATTCAACTTTATACTTAAATATAATCATTTTATAATTAAATATAATAATTTTATAATTAAATAACTTAAATGGTCGAAAGAGATGAAAAAATAACGAAAAATACTTTTGTCCACCTAGTTCCTACTAAGCGAAACACTGTGAGTCGGTTTAGCGCTTCTTGCAGTTTATTTTTTATGTCGTTTGTTTCATTTGAACGATACACAATGGCCAGGTCGTCGACGTACAACATCACTCTTATCCCTCTGGGCAAGTTCCTTCCTAGATCATTGATTGCCAGGGCAAAGAGAGTTCTGCTAAGCACGCAGCCTTGTGGTACTCCATTTTTCTGCTCGTAGTTCTGTGATAGGATGTTTCCAATCCGAAGCCTGAATGTTCGGTGTGACAGAAATCGTGTGATAAAGATTAAAATATTGCCGGTGAAGCCGAGGGTTTTCAATTTCTGTAGGATGTTATGTCTATTGGTCTGGTCGAAAGCTTTGAACATATCGAAGAAAATTGCTATTGCATGTTGATTTTGAATAAAGGTATATTGAATCTCCGCCTCAAGCTGGACGAGATGGTCAATCGTCGATCTTCCTTCGCGGAAACCGCACTGGAAATTCTGGAAGATATGGTTTTTTTCCAGTGTCCACATCAGCCGTTTGTTGACCATTCGTTCCATTATTTTACATAGACAGCTAGTCAGGAATATAGGGCGGTAGTTGCATTGTTGCCGTTTATCCTTCCCCGCTTTCAGGATTGGGACAACTTCTGAATGTAGCCAAACCTTAGGAAATTCACCTACATTCCATACGTGATTATAGAATTTGAGGAGCCAAGTCATGCTATCTTGCGGGAGGTGATTGATCATCGCATAATGAATATCATCTGGGCCGGGTGAGGATTCTTTCACATTTTTCAGAGTGGATTGAAGTTCCCACATGGAGAATGGACGGTTATATTCTTTAATATAATCAGAGTCATCGCATATTTCTTCGTGATGTGTTGATTGAGAGCACGGATGGATTGAGGGTGTATTAAATATTTGGGAATAATATTGGGCAAATACATCGGAAACTATTTCAGGGTCATCTGTAAGTTTTTCATCGAGGGATAAAGTGTATCGTGTAGTTGAATAGTTCTTATAAATTTTTCTTATTTTGTCCCAGACCAGGTTTGTAGCAGTAGACGTGTTTATAGTTTCGACATATTGTTTCCAAGATTCAGTTTTTATACTGTTTATGGTTTGTCGGCTGATGGCTCTTTGTTTTTTATATTCGATTAGGTTTGGTAGGTTTGGATTTTTTTGGAATTTTTTAAAGGCTCTACGACAGTTGTGGATAGCTATTTTACATTGCTCGTTAAACCAGGGAACGGAGGGTCTTTTAGAGGTACCTTTGGTTTGAGGAATTGAAGATTTTGCTGCATTTAATATCATGTCTATGAAGAGTTGGCATCCTTTTTCAATACTTATTTCAGATGGGAGTTTTCCGGTGGTTAAGCAAGAGAAGAGAAGAGTGACCAGTCAGCTTTATCAAGAACCCATCGCGGTTTCTGATTAGTTTTTGGATTTATATTCTGGAATTTAAGGCAGATTGGGAAATGGTCGCTTCCGTAAAGTTCCGGGAGTACTGTCCACTCGATGAGGCTAAATAATTAGGGGCTGCACATTGCAAGGTCTATAGATGAGTAACTGCCGAAAGTGTGACTTAAATAAGTAGGTTTACCCGTATTAAGAAGTAAGAGGTTTGATGTTTCAAGAAAGTATTCTACAACTCTTCCTCGGGAATATAAGTCAGTAGAACCCGACATAGGGCTGTGTCCGTTCATATCTCCGACAAAGAGGACCGGTTTTGGTAATTGGTTTGATATATGGAGTATGTCTGATGTTTGTATAAGTGGGTCTTGTGGTAAGTATATATTGCAGATTGTGAATGTGATGCCAGCGTGTATATTTATTGCAGTAGCTTGAAGTGTTGTATCTATATCTATTCCTTCAGATTATATGGAGCTATTAACAGCAATAAGCACACCTCTAGAGCCATGATCGTCGGGGCCATCGGTCCTGTAAACATTGAAGTTTTTGAGAGAAAAATTTTCCCTAGCTTTGAGGGTTTCCTGTATACAGATACATAACGTACTCTCATCTTGTATTAATATTTTTAAATCATTAAAATGGGTTTTCAGTCCATTACAGTTCCATTGTATGAGGGTCATTTTGGAAATGTATTAGTGAGTGATAAGAAATATTGAACTGTTGGACTCTAATATTTTTCGTTTTATATGAAATAGAAAAAATACTTATATAAATAAATATCCTCGTACACGTACAAATAAATACATGTACATATACATAAAGGTAAATGAAAATATATAAAAAAACAAAACAAACATGACATAGCCAAATATGTACAAACACACATAATGCAGTATACAAATGCGAAGACATAGGAATAAATACAAATATGAACGTGCATTTATGATAAAAATTAAGAATAAGATTAAAGAAAAAATGGGAACAGTCTGAGTGTACTGGGAGAGAGAATGTCCAGAGTCAGCTGAGCCAGGCGGGGGTGGAGAGGCGTAGCTGTGACGGGGACAGCTGAGTGGAGAGCCGGAGTGGAGGGGATGGAGGCCTCGGGCGCGGTCGGGGGGACTCGGGTGTGAGCCGAACGGCTTCGGCTTCTTGTCGAAGCTCATCCCCGAAGTTGACGTGGCTCAGCGTTGTTTATTTTACTGTTGTCGGTGTTACATTGAACTGATGTAGTTTTAGCATTGTTTTCGCTAGCAATGTTTTTATTTAAACTTCTATTATTTATTATAGTTTCGCCAAATATAAATGGGATTTCGACTTGAATGGCGATTTCCTTTGTTTCAATTTTATTTATTTTTTCTTTTACAATATTTGCGAAGGTTTTAGTTCTAAAAATTGGGTATCGCTCTTTGTAAATTTTCTTTGCTTCGAATAGAGATATTTTATTTGTAATCTGGATAGATTTAATTTCTTTTTGGATTTTAAATAGAGGGCAGGATCGGTCAAGTGCGTGGTGGGGCCCATTACAATTTATACAATTCGGTGGATTGTCGCATTTTGAATTTCCTTCGTGCCTGGTTTTCCCGCATTGTATGCAAACCGGTGGTTTTTTGCATTGGGCCGTGGGATGGTAAAAACCCAAACAGTTGAAGCACCTAAGGGGATTTGGCACAAAGGCATGGACTTCGACTGACTGGTATCCCACTTTGACGGATTTTGGGGCTATCGGAGTAGGAAAAGTAACTAAGTAGTTGTGGGTCGCGATTTCGTTAGCATTTTTTTAAATTTTTATTCGTACTATATCCTTTATTACATCGGCCATTTCTTCTTTGATTTCATCGATGGTTAGATATTGGAAATCAAACACTTTTATAATGCCTTTACTGTAATTTAAACTAGGATGGGGATTGATTTCGATCAGAAGCCCACCGAATTCTTTTATTTTTAATAAGGTATCTGATTGAGTGCCTCTACTTGTTTCAACCAGGAGAGACCCCTCTCTTAATTTTTTAATATTTCTAACTTCTCCCACTAAGCCAGTAATAAATTTATTTATAAAAAACGGAGAGACTTTCTTAAAATCATCATCGTCCGTTCTTTTAACTATCAGAAAACTTGGTCTGATTTCAATTTTCCCTTTCATATCCATTTTATCGGGGGGAATTCTGATTCGATCCCTTTTTCTTTTGGCCACGGGGCTAAGAGGATCGTCCGGGTCATTCATTTTTAGTTAGTTAAATTATTAAAAAGACAGTTGGTATTAATAGTGGTATAATGGTATAACTAGTGAAATTAAAAAAAAAAAAAAAAAAAATAGTAAATATATCTCCAACAAGAAATAGAAATAATAATTCTTAACAATAAATTAAAAATAAACTAAAAGTAAAACTGTCTTATTCTGGTTATAATAAAAGTTATAGAAAAAGAAAAAAAGAAAATGATGTATAGAATAGTTATAGGCTTATCTGACTGCTGAAGTATCACGGTCCTTCCTCTCCGGAGTCTAAACAAACACTGGGGAGATTTTGTATCAACAAATATATATAAGAATTCGTTCTCAATCGCTTCCTTTTCAAGTGACCTTCATTTCACAAACCAATTTTACTCTCTTTTTTTGTCGCTTCATTTTATATTTTTGACTCTCTTTCTCAGAATAATTGGATCATTTTCTTGTTTTGGTATCGAAATCTTTCAAACACCTCCTCTCGTGCTTGTAATTTATAGGATAAATTTGTTCCAAAAGTTTTTACTTTTTTCTTTCTTTCTGTTTTTCTTTTCTAATTTTTAAGGACTGATGATGCTTTAAACAAGTTGAGGAGCAAAAGAAAGCTTCAATCCACGTCGATATCTTCATTTCCCTGGAGTTTTTGATTTACAGTAAGATAGGGGAATGAACGACAGGGGAATGATTTTTTAAGGATTACTTGATAACCGTTGAAAGGGAAAAAAAGATATGATAATGCTACTCGCCAAAACGAAATCTGTGCTACAAAATCATTTTTCTTTGAAAAATCCGACACCAAGATCGATTATATCACGCAAGTTGTAATAAATCGATACCTGACGGCGGAATCTCAAAATCGATATCATTTTCATAATCAGCACCTCAGACAACCCTATAGCCGACACCAAGATTGATTATATCAAGCAAGTTGTATTAAATCGATACCTGACGGCGGAATCTCACAATCGATATCATTTCCATAATCAGAACCTCGGGTAACCCATAGGCGACACCAAGATCGATTATATCACGCAAGTTGTAATAAATCGATACCTGACGGCGGAATCTCAAAATAGATATCATTTTCATAATCAGCACCTCGGGTAACCCTATGGCCGACACCAAGATTGATTATATCAAGCAAGTTGTATTAAATCGATACCTGACGGCGGAATCTCACAATCGATATCATTTCCATAATCAGAACCTCGGGTAACCCTATAGCCGACACCAAGATCGATTATAACGCGTAAGTTGTAATAAATCGACACCTGACGGTGGAATCTCAAAATCGATATCATTTTCATAATCTGCACCTCAGATGACCCTATAGCCGATACCAAGATCGATTATATCGCGTAAATCATAATCAGCATCCCAAAAAACCTAGTAATCGAGATCAGGTAATATCTGATGTGATTTCCATAAAAAGGGTTAACACAATAATGTGTACCAATATGGAGAAATACGAAAAGAATTTTATATATTTATTGGGAAATTATGAATTTAGTAGAAATTCACATCTCAATTTGTAAATTTTTCCATATTCACATCTCTATTTGTAAATACGGCCGAATTCACAGACTTAGATATAAATATTCACATTTTTTTTGTGAATATTCACAATTTTCCCTGTGAATTTATTTTTATTTACAGAAAAATTTGTATATATGAATAAATTCGTATTCACACTAGTGAATATGAATTTATTTATAAGCCTCTACTTGTTTCAACAACACTTGTAAATACGAATTTATTTGTATTCATATTCACAAATATTGTGATATAAATAAATTTATATTCATATTCCCACATTAAAATTAAGATAAAAATAAATTCGTATTTATAAATATAAATATGCCCAACTCTGGTTGTAGCTGAAGTGCTCTCACCCATTCTCCACTGGTTTTACAACAGTGATGCGGCTGGGAGAGAAGCATCGGGATCTCCTAGGGTCTTGCTTTGCTTTCCATAAATGGGAGGCAAAGCGGGAGTCGGAGATCCCTAGGCTGAATGTATATATTGTATATAGAATAATGCGTATATATATATATATATATATATATATATATATATATATATATATATATGTATATACATTTTTTTTTATTATTATTTTATTTGAATAGACGGTTGTATATATGAGCCCCTTAAAGCACAAGTGGTGTAACTCCAATTTTTATGTTTTGAGATATTAAAGGGTTTGTTATGTTAAGACGTTTTGGTACTACTTGTTTCACCCGACCACAAATGAATGCACAAACATGGGAAAGTAGGAGTTACACTGTTAGTCCATTAAACATAACACAGTTTTCCCTACACAGTACAATGCCTAACAAAAAAAACAAAACGAAAATTGGAGTTACACCATTTGTGCTTTAAGGGGCTCATTTTTTAACAACACATGGTGAATACTGAATTTAAAACTATTATTTTTTTCTCTCCGTTTTTCAAATCGTTCTTGAAAAGGAAATTGAAGTGATTTTTGCATTTAATCGTGAGAGGAAGGTCTGGGAAGTCGGCACCTGCGGTAAAATCAAAAAGCTGATCTTCAAAGTGACAGATTTAAAAATGAGCATTTTGAGCAAGTAGTAAGATAGAGGTTGAATGATAAGAGGAACCAACGAGGTAAATACCTAGTTTAGAGTTCATACGTTTATTTGGTTCACTAAAAATGCATACCCAATAGTATATCGTAAGAGAAATAAAGAAATATGAGGTCAAATTTCCAAAAAAGTTATTACCGGCCAAAAGATATGGGTTTTGAGATTTAGGGGCTCTATTCAGGAAGCAGTTGTAACCTCTGTGATGTCTGTAGCGGCCACGGGAGGCGGGGATAAGGAATTAGTCCAAGTAGAGTGGCTTGGCGAAGAAGGTAAGGTATTGGGTAAAACAGTATCAATCGATGATGTAATTCTAAAGATACCCAAGATTCCAAATCCTTCAAGAAATACAAATGACCAATTAAACGATCAGGAACCGGGCTGTTCCTCTAGAACTACTGATAAAACATGTCCCATATGTAGTCTCAGTTACAAGGGTGATAGGGGCCTCGGAACCCACATTGCTAAGAAACACCCCCTAGAGGCTAATGACAATAAGCTAAGAGGATTAGTTAACATTGAGGGTACGAGTAACGACAGACGAGAGTGATGGGGTAAAGAATGAAGTAAGTGGATGGTCGGCTACCTTTAAAGTTTTTCTACAAAGAAATGAGTTTGATAAAGCGGACTTTGACAGAGAAGTGGGCAACTTTCTTAGCTTCTTAAAGGGCATTAATGCTGAATTGCCTGGACCACAACACCCTGCCGTCAAATTCTTCAAAATGAGGAAAAAAAAACAAAACCGTTATAGCCGAAAAGGGCGTGGGAAAAGATTCAAATCCACAGAGAGCGAACAAGGCGGACAGGAACCGCAGGCAACAGCAATATCAGTATGAAGTGGCTCAGTACAATTATTATAACAGGCGGAAGAAAGTTGTTCAAAATATAATGACCACCGAACCTCCTCAAGAGTGCCCATTAAAAATAGATGAAATCGAAAATCACTATAGAAATCTTTTCGAAAGAAAAAATTCCTACAAACGCACCGATTATGAAAAATGTGCCCCGAACCCAAATTTAATATCCATCGGCATCCAATCTTTTAAAAAAGCTATTAAATCGACATCACTAGATACATCTCCGGATCCAGATGGAGTTCTGATCCGTACAATAAAATACTTTGACGTATCTCATGACATTAAGACTATTGCGGAGATCATGCTGAAGAAAGCTTATATTCCAGAACCTTTACGTCAAGGGCGCACAATCTGGATTCTACAAGGGGGATTGGTCTACAAGGGATATCTGGATACTGGATTGGTCTACAAGGGGAAAGGAGATATCAAAAACATGTCGTTTTGGAGACCTATAACGATCTACTCTGTTGTGCGCAGGATCATAGGAAAGGTTCTAGATCACGAATAATGGAAGCAAATCACTTTCAGTAAATATCAAAGGGGCTTCAGCAAAGGCCTACCGGGGACCCACGTCAATGCAAGAATCATCGAAGCCATCATTAAACATGCCAAGCAAAAGAAGAGTGATTGCGCAGTAGTGTTTCTCGACGTCGTGGGAGCATTTGATCGTAGGGCACGATCATATTGTTAGCTCACTTGAAGCTAGAGGGGTGTCATCAGACCTAAAAAACGTTATCTCAGCTCTCCTAAGATCCAACCAAATTAGGATTAGTACGGGAGCCCTCTCAACAAGCCAGATTAAAGTGCTTCGTGGAGTACCACAAGGAGGGCCCTTATCGTCTTCACTATTTAATCTGGCTATTGATCATATATACCGTGATCTTTGTGATCAAGAGTTTGCCAATGCAAATGGATATAAATTAATCAGTGACAAAGAATCCATGGTCCTCACGGGCTTCGCGGATGACCAGGCTGTCACGGCGCGCGATAAGAGTACTGCTGAAAGAGTTATTAACAGTGTACAAAGGCTGCTCGCAGAGATAGGTCTATCTATAAACCCAAAGAAAAGCGTAGGTCTTATAATAAGTAAAGGAGAGCTGACGCAGAGTACTCTCTCTCTTGATAATGGAGATAGCATAGAAACGATTAAAGCAGGCGAGTCTATAAAATATTTAGTTTGCAAATTCTCAAGCGAACTAGTTTTTAACGAAGAGGCTATAAGTAAGCTCAATAATAACCTTAACAAATTGGTGTGCTCTAGTCTGCTCAAACCAGAGCAAAAGATTAACGTGGCAAATCAATATTTGTTTCCTATGTTAACATACCCTCTCCAAACTGCGCCTCACTCAAAAATACCTCAAGCTATATTAGATGGTATTGATGTAAACATTCGCAGGAGTGTGAAAGCCATCATCGGGCTCCCAGCTAACACCTGTGCAGGGATGCTTTACGCCCCAAGGAGATATCGGGGACTGGGCTTGATCCGCTGCCAATGGGAGGCCTCTTTGCAGCATTGGTCCATTGCCCAGCGGCTGTCAAATGTACCGGACGCCCTGTTTCAGTCCACTTTCGATTATAGAGCGGAAATCGCTGAATGTGCGGAAAGACTTGGAGTGGATCAGGGCAACCGAATCGTGAGAGCTCTACGGCAGTCGCCGAGAGAACGTTCTTTTGACGAATGGGCCAAGTGTAAATGGCAAGGCGTTGGAATTACGCATTTTAAGGAAACACCAAAGGCTAATAGATTTATATGTTAAAAATCTGGTGCGTGCGCGCAACACACAACTTTCACTTACCAACTTACTTAGATTAGAAATTGACGTGTTTTGCTAAATATCATTTCCCAAAGTCACACATTTTTCTACATTCATGTCTTATTACTTTCACTTACCTATATATGAAATATATAGTAAGTGGAAGTATTGCGATCGTGAAAATTTTCGACTTCCGGTTTTCAATGGAAATACACGTTTTGGGGTCCCCTGAGTCGAAATAACCAAGTCCCGCGAAATGGTCTGTGTGTGTGTGTGTGTGTGTGTGTGTGTGTGTGTGTGTATGTGAACAGACTAGCTCAAAAACTATAAACCGTGCGAACCTGAAATTTGGTATTTAAAGTATGTATATGCCCGCGATGTGACAGCAAAAATTTCATCAAATTTACTCAAAGGGAGGGGGTACTTTATATAATAACTTTTTAATTTTTTTTCGATTTTCTCAAAAACGGCTCTAACGATTTTGATTAAACTGAGTATTTCATCTATTTATATGCCCGAGATATGACTGTAAAAATTTCATCAAAATTGATCAACCGGAGGGGGGATTTTACTTAATAAATTTTGTATCATTTTCACGTGTTTTTTTTATTTACTCAAAAAAGGCTTTAACGATTTTGATCAAACTTTGTATTTGACGTATTTATATGCCCGAGATATGACTGTAAAAATTTCATCAAAATTGATCAACAGGAGGGGGGACTTTATTTCATAATTTTTTTTCAATTTTTACCTTTTTGATCGATTATCTTAAAAACGGCTTTAACGATGTTTATCAAATTCGTTATGTTTAATGAAAATTAGTTGTTATTTAATATCAGGTAAGTTTTATCATTATTAAAATGTTCTGATAGGGCTTAAATGGGGAAGGGGCCTTTTTTGTTTTCCTATAAAGTACCTTTGTTTTAGTTAATATTGAGAAATGAACTGTCTTTCATCACGCCTAAAAATAAGAAATGGCTAAATATGATATATGAAGAAAATCGAGTAAACATATACAAGAGAAAAAATCTGGTGCGTGCGCGCAACACACAACTTTCACTTACCAACTTACTTAGATTAGAAATAGACGTGTTTTGCTAAATATCATTTCCCAAATTCACACATTTTTCTACATTCATATCTTATTTTTGTTAATCGTTAAAGCCGTTTTTGAGTGAATAAAAAAAACACGTGAAAATTATACAAAATTTATTAAGTAAAGTGCCCCCTCCGGTTAATGAATTTTGATGAAATTTTAACAATCATATCTCGGGCATATAAATACATCAAATACCCAGTTTGATCAAAATCTTTAAAGCCGTTTTTGAGTAAATAAAAAAAAACACGTGAAAATGATAAAAAATTTACTAAGTAAAGTCCCCCCTCCAGTTAATCAATTTTGATGAAATTTTTACAGTCATATCTCGGGCATATTAGTACATCAAATACTCAGTTTAATCAAAATCTTTAAAGCCGTTTTTGAGTAAATAAAAAAAACACGTGAAAATGATACAAAATTTATTAAGTAAAGTCCCCCCTCCGGTTAATCAATTTTATGAAATTTTTACAGTCATATCTCGGGCATATTAGTACATCAAATACTCAGTTTAATCAAAATCGTTAAAGCCGTTTTTGAGAAAATCGAAAAAAACCTAAAAAGTTAATAAGTAAAGTACCCCCTCCCTTTAAGTAATTTTGATGAAATTTATGCTGTCACATCGCGGGCATATACCTACACTAAATACCCAATTTCATGATCGCACGATTTATAGTTTTTGAGCTAGTCTGTTCACACACACACACACACACACAGACACACACACACACACACACACACACACACACACACACACAGACCATTTCGCGGGACTTGGTCATTTCGACTCAGGGGACCCCAAAACGTGTATTCCCGTTGAAAACCGGAAGTCGAAATTTTTCACGATCGCAATACTTCCACTTACTATATATTTCATATATAGGTAAGTGAAAGTAAAAATCTGGTGCGTGCGCGCAACACACAACTTTCACTTACCAACTTACTTAGATTATAAATTGACGTGTTTTGCTAATAATCATTTCCCAAAGTCACACATTTTTCTACATTCATATCTTATTTTTATTAATCGTTAAAGCCGTTTTTGAGAAAATAAAAAAACCTGTGAAAATGATACAAAATTTATTAAGTAAAGTCCCCCCTCCCGTAGATCAATTTTGATGAAATTTTTACAGTCATATCTCGGGCATATAAATACATCAAATACCAAGTTTGATCAAAATCGTTAAAACCGTTTTTGAGTAAATAAAAAAAACATGTGAAAATGGTACAAAATATATTAAGTAAAGTCCCCCCTCCCGTAGATCAATTTTGATGAAATTTTTACAGTCATATCTCGGGCTTATAAATACATCAAATACCAAGTTTGATCAAAATCGTTAAAACCGTTTTTGAGTAAATAAAAAAAACACGTGAAAATGATACAAAATTTATTAAGTAAAGTCCCCCCTCCGGTTAATCAATTTTGATGAAACTTTTACAGTCATATCTCGGGCATATAAATAGATCAAATACTCAGTTTAATCAAAATCGTTAGAGCCGTTTTTGAGAAAATCGAAAAAAACTTAAAAAGTTATTAAATAAAGTACCCCCTCCCTTTGAACAATTTTGATGAAATTTTTGCCGTCACATCGCGGGCATATACCTACACTAAATACCCAATTTCAGGTTCCCACGGTTTATAGTTTTTGAGCTAGTCTGTTCACACACACACACACACACACACACACAGACACACACACACAGACCATTTCGCGGGACTTGGTTAATTTGACTCAGGGGACCCCAAAACGTGTATTTCCGTTGAAAACCGGAAGTCGAAATTTTTCACGATCGCAATACTTCCACTTACTATATATTTCATATATAGGTAAGTGAAAGTAAAAAATTATTGTTTTTTAAATAGCAATTAAAAACAAAAATAAGAAATGAATGTCGAAAAATGTGAGACTTTGAGAAGTGGCAATTAAAAAAACACCTCAATAATAAGACACAAAAATAAGAAACGAATGTGGAAAAATATGTGACTTTGAGAAGTGGCAATTAACAAAACACATCAATTTCTAATCTAAGTAAGTTGGTAAGTGAAAGTTGTGTATTGAACAATACAATATATTCTAAATACATTATAAAGCAATATTAAAATAATATTAGGGTTCCTCAAAAATATTACAGAACATTTTTTATTTTCTGTGATAGATCTAAATCTGAACACTTATTTTGGTCCTCTCTTATCCATTATTCATCCCATAAATTTAAATTACATACATATGTACAAGTCAAGCTCTGTATGCCTCGCTAACTCTTTCCGACCGGCTCAGTTCTCCACCACTTCTGGATATCTATAATTGGAAATATTTGATCAAATCCTCCTGATTATTCAAAAACCGAAGTCTTAGCAGGAAGCTAAGCACTACGAATACTTTCACGTTTTTATTTGTATTTCCCCGCAGAATTTAGCTAATTTTTGTGCCTAAGGAGCTTGTTTTATGCTAAATTTGATGCTATGCAACTTTTATCTAAAACATTTTTCATTTAAACTTGATGTTTTTGAGTTATAGGCGGTGGTACACGGTTTACACCAAAATCGTAAAAAATATAGACTTTTAATGTTCCAAACCCGGCTAAACCAATTTAAACGTCAAATATATCATTCTATTTATAGCATAGCTTATTTAGCAATATTTATTATAGCATAGCCTTTTATAATAAATTGGAAGCAATTCTTTCTTATCTATATTGGTCGATTAATATACGAGAAATTGAAAAAAAAAAATCCAAAAATCTCACTTATTTTAGGCCACTAAGCGCTAAACGTTTTAATTACTTTGTCCACACAGGAGTGGGTTAATCTTAAAATTAAGGAGCTCGTTTTACTCAGAATTTTTTATTCTACAACTATTATAGGTAATATTTGTTATTTGGAGTAGCCCTCTTCATATTGTAGGCTTTGGAACATGAGCGTAATTTATTTTCCGCAAAAATGGCAAATATTGCGTATAATTTATAATCGGTATTTAACTTTAAGGTTTATTTGGTAACCGTTTTTAACTTCGAGGAACTCAGTCAACGCGAAATTTTATGCCCTTTAATTTTAAAGAGGACATAATCTTCTCTGCGATAAATTGTTTTCGAGTTGAGCGAAAAATTGTAAAAAGTTAGATAACTCGATTTCGTTTACCTATAAAATTTGATGGCAACCGATTTGAGGTGGCAGACATTGGTTGTCTACGAAATGAGTACTTTCAGCATATAAGATCAAAAACTTTCTTCATATCAGACACCATTTGGCCTTCAGCTCCCGGACTCCAACCATTAGTTGGACGGGGCTGGAGTCAAGCGCGGCCGAGCATTTCGCCTAAGTAGATAATTAAATTAAGGCTTCAAATAAAGCTTACTGATATTTAAAAATTAATATATATATATATATATATATATATATATATATATATATAGTGTATATATATTGTAGTTTTTGTTTCTAGTGGGCCAGCTGCCCCCCACTGCGGACGCCCATGGTTGGAAGCAAACTCAAATATAGTTTTCTTTCTTTTTCATAACTTTTATTCTCTCTTTTCCTAGAGGATGTGTTTACTTTATAGCACTAGAAAAATGGCAAAGCTATTTTCAAAATGGCTTAATTATGTATTAGATGATAAAGTCATAAGTTAATGTTTATGTATTATATATTTGGAAACATAAATCAACAAATTGTCATTCGCATGAAATTTTAAAGGTAAATAAAAGAAAATATTGAGTTTTATTATAAAAATATATTTTACGTTTATTTACATGGCCCAGTCTTTTAAAAATATATAACAACAACAATAACAATAATTACAACAATCATGAACTCAGTAGACTAGTCGTGGTGCTTCTTAGTGTGGTACACATATTTGACCTTGTACACGGGATAAGGTACCGGGTACGGCTTAGCAACTGGATAAGGGACCTTCTTCACGACCTTGACGGGAACTGGCTTCTCAATTGGGTATGGTATAACTTTCTCAACTGGAACCTGGACAGTCTTCTCGACTGGCACTGGCACGGGTATTTTGATAGCGTAAGGCTCAGGTACTTTAACAGGTATCGGAATGGCTATGCGGTGTGCTACAGGATGTGGCACTGGAATCGCCAGTGTCTTGTGCACAGGGATGGCCTTCGTGGTCTCGTGGACATGAGGTTCCTGATGAACTAATGGCAGGTGTCCTACGATGAGTCCAGCACCATAACCACCTGTCCCGTATCCATATCCTCCATATCCATATCCTCCAGATCCATATCCTCCAGACCCATATCCTCCAGATCCATATCCTCCAGCTCCTCCGTCAATACCATGGCTGGAGACTGGAACCCACCCGCTTCCACCACTGCTCTCTTCGTGACCACCTTCCTCGCTACCTTCGTGACCACTCAGGCTGTTATAGCTGCTAAGATCCCCAACTCCATGAACACCGCCATAGCTAGCTCCATATCTGCTACCATAGCTACTTCCTCCGATTCCACCGCTGCCAAGGCTGTGCCCACCATATATGCTGCCACCATAACTGCTTCCTCCATAGGAGCCACTTTCCAAGCTGCTGCTTTCGATGCCATGTCCACCTCCAACACTAGCAATAGTAAGTCCATGTGAGTCTCCAGCTCCAATACTTCCTCCGTAGTTACTTCCGTAACTTGCACCATAACTTCCACTGCCCATGCTACTTCCACCAAGTTCGTGTCCAGAAAATCCTCCTCCTAAACCATAATCACTGCTACCAGAAGACCCGTAGTTTGCACTACCTCCATAGCTGTAGCTACCACCATAGCCTCCAGCGTACTCTCCGCCGCTAGATCCTCCGCTAAGTCCTCCATCGTAACTACCACCATGTAACCCTAAGTCTCCGGTTCCTCCATATCCGCCAGATCCACCTCCATAGTCACCACCACTACCACTGAAATTGTTGAAAAATTGTGGCTTAAAGAATATATAAAAAAATAAATTTATTTTATAATAAAGAAGCAAACATTTATTCATTTTATAAATGTCTGCTTATATATAAATATAAATATATATATATATATATATATATATATATATATATATATATATATTTATATATACTTTATATAGCAGTCAAGAATAATACATTGTATGATGATGTATTATATCCCAATGAATAATTACCTTGATCCCAAGGCATATCCACGTGTAGTTCTGGTCCCAGTTTTTTTATCCCCGTCAGATCGCACTAACGCTATACATGCTAGTGATACTAGCAAAAACTGCAAAAAGAAAAGAAAAAAAAAAGATAATTACTAAGAAATGAAGAATATTTTAAGATTTTATTTGTGATTTAGTTATTTTAAGAGCTAAAGTAGTTGCTGTTATTTTTTTCTGTCTTATGTACTTATTTGATATTCATAAAATTCATTCTAATGGATTTTTCATATTGTTGACAATTTTTTCCATATTAGGTTAAATTAAAAAAGAAAAGTCACCTTTTTAATCAGTTGTTTAAACATTTTCTGTACTGGTCAATATCACAATAAAATATTCTCAAAATAATGGTAGCAATATGATTAACGTTCATAGGATTTTCCAAACCTGTTGCGAAGATCGTGTCTATTCATTGATAGTAAATTAGGTGAGGAGATAAGTTCCAACAAAAACAGGAAAATAAAAAAAATGTGAGCTGATACACGAATAATTGTTGGAAACTTCGTTAAAAATGTAGCTTTGAAAATATATTATTCTTTAAGAATCTCCATTTCTCTCTGCTTGGCGGTTTCTTCAAGATTTTGGATTGTCTTCGTCTTAGTCACTTCCGAGTCCGTCAGCGTCGTCAGTCGCCCACCCTATAAAACTAACTAAAAATTATTATTGTCAAATAGTGAACATATCAGGTCTATTTTTCACTGCTTTCTTATATGCTTAATATAAAATATTTATTTGCTTAATATAAACATTTATTTTTGTGTATATGTTTATGTAGGTTAAACTTTTAATATTGTGTTCAGTTAATATCGTGTTCTATGTAATTATGAAAAAACATTCTGGTAAAAATTTAATTTTTGATCATGGTTGAATTCCATTAAAATGTTCTTTAAATGAAAATAAGGAAAAATGGGTTTTAGTTTAATATAATTATTATAATAGCAATACATCAACGTTACATATGTATATGCGAGATCTTCTTCTTTAGGACAGAAAGCTGGAGGGAGTTCGCTGATTAATTTCGAAATACCATTTCCTTAACCCTGATTAGATTTGATGCGGCTATTATAGAACCGAGTTCCGATCCTGAGATCCTGAGAATAGCAATCTAGATCTCAGGTTCGGAAAAAATCTTATTCTTTTTTATTAAAGGTCCCGCGAAGGAGACGTTCACCCATAATTTTATGACGATTTGGATATTTTGATCAAAAACAAAAACTCAAAATGAAGATTTCTTCTTACACTCTAACGAATGAAGAGTCATAAATATATATATGTGTGTGTATTTACAGGGAACAGGGAAACCGAAAATGTCTTTTTGGTACGATTAATGTCAGATATAAATACTGGTTTAGTACACCCTCAAGTAATAACAAAACTTTACGTTTGTCTCAAAAGGAAAGGGTATTTTACATTAAGACAGTTCTGTATAATGATTTGTCACTCATCGATTTATTAAACCACTTTTGAAATTTTATTAAGGACATTCATCTAAAAATGAATGTATAGAATATAGTGAGTTTATACACCAATATTAGAAAGTATTAGATTATATTTTAAAATTAAAAGATTTATAATATAAGATTTATGGTTTCTTTCGAATTTATATATGACAATTAGCATTTTACTATAATTAAAACTAGCTGGCCCGTGCGAAGCATTCGCACTCTAATCTACTCCAATTAAAGTACACACCGTATATTTAGTATCTTATAGTGCGTCTTGGGCATAGACGGAATACTTACATAAACATTCGTATCGCGTAAATCGGTATCGCGGAAAGCAAGTGGGCTGATTCTGTTGACTGAAATCGCATGTTTTTTTCTTGTAACTCGCAAATGACGGTGAAAATCAGAAAAGTGTATATAGCCAAAAATGTTCGTCTTGACAAACTAAAAAAAAAAATGACTCCTTCATAAAAGCCCTGTGACCATTTTGAAATTTTCGCAGTTAATTGCGGGTTTTTGCTTACAACTCCTAAACGAAGCGGTTAATCGAAAAAGTTTATATGACCGATAATGTTCTCCTTGAAAACCTGAAAAGATTGACGCCATATATATATATATATATATATATATATATATATATATATATATAGTGTGTGTGCGTGTGTGTGTTTACCTTGTTCATGTTGTTGGAGTGGGATGAACTGATGGAGCCTCTCACCCTGGCGACTCTTATATACTGACGTTCCACTCCCTCAGATCCCCCTCCATTGGTCCTTCTATTCAAAGATTTCTAGCAAAATCTGTTTACTTTAAGATAAACTAGATATAGTTTAAATTATTGATGTTATATTATTTGTTATTAATGTTCTTTTTCGTGAGTTTCTCAATGGATATTTAGTATATATTTTTTATAACATTAGGTACTCGTAGTTTGATTCCTGTCTTTATATATTTGTATGTATATATATATATATATATATATATATATATATATATATATAAATGTAATGTTCTTATGCTTCAATAATTAACTTTTAGCCTTATTTGTCCCTAAAAGGTAAATTTATTAAATATTAATCACAAAACATTTAACATTAAACATAAAACAATACATTTTACATTAATTACAAAACACAACATTAAACATTAATTACAAAAACAAATTTATCTCTTTACATCAAATCTCTTTACCCTTAAATTTTTCCAAAATTATTTGGTCATGTACTCTGGAAATATTTATAGGTTTGTTTTCAATAGACTCTATTCTCTCATTAAGCTTTTCAATTATCTTCATTAGTTGTAATTGACTTCCCATATCTGTCATAGTTTCAGCTTTAGATGTGGGAGGTTTTGCGTTGTCCATTAACTCTTCTA
Source organism: Aelia acuminata (assembly GCA_911387785.2). Taxonomy (NCBI): domain Eukaryota; kingdom Metazoa; phylum Arthropoda; class Insecta; order Hemiptera; family Pentatomidae; genus Aelia; species Aelia acuminata. The sequence goes on along the minus strand of OU426978.1, from coordinate 108,341,173 downwards.
AATAATAATTTTTAAAAACACAATTATAATGTTCGACGAAATATAGAGGGACTATTTCAGATGATAATGTAAGCATAACATTACGATACTGACCTTTTGTGTAAATGATTTGCAAGCATTCTTAACACATGGTATTTTAAATAATTCAGCATGAAATTCCGAATGTTGATACTGTTCAGGGAAAATATAAGTTGTTTCGAGATGCATAAGTCTTATTGAAATAATCATAGCTACCAAATCTCCAGTCTCAGTCATATCTTCTTCTAATGTGTACTCGAACATTTGCTAAATCCATTTTTCAACTTCAGAAAAACCGATCTGTAATGTTCTTATGCTTCAATAAATAACTTTAAGCCTTATTTGTCCCTAAAAGGTAAATTTATTAAATATTAATCACAAAACATTTAACATTACACATAAAACAAAACATTTAACATTAATTAAAAAACAAAATATTAAACATTAATTACAAAAACAAACATATTAAACTTGTAGAATTACAAGTAGAATCTTACCTAAAAAGTAAATCGGTTTTTAAAGTTTATTCATTATCTTCAATCACAAAACTACAATCTGAATCAGCTATAAAAAACAAATGCAATCAAACATATGTTCTTAATTAATATAACCATAAACAAGGCGTTCTAAATGAATTCACTTTTACATATATCTATATAAATAAAGTTGAAATTCTGTTTGTTTGTTTGTTCTTTATATAAATCCATACCGTTTGTCCTAAATTCTCCAAATTTCGCTCAGTGGTTCTTTGATGCCAGGTGCGAACACTTGTCCATTTTAAAATCGCATAACTTCAGCCAATCTCTGGGTATATTCTTTATTGTTAAAAAATTGGTCATGATCTCGCTTTACAATGTTTTTTTTTTACGAAATCGTCAAATGAGTCGAAAAAAAGGCCTAAAAAATCATTTTATAGATTTTGAAGAGGCCAACAAGACCCGGTAAGACCGTCCCTTGGTAGGCGTCGAGTTCTGGGATTTTTAAACCATATGTTTTTTTTTAACATTACAATACGTTTATTTACATGTATGGTGAATTTATTTTTTAAAAATGCCTCCTAAGCAGGCGAGCTTCAATAGTAGTAGTGAGCTCAAAAGCTAAAAAATAACGTCAAATACGAGCAGCTGAAACTTTCGACGAACATCAAAATAGGATTGAACAACAGAGGCTTAGACAGGCAGAATCGCGGGAAACTGAGTCTGCCCAGGAATACGAGGCCCGCTTTGCGCCACAGAGGCTTAGGCAAGCCGATTTGCGAGAAGCTGAAACTGCAGGGCAATATTTCTGTTTGTTTGTTTGTTCTTTATAGAAATCCATACGGTTTATCCTAAATTCTCCAAATTTCGCTCAGTGGTTCTTTCATACCAGGTGCACCATATTTCATACCAGAACACATGTCCATATTAAAATTGCATAACTTCAGCCGATCTTCAGCTGATATTCTTTATCATAATAAAAATCGCAATGATCTCGCTTTACAATGGTTTTTTTTTTTTTTTTTTTTTCCGAAATCGAAAGAAAAATGAAATCCCCCGGGTGAAACCGGGACATACAGCTAGTATATATATATATATATATATATATATATATATATATATATATATATATAGTTTGTATACTTTTTCGAATAAAATTATTATTATATTTTATAACAGATTTACGTTTTTCTGAAAAACGAAACCAAAAAACAAACTGGTCAAATGATATTGATTAAAGTCATCATGTTTAATGAGGGTCGAGTATTTTTTACAAATTACGTTTTATCATAAAGCAGGTTATAAATGTAAATTAGGTTTTATCATCATAGAATTGATCTGATAAGGCTTAAATGGAGAAGGAAAAACTGTCACTCATTATGCTCACTATGTAAGAAGGAGAAATAAGAAATAAATACCTAAATAAGTAATATGTATTATACAGAATAAAAAAAGGAAAATGTTTTCCCAAGATGGGAATTTCAATTACCGTCAGTGAGAGCAGTAATATATCGATTGAAAGCAGAGAACAGAAAGAATTATAAAAAGTACAATTACGATAAAATTAGGTGATAGGATAAAAAATTATATATTATACTAGCTGACCCGGCAAAAGGTTTTGCCATATAAATTATTTCTAGGGAATTTCTCGAGTAGAAAAGAAATCACTAACTTATTGCAAGTATATAAGGATGTGATTTATCGGAGCACTGTGAACGATGAGGGAATATAAAAAGAACAAAACACCAAACATTATTTTTTTTAATTTATTCCTTAAAATTATATATATCATAATAAATAATGTCAATATGTAAATGTAATTCATAATTTTTGAATGAGCTGTTCTGCCTCAATCCAATAAAGTTGCCGCAATGCCCGATGATGTAACGGCCAATGCGATGCTATTATTTGATCGGAATTCGGCGAGAATTAGCGAAATAAGGAATGTTTTGCCAATTCCGCCTGGTGCATCCAAAAAGAAGAACCCACCTAGAACTGCGAGCATAATGCGGTCGTAAATGATTCTTTGTTCCTCATTCATTAGTGTAATATTGCGAGGAACAATCGCCACCATTTTCACTGTTACTCATCATAGTGTGTAGTATATTCTGCACATCACTGTATATAGTTTTATTCATTTTAAATGATTAACTTTGTTATAAGCATATACGAATTGTTTACAATTTGTCATGACGGGTGACATTGATAGAATGTTACCATGTAAATGTTTCAATTAAATGTTAGGCTCAACTGGCGGGGATAACTTACCAAGTGATAATTGATAAGTTATCGAGCAGGATGAAAAATTATTAACACGAAAAGATGATGTATTTTTGCATGGCAGCATTTTTTCCTAATTTATAAACTTTAATATGATTAGAATGATACATAAATTGCAAAACAAATAAATAATTTAATTTTGGCCATTAACAATAATTTTGAGAGCGGTGCGTACGTATCGACCGTCCCCAGGGTAATAGCCCGCTACCTGAACTATTAGCCCCCTGGGGATGTCCGGCCATGTCAATCCCTTCATACTTCTCCTGTCCCTTTCATCTCCATTCCTCAGTTTTGCTCTTGGCTACTTGGCGTTCAGACCTCCTCTTCTTTTCCATGGCACCAAAACGGCCAATTGCATTGGCGAATTGTTCGGGGCCGGAGCGGTCCCATACGCCTTGAAATCACCCTCGGCGGGGGGGGAGGGCACCTGGCCCAGAACAACCTTTTAGCTTGCGGGAGCGGGGGACCTCCTCGGCCCCAGCAAATAGTCCAACTGCCATACTATCGTACCGCTTGGCGCTCAACGTATAACTAAAGTGACTATAAAAAAATAGGGGTTGGTGATAGAAGGGTGAAAATTTAGGGTTGTGTGTATTTTGTGATGCCACATCATAAAAAAATAAATTGTGTCCAAAAAATAAAAAATAAATGTTAGGGGTGGACAACCCTTATCACTTAGGGGTATGAAAAATAGATAGTAGCCGATTCTTAGGCCTACTGAATATGCGTATGAAATTTTATAAAAATCGGTCAAGCCGTTTCGGAGGAGTATGGTAACTAACATTGTGACACGAGAATTTTATATATAAGATTTTAATGAAAAATAATTTCAAATGAAAATAACTACTGTTCCTTTAAAGGTATTCCTTCCTTCTTGGGATTAAACAATATAATTTTAGTTTCATGAAGAACAGTAAAAGTGTCTTTGTAGGCATATATGTTTGCAAGCTAACATATTTTATAACAGAAGACACTTTTACCTGCTTAGGTTTTTTTGGTTTGCTTTTGCGCAGAAATCTAACCTATAAATTTTCTTGTTGGCGACATCTAATCCTACTAAGTCATGATCTCCAAGCCTTGATAATCAACAAAATGAAACTAAAAATTATCTGGTTAAGTAAAATATTAACATTTTCTCTAAAATGAAACACTGCAGCTTATGCAATATAAAATATTAAAATAAATTTAAAAGACATTACCCAATGAATTTATACAGCAACAATGAATGGGATGGGTTAAAAAAGTATTGTTATTAATAAATTACTGGATTGTTACTTGAAAGTTAAATTAAAAAAAACACCAATGACATTATAGGACAGAATCCAAAATCAGTAAAGTTTCCAATTTTATTAAATTAAAACTAAAATTAACTTTCCGGCATTGTAAATTAAGCGTCAGTGAAACCACTACAAATATTGGGATGAGTGGGGAACAGTGAGACACCTGCTTTGGCAATCTCACTGTTCCCGTCTCACTCTTCCCCAAAGGGCCTTGCCGTCTTTCCAAGGGCGTACCCAGGATCAAAACTAGGGGGGGGGCAAGCTATGGTCGTTCAGGTAGTAACATCTTACCGCGGAAAAGGTGAATGAAACCAAAATTATGTATAATTATAGCAGTGCTTCATCAACTAAGTTATTACAATTATTTGCTTGAAAAAAATGTATTCTATCATTGCTTCCAGTCTTAAGAGCCTAAAAAAATATTGCTTCCAGCCTTCCAGGGGGGGGGGGGGGCAGCTGCCCCCTCCTGCCCCCCGCTGGGTACGCCCATGCGTCTTTCATTACTAATTTTTCTTTTCCAAAGTGAACAATCATTTGCCATTTAAAAGTTAATAAAAAGAGCTTTAGTTGGTGAATAAAAGGCATTAACATAAATTCTGTGAAATAAACAATACTAACCACACCGTCAACAAGAAAGCAAGTTACAAAAAAAAGTTTACTGGCCTCGAAAACAAAAATGAGGCAAAAATAGTCACAAACGTATGATATTGTTGATTTTTCCATGAAAACCTTATTTGATTAACATTCAACACTAAAAAAATCTTACACTCACTGGGTCCTTGCAATTGGTCCATGAGCTAACGGTCTCACAGTTAACGGCGCACAGTGGTTGAAAATCGACTATTTTCGGAAAAAACCTTGTCAAATCTGATCTGTGAGCCGCAAAAAAATAAAGTTGATATTATCATAACCACGATTGAATTTCCTATAAAATGTATAGGTTGGAGCCCCGCTTAACCGGCTATTCGGATTAACCGGCGGTGTTAGGAAAATAAAAAAACCAACCATACATCAATTTTCGACTCGATATCGGTTAGTTTAACCACTTTTGCTTTTTCATGCTATTAATATCCTTGATAGTCCTTGCAGTATCATTTTATTTCATGAAAACACCCACGTTTGGTGAAAAAAAAAATCATACATTATTTTTTTCGCTACATTTTTATTTTTAACTATTAAATGTATTATCATATTAAAATATTAGATTGGTGTTATCTGGCTTTAATATAAATTCAATAGGAGATGGTGGAATAGACTGTTCAGTATAGGTTTAGTAACTAAAACTCTATCAGAGAAAACTCAATTCCCTAATTCATACTAATAACAGCTGAACTTTTTTCAATACCATTTTTTTAAAATTAAATGAATTCACAAAATATGTAGACCTGGTTTTTGGGACGAACTTTGCACTATGCGACACACTCACCAAAATAGACACACTCTAAATGATTCTAAATCCACAACTAATCCTTCATAATACCGTCCTTTCGCACTCTACCTATAAAGCCGAAAGTATTTGAAAAACTTTCCTTGAACCGAATTTAAGCCTTTACTTGAAAGTAGTGAAGTGATACCGAGTCATCAGTTTGTTCTGTGCAAGCCATTCTTCATTTTTTTTTAAATTGTTTTTATTTCTACGAGCTTCCTGCCACTTACTGTTAAAATGAGGCTAGGAAGTTTTCATGAGAAATCGGTATATTTCCATCAAGTTATCCGAGGTCATGTTAATAAACTTAATATTAATAATTTCCAAACACATACATCACGGTAGGTGAACATTTTTTTTTTTTTATCATCGACCTAATAAAGATTCAGAATGACTTTATAAATGATGCTACAGAGCTAGTAAGTAAAGAATGATGTTTTACTTAACGATTAGTAATAACCTAATTCGAATCACAAGCTCCATAGCGAATAAACTGCATGAAATAGCATTGGTAATTCAATAAAAAAAAAAATCACACATCTACAGACGCAGGTGGACGCAGCTAGAATATGATTTAATATTTCCTTGGAGGCATCTTCTTCTTAAAAAAATGGATTTTAAAACTGCGCTCGGCTGCGCTTGAAAAATATGGATTACCACAAAAAAAATTTGTCTCATTTTTATTGCATTTATTCGCGATTTTATTTCTGGGTTAAACATAGACAAAATAGCATAATTTTTATGGTCGTGTAATATGTGAGATCGCTCTTCATGATTATGAAGGAAAATCGCAACAACAAACAAAAATACGAGTAGCAATAATAATTATAGTATCATAAATTTTTCGTTGAAAAATAAACTTTTTCAATGATCAATTTTCAAAGGGTCGTAATAATTGTAATAATCGGAATATCTCCGAATAAATTGATGGAATGTGTCAGATAACTATTCTATTTATTAATAATAAAAAGAAAAAGAATATTCCGATACCTTCAAAAAATAGGTTTTTTCCGCCTTTCAACCACTGTGCGGCGTCTCACCATTCCCGACTCCCCCCTACATCATTTTCAAAATACAAAAGCAGAAAACTTTCCATTGTTTCCTTTAGATTCAATAGATGTATTCTATAGATGGGTTCTAGTTACTGAATCAGATACATCAACTTCCCATAACAATTCTACTCTACGGAAGATAATGAGCTAATTGGAAATGATAATGTATATATGATCTTAAATCTAGTAATTTTTACTTGAAAACGAAGAGAAACATTTAAAGTTTAAGTTCTATTTCGGATGAATGACGAATGAAGTTCAGGGACCAGAGTTATAAGACTTACAAATTACCTTTTTGTCTGTGTTGGGATGACTCGGCTGGTAGTTTTCGTTTGCCTTTAGGAGCTGCAGCCTCAACACCCAAACCAAACAGCTTGAGCTTGCATTAATACTCTTTTATTGCCTTTTGTATCAAATTACATGTGAAATTAACGTGCATTTCGGGATATAATATAGTTTATAGTGAACCAATAAACAAAATTAAGTTATGGATATTTTATTTAAAGTTTCTTATATAAGAGACGTAAATACACCTATCGATTCACCTTCACGATGTATTTGCAAAAAGCAGCTCGTAGTGAAAACAAGCAAGCAGTACAAAAAACTCGACTATTGATGAAATTAGTCCCTTCATAAATAAATTAGCAACACTGAATCGAAAAGTGCTGAAAACTACCAAATTTTGCTAGACAGATACTCTATAACTTATGGAGATATACAAATATAAGTATATACTTAAATGTGAAAAAATGTGTGAAGTTGAGGAATGGCGTTTACATATTATCGAAACACGTCGATCTCTAATCTAAGTAAGTTCATAAGTGAAAGTTGTGTGTTGCGCGCATCGCATCAGATTTTTTTAAATAACTGTTTAGTTGTCTGGAGTTTAGCCCTGAGTATTGGTCCGCTAGAATGGTTTTTCTTTTGGGCTACCGAGTCAATTAATTTGGTAAAATCTTTCACAGATTGACCTTTTGTGGTCGAAACAAAAACATACCTCGACAAGTGACCCACTAAAATATGCATAAATCGTTTGGAAGATCTATTGCCTCCAAAACCCCCAACTGTGTCAATTGACATTATTTGATTTGGCTCTGTAGCTGGTTCAAGTGTTGAAAGCAATCCCAACATCCTACGTAGCCTTGTATTATTTTCGTTTGATTGGCAATGTTGGTCACTTGTGATTAAATTTGTAACTTGATTAAGTTGAGTACTAATCATTGTAAGTTCAGAAAGTTAGTTTTCGATGAAGTATACATATCTTAAATCTCCCCACCCCCCTTAAATCGACAAATAAATTTTTAAAAATAAATTCTATAGTTAACTGTTGGTTCTTTAACTATTTTGATGGTAGTGATCGAACTCATTCTACCTAAATAAGAACGAGATTGATTTTAGACGAAACGATACTTTAAAAAAATTAAAGAATTCTTTTATAAAAGATTTAAACTAATATAATGATTTAATATGTTACATTTTGTCACTCCCTAGAACATTACTTTCTTCAAAAATCATTATCTCGGAAACTATGAATGTAAGTGTTACAAATTCACATCATTGGTAAGGACCATGTTACCACGCCATATGCAACCAGAAACATAAAAAACCATGACTTTGAAATTCGAAAAAAATTAAGAACCTAATACAACCATAATTTTAGAATCACCCATATACAAAATTCAAAATATAAAAATACATGAACATACAAATTTTATAAAAATAATTATAATATACTAGCTGACCCGTGTAAAGCATTCGCACTCTAAACTATTTAAATCCCACTTAATTAAAGTACACACCGTATATTTAGTAACGTAGAGTGAGTCTTGGGCATAGACGAAATATAGATGTCTGTATCGCGGAAAACGAGTGGGCTGATTCTATTGAGTGACATCGCATTTTTTTGCTTGTAACTCGCGAATGACGGTGAAAATCGGAAGTGTATATAACCAAAAATGTTTCGGCTCGACAAACTGAAAAACATGACACCTTCGGAAGAGCCATGTGACCATATTGAAATTTTCGCTGAGAATTACAGTTCTACACATACAAATGAAGGGGTTAATCCAAAAATGTATATGGCCGAAAATGTTTTCATTTAAAAACCTGAAAAGATTGACGGCATTCAGAAGCGCAGGTAGCAGACCCGTGCGAAGTATTCGCACTCTAACCTACTTAAATCTCACTCAATTAAAGAACACTCCGTATATATAGTACCTAAAGAATAGATGTGTTTAAAATTGTAGATTATTTATTTTAGAAACGTGAGCTTACGATATTTATATAGTTTTTACGTGTTTACAGGGCCTCTTTGAACACTGTGTTTGAAGTCACGATATGGTTATCTTTGATTGTTTGCTGTTGGGTTTGTTTTACACAAACATAAATGTCACTGGATGAGCGCCCCCTGGAAAACGACATATACAATTGAGCGTGTAAAAAAACAGGGTCAGGCAAGTACAATCCTGCCTTTGTAGGCGTCTGTCCCTGTGCCTTATCCTTAAATATATAAAAATCTCGTGTCCCGATGTTTGTCTCTCTATTTCTCAGAAACTACTCAACCGATTTTAATGAAATTTGGCTCAATGTATATAGTTTTGGCCAACTTAACGGACCGGATAGTTTTTAACTTGAATAGTGATCAAAATAATTCTTATATAGCGAATTATTGCAAATACAGTAGGTCGTGTTTCGATTTATTAACATGGCCTCATATGTCAATTTCATAACGTTTTTGATTATAAGCATGCTATTGTAATACAGGTTATCATTATTATAATTTTGTATTGCGTTATGTGAGTGCATTTATTTGTTCCTATATTATTATTTTTCACAGACAAATAGTAATACAAATTTGTATTTATTGTTAATTTTCATTAAAGAATAAATAAATCAAGAAAAGGTTACAATAAATTCTCAAATGTGTAGGTACTTTTCCTTCCTTTTCCTTTTTTATTTGTATTTAAATTAAATTACTAGCTAAGAGCTGAAACGCTTTGGTGTGGCCCACCCTGATATCAACTTTTAGTAAAGTAAATACATTTTAATAATTTAAATTAAGCTATTATTTGAAATAATACTCTATAAATGTTGTAACAGCACCTACTGTGTAACCTAATAGAAACCTGACTTGGGGAGTCAGTGTTGCCACAAAATTAGTGAAAATTAGTAAGCTGGCTACGCTGTGGTTAACCAGTCGTAAAAACTCCCTCACAAAGAGTGTGTTTTGATTAGGTGTTGTGGGATACTTTCTGATTTGCTAAAGAACTGCATAATTAAGACTATAATATTATATTTTCAGTTGATTTATTTAACAGAAGTTTCTTTATTTTCATTATTCGTTTTGTTATTATTATTTAAATACAGTGTTTTTTTATTTTACCAAACCTTTTTATCATTTTTATCCCGAGATCTAAAATGTAAAATTTAAAAAATGTCAGTGAAGATTTGTAATTCCTCCTTTATCAACAATAATTTAAAGTTGAGAAAATTTAATCCCAATCGAATAGAGGATGTTACTTCCTGTTCAGCAGAGTTGTAATTATCTTTAAATGTAAAATTTAAGAAATGTTAGCGAAGATTTTAATCCTTTCTTTAATTTAAAGTAGGCTATTATTGGTAATGATATTCCGTTGTTAATTTTACCAGAATACAATTTTTTACTTATCTTTAAATGATTGTTGATTAAGAAAGGATTACAAATTGCGGCATTTTATAAATTTTACATTTAATGATTATTACACATCTACTGAACAGGAATAATTGCTATTTGGGTAACCTCAAGTTTCAGATTTATCCGCCATAAATATGAGAGTACTACTGCAAAATAATCCATCGGCAGATATATTTTGTAAACAATTGCTTTATATTGGAAATGGTGAAATAGAGCTGCATCGAAATTCAAAATTTATCAAATTACCAGAAAATTTCTGAACTGTTGTAGAGACGAAAAATGAACTGTCTACGAAATATAAAGTGTCTTCCCTGATATTTTGAACAATTATTTGGACTATAATTGGCTGGGTAGTCGTGCTATTTTGGCAGCAAAAAATGTTGATTTCGATGAAATAAACTTCCAAAATCAATTGACAATGTTCTTGATGTAAACGAAGCCGTAAGTTTCCCATCTGAATTTTTTAATTCCCTGGATATACACCCAAACAATCTCCAGTTGAAGATTGGCTCACCGATCATTCTTCTTCGTAACTTAAATCCACCTCAATTGTGCAACGGTACACGTTTGGTCATTAAAAGGATCACAGGAAATGTTATTGAAGGAAAAATGTTGCCTGGAAGGTTTACAGGAGATATCGTCCTGTTGCCACCTATTCCCCTGGAACCGACAGAATTTTCAATAAAATTTAAAAGGCTTCAATATCCTATTCGTTTGGCTTTTGCCATGACCATAAACAAATCCCAAGGGCAAACAATGTCCACTTGGACTTTGAAAATCCGTGTTTTTCCCTTGGGCAATGGCATAACTCACTTGAGAAATGGGTATCGCCTGCTCACGAGTGTGGAAACCATCAAACCTTTGGTTTGTGTTAAAAAAAACAAAACAGGTTAACCGAAAACATTTGAACAAATTAGTACTTGAATAAATAAAAATTCTTAATTGTATTATGTAAAAACCTCTTTAAGGAGAGATTTATTAACACTCAAATATATTGCTAAATTAAAAGCTTCAACACACCACCCTCCTACCGAAAACTTATTAGCCGAAGGGTTGGGAAATCGAGGTCTCAAAGCAATTGAGAAAAACGCCTATCAAAAGGACATATATGACGCGTTAACCAATATATGACCCTGAGCAAAATTAAACCCGTTGTTAAACAAACAATACCAAGTTGAAGTAGTGTTAGGCCAATAATCAATAGATCAATGGCTGAGGTTACCAAACCTTACTTCAGTCATCCTTTTTAAAATTAGTGGAAAAATATAGCCATTTCGAGTTAGTTTATACCGATCCATAAAAAAAGGGCGATAGTGTTGGCAGCACTGTGAGTCGTAAACACAATCAGCTCCTTTTTAATCAAACTACATTGAAATATGAGATGTAAAAAATAAAAACTTTAACTTTCCTATATTCTTAACCAAATACTTTTAAATGGTGTAATGCTCTATTCTCAATCACGTTGGATTTTGATTAGCTGAAAGGTTTTCATCTTTATCAATGAATATTGGTATTACTGTATTTGTTTAAAAATATTAGGATATAACTACTGATTGTGAGCCACAGCAACGCGTGGCCGGGTCTGCTAGTTAATATATATAGATATAAATTATTAAGAACAGTTATGATCCGTGGGCACAATTGGCCAATTAGTAAAGAACTACTTTTTAGTTTTGGCCGGGAATTTCAGGAATTTTTAGGTGGAATAGACCCATGGGCGGATCCAGCCGATCGTAAAGGGGGGGCTGCAGTCCTAAAGGGGGGGCTGCAGTCCTAAAGGGGGGGCTGCAGCCCCCACAACCCTTCATTTGGATCTGCTAATCAGCTTTTTTACCTTTATGTTCCTTTCCTACAACTAAAATTCTACTTGTTCTAAACATTATTTGTTCTTTAACTTGCTTCCTTACATAAAGGAAAGTCAAATTCTATCTTTAAATGACGAAAAATTTTCCAAAGGGAGAGGCTGCAGCCCCCACAGCCTCCCCCCCCCCCCTGGATCCGCCAATGAATAGACCACAATAAAGTATGAGAAATAGATTGAACAGGTGACACCACATAGGACATCATGATATAACCATATGTTTATTTTTCTTATTTATTATTTTTTATTTTATTTCATATAATTTTCTATTTTGATATTATTTGAATTGTATATTCTACTTATAATTTTATTGTAATGTATACATTCAGGAATACTTACAGTATTTTTTAATTTTGTATTTTGTATTAGTTTTTGTATTTTGTATTTTGTAATTTGCATTTTGTTATTTCCTTTTCTAAAAGTATTCTGAAAAATAGTATTTAAATTATTTTCCTGCACGCAGTATCACCCCATGCAACATGCAGGACTTTATGTAACAGTAAACTCCCCTATGCCCAGGGTTACTGGAATGGGGAAACATAAAAAATAAATAAAAATGTCTATGTTTTTGTCAAAACATCGACAAATAAATCACCGAAACTTAACCGGACTTAAAAAAAAAGTTTGCAGTATAGGGCTTCAGTAGCGGCACCTTTAACCTTGAAGTCCCCCAAAAAAAAAAAAAAAAAAAAAAAAAAAAAAAAAAAAAAAAAAAAAAAAAAAAAAAAAAAAAAAAAAGTTTATTTATCAAAAAAATAACTGAACTATTGCACTAATCTATCTTATCTAAGATCTCATGTCTGACTCCTGGGATTGGACTCCTCGCTAGAGGGAAAAGGGGGTATTTATACTGAGTCAGGAAAAAATTGCTGACTCTATGAATTAACCTCTACTTGGCTTCCATAAATGACGTTAAAAGCATCTTTGTTTTTATTAACATATCGACGTTAATAACATTTTTGTTTGTAGCTGGTTAAAAGATCCATGTTAAAACATCTTTGATTTGTGAAAACATCGATGTTCTTCTTCGTTTTTATTAAAACATCTATGTCTAAAAAACATTAATAGTACGTGGGCCAGACCCACGGTTAATAGATATACGGTCGAAGCATTCTATTTAGAGTGGGGGGTGGTTTTAAGTCCGTGACGTCATTGCAGACCTCTACTAACGAAGCTGTACTTTCATTAGTTGCAAAATATATTGTCTCTTAATTACTAACTTGTTATGTTTCATTAAGAATAAACAAATTACAGCTTTTTGTAATACAGTCTGTTAGTTTATTGTTCTAGGTGAAGAAGTTAGGCTAACATGTTTTACAGGTCTATTGTGACGTCACAGATCAGAGCTTGGTTTTGATTGGCTAGCGCTGTTATGCTTCGACCGTGTATCTATTAACCGTGGGCCAGACCCCCCTACCGTGCACCCCCCCCCCCCCCCACATCCCTATAAATTGCATATCGTTGTGTTCCTTGTGATAAAAGATCAAGAAAAAGCCAATGTTCCCAGAAAAAAAAGTGGCCGCACTAACCGAAAATGGCGTTCAAACATGGCGGAATGACGATTTTGATTTTAGTTAGTTTTTTGATTACTGACATTCACCATTATGCTTAATTTCGCCATAACTGGTATTTTATTAAAGCTAGATAGATCTACATTCAGAATAAATAAACAAACGTTCTAAAATAATTAGTCTTGACAACATAAAATACATTTTAATTCAATTTTTTCAAGTCACTCGCGTAAAAGTTAAAATTCCAAGTTAATTTGTGATTAAACGGCCATCGTTAACGAAAAACACCCTGAAATAAACCATGTGGAGCAATTATTCTTCTTTAGAAATCAGTGGTCAAATTTTAAAATATATCAACTAGTTTCATAGAAAACGGACCTACAAGGCGAAAAGGTGCCGGGGACTCGGGCGCATCCAGTCCTCTGCCACATCGTTCAGTTCTCATACATCATAACATCATATATTTACAGCGGGTTTAGGATATTATTTTGAATGTATAATCAAGCCTATGTAACTGCAAGTTTTTAATTTACAGAAATAATTAATATAACCTTTTTTTTTTTTTTTTTTTTTTTTTTTTTAAATCTCATTAATAAAGGATATAAATCTGCTACATAATAATGAATTAGTCGCAGATTGTACATTATCTAAACCTCACTTATATTGACATAAACTGGTTATCACGAAATTAAATAATAATGTTCTCATAGTTATAGTTGGGTTACAGACACTGACTTCTGATCATTCGTGAAATTTGAAATAGATGCATTTTTGCAAAGTATTGATTATTTACAGATTTAAAAACAATCAAAATAAAAAAGATAAATAAAAAGTTCTGTTTGTTCGTTGATATGTAGAAATAATTGGTAATACAATTTAGGAAGTATGTACATAACACGATTTAGTAGCTCACAACAATTAATGAATAATATGTATATATATATATATATATATATATATATATATATATATATATATATATATATATATATATATATATATATTAGGGTGTTTCATTTTTAATGGTAAAAAATAAAATGTAAAATTCTTGCTGACTTTGCTTTCGCCCTGAGTCTAGGTGATGTATAAGTTATCTGTGTGAAATTTGGAGATGATTGGATAATATTTGGAGGTTGCACACTTTGAACATTTTTGGGTAAGTATTTACAAAATACAAATTTTCAACTTAAATTGATTTTATTGCTGAAATTATAAATCACAAGCTTAAGATAATGATTGATATAAACAATAAGATAGTCCTTTAGTAAAAAAATCACATATTGTATCAATTATTCAACTATGTACGATGCAATAGCCTTTTTAGTTCGTTTAGTGACGGCTTTTCTGTGATGTTCGATGATCCTCATTAAGAATTGTTTTTGTTGTTCGTCTCTTGCTGATTCATTGAACTGTTTTATTAATGCAATACCTCTCTCTGCAGTATCATTAACAACCTTAAGGGCATCAACATGACTTCGTAGAGGTTCCATACAGGATTCTGTGATATCGGTAATTCCAAACATTTCAAAGAAAAGTTTTGTTTTTTTAGTAACAAAGTCACTGATGTCCTTCCCTTCAAAATCAAAGGTTTTGCTTTCTTATCTTTTTGTTTCTTTTTTCTTTGCAGGTTTTTGGTCTAAATTCAAGAACATTTTTTCCTTTACAGTCTTAGGAATACGTTCATCCACAAAAGCCAGTCCCACGTTAGTTTCGGATAAATACCACAGATGCCTCTTAGCGACAGTGAGTGCACTTTTTTGGACGCCTTCATCAGGATAAGCTTTGAGAAGCTGAATCATATCCAAATCGTTCTTTGGAGCATACCTAATTACAATCGCCTCATGCCAAAAGCGTACATATATAAGGCTATCAAAGTGTGCGACTCATATCATTCCGTTCAATTCTCGTTGAGGAAAATTCAACTGTTTAGTGAAGAGGGCAATTTTAAGTGCATACATTGCTTTTGCCATCCACCTTGCTTGGTGCAAAGCTACTGGGATTCTAAAACTGAACTCTTTCTTACACCAACCCCCTAAGTAGAGAAGTGATAACTCTAACAATTCCTTGTAGTCTTCTCTAGGATGACGGCCCGTTTTTAGCACCTTTTCTATGTAACTTATCATCTTCTGTCTTTGTTCTTCTAGAGGGCCTTCTAAGGAACTCTTCTCATCCAATATTGTTGTGTATGACATCTTATCAAGTGAATTCCATTGACTTTGGAACTTCTTGAAAATCTGCACGTCTGGACCACTTGAAGACGTGCGATAACACTCCTCAAACACTCCTTTTAATATAAGTTCATGGGTGTGGTGACGGCAAGCTAACCATAACAGTGTGTGATTTAACTCTTTTTCAATTCTTGTACATGCCCCTTGGATCAGCCCTGTATTTGATGCGGTTGTATCGAAAGATATACCAATGATCTTGTCACGTAGTCCAAACCAAATGTTCAAAGTGTGCAACCTCTAAATGTTGTCCGATCGTCCTGAAACTCGAGACAGTTAACGTTTGCATCACTTGGACGCAGGGCAAGAGCAAAGTCATTTGAAATTCAAACTTTTGGAAATTTGAAACACCCTAATATATATATATACATATTATGATTAATTTATAATTAAACCACTACTGGAGAGGAAAACCAACTAAAACATGTAAGTATTCATGCATCTAATGATCTATAATCCACGAAGTTGTGGCCTTTTTCGGTTTCTGGCATATAACTACACATCAAAAAGTTTACTTTCTCATTTTTTCGAAAAAAAGGGTATACTAATACAAATAAAATGAAATATTTGAAGTTGAAATCAGATTAGTTATTTAGCCAAACTCGAACATGAAAGATCGGTAATTTTAACCATTTTGGTAGAAACTCATGTTCCAACGCCTATAACTCGACAATATGTAATCTAAATGAAAAATGTTACATATACAAATTTTAGGACATTAAATTTAGCATAAAACAAGCCCATTTATTTTTAAATTAACGTATTACTAAGTAGAGATACAAATGAAAACGTGAAAGTATTCGTAGCGCTTGATTCCTTCTTTTTGTGAAACCTAAGGGGATATGATAAAATATTCACAGAACTAACTATTTAGGTGGGCTTATTTTATGCTAAATTTAATGTCCTAAAACTTGTATATCTAACATTTTTCATTTAGAGTACATATTGTCGAGTTATAGGCGTTGGAATATGAGTTTTCACCAAAATTGTTAAAATTACCGATCATTGATGTCCGAATTTGGCTAAATAACTAATCCGATTTCAACTTCAAATATTTCATTTTATTTGTATTAGTATACCCTTTTTTCCAAAATAAGAGAAAGAAAACTTTTTGTTGAGTAGTTATATGAAGGAAAGAAGATATAGTTAAAAGAATGAAGTAAGCGCTACAAATACTTTCACTTTTTCATTTGTATCTCTACGCAGGAATAAGTTAATTTTAAAATGAATGGGCTTATTTTATGCTAAATTTAATGTCCTAAAACTTTTATCTGTGACATTTTTCATTTAGAGTACATATTGTCGAGTTATAGGTGTTGGAATATGAGTTTTCACCAAAATGATAAAAATTACCGATCTTTCATGTTGGAGTTTGGCTAAATAACTAATCCGATTTCAACTTCAAATATTTCATTTTATTTGTATTACTATACCCTTTTTTCGAAAAAAAGAGAAAGTAAACTTTTTGATGTGTAGTTATATGCCAGAAACCGAAAAAGGCCACAACTTCGTGGATTATAGATCATTAGATACATGAATACTTACATGTTTTAGTTGGTTTTCCTCTATATAAATATATATATGTACATATTATCATTAATTGTTGTGAGCTACTAAATCGTGTTATGTATATACTTCCAAAATTGTATTACCAATTATTTCTACATATCAACGAACAAACAAACCTTTTTATTTTGATTGTTTTTAAATCTGTAAATAATCAATACTTTGCAAAAATGCATCTATTTCAAATTTCACGAATGTTCAGAAGTCAGTGTCTGTAACCCAACTATAACTATGAGAACATTATTATTTAATTTCATGATAACCAGTTTATGTCAATATAAGTGAGGTTTAGATAATGTGCAATGCGACTAATTCATTATTATTTAGCAGATTTATATCCTTTATTAATAAGATTTAAAAAAAAAAAAAAAAAAAAAAAAGGTTATATTAATTATTTCTGTAAATTAAAAACTTGCAGTTACATATGCTCGATTATACATTCAAAATGATATCCCAAACCCGCTGTAAATATATGATGTATGAGCACTGAACGATGTGGCAGAGGACTGGATGCGCCCGAGTCCCCGGCACCTTTTCGCCTTGTAGGTCCGTTTTCTATGAAACTAGTTGATATATTTTGAAATTTGACCAGAGATTTCTAAAGAAGAATAATTGCTCCAGATGGTTTATTTCAGGGTGTTTTTCGTTAACGTTGGCCGTTTAATCACAAATTAACTTGGAATTTTAACTTTTACGCGAGTGACTTGAAAAAATTGAATTAAAATGTATTTTATGTTGTCAAGACTAATTATTTTAGAACGTTTGTTTATTTATTCTGAATGTAGATCTATCTAGCTTTAATAAAATACCAGTTATGGCGAAATTAAGCATAATGGTGAATGTCAGTAATCAAAAAACTAACTAAGATCAAAATCGTCATTCCGCCATGTTTGAACGCCATTTTCGGTTAGTGCGGCCACTTTTTTTTCTGGGAACATTGGTTTTTTCTTAATCTTTTATCACAAGGAACACAACGATATGCAATTTATAGGGATGTGGGGGGGGGTGCACGGTAGGGGGGTCTGGCCCACCGTGTATAATCTAAATTTTTTCAAAACATGGACGTTAAAAAATTCGTTGTTATTGTTATATTTTTCTTTACATGACTCTCAATAAAAATAAAAAATCTGGTGCGATGCGCGCAACACACAACTTTCACTTACGAACTTACTTGGATTAGAAATCGACGTGTTTCGATAATATGTAAACGCCATTTCTCAACTTCACACATTTATGTATATACTTATATTTGTAGATCTCCATAAGTTATAGAGTGTATAGCAAAATTTGATAATTCTCAGCACTTTTTGATTCATTATTGCTAATTTATATATGAAGGGACTAATTTCATCAACAGTCGAGTTTTTTACTGCTTGCTTGTGTTTTTCTACGAGTTGCTTTTTGCAAATACATCGTGAAGGTGAATCGACAGGTGTATTTTAAGCCATTTTTTGAGTAAACAAAAAAACACGTGATAATGAGACAACAGTTATTAAGTAAAGTGTCCCCTCCATTTAACCAATTTCGATGAAATTTCGGCTGTCGCATCACGGTCATATACATACATCAAATATCAAGTTTGATTAAAATCGTTAAATCCGTTTTTGAGTAAATAAAAAAAAACACATGAAAATGGGACAACACTTATTAAGTAAAGTACCCCTCTAATTAATCAATTTTGATGAAATTTTTACTGTCTCATCGCGGGCATATATATACACCAAATACCGAGTTTAATCAAAATCGTTAGACCCGTTTTTGAGAAAATCGAAAAAAACCTAAAAATTAGACAAAATTCTTTAATTAAAGTACCCCCTCCGTTTGACCAATTTTGATGAAATTTTTGCTGTCACATCGCGGGCATATACATACACTAAATACCCAATTTCAGGTCTGTGCGGTTTATAGTTTTTGAGCTAGTCTGTTCACATACACACACACACACACACACACACACACACACACACACACACACACACACACACACACACACACACACACACACACACACACACACACACACACACACACACACACACACACACACACACTCACACACACAGCCCATTTCGTGGGACTTGGTTAATTGAACTCAGGGGACCCCAAAACGTGTATTTCCGTTGGAAACCGGAAGTCGAAATTTTTCACGATCGCAATACTTTCCTTACTATATATTTCATATATAGGTAAGTGAAAGTAAAAATCAACTACTTAAAACATCTATGTTAACATGTCAATCGATATGAAAACTACCTTGTCTGTAATGTCTGCTGTGTCACTTGAAAGGTCCATCGTAAGGTTTTGGCTCTTCGTTCTGTTCTCTCCTCTGCCATCAGATCGCCCCCGCGTTTGCATAGCTTCGATCAGTCTGACAAGTTCCGCTACATTTCTTTGAAAGGGTTCTTTCTTGACGATCTAGGGCTGAGACAGAATAAAACGATGAATGGCTAATTTCAACGATTTTATCAGCCATTTCGGCTAGTTTCTCGAGATTTTCGATGCTGATTACCAGAATGTTAAGCACATAAGTTGGTATTTTACTCATCCACAGTGTCTTCAGGAGCTTATCAGTAATTTCTGCACCTGCACAGGATTTCATTTTTCTGAGGTGTTGGCTTTAAAATAGAAATTTATTGTTCATTTGAAGTTTTAAACTTTCGGCCTTAAAGGGGATATAAATTTTTTAAGAAAATAAAATATTCAAAATAAAATCATAATTTTGCCCCCGATTTTAGCGATTCGTCTAATTGTGCAACGGTCGGTTGTTCGGACCAACGCTAGTGAATAAACACCTTTTCCGCATGTCCTTCGATTAGGGAAACGGATCGATTTTGCTGAGTCAGTAAATGTCATCACCAATGAACAGTACAAGGAGTAAATAAACAATTCTCTTTTCTAGGCACTCTTCTTTGGTTTTGTTTTTCTCAATCTATTGGTGAAAGCGTGTTTTTCTCTGTTCTAACTTAAGCTAATTAAACAGATGTGGAGCTTTAAAGGTATTTTAACTTGATATGTTTTATAAATCAGTTTCCCACTTATTTAAGAAAAAATAACATTTAAAATACCAACAATTTTGTGTAGCCGTATAATTATGATAACATCGAGGAAACACGTTTAAGGGTTTCTTAGGTGGAATTTTGGAGGGGGAAGCTGCCGGCTCGGTAGAAGAGAGGGAGAGGGTAGAGGAGACGTGCAATGGAGAGAGTTCACTAAAACCGCCGAAACAAAAAATTGCTTACTCGTCGTGAACGCTTCATTTTTCGGCTTTAAAACGTGGTTTTCGATGCCTCATAGGGGCCTTTCGAGTTAAACTCGTCGTATCAAGATCTTTAAAATGAGTCCAAATTAGACATTTTTTCTCGAAGTGCAAAAATAGGTGTCCGTTAGAGTTAAACGACAATTTCGCCATTTAAGCCCCTTAGGGGTTACATTTTTGAAATTCCTTTCTCAGTGGTTACCTACATCGCATTTAAAATCTAAATTCCGAACTTCAAGTTTCTATCTTTAGTAGTTTTTGCTCTGCGTTGATTCTGTCAGTCAGGACAAAGCCTTTTCTTATATATAAAATTCTCGTGTCACAATGTTAGTTACCATACTCCTCCGAAACGGCTTGACCGATTTTCATGAAATTATATATGCATATTCAGTAGGTCTGAGAATCGGCTACTATCTATTTTTCATACCCCTAAGTGATAAGGGTTATCCACCCCTAAATTTTTTTTTTTGGAAATTATTATTTTTTTTATTTTTTATTATGTGGCATTAAAAGATAAACACAACCCTAAATTCTCACCCTTCTATCACCAACCCCTATTGTTTAATAGTCATTTTAGAATTAATTTGAGCGCCAAGCGGTACGATCGTACCGCTGTTGGACTTGGAATTGGCTGGGGCCGAGGAGGTCCCCAGGTACCGCCAGCTAACAGATTGTTCTGGGTCAGGGGCCCGCCGTTTCTTATGTTCACGTGTTTTATTTATTAACTCAATAACGGCTGTAATGACTTTGATCAGACTGGATATTTGCTGTATCTATAAGCTCACAATGTGACAGACAAAATTGGTCAAATGCAGGGGGCTCTTTATTTCATAACTTTTTTCCAATTACATTTTTTTGGAATATCTCAAAAGCGGCTTTAATGATTTTGATCAAATTAATCATTTTTAATCAAAATCAAGTCATCTTTTTTATATTATTTATAGAAATGGCAATTAAAAAAACATGTCGATTTCTAATGTAAGTAAGTTGATAAGTGAAAGTTGTGTGTTGCGCGCATCGCACCAGATTTTTTTTTTATCAGAAGACAGATCTATTGTACAATGCGTCTACTTACCAACTACTTTAATAAGCAGTATTTTATTCATGCATAAGGTGGCACTGAGGTGAACCAAACGGACGTTAAATGCCAAACTTTGAAGTGCTCAGGTGAAAAATATACATTTTGCAGATATGCCGGTTTGATTTCACAGCGACGATATACAGAAGCGAAAAAGAAATTTGCTTCTGCAAGACGAAAATATCTAAAATTTCTGAAAATCTCAAAAAGATTAATATTTTGTTTATAAAGTCGTAAAATTTAAATATGCCTGAAAATATTAGCATAAAAATCTGGTGCGATGCGCGAAACACACAACTTTCACTTACCAACCTACTTAGATTAGAAATCGACATATTTTGATAAATATCTAAACGTCATTCAGCAAATTCATACATTTTTCAACATTTATGTATTTAGTTTTGCTTGTCTCCATAAGTTGTAGAGTATTTATATTGCAAAACTTGAAATTATCAGTGCTTTTAGATTCATTGTGGTTTTTCTATATAAACAAAATCTAAGGTACTATAGAAAATACCCCATTTAAGGCCCTTCAGATTTTTTTTCTGATATTAAAGAATATTTGATTATCATTAAACATGACGAGTTTAATCAAAATCATTACCTAAAGCATTTTTTGAGAAAAACGAAAAAAAAAAGTGACAAAACTTATAAAATAAAGTACATCTCTCTTCCGCTCACTCAATTTTGACGAAATTAACGTTGTCACATAACGGGCATATACAGACCTCCGATACCAAAGTTCAGTATACCAGATAGCATTTCGCGAGACCAGGTAGTTTGGACTTAGAGGACTCATAAACGTGTATTTCTGTAGAAAACCGGAAGTCCATAACTTTCACGATCTCAATAATTCCCCTTATTATATATTTCAGATATAACTAAGTGAATGTAAACATATTAGGTTTGTTCCAACAAGCACTTAAAACATGTTGACAACTCTTTTGCTTGCACAGTAATTTACTAACAGCCCATTGTTGACAAGTAAGGTGTTATGCGTATGGGAAAGAGTTGTATAAGTGTTTTTAGTGTTTGTTGGAATATAACTATTAAGTGGAAGATATCGTTCTTTACCTTCTTTTTGGGAAGGCATTTGTGACTAAAATTCGAAAACCAAGTTTCAATTATATTATATCATTCATCGTTTGGGCAAAAGGGCACATCATTCAAAATATATTTACAAAAAACTGTAAAAATAACACTCGACTATTGAGAAATTAGGATTTTTCACACTTAAAAAAATAAAACAAAATTACTGAGGATTTTAAAGTTTTTCAATAATTATTATACTCTATACCATATGGAGGAGAACCAACAAAAATAAGTAAATAAATGAGGATAAAGCTATTTTCTGTGAATTTTCTAAATTGCGTTTACACAATTATGAAAACACGTCAGTTTCTACTCTACTTAGGTTAGTAATTGAAAGTCGCGTGTTGCTCGAAACGGACCAGATTTTTCAATATCTATTTGAATAAAGATGAAATTAGTTCCATATCAAAACCCTAATAATTATTTAATATAATTATTTTAATAATTAATAATAACATAATAATAATTATTTTAATGTCTTTGTTAAATTTATTTTGTTTTGATATTGCAATATATTTTGATTTAGCAAATATATGATGAAGTTATAACAAAATGTGAATGCTTTATGTCTGCACGGCATTGATAATTAAAGAAAAGGTATTAAATTTAGCATGGAAATCGCTTCACTAATCAAATAAAGTTAAATAAGTGTAAGTTTCGAACGAACAATCAGTATACTGGATTTTCCTTTCATGAGCTAACAACCAAATCTGTGAGTATCTAGTGCAAACCAAAGAACACTTAATCGGAGTAGCAGCTAATGCACACATAGCAGCTGGTAACTAAGAATGTTGAGTAACATCCCAAAAATACTTTGCGAAGCGAAAGCTCTGCGGAATTTGATTTAGGGATGTAGTGGTGAACCGCAGCAATCATATTCTTGATTGTTGTTATACAACAGTTTGACATCCGTGGACCAACGATGTAATTAAATTTTAACATTATCAGTTATGACATTTAAACGTTTATACGTGAACCACTGTTTCCGATTGATACGTCTTAAAAATAAAATAAAATTTGATTTGTTTATTGATTAACATTCATTTTCACTTATGCTGGATAAAAGCCACGCCACCATTTCTTTGGTTTGGCGAATGTGATTTTTAAATTAAATTTTAACCCGTGACCTAATTATCCTTATATATATAAAAAAGGACTTTTCTCTATTCATCTTTGTCTACTCTCACGGTCTTATCCGGTGTTCAGGAGCTTCAGTGCGTCGGATTGGACCTCATCTGCCCATTTAAGTCTTAGCCGTCCTATCTTTCATCTTCCATCCATATATTGTCCGGGAGCTGAGGGCCAAAAAGGTGTCTGATTTGAAGAAAATTGTTGATCATTGGCTGAAAGTACTCATTTCATAGACAACAAATGTGATCGTCTGCCACCTCAGATCGGTTGCTATTAAATTTTATAGGCGAACAAAATCGACATTTTCGAACTTTTTTCAATTTTTCGCTAATAACTCGAAAACGATTTATCGCAGAAAAAATTTTGTTCTATCTAAAATAAAAGGGCAGTAAATTTCGCGTCGACTGAGGTCCTCACAATTAAAATCGGTTAAGTCTTTTCGCCGAAACCGATTGTCAATTTAGCCACTTCAGCGGAAAAATGAATTACGGTCATGTTCCAAAGTCTGCAATTTAAAGAGGCTTACTCCAAATAAAAAATGTTACGTATAATAGTTGTAAAATATCGAATTCTGTGTAAAATAATCTCATTAATTTCAAAATTAGCCCACTCCTGTGGAGGCAAAGTGATTAAACCGTGAACGTATTAAGCTCCTTGTGGTCTAAAATCCATGAAATTTTTTGGGATTTTTTTTTTTTCAGTTTTTCGTATATAATTCGGCAAATACAGATCACAAAGTATTGCTTTCTTCTTACTATAAGAGACTCAACTATTGAAATTGGAATGATATATTTGAAGTTTAAATCGGTTTAGTGGTTTAGCTGGGTTCGGTCATCAAAAAACTATAAACTGTGGTTCGAAAATTATAAAAAAATATTATGAATATATCATCATGAAATAAATACGTCCTGCTAAATAATTTTAATATTACTTTCTTTTACCTTCAATTCCATCTATGATGGTTAATTGTCTCATTTTTTTTTCTTTTCTCATTTTTTACGATAACGTCCCTAGCTGGCGGCACTTACAGGATTTGATATTGTCTAAATAGGAGAGTCTAGATACGAACATTTTAAAGGTAGTCAGTCACTTATTAGGAATTATCCATCATTGATTTTTTTTTCTTCGATTTTTTGCATGTTTCCATTTACATGCTTCTACTGCTGCCCAGTGTTGATTGAATGAGTTTTATTGAAACAGACAGTGAACAACGGACATACGGCAGTCTGCAAAACGCAATCGAGGCATTCGTATACATAGGGACCGAAATAACAAAAGTTTCCCAATAAATGAAAATTTTCCTAGGACACCTTCTCCCAGTATTCGTGTAATAATAATTAAATGGCCTGTACAAACATTACATTGTTTAAAAATAGTTTGCCGATGTTCATTCATCAATAAATAAAAAAAAAGTTTGATATCTCCCTTATCATTTTATGAATGTGCCCATAGCAAAACTTAAACAGCCATAGAAATGTTTGGTGCCAAAAAGGCTCCCCCCGCTAGAATTGAAGCCCAAGTGTTTTGCAACTTAGTTTCTGAATATGTTTTCCCTTCCCAATAGGAAAAACAATTTGGTCTTTTAAAAAAAAAAAATCCATTTCTAGTCAAAGTAGGGAGAGTGTTAAAAGTTGTGTAATGTAAGAACTACACTAGAGCTTCCACTTTTCTGTGTGTATTCATAAAATTGAAAAGGTGACTGTTAATATAGTTATGATAGCTTCCAGCCTTCCAGGGCAGCTGCCCCCCCCCCCCCCCTGCCCCCCGCTGGGTACGCCCATGAGACGAATATTTTTATTTCAATTTGTACAAATACACACTAATTGTTAATAAAAATTATTAAATTAAAATATTCAATACCATGTTCAATACAAAACAATCTTTTCGGAGGCGGCGCAAAATATAAAATTTCCAAATGACATGTTATTGATTACTGATTACGATTTTATTAGAGAGCGATACACATTGACATCGATAGATGGGAAGAAAAGATCCATTTAGAAGATTTTCATAATTTTATAAAATGTTAAAATTTGCACCGCCTCCGAAAAGATTGTATTGTATTGAACATGGTATTTAATTTATGGTATTTATTAATTTTTATTAACAGTTGGTGTGTATTCGTGCAAACCAAAATAAAATTATTCATTTTCCCGCTTTTTATACCATTTTGAATTTTGCTGAGTATTAATAAAAATCAGAACGTAATTATTCCATACTTTTTAGCGCATTTATTTTTACTGGGTCCTAGTTTTCGAAGCCGGGTTAATTTTTTTTTTAAAGAAATTTATTCTATACACTTGTATCCATAACATCAATTACCAATTTTAAACTCCATTTGTTAATATTTAATGTAATATACGGCCACGTTGGCTTTTTTTCATTATTATGTATTAACAAGTTATTCTATAGAGACATCAGTCCGAGGATGATTATTATTTTTCATTCATTCAAATGGTTTAATCATCTTTCTATATGCAGGAGATAGTGACGGATGCGTGCTTTATAGCCTTGGTAATCCAAATGCTATGCAATAAATAACGGATAGCCTTGAACAGTTCATATTCACCAGCCTCTGAAAGTTCCACGGCTACGTTATCGCATCTGTCTTGGAAAAAGTTGATGATTTCCTCTTAATTTAGTGGTATATTTTCCTCGAAGCTATCGACCAGAACAGGAGCTATTAATTTCTTAGTTGAAAGATTTCAGTCAAATCCATTTGACTGTGAAGCTGGATTGAAAAGACTATAGTTTTAACTAGTAAACATTTTTTTTAATTTTATGACAAGGGAACTCAGCCTATTTTATTGAAAATTGTGGTCACAGATGTTCTTCCTGAAAATGGCTAAGTGCCGAAACGTTGAACAGAATATTGTAAAAGTTTGAGGTTAATAAAATATCTATATAAAAAAAACTTGACTAACATTAGTTATTCTATTTCTAATGCCTGATACAACCAGATGATGATCAATATCACTAGTTGTTCCTTTGAAGGTTCTCACCTCCAATAGCGTTAACTTTTGTCTCCTACTAATCAGAATATGATCACTTTGCGTGTTAGTCTAATCGTCTGGTGTACCTAAACTTGGCTTTGTGAATGTTTTACGGTTAAAAATACATCTTACCAACACCCAAGACCAGGGATACGGCAAAAATCACTTGTCTGGTCCTATTATCGTTAGATTCCGGGTGCCTTTCATCTGTAGGCAAAATATCGGGTTCTCTTTCAACTTAGGTATTAAGTTAGAACAATCTTCTAGTAGGTATTAACTAGAACAATCTTCACATCATGTCGTGGGCATTCTTTGAGCATTTTCTCTAAGTCGTGATAGAAATCATCCTTAGCACCTCTACCAACTCAGTCGGAGCATGGATGCGAAACTTAAGATTAATGTTTAAATCTATACCTAATTCTCAGCATTCATAACCCATGGTTAACTGCCTTGGAATCTATCTACATGCTCCCTCATATTTCCGCTCAACATAAAACCTAATCCAAATACATGCTGATTCGGATGGCCTTTATATGATGACCTTTCTTGTTCATTATGACCTCTCTTCTCCATGATTCCAGAGCCTACCCATCTTATTTGCTGCATAGCAGCTATGTTCGTATACGAGGTAACATAATAATGATAATATTGGGTTGTTTCACATGATTGAACTTCGGTTTTCAAGGTAAATGGATTTCAGTAAAAATACAATATGAAAACAATATAATTTTATTCGAAGAATTTACCTTCTTTTTCTATACATTTTTCCCAACGTGACACCAAGCAGCCGAACGGCCGATTTTAAACTGATAAAAAAATATTACATGAAAATCGCGTGTTTCCATGTTCATATTTGGAGGTATACTAAAAAGTGTGTAAATGATTGGAAAGGTAATGTTTATAAAAGAAAAGTAGAGGATTAGTAACTGCCTAATTATAATATGTAAACATTTGGAAGCAGACAACAGAGATACGTGAAATCCTCTACATATTTCAAAAATTGTAAAATCGGACATTTCATGTAAAACAACCCAATAGTAGGTAATATAATAATCAGACATTTGGTGTTTATACTTACAAAATATGAATATTTTAAGTTATTTAAGAAATTGACATCTTCCCCTTGCACCCCCCTCTAAATCATTATATTTGTAATATCAGATTAAAGAAAAGAAAGAAAATAATTTTTATTCTGGGACATTTAGCATTTACGTTTTTCATATTTACATCGGGTTTCATGAAATTTCGAGGTTTATCCTGGCCAACTCTATGAACAAATTTAGTCTCATCAGATGATTTATCTCGTTTTAAATCATTTGTTTGTACCTCTAGTGCTTCAAGTGGCTTCCCTAATTGAATTACATCACTAAGCGTAATATTGCCCTTCCTTAGACACTACTTTTGAAGTTCACAAGTTCACACTTAATTGCCTGTCCTTGCAGACGAACCAGAAATTTTTCAATATTTTCTTCATTTTTCTGCTTCCAATTTCTAAAACTATTCAGTTGAGCTATCAATACACATTTTGTAACATTTAACAACACGTTCAGAACGTTCTAACTCTCCAGCTTTAACGGAGAGTTTCGATGAAGGTTGAACTTTTTTTGTGGGGAAATAAAAATCTTGTAATTCAGTACCTCCGCAATGCAAAAAGAGTGTTTTTTTTATCCCAATCAGTGATGTTCTTGGCTACGATGTAGAGTTTAAAGGCACATAGCCATCGTGGCCATCCGGTCGCATCATTTACATTTAAAACCGGTAAACCCGACACACCCTCCATAGTTTTTATCCTCGTCGCCACTTGTAGGATTCTTAATAACCAAATTAAACAATAAAACAGTTTATTCCTTTATAATTTTAAACTAATATACATAACTAATACATTACATAATGCATTCATCTATATATCTCTCAACTGGAGGTAACACACTCTGCTCTCCAATGCCTACTCAGTGCTACAGCTTCACATAGAGTTCGGGAAATTTTAACAAGATCCAAATCATACTTTCTTGCTACTAACTTTAAATTGTTAAAGTCCATGGTAATCTCCGTTTTCTCATACTCGGCAGAAGTCTGGGCTCCATTAAAATGCCAAAAATTAGAGTGAGTTACTTTGAATTATTTCAAGACAATTTATCATTGGCAACCCCAAACCATTACATACGCCTAGAAACGGGTCTAGAAACTATAGAGACAGAGGTCCTGATTCGTTGGTATCGAAAAGAAGATTTTACCGAAGATAATCGATTATCAAAATTATGTTTAAACATTTTGAAAAAAACTCAGTTTAAATCTGTCGATAAATGCAAAATACAATTGGTATTTACAATTGTTAATCAAACTAAGATCAATAAATTCGGCTGATTTACTTAAAATTAAAAGCAAAGAGCTATTTGAAATAGAATTTAAAAACACCATTGACAAATTCACAAATAATCAACTTTCTATAGATGTTCAAGCTGTTCTGAATTCCAAGTAAAACAAAAATTTTAGGAATATTAGCAACTTAGAAATGGGTGAATATTATCTAAAAATGAGAGCCCCAATAAGGAAGCATAGAGTGATTAGCCAACTGAGGTTATGTCAACCTGACAGCTTAGAAGTAACTTCTTATTAAAATAACTATCGAGATATAGTGCTGAGTGCCCTTTTTGTAGCATGCGGGAGCCCAAAAATCTATATCACTTTCTATTATAATGCTCTATATACAATATTCACAAAGATAAATATTTAGGTAAATATACTGCTAATATTATCGATGATAAGGACAAAATAGAACAACTGTTACTAATAGAAAATAAAAATAAATTTAATGATTTATTTAGGTATGTTGAAGATTGCCTAAAATTAAGAAACCTTTTCATATATCCACAAGGATAGTCTTATTTTAATTGCAAAATGTAAATAATAATGATTGAACTTTGTTTTTTAATTTTATTTCGTTTAAGTGAATTTGTTTTGTTTACTTTAATATTATATTTAAGAATTTACTATTAATTTACTATTGTATATTGAGTTAGGAAGAATTATGAAAATTGTATGGATGAATGTACGTATGTACATTGGCTTGTGTATGAAATACATATATGTACAATAATTTTGTAGACTTTAAAATTACTCTCTATTAATTTTAGGAAATAAATTTAAATATCACTGAAACGAGATTCGGTTATCAGGAATTCTAATCAGCTTTGAGACGTCAAAAATAATAATTTTATCAACAATTGAAATCGTATATTAGTTCCTTAAGATACTCAAAAATCCAAGATTTATTTATCTAATACACAATAATTACACAACTTTCATCTAATGATCTGTAAGATACTTGAAGGCCTGATCTTGGTTCCGGGGTTGCTGAAGAGAAAGTGAATCGGTGAAATGCTTTTTTAATAGCAGTTCGCTGTGTGAGCTAGATTTTATCTCAGTACTGACTGCACTTGCCCTACGCTGCGTATTAAAATTTTTAAGCATATTTTAAGGCGTATTTACGTTATATGCTTCTAATTAAGAAATAGTTGACTCTTGCGAATAATTGTATTAATCTATTGTCAGTGACCAAATGGCAATAAACTGAAGTTTGGGGATTGGGACTTTTTTCTCGTTATTTTGAATGATAAGATTATATAAGAACGATTTTTTTTTAAAAATAAAAATCGTGTTTTATGAGTTTTCTTTTTTTAGGAAATTAATAAATAGTAAGAAAAAAAATGTATAAAGTTTTAATGATAGTTTTAATTAATATTTTAAAATTGTTTATTTAAGTAACAGTGAAGTTACTTGTTGGAGGGGATAAGGGGATTGGCAAAATAATCCATTTGACTGTGAAGCTTGAATGATAAGACTATAGTTTTTAACTAGTAATTTTTTTTTTACTTTCACTTACCTATATATGAAATATATAGTAAGTGGAAGTATTGCGATCGTGAAAAAATTCGACTTCCGGTTTTCAACGGAAATACACGTTTTGGGGTCCCCTGAGTCGAAATGACCAAGTCCCGCGAAATGGTCTGTGTGTGTGTGTGTGTGTGTGTGTGTGTGTGTGTGTGTCTGTGTGTCTGTGTGTGAACAGACTAGCTCAAAAACTATAAACCGTGCGAACCTGAAATTGGGTATTTAGTGTATGTATATGCCCGCGATGTGACAGCAAAAATTTCATCAAAATTGCTCAAAGGGAGGGGGTACTTTACTTAATAACTTTTTAGGTTTTTTTTCGATTTTCTCAAAAACGGCTCTAACGATTTTGATTAAACTGAGTATTTCATCTATTTATATGCCCGAGATATGACTGTAAAAATTTCATCAAAATTGATTAACCGGAGGGGGGACTTTACATAATAAATTTTGTATCATTTTCACGTGTTTTTTTTTATTTACTCAAAAACGGCTTTAACGATTTTGATCAAACTAGGTATATGATGTATGTATAGGCCCGAGATACGACTGTAAAAATTTCATCAAAATTGATTTACCGGAGGGGGGACTTTACATAATAAATTTTGTATCATTTTCACGTGTTTTTTTTTATTTACTCAAAAACGGCTTTAACGATTTTGATCAAACTAGGTATATGATGTATGTATAGGCCCGAGATACGACTGTAAAAATTTCATCAAAATTGATCAACCGGAGGGGGGACTTTACATAATAAATTTTGTATCATTTTCACGTGTTTTTTATATTTACTCAAAAACGGTTTTAACGATTTTGATCAAACTGGGTATTTCATGTATGTATATGCCAAAGATGTGATTGCCAACATTTCATCAAAATTGATCAACTGGAGGGGGGACTTTATTTCATGACTTTTTTCCAATTTTTACCTTTTTTTCGATTATCTCAAAAACGGCTTTAATGATTTTTATCAAATTCGTCATGTTTAATGAAAATTTGGTTTTCTTTAATATCAGGTAAGCTTTATCATTATTAAAATGTACTGAGGGGCCTTTTTTTTGGGGGGGGGGGGGCTTTTTTTTTTGGGGGGGGGGGGGCTTTTTTGTTTGTTTCTTTCTTTCTTATAAAGTACTATTGTTTTTGTTTACATGGAGAAATTAACTGTCTCTCACTACGCCAAAAAATAAGAAATGTCTAAAAATGAGATATGATAAAAATAAAGAAAACATAAAGAGGAGAAAAAAAGAAAAATATTCAGTCAACTTATACCACCTATAGATATAATAATAATAGATAGATACACCTATAATAGATAGATTACCTATTAATTATAGACCATTGTTCATAATTAAAGCCGTTCTGTTCATTTGAGAAGTGGCAATTAACAAAACGCATTAATTTTTAATCTAAGTAAGTTGGTAAGTGAAAGTTGTGTGTTGCGAGCACGCGCCAGATTTTTTTATTTTATTACAAGGGTACACAGCCTACTTTATTAAATATTGTGGTGACAGGTGGGTATTAACACAATTCATTACTTAATTGTTTTTAATTTAATTTGTTAAGTTGAAATATATTGAAGTTAAAACATTTTAGTTGTTCTTGATGAATAGATGTTCTTAGCGCCGAAACCTTGAACAGAATATTATAAAAGTTCGAGGTGAATAAAGGATCTATAAAAAAACTTGACAAATATATTTAAATAAAGATATTTAATATGAGCAGAAAATAATATCGCCTTTCTTTTCTGAAAGATGAAATACTATGTAATGATTTTCATAAAGTTATTGTAGTTTCAACCCTGTTCCTGGAAAGTTATGCTAAGAAATAAAATTCAGGAACATTTTTTACGTCGATTAAAAGATTATTTTCTATTTAAAGAAATGAAAGCCATTAGAAAACATGGCCTAAACATCAATCATTTTTGCGATTGCCAAATTTTTTCTGCGGAGGCTTTCATACGATGAGGTTATTTTTTGTAAGCTATCAGTTTATTTGCTGTTTTTATTGATGCATGAATATCGTCAAATATTGAGAAAAAAATTCTAAATAATGTAATATCTGTAGTGACGATTTAATTATTATTACACCACTACTGGGAGAATGTGTCCTAAGAAAATTTTTATTTACTGGGAAAATACAGAACATAGTCGTTAGTTATTTTAGTACCCAACAGCATGACTGTCTTAAGTCCGAATTATCAATTTTCGCTGTCATATCGCGGGCGTATACATACATCAAATATCCAATTAGGCCAAAATAGTTACTGCCGTTTTTGAGAAAAACAACCTGAAAATGAGACAACATTATTTAAATAAAGTACCCCCTCTAATTGATCAATTTTGATGAAATTTTGGCTGTCACACTGAATATACATACTTCAAGTACCCAGTTTGATCAAAATAATTACATTCAGCCATTTTTGAGAAGAAAAAAAAATGAGTCAACATTGTCTAAATACATTGTCTATTGTCCGTTCGACCAATTTTGATGAAATTTTGGCTTTCACATCGCAGGCATATAGGTACATTCACTAAATACCCACTTTCAGGTTCGCTTTTGCAGGTATCTATTTAAATTCCTTTCCGGCGAAGCTCTTCATGCCATTCAATCACTGCCTGCTGTAATTTATTAACGGTGTCTGCGACATGAACAACATCATCCGCATAGAGGAGTTGTGTCACCATCGGGCGGAGGTTTCTACGGCCCAGGAACGTCCTTTCCGTTCTTCTTTTACAGATGGCAGCCACTTCATCCACATAAAGAATAAATAGGGGCTTAAGCTATCACCTTGTTTGACTTTCCTTGCTATGCTAAAACAATGAGTCAGTCTTACTATTCCTTTAGGGTCTTGGTAAACAGATTTAATGGCAACCACCAGGCTTCTAGGGACATTCTTAGCCCTGAGAGCCTCCCATAATTCATGCCTTGGGACGGAGTCAAACGCTGCTTTGAGTTCAAGGAAGGCGAGATACATACTTCTGTCTCTGTCCCAGGATTTCTGAAGAACGTTCCGTAGCGTAAAAACATGGTCATGGGTTTACCGTCCTGGTCTGAATCTGGCTTGTTTTTCTCCAATAATGTGCTCTACTAGAGGTCTTAGCCTTCCCTCCAGGATAGACCTGTAGAGTTTATATGCTACTGGTGATAGGCATATCGGTCGATAGTTGGAGTATTCTGCTTGGGACCCTTTCTTGTGGACGGGAATAATAATATTGTATTCCAAGTCAGTTGGAATTCTCTTCTCATCTTAAGCTTTCAAGCATAAAACTTGTAGAGCCCTCACAAGATCTGGGCCAGCGTCCTTAATGAATTCTGCCACTATATTATCTCGACCCGGAGCTTTCCCTGTTTTCATTTTCATGATTGCCTTTTCACTGTTTTTTTTTTTTTTTGCCTTCCAATCACCTGTCAGTAATAATATTCATGAAGAATCAATCATTTTACTTTCTCTTACCTATAACGCTCAAAATAATAAAAACCGGACACTAAATGCTGATTACGATGAATGTATTTGTTATTATGGGTAATCCCGTTAGCACGGAGTAGATGGGGTCTACGTCTATTGAAATAATCCCTTCAAAATTATATAGAGAAGATGAGGTATTCATTTCTTTATGCGCGTTTGTCTTCACGCTGTAACACCATATTCCACACTTAAACAGTAGATTTTTGTAAATTCAACGTGTTTCATTTTTTAAGCACCCGTTTTCTGTCATTAATAAGCGTTGTTTTTCTATTCAATTCAAGAATAATGGTTCTATCGAATTGAGACGTTTCCCGAGCTGATGCATTGGCAAGAGAAGGCCGCAGCATCCATTTTATTGCTGTACTGCTTGGTGTAGCTAGGTAGACAATTTATGACACACTTCAGCGTTTCTGGGAGACAGGCAGCTATGAGAGGAGGACCGGCAGTGGCCGCCGACCGAGGGCCGCAACTCGATCTGACGACCGATTTATGGTGCTCTTAGAATTGAAAGATCGCCATCTAACTGGACCTGAGGTTCGGGACAGGCTTCAAATGGCTAGAAATCCTGTTCTTATCGCAGACACCGTGCGGCGTAGACTGAGGGAGTATGGACTTGGAGCAAGACGCCCCTCTTTGGGGCCTCAACTCCTAGAAAGGCATCGGAGAGAACGGCGTTTTTTTACTGTCCAGCGTTTATTCATTGGACTATGGAGCAATAGGGAGCTGTTTTATTCACAGACGAGTCTCACTTCGGTCTGTACCATTCAGACGAGTGTCACTTCGGTCTGTACCATTCAGACGGTCGAGACAGAGTGTGGAGACGACGAGGGGAGAGATTTGCTCAATGTACTCTTCGCGAGTAACAGCCTTTCCAAAGGCAATCAGTTATGGTTCGGGGAGGAAGAAATTTCCACGCCTTAAACCGAACGTATTTTCATTGATAATGGGGCTCTGGTACATTATACATGGGGCTAGGTACATTGAGGGATTACGCCTAGAGGCTGTAATCCCATTTGCTCCATTTATTCACCATTTGGTGAACAGTTCATTTTGATGCATGCGACCGCACACTGCGAAAATTGTTACCCAATACTTGCAGCATGTGGGAACAGTTTTGGACAGCCCTGCATGATCTCCCTATATGAATCCAATAGAACATTTCGGGAATTATTTAGGTAGACGTTTCCGGCATCGTTATCCTCCTCCTAGTGACATAAGGTAGCCTCTAATTGCTTTTCGTAAAGAATGGGATGCTGTGCCGGCGGAGTACGTCCAAAATTTAATTTCTTTAATGCCTGACAGGTTTAGGGATCTATCTAAACTGAAATTAGGTATTTTAGGTAGGTATGTGCCCGAGAAGTGACAACAAAGATTTTGTCTAAATCGAATAAACGTAGGGAGCTCTTTATCCCATCGTCTATTTTTACTTTCACTTACCTATATATGAAATGTATCGTAAGGAAAGTATTGCGATCTTGAAAAATTTCGACTTCCGGTTTTCAACGGAAATAAACGTTTTGGGGTCACCAGAGTCCAAATAACTAAGTCCTACGAAATTGTCTGGGTGTGTGTGTGTGCGTGTGTGTGTCTGTGTCTGTGTGTGTGTGAACAGACTAGCTCAAAACTATTAACCGTGCGAACCTGAAATTAGGTATTTAATGTATGTACATGCCCGCGATTTGACAGCAAAAGGTTCATCAAAAATGCTCAAAGGGAGGGGGTACTTTATTTAATAACTTTTTACGTTTTTTTCGATTTTCTCAAAAACGGCTCTAACGATTTTAATTAAACTGAGTATTTGATGCATTAATATGCCCGAGATATGACTGTAAAAATTTCATCAAAATTAATCAACCGGAGGGGGGACTTTACTTAACAGATTTTGTATCACCCCCCCTTTTTTTTTTATTTACTCAAAAACGGCTTTAACGATTTAGATCAAACTGGGTATTTGATGTATGTATATGCCAACGATGTGGTAGCCAACATTTCATCAAAATTGGTCAAACGGAGGTTTAGGTATTTCATAACTTTTTTCCAATTTTTACCTTTTTTTCGAAATCTCAAAAACGGCTTTAACGATTTTCATCAAATTTGTCATGTTGAATGAAAATTAGGTGTTCTTTAATATCAGGTAAGCTTTATCATTATTAAAATGTTCTGAGGGGGCTTAAATGGGGAGAGTAATGTTCTGAGAGGGCCATATTTTGTTTTCCTATAAAGTACCTTTGTTTTTGTTTATATGGAGAAATTAACTGTCTCTCGTTACGACTAAAAATAAGAAATTGCTAAATGTGAAATATGAAAAAAATCAAGTAAAGAATAGAGGAGAAAAAAAAGAAAAAAAGAAAAATATTCCGTCCACTCATAAAACACGTTGAGCCCACGTATGCGGAGTACGCCTTTAATGACAGACCATTGTTCATAATTAAAGCCGTTCTGTTCATTTAATGGAAATTATTTGTTTCATGGTAACTAAATGAAAATTTCAACAAGTACATAGAGAATTATAAAATCAGACGATTTGGAGTATTATGCTTGCATTGCCGAATTATCACAAGGAAAAACTTTTATTTAATAATAAAAGGAATTGGTGTTTTTTATAGAGCAAATGAAAACAAAAATAAGAAATAAATGTGGAAAAATGTGTAACATTGAGAAGTAGCACTAACAAAACGCATTAATTTCTAATTTAAGTAAGTTGGTAAGTGAAAGTTGTGTTCCGCGCACGCACCAGATTTTTTAAATGTTATTTTACCGATGTACGACAGTGTTCCGAATTTCGTTAAGGTGGAAAAACTGATGAAATATTAATAATTAATCCCATCCTCTCGCTCCCGTTACTTATTCATAATAACATTTATTGGGAATTAAACTTATACTATGGCAATACCGAAAACGAACATAATTTAAAAGTTTGTTGAAATTGGATAAACCTGTAAAATGTTAATAATGAACATCTCCTGTCCGTAATAAAGTTTATCAGGAATTATCCTCCTATTTGACCCATGAACGAAAAATTTTTTCTACTTGTATTTTAAATAAATTCTATTGAATACTTTATTTACTTCCATAATAAATAACGTCAGACTAAACCACAGCGGCTAGTGGCTGTACTTGAGTATTACAATAAAAAAGTTGTTTTTTTAACACAAGATAAGCAAAAGCTACGTTATACTTTCGGTTTGTCAAATATAAAAATTATATATTTTCCCTTATTTAATTTATACGCTATTGCCTCCAGTAATAATTCAATAAGTTATTAATACTCATACCTTCACCTTGAACTAAATTAATGAAATTGCTCTATAACTTACATCCCTTTTTTCGAAAGTGACATTGCTTATTTAAGCGGACTGAAGAGTGAAAAATTTCACTTTTATAAATTTGAGGAGGGAGCGACCAGTTCATGGAAAGTAACTAGTTAAGTTTTTTTTCACTAAGCATGCTGAATCTCTAATGAAACAGCGAGTTGTTATGGTGGCGGAATGTTGAATGGGGATTTCCAAAATGTAGTTATATGACCAGTTCAAGGATTCGGAACAGTTGATGTAATCATTTGTTAATAAACGATAATTTTTTTTTTGTTCTCGTTTTTACTTCCTATACTAATTAATTCAAAGAAAGCACCGCGCCCGCAAACACGTATTTTAAATATCTGACCAAACTGGTTTTAGTAAAAAAAAAATTTTTTTCTAGAATCCCTTTCTTTCCAGGGTCAGCACTAATTTACAAAATTGTTTAAAACGATTTCAAACATTCATAATATAATTGGTACATAAAATAAATGTATAGACGATAAAACTAAATATTATATATTGAATAGCAAAAGAAACTCTAAAACATGCTACAATGAATTATATCAAAATCTCTGGTGCGGTGCGGTATCACCCTCATTTCCTTGACTTAAAGTAGACATTGATTTTTGAAAATGACGTTGCTATTGAAAAGGGAACAGATATATCTTTTTTCCTCAATGATTTTTTTTTTCAATATTCTATTGGACAGTGGTAATTCATACAATTTTGAACCCAAAATGAAGCTGGCTCCACTTGCTTATGGATCTCCGTTAGAATCTTTTGACATAAATATCTTTATCAGAATATTGTTGAAAAAATAATCGAGTTTTTCGACGATACATTAGAAATAGGAATTGGTAGAATGGGTTCATAATATCAAATTGGAACTAAACTTTCAAATTTTGAGCGCTCAAGTTTTTATCAAAAACGACTGGGATATTGTATTATTTTCCGGGACCGCTTATATTTCTTTATTGGAATCAATAATTGAGAGCATAGTGATTACAGTAAGTTTTATATGTTAACATTAACGAATCGCAAATGTACTAGGGACCTTCTACCACTTTATAAACTAAATATTATTCTTTCTTAAATTCTAAGCCCTCCGTAGATATAGTATGCTAAGACTTCTATATTACCGGAAATCGAAAAGAAAAAAAATAAATAAAAGTTGCGAGCCCCACTTATTTCTGGACCCGCCACTGCCTGCTTCAACTTCCATATTTCTTTTTTCCTGTTTTATCTTAGCTCCATCTGTGGAATAATAAATATTTCTTCGTTTTGGTGAGACTAGTGACAATATCATTGCTGCTGCTAGGGTAATAATTTCCACAACACTGCATGTAATGATTAAACATAAAGAAGTTTTCCACTCTTTCACAATCACAAAAGTTAGAAAATCGTTCAGTATATGTATTTCATGCGGAAGTAAAGATCCATTTTCCTGCTCCGATGAGCTGTGTATGCATTTTGATGAATCTGGTATAAAATGAAGGAGAATTTTACAAATCCGTGAGGAAGCGTAATTAAAAGTCGCAAATTCTTAAAAGGGCTTAAATAGAAGCGATAAAAAAACAGAAGAAAAAACTTGGATATTCAAAATCTAAAAAGCAGACAATGCACATAGGGGTTATCTATCATGTTCACAGGATTTGGCCTGTGATATATATATATATATATATATATATATATATATATATATATATATCGCTAAGATGTTTTGGTAAGAAAATTAGAAGGTTCTTAACAAACTAAAGCGTGTTCAAAAAGGAAATTAAATAAATAAATTATTTTCGTAAAATAAATGTTTTCTTTATTTACAAGAAATAAATGAGAACACAACAAAAGAAAAAGGGGAAAAAAACACGTTAATAATGACTTGATAAACTACTTAAAAGTTGGTCCAATTATATGCAGCACAAAGATGATTTCATGGTTATTATAACCTCCTTCCATGCAGTGAAAGTGATAATAATAACACATAAAAACATGAGTCTTTACGGAAGTGTTATGATAAGTAGACCTCACCAATTATTAAAATCCATCCAGTGGTTGGTATCCAGAGATAACCTCAAAAAATATATTAACAAGCTGCTGGTATCAAGGCAGAACAGGCACTGTCCGTTCGAGCCACAATCCCCTTGATCGATTGCTGGCTGCTCGATCGATTTCGAAAATAGCAGGCAAGTATTGATGAACTGTCGCTATTTCACTCCTCCTCCGGATGACGGAGTCACAACTGAAGGACTTCTTCTTTGCTTATCTTCCCTAGCGGGTCCTGACTTGCGCTTGTCCTTGTGGCGTAGTTGGTTCGTCTTCTGCCGTTACTGTTCTTTGGCCGATGTTTCGAATGTGACCGATTTTGGTAAGGGTGAGGATCGTAGTTGATAGCTGGTAGGAATATGTATCCCGCGAGGTTCGTCTTCAGCCATGAGATATGCCAGCTTAAAGCGGTTGATTGAGATGGTGAGTTCACTATCTCTCATTAAGATTGTAAAAAACTTATCTCCACGACGTAAGACCTTATACGGTCCTGAATAAGGGGGCCTTAATGGCTTCTTGACAGCATCTTCCCTCAAGGAGACATGAGAACAAGTGCTCAGATCTTTATGCTGAAATGTGCGGCGGTGATGATTCTCCCGAGAGCTAGCAGGTTTTAAGCGTGAGAGGTCTTCTTTAAGTTGTTGGAGGGCGACAATGGGCTCTGCCTCCTTCGTAGGTTCGTCAAAAAAATCGCCAAGCGACCGTAACGCCTGTCCATAAACTGCCTCAGCTACGCTGGCTTCCATGTCCTCACGGAAGGTTGAACGTAGACCAAGGAGGACTGTAGGTAGCACTTGTGTCCAGCAAGTTGAGGAGAGATGAGCCATAAGTGCTGCCTTTAAACTACGATGCCACCTCTCGAGGCAACCATTGCTTTGGGGATGGTAGGCTGTCGTCCTGCTATTTTTATCCCAAAGAGAGCGTTGAAAAAGATCTGCTTCAAACTGTCGTCCTTGATTGGTGGTGATTCCCTGAGGTGTTCCGAAACGGGCGACCCATGAGGCATAAAATGTCTGCGAGATCGTGGTTGCACTGATGTCGCTAATGGGTATAGCCTCGGGCCATCTTGTAGCTCGTATCTACCATCGTAAGTAGATACCTCATCCTGTCCGATGGTAAAAGAGGTCCTACAAAGTCTAGGTGCACGTGCTGAAACCTGTAAGCTGGTCTGAAAGTTCCTAGAAGGGAACTTTGTTGGTGTGCTTGTGAATTTTGCTTCTCTGCCATGCAATGCAAGTTTTAGCCCACTTACCTATGTCGATGTTCATCCCTGGCCAGAAATAGCGCTGAGAGATGATCCTCCTTGATGATTTCACACCTGGGTGGCTAAGGTTCGGGTGGCGACGGTCGAATGCGGAACTTCGAAACGGCTGTGGTAGATAAGGCCTTGCCCTGTTAGTTGACATCTCACAAAGAAGAGTCTGGTTGGTTCCGGGTAATTCGATCAGCTTCATATGCAGACGAGGGTTCTTCTTGAGTTCTTCTATGCTCTAATCTTGCTTCTGTACTTCTGCCAGTCAGCCGAGATTTTTAGTTAGTTCAATTTGCTCGATGCGGGATAGAGATTCAGCTACCACATTTTCCTGGCCAGTTAGGTGAGCTATATCAGTAGAAAACTGACTGATGTAGTTAAGTTGGCGAATTCGTTGAGGATCAGCTGTATCCTGCTTTTGACTGAATGCTTGGGTCAGAGGTTTATGATCCGTGACGATGCGGAAGTGCAACCCCTCCAAGAATGGCTGGAAGTATTTGACTGCTTCATAAATAGCTAATAACTCCCGGTCATACGTCGAGTAGTTTTCCTGAGTATCGGTGAGTGTCCTGGAAAAGAAACCGATAGGCTGCCAGGATCCATCTTCTTTCTTCTGCTGCAGAACTGCACCAATTCCACGATCCGAGGCATCACAAACTAATGAAAGATAACCTTGTGCTGATGGATGAGCGTGAATAGCCGCGTCCGCTACGCTCTTCTTACTATTCTCGAAAGCTGCAATTGTTTCTTCATCCCAAGGAATTGGGGTTTTGTCATTATGCTTGGCATTATGTGTCAAGGCATGAAGTGGAGCTTGAATAGTTCCAGCATTAGGGAGGCATCTCCTGTAAAAATTTAACATGCCCAAGAAAATTCGAAGCTGTGAGATAGTTTCTGGGCGAGGATAGTCAAGAATAGCTTGAACTTTAGATGGGAGAGGTCTTATGCCATTGCAGTCCACGTGGTATCCAAGGAATTCAACTTCTGAACGTCCAAATACACATTTGGAAACATTTAGAGAGAGACCTGCAGCGTTGACCGGGTGAAAACTTCCTTCAGGTGCTTATCGTGTTCATCTTTGCTTCTGGATGCCACGATAAGATCGTCGATGTACGGAAATACAAATGGAAGGCCACGGAGAACGTCGTCAACAAAACGTTGAAACGTTTGAGCGGCGTTGCGAAGTCTAAATGTAACACGCAGGTACTCGTAGAGTCCAAAGGGTGTTGTCACAGCGGTCTTCTCCACGTCCTTCTCTGCCATTGGAATTTGATGATAAGCCCGTATAACGTCTAAGGTTGAAAAATAGGTAAATTGATCGAAATGAGAAGTAAAATGGAAGATGTTGGGAACGGGGTATTTGTCTGGCACTGTTTGAGCATTGAGTCTGCGGTAATCGTCACACACAAGTATTCCTTCGTCCTTCTTGGTAACTACGTGTATCGGACTTGACCAGGGGCGCTTGGAAGGTCGAATTATTCCTTCTTCTAGCATGAGCTCGAACTCTTTCTTCACAGCCTTTAGCTTTTTTGGAAGTAATCTTCTTGATTTGCTGGTAACGGGACGGCCTGTCGTCTCTATGTGATGTTCCACGCGTGAGCGAGATACTCCTTTAATAGGGGATGGTCGTGTTAAGTTAGGAAAATCCTTGAGCAGGTGAGCATAGGGGCAATTACTAGGAATAGTAGAGATTGAGGGTGCTGAAAAGGATGAAACCCTTCCTAGGCTCGTAAGTCCAGTATGCTCGTCGACTAAACGCTTATAACGAAGATCCACCATTAGGTTATAATAAAACAGGAAATCTGCTCCGATGATCGCTCTTTCCACATCCGCAACAAGGAACGTTCAAGTGAATTGGCGACGAAGTCTCAAGTCCAGTTGAAGTTTCTTTTCACCGTAAGTTAAAATCGGAGAGTTGTTAGCTACAATCAGTTTATATTCTGCAGGCATCCGATGAACATTAGGATTCTTTGATAACAGAGATATCGAGGCGCCGGTATCGATGAGGCACTGTATCCTTGACCGCTTATCTTTCATGAAAAGGCGGCGTTGAGGTTGAGTAGTGATGGCAGCCGCTTCATCCGTCACCACATTTAGTTTTCCGCCGGCTCCCAGTCGCAAGGATTGACGCATTTGTTTGCCTTAGCCTTGAACCTGCGATGGTAGAAACATAGATTTCTTCCGCTAGACGAAGATTTAGTTGCTGAAGTTCCTCTGGTGTTCCTCCGTCGCTCGGTGCTTCTTCCTCTAGTCCGCTGCTGTCTTAGCTCTGCAACTTCCTTTCGAAGTTTACGAATTTCTTCGTTTAAAGAATCTAATGATAAGCTCGGTGGTGGATTATGTTGTACAGGCATTATCTCCTGAAGCATCGTTGGTGCTTCAACTTCTACTATCCTGTCAGCCATAGCTGTCAAGGCATCGGAATCTTCTTTCTGTGAAGAAACGGTGAGAATCTGCTGAACGCAAAGAGGTAAGTTCCTCAGCCATAACGTGCGTACTACTCCTGCACTTACCTTGGTACCTGCCAGCTGCAACATCTGTCGGAACAGTTGTGACGGTCGCTGATTACCTAGCTGCGTTTCCTCCAACAGTTTTCGGATTCTTCTGGTCTCCGATTCACCATATAGCGAAACTAGGCGATCTTTAATCTTAGTATAGGGATCAGTTTCAGTTGAATCTAGAAGATCCTCTACTTGAGTAAGTACGTCAAGTTCGAGTACTCCTATAACGCACTGAAATT
Organism: Aelia acuminata; assembly: GCA_911387785.2. Taxonomy (NCBI): domain Eukaryota; kingdom Metazoa; phylum Arthropoda; class Insecta; order Hemiptera; family Pentatomidae; genus Aelia; species Aelia acuminata. The sequence goes on along the minus strand of OU426978.1, from coordinate 108,297,564 downwards.
TAATTTGAGGCGAAGAAACACGAGAAGTTGTGAATATCGCATCGGCTTGCCTAAACCATAACGCCGGGTTAGTCTTGTAAAATCCGGGAAGCCTGCCTGCTGGACCGCTAAACGCTGAGATTTGCTCCATCTGCTGTGAAGATTGTTGTGCCGTAGAATCAGTCATCATGTCGGGGTCACCAGTTGTTAAGATGTTTTGGTAAGAAAATTAGAAGGTTCTTAACAAACTAAAGCGTGTTTAAAAAGGAAATTAAATAAATAAATTATTTTCGTAAAATAAATGTTTTCTTTATTTACAAGAATCAACTGAGAATACAACAAAAGAAAAAGGAAAAAAAACTTATGTCAATAATGACTTGATAAACTACGTAAAAGTTGGTCCAATTATATGCAGCACAAATATGATTTCATGGTTATTATAACCTCCTTCAATGCAGTGAAAGTTATAATAACGATAACACATAAAAACATGAGTCTTTACGAAAGTGTTATGATAAGTAGACCTCACCAATTATTAAAATCCATCCAGTGGTTGGTATCCAGAGATAACCTCAAAAAATATATTAACAAGCTGCTGGTATCAAGGCAGAACAGGCACTGTCCGTTCGAGCCACAATCCCCTTGATCGATTACTGGCTGCTCGATCGATTTCGAAAATCGCAGTCAAGTATTGATGAACAGTCGCTATAATATATATATATATATATAATCCACTACATCTATAATGAATCTAAAAAAGAAATAAAAATTAATTTTTACAAAATTTTAATTGAATTATATAATCTTTTTAATTATTATAATTATACGATATTTAAATACATAAAATAATTTAGTATGGATTTAAATTTCGTCTGTCATTTTTAATTTATGTATTTATATGTAGATCCATGGCAAGCATATGGCATTCCTATTTGACTGCTAAATTCTTTCATTTTGGATTTCACGGATTCATTCTTTATGAATTTTACCACTTCTTCAGACATCACAGGTTTTATTTACTTAAATAATTCACCCATTCGAGATGGTTTATTTTTTTTACCTATGGATAAAACATTTTAAGAAACTTTCAGTATTTAACTGCTCGAGAGTATCATGATAATCTCTCAGTTTCATATTTGTGGCATATTTTAGCATGTCATTGCTTGTTGATGTCCTATTGTTTTCAGTTTTCTACCTTTTGTTTTTTTCAGATTAATAAATAACAGTCTTTTATAAATAGGGTGTCTTTATAGTGGATCAAAACGGTTTGAAGGGCTAATACACATTGTTCCGTTTATCAAATCGCTGCTGTTATCAAAGTCCGTATTTTCTTTCATGCAGTATCCCACCTTACAGCCACATCACATCTCAAAATAATTAACTTATTTTTCAGTTTTCTCACCTGCTTTTGGCCATTTAATATTTCCCAATCAGAATTCATAATATACATTTTTTTTTAAAATGTTAATTCGTTTGAGCTTATAAACTCAATTAATACTTTTCTTTGAATTACTTATAACTCCCAGAAGGTCATAAACTAAAAATGAGAGTAAATTAAAAAACTATATGGAGTTTTCTCAATTTAATAAAATTTACTTCTATAGCCTCCCATCCCCAGCAGTCCGCAAGATTTTATTTCATAAAATCTAATCTAAGATACATAAAATTTATGATATATAATACAATTTGACGAAATCAATACTATTATTAAATAATGTAATAATATTAATATAATAATAATAATAATTTATTGTTAGCTATATACAAAATTTGCAAAAGGATTAAAAAATAAAGTATACATGGCAATGGCAATAGCCGTCTGCCAGAGTTCACTGAAAGTATAAAGTGTTCAAGCTCAGGTAAACAATAATATAATACAACTATGCAATTACAATAAAGAAAATAAAACGTAGAAATTAATTAACTTATGAGTTACTTATAACATATTAAATAAAGTTAAAAAAAGATAGAAAAAAAGTAATTAAAGAGGGTTAATTATACTTTGAGGAACAATAAATAAAAAAAAGACAGAAAAAAAAATCAAAAACAAAAATATCAAATCTTAAATTCAATATACCAGAGAAAAAATAAAGTAAAGATTAGAACTTATAAAGTTAAATATCAGACATCCAGGAGTACCTAGCCCTCCAGGCGTGACGAGCAAAACGGATCAAGGGACGAGGATAAGAAAGACCAGTTAGAATTATCTCATCCCTTGTGAGACTGCTCTTGTTAAAATAAAGTAAACGAAACTCGGCCAATAGAGGACACTCTCCCAAAAAATGATACAAATCTTCACGAGAACTACAATTACATAGAGAAAATCTTGACTGATCGGGATCATTTTGAAACCAAGGACGATAATTCAAATAAAGAAGCTCTCCCCTCAATTTAAGCAGCCATTTCGCCTCCAAAAAATTCAAATCTTTGGAGAGAGATGCGGTAACGCGGTTTTTCTAATCCGAGATTAAAACTTTGTATAAAAGAAAGTGGTCTGATACAATCGCGCGATTAAAGTTCTTTTCATAGTAATCCTCTTTTATTTTGGAAAATAAGGCCGAAAATTGTTGACTTCATAAACCCACGTCATCACTAGAGAATGATAAAGAAAAAGAGCGGAATAGAGACAGCCAATTGTTAAACCAGAATAATTTCTTGTTTATCATTTGTTGGGACACTATCTTTGGGAGCCTATGTTCCGAAAGAGAAAGAACTTTCATAATATACTTCACATGCAGGCGAAGTGTGTAGATCATAAGAGGTTCCAAAGAGGTCTCGAGAGCCACGGGCGTCACCGCCGGGGGGACAGGGAGGACGCGGCCCCACCAAAATTTTGACAGAAGGGGACTGTCCCCCAAATTTTTTGGCAAGAAAGGACGCAATCAAAAAAATGAATAAAAACGCGATATTACGAATTATCCGAGTTTAACTAATCAAATCTAATAAAATAATAATATTAAATATTAGTTAATTACAGCACACTCTATTGATTGATTATACCCAATTTCTCCTCTGATACTTTATTTTCACAAATTGGCGCTGTGTTGCTTTTTTAAAAGCATTGTCAGGCGTATTGTGTATTGGGTGAATTATTTATGTATTTTTTATTTCTGCTTGAACTGCTTTGTTTTATAAATTCTGTAACAAAGTTCAATCCCCTGAATTGGTCTAAATTTCTTTATTAAACCAAGTAGTTTGATCCTTCTTTCCATCAATTCGATGAAGCTTATAGATGATGGAAAGCAATGGAATTAGTGGGATGAGGATCAAAAGGAAAACTTGGATAAAATTCAATCAAGAAATTTGGCCCACATCCTTCAATATTAAGTCTTAACAACTCCCTATTTTATATCTGACTCATAAATAGACAAATTTTAAGAGACTATAAATACATTTAGAAAAATCTGGTGCGTGCGCGCAACACACAACTTTCACTTACTAACTTAGATTAGAAATTAATGCGTTGTGTTAATGCCACTTCTCAATCAGATACACATTTTTCCACATTCATTTCTTATTTTTGTTTTATTTGCTCTATAACAAACACTAATTTCCTTTATTATTAAATAAAAGTTTTCACTCGAGATAATTCGGCAATGCAAGCATTATACTCCAAATCGACTGATTTTATAATTCTCTATGTACTTGTTGAAAATTTCATTTAGTTACCATGAAACCAATAATTTCCATTATATGAACAGAACGGCTTTAATTTTGAATAATGGTCTATCATTAAAGGCGTACTACGCTTGCGTGGGCTCAACTTGTTTTATTAGTTGGCTGAATATTTTTCTTTTTTTCTCCTCTATATGTTTACTTAGTTTTTATCATATCTCATATTTAGCCATTTCTTATTTTTAGGCGTAATGAGGGACAGTAAATTTCTACATATAAACAAAAACAAAGATACTTCATAGGAAACAAAAACAAACAAACAAAAAAGGTCCCTACTCCATTTAAGCCCCCTCAGAACATTTTAATAATGATAAAGCTTACCTGATATAAAAGAACACCTAATTTTCATTCAACATCACGAATTTGATGAAAATCGAGATAATCGAAAAAAAGGTAAACTGCAAAAAAATTATGCAATAAAGTGCCCCCTCCGTTTGACCAATTTTGATGAAATGTTGGCTATCACATCTTTGGCATATACATGCATCAAATACCCAGTTTGATCAAAATCGTTAAAGCCGTTTTTGAGTAAATAAAAAAACACGTGAAAATGATACAAAATTTATTAAGTAAAGTCCCTCCTCCGGTAATTCAATTTCGATGAAATTTTTACAGTCATATCTCGGGCATATTAATACATCAAATACTCAGTTTAATTAAAATCGTTTGAACCGTTTTTGAGAAAATAGAAAAAAACGTAAAATGTTATTAAATAAAGTACCCCCTCCCTTCGAGCAATATTGATGAAATTTTCGCTGTCACATCGCGGGCATATTTGTACACTAAATACCCAATTTCAGGTTCGCACGGTTTATAGTTTTTGAGCTAGTCTGTTCACACACACACACACACACACACACACACACACACACAGACCATTTCGCGGGACTTGGTCATTTGGACTCAGGGGACCCCAAAACGTGTATTTCCGTTGAAAACCGGAAGTCGAAATTTTTCACGATCGCAATACTTCCACTTACTATATATTTCATATATAGGTAAGTGAAAGTAATACATCGTTGGAGGATGTCCCAAGAGTTGTTTTAAGTTTTGTTATTTCAACTTTTAGCCCCTCGAATTTCTACCTACCCTATCTAGGAAAAAAATTGAGCCCCCCCCCCAATAATTTGGTGCTGGTAACGCCTAGGTCCAGAGCAAAGATATAACTGGGAGTGGAAGAAGGCAAACTAAACAGTTTTCTTACAAAAATCTCTGAAATTTCTCCAAGACTTCATAAGACTGAAACCCCCACACTAGGGCACCATTAGTTACAACGGCACGTGACACACTGTTGAATACTTGAAATTTGGCCGTTAATGGGACGTTTTTGTTCATTATAAAGTTTGACCATAGTCTGTTAAGACCTAGTTTACCCACATCAACTTTATCTTTAAAGTGAGGGAAAAAGCTTAAGCGCGGTGTTAAAGTAACACCGAGGTATTTGAAACGATTTACCGTTTCAAAATGTTTTCCCTTTATAGAACCACCTTTCTGAAGAGGCCAGTCTTCCACCATTCCGAAAGATCATTATTTTAGATTTTTCCAAGTTTACCGTCAAATTCCACTGCTCACAGTAACCCTCAAGAATGTTAATATTCCTTTGAAGAGCTGTAGGATTATTGGCTATCAGAACGATACCATCGGCGTAGAGCAGAATCTTAACTTTCAGACTTCCTACCATTATTCCTCCCCCTAAGTATGACACCAGATCATCCAGAAAGAGCGCAAACAGGATTGGACTGAGTAAACACCGTTGTCTTACACCGAAGCCAACACGGAAGAACTCGGAGTTATGGTCTAAACCTCGAACTGAGGAGCAAGCAAAAGAATACAACTTTTTCAAAATAAGAATGAACCGAGAGAAAACACCAAGGTTGAATACCTTTAGGAATAGAGACTGGTGATCAAAAGAATCAAACGCAGATCTAAAATCGACGAAGAAACAATATAACTTCCCACCCGTCGTTGATAATTCGAGGTGAATTAAGTTTGTCAGTACAAATATGTTATCAACCAGTCTGAAACTCACTCAATAAATTTTTAAATGAGACAAAATCCTCCAGGCGACGAAGAAGCAAGGAAGTAAATATTTTGGCCATAGTGTCCATACAAGAAATGCCTCTATAATTTGCAACTATGTTAGGGTCTCCATGTTAATAGAGAGGAAAAATTATAGATTTACTAAAGGATAATGGAAGATTACCAATCTCAAAGATATGATTAAAAAAGGGGAGAATATTATCTAAGAAGAGAGGAGTAGCATGTTTATAAAATTCATAAACTAGTTTGTCCGGACCAGGGGCTTTATTCTTTTTAAAGGTTGATAGTAGAATACAGTTCATCCATAGTAAAAGGGGAGTCCAGAATAGGAGAGAAAATAAACGGGTTAGCGTAAGAGAGAGAACAAAGCACGGAAGGATTGAGAAGGTTTTTAAAATGTGAAACTAAGGCATCCAATGAGATATCATTTCCAAGAATGAAGGTCCTTTTACGAAATCGATTCACCAAACTCCAAAATTGCTTTGAATCATAAGCAGCCTTAAAGTTTTCAGAAAAGGAGGAAAAATATTCAGCTTTGCAAATATTCACAAAATCGTTTTTAGCAGTATTGTAAGCTTCCTTTGCAAATCTAGATTTTGTTTTTCTAAATAAATTGAGGAGGCAAAAAGATCTTTTCCTAGCCTTCAGACAAAGGTAATCGAACCATGGATTCTTTGGGAATTTTTTTATAAATGATAGGCTCTTGGAGGCTAAAGGGGAGTATGCCTTTTTAATACAGTTGATTAACACATCGGCATAGTTCTAAGGATTTTCAGGAAATTGAGGGATACTGGCAATTATTTTATCAAGGTTTGTCTTATATATTTCCTTGCTAGAGTCATTCCAATAAAGCTGAGGAAGCAATGGCATGGAGACACAATTAATTTCCGAAAGAAGACTGAAAGTTATGGAGAGGGGGAGGTGGTCGGAAAAAGTCTCTTCTAAAACTGCGAATCTGCGACAAAAGTAATATAATCAAAGGGAATGCAACAGAGATTATTGACAGAGGAACCCATAGGACCAACGAAGGTAAGTTCACCATCTATATCTGGGAAAAAAACGGCCATTTAAAATTATAAGATCGTTTTCATTGCAAAAGTCTATAATATCTGAACCACGAGAATTTAGAACTAAGTCTTTTGATTTTCTGGTTAAAGAACAATTTGGATTGTTAATTATTAAATCATCAGGAATCACCTGGGCTGAACCGACTCTAACATTGAAATCATCAACAAAAACTACTTTTTCCCTAGGGCAGGATGCATAAAATTCAGAGAGAGCTTTAAAGTCTGTCTCCTAACTCTTGCTATTCAAATAAACCGGAAGAAAGTAAAGCTCGAGTTCATTTTGCCTTAGACATATTAAAGACTGATCAGCTATCGCGATAATAGACAGGTCCATGCCCGGATCGCCGGGTAGCTGGCTCCCAGACCAAGTGAAACTCTGAAAAGTAATTTACATAATTACAAAAATCGTCTTTTATTACAAATGTTTCAATTAAAACAAAAACATCAAATTTTCTCAAAAAATTAAGAAACAAATTAGGAAAGTTTTCAATTTATTATTTTAAACCTGATATATTATAAGAAACCATTGAGATAGTATTGACGGAAGAAGCTGGAGGTGCAATAAAAAATGTCTTCAGCCAGACGGCAGCAAGATCTCAGGACGGGATTGAAGCGCTTGAGGAGTGGACATTAGATAACCTTCCATCGATATGCAAATCAGCTCGATCGAAAGATTGATGAACAACTTTAGAAAAATAGTCTGTAGGTAGAGAGCCAGAGAGTAAAGCAGCAACTAAATCGGAGATTAGCACCAACTAAATCGTTTAGCTTAATAATGCCATTTTCACTCGAAAACCTCAAACCTTCTTCACTGGACCAGAAAAAATTATGTCCGATAACAAACAGATAATTTGTTCTAACCTGCACATTAAGACGGTTATTAAGCCTTAATATTTCACGTCTTAACAGGAGCAACTTATCTCTTTTTCTTCGAGGGCTTTCTGGAAGATCTTGGTGAATAACATATCCTGTGCCTTTTAGTAGTTTAGTAGAATTGAGAATTTTCATTTTATCTTACTGGCGAGAGAAAGAGACTAGGGGCCGTATTTATGAACGTTTCTGAGGAACGCCTTACTAAAGGCTTCCTTAAAATGCACACCTTTAGCTAACCTTACCACAATTTTCATTTTATAAACGTTCGTTTACGCTTTCCTATCTTAAGTAAGCCTTAGATCCTAGGGTGTTCCTATAAATTTGATCTGTTTTCCTTGCTTACTGTTAAGGTAACCTCAAGAGGAATAAATATTGAGACTAACACTACCTAACTTGTTTTATCACACTTTTTCAATCTCACTTTCATCTTCATCTTTCAGTAAAGATATTTTGGATTGTGACCCTGAGGCATCCATTAAGTTGTTTTGTAATCGGTTAGATGAAACATTGTATACATTAGTTTGTTCTTTTATGCTAACAATGTTTGCACACTATTCAACTTTGAGTGATTTCTACTCCAATTATCATGTTCTTATAGTTCTAGAGCTGTAATTGCCACATTAACTACTTAAAACTCTCTAAACAACACAGTAAACAAGAGCGAAGTTAACACTCAGGTTAGGCATGTTACACTAAGCAGCGAAGTACTCTTATCAATCTTCTCTGAATGGTTGTTTAGTTAAGGTGACCTTATATTTGCACCTTAATAAAGGCATACTTAGTTAAGGAAAGGAAGTGTTAAGGAAGGTTCATAAAATGAAAATTAATTAAAGGAACACTTAAGCTTAAAGGATACCTTAACATAGGAACCAGTTAAGGTTACTGTAACGGTGCTTAGAACCAATAATTACGTTCCAACCTCCTTGGACCTACGCAATTACACCGCCAAAAGTAATTGCCCAATTGGCTAGGTTACACGCTGTTACTGCGTGAGTTATTGTAAGAGGGTATAAATCGCAGGCCTGCTAATCATTGTAATATAACGTTGTTTTTATTAGTTTTATAATTTGTATAGTAGCAGTTGGTGCACCATTTGTGTAAGTAGTAATTTGTAGTATATTTATTTCAGTTTAGTTTGTTTCGTAGTAGTAGTTATTTAGTTTATTTTATTCCCAGTTGGTTTCTTTTTTATTATAGATTATTTATGTTCGTGTTTATCGTATTTATTTTTTGTGTTCAATGAAAATCTATTATTCACTGAGTGATTATTTTAAATCAACCTATAATCGATAGTTAATTTAGCCAAAGAGCTAACAGTTACCTTAACTGCTTCCTTAGGAACGTTCATAAATACGGCAGTTAAGTTTTCCTAAAGAAGATCGACCTTAAGAATCTCTCTGCAAAAGTCAGCCAGAATAGAAGTACAGCCACCAGATGAAGGTACATTAAAACCTTTAAAAATTAAATTGTTTCGACGAGAGGAAATTTCTAATTCTTCAATTCGATATTCTGAATTGCGATATAAGGCTTTTAAAGAATTAATTTTAGCCTTAAGGGCGGTGTTTTCTTCTCTAAGCGAAGTAATCTCATTTCTAAGTGACTGAATATCTTCTTTTGTAGCAAGAGGGGCCATTTTTTATCTAACAATGCGGATACGACATCCAAAGAGACTAGTTAAGGTAAAGAAGAAACCGTTTCCTTGGACATTTTTTTATTTCTGAGAAAAATCACCGGGTGAACTTCTCTATAGTTTATTAGGCGTAGACTGTTCTGACATAAATAAATTCAATTGAGAGAAAAATAGTAAGAGCTAAATTCCAGCAGTTTTTTATGCAACATTAAAATTTCAACTAATTAAGTTAAATTTTAATAAAGGAGCCTATTAATAAACAAACGATACAAAAATAATAATAATAATAATAAAAATGATTGTAAACAGAGCTGTTTGTGATATCAATACGCTATAAAGGATTACCAAATGGAGCTTCCCCCACCATACTCCCAGGCTGCCTCACTGACAGAATTATAACATTCAATATTAATTAATATCTAGCAAACCTGTCGGTACAAGTTCCTGAAAATTTAACACATTAAACTGTTCACATTTAACTCTACACATGCCAAAAGTCAAAGGTCTACGTTCAAAATTAACTAAAAACTTAAAATGTTTAATACAGAGCGATGTTTACGGCACAAGACATAACAGCGAACTCCTAATAAATAAAATAATATGGATGATAAGTCAGACCTGGCCTCGAATAATTCATCAAACCATAAAGTCATCAGTTCAGCACGAACACTGAAAATTAATGTATTGTGAAGAGCATCAGCACCATCGAGGTGAGGGTAAGTGACAGATTTCCATAAGGACAGTCATCTGAATAAGGGGCCAGAGAGGACGAGCATTGCCTAACAAGATTTTTGCCAGTTTTTCGGGTCTAATACCCCTGTGTGATATGTTCAGTCAACAGATCGCAATGAGAAAAATATTGTTTTTTCTTGGAAGTCCCAAAAGTGTGGTTTTTTAGAAGTCATAAAAGAAAGAGAGGTGCTTCAATATTTTTGATTTATTTGAGCTTATGATAAATTGCATAATTCTTACTATCTTCAGTAGCATATTGGTTGAAGATGTTAATATTAATTTATTATAGTAACCAAATTCCGAATAAGTGATGTTACCGTCTGACATTTTATTTATGCGTCTTAATTTAATAAGCATCTTGATTTGTTCATTGTGAGTTTGATTAGGAAAATATTTTAGAATTTTTTAGATGCATTAATGGCGGTTTAAATATAAGTACAAGAAAAAAAAGACAAGTTTTCTTTGTCAATAAAAAAAGTTAAACTGTAAAGTTAATGAAATAGTTTTATCTGAATAGAAAACATTGACCATGGCCAGGACTGCAACACAGGCCGAGCGCACATTGAGACACTCGCGACGCAGAGCAGAGCAGAGCAGAGCAGAGCAGTTTTTGTGGTAAGTGAAAAAGATAGGAACCGCGCACATTAGGACGCAGAGCAGAGCAGAGCAGAGCAGGCCGATGTGGCACTCGTGGATCTGCCACAGAAAACTGTGCCGATGCGACGCAGTTTTCGATATTTCATTATTTTAATTCCTATTATTATAATTTAATATTAGTGTTTTACAAGTTCTACTTTTCTCTTAAGCAGGTTAATGAAACTAAGTAGGTCTTCTATATATATAGGGTGTTCTAGATAAGAACTAGGAAAAAAAAAGGTTTTAAAAATACAATAATTTAAAATATATATATATATGTTCTGTTATTTTAAATTCCAAAATCATAATATAATTTTGAAATTTCTCGCTATTTCAAAAGTACATAAAACGAGTGTTTTGAATTTTTAGAACTAAACAATTTCAGGATGAAAATGTAGTTGTAAAATTAGTTTAAAAAAAATATTAAAATTTATTAAATTATTTTATTAGAAGATAAAAGATTCGACCACGGCCAGGAATCGAACCCAGGTCCTTCGCATTAAAATTTAGTTGAGGGCCTTTCTGTAGTACCTAAAAGTAGATACTTTTGCTTAAATATTTTTAATATTGTTATTTTATTTGTGGTTCCTTATTTTGGTTTTCGTTAGTTTTTATTCGTCTTACTGTGACATGTTTAAAAAATAGAAAAACAAGTTTTCCTCTAATAGATACTAGAAGTTAATTAAACGATTCAACAAGTTATGATCTCAGGAAAATTTGACTGATATTATTTCACCGAAAAAAACATAGGCTTTATGGAAACGTTGATTGAAAAAACAAATAATGTATATTTCTTTTTTAAAAATATATTTGAATAAAAAATAAAAAAGCTACTACTACTACCACTACTACTAATAATAATAATAAAGTGTTTATTTACATAACCAAATAAAAATACATAATTTTACAACATACATTTTAACCACACTGTGCATAGACTTAAGTCCATCAGCAGAGTAGTGAGTGCTTCAAAAACTTAATATTTATCGCTTACTTATCAATAACAAAAAAACAAACAATTTTTTTCAATAAAACAATCATTTATAATTATTTTACATAAATAAAAATATTATTTATATCTTTTTATTGAGTATTAAATTCTGCAATATATGATTATACTAATATGATAGTTGTACAATGCTTGCCAATCTTGACCATTCAAATATTCAATGAATTCCTCTGTAGACAATACTGCCTTGCCTAACCATCTTACCCTCCGTTCCATCAACACTGGACATACACCAACATAATGGTACATATCCTCTATATCTCTATTATTACATAATGTACAATAATGGGATTCTATCGCCCGGCTTACATTACAATTAAGGTACAGAAGTTGCCCCCTTATTTTAATTATTGATTTAATGAGACTCAGGCCCCATCTATCAGAGATATATTTTTTCTCACCTAAATCATAAGTTAATTCCGTATAGAGCTTGTGATAGGTAGAATTATTTACTTTGAGCAATAAATTATTTTTAAAATCCGTTTTTATTTTCTCTATTAATCCATTAAAGCATTGCTTATGTCCATTAATTAAAGGATCACTATCAGCCCAATCATATCTCTGACAGAGACCGGAACTCACCATGCCAAAATATATTTCTTTTAATTGTTTCCTCTGCTAAGATCTCGGTTAGTCTATGGCTAGGAAATCTCAATACTTTTTGAATATAGTCAATATGTAACTTTAGAGTATATAGAAACAAGGGATAACTATCGGTCTCTAGGTAGGTATATTACATAATGAGGTGTGTTCTGCGGAAGTGATAATAACCTTCTAATAAAGAAAACAAATAATTTTTCAACTTTATCAAACCGCCTAAAACCCCAGACCTGGTCAGCATAACAGAGAATAGCTCGGCTGACCGCGTTGTAAACAACAAGTTTTGATGTTAGAGGCAATTTATTATTTTTTTTAAAAAAATTATAAGTAGAATAAATGCTGAAACTGGAGGCACTCAACCTTTCGTCAAAATGCTTATTAAGTGATAATTTAGAGGTTAGTGTTATGCCCAGGTACTTATATTCATTTACTACTGATATGCTCTCTCCATCCAGTCGCCATCGCTCGTTTCTTGCCAACCTACCCCCATTTCTAAAAACAACAATTTGGGATTTCTTTAGGTTGATAGTCAGATTCCAACTTTTACAGTATTCACTAAACCTATTTACTTATCATTTCTTGGAGTATTAAGGGATGTTCTGCCATAAAAACAACGTCATCTGCGTACATCAAGCATCGAATATTGATTCCACCTATACGTGTCCCGCCCTCAATATACTCTTTAATATCATCGATAAACAGTGAGAACAGAAGTGGCGAAAGAAGACACCCCTTTTAAGCCCATTCTGTAAAAAAAGGTACTATCGAAAACCGCAATTAATCGAAAAAAGTGGAGAATCGACCATGTGTTGATAAGACATTTTTTAATAAGAATTGGATGTAAATATAACTCTTCTCTATTATATTATCTACTTAATTTAATTATATCCTCATACAGAATAGAAAAAAAGAGAAAATAAATTTTTTTCTGGGATAAGGTTCCTCAAGAATAACAGACGGGAACAAAAAATAGAACTACAACTGGTCAAATAATTAAAGTAATGGTGGATAGTTAAAGATAATATTTATATTAAAAACCCGTAATAAATAGTTATAAATAATAAAAGTATATAAAGTAGTGAATAATATATTCATTAATCAAATAAATAATAACGGTAATAAATTTCCAAGGAAAAAAATAAGAAATCAATGAAAAAAAAAATATTCCATAATGATATAATGCTGTTAAAATCGTATCCAAGAGATTTGTGCTTAGTATAATTCTACAAACTTAGAGCTTAACCAGACCTCTCATTACCTGATTTTATAACATCACGGATAACTAATGGTCTTAAGCTATCGATCCCTCAGACTAAATAGTAACTTCAATGCAATTATTTAATTCACCAGACTCAGACGGAAATATTTCAATAGATTAGTAAGAATAATCTATTTGCAAATTCTTTCGTGAGCTGGTCTTTTCTCCATTTCCTCATTTTATCACAATCTTTTTTACCTTGACTTTTGATAATGCAATTTTTTTTTGTGTTCAATTCTATATACGAATCAGATTCTGATCATAAATCCAAGAAATCTAACATACTTTAACTAAAAAAGCCCCTGCCTTCCCGAAACTGCGGCACAGAAACTGCTCTTCAATGTGCGCGGGTACCTGTGTGACGCAGTTTTTTTTTCGTGCCGCCTGCTCTGCTCTGCTCTGCGTCGCCTGCGTGGCACAGTTCGATGTGCGCCTTACCTTATCTTTACATCACTGTTACAGCCCTCTTAACTACCACGCTACCAAGGGCTGCATCCACAACCATGTCAATCTTCTCTCTTCAAAGATCCAAGCCGCCAAGTCTCGACGTATTATATCGAAGTAACCATACCATAAATAGTATAAACCATTTTGAACTACTAAACAACCTTCTTACATCTGTTAAAATTAAAAATAAATTATGCCTAGCACCTACCTGTATAAGTAGTTATTTTTATGAATATTTTATCAAATCCTCCTGATACTTCAAAAACCGAAGTCTTAGCTGGAAACAAACACTAGGAATACTTTCACGTTTTTATTGTTGGAATATAAAAATATGGAAGATATGGACGGTTTGTGCCATAGTTTTAAAGTGATTCTCTTTTATATAAAAATTCTCTAAGCAAGAAGTATGCGGTACGAATAATTTCACGTTTTTATTTATACATATACACATGATTGAGCTGTAAACAGGACAGGGATATAAACAAATGGATGAAGGTGGATAATTATCATGTTAATAAGTAGTAGTATTTCAAAACAAGACGCTGTTAGCAGGAAATAAGCGCTACGATTAATGTCGAATTAGAGGCATTAGAACATGAGCATAATATATGCTCCCGCCTAAAAAGGTATAAATTACCTTTCTTTGAAAATCGATTTTGGTGAAAAAACTCCATAATACCTTTGAGATTCATTAAAATGGGATTTATAAGAATATTTGCTAGGTCCAAAGTACTTATTGGCTGGATTATAAGTAACTAATTGCATTTCATGAATAGGTTTTTTTGGCTATATAATATGATTTACATTAATAAAATTGTTGTTAATTTGATAAATAAAAATATTGCTAGCATGGAAGAATGCTGGTATAACCCGGAAAAAAATTCATTTTAGAATTATTCACAATATTGTGTAAAGCTCGAAGGGCTTTATCTGGGGCTTAATTTTGTGATATAGAAAAAGAAACAAATGAAAAGCAAATTATTGCGACCGCAATAGGTGGGCCATCCGCGAAACATCTTCAAACTCGGTAAGTTTCCCAAAAGTATTATTTTTAGAGATATACTAATATTCTTTCTTTCTTGCAATATGAAGAAAGCGTCCAATGTGATAGTACTCGCAAGCGCTAATGTTTTTTATTTTCCCTGTAATACTTAAATCAAGGTCAAAATCTTGAACGAATTTCGAAGAAAGACTCGAGTAAATCTATTCAAATGTTTTCGCGGATAGAGGGTTCCTATTTCATTCTATCTATTTATTGATTACGATGATGATGAATGCAATGATGAAATAATAAGTAACTAAAAATGGATTCTGCCCAAAATAAATCCTTATAACTTATTATATAATGTATTCACTATTTTATATCATTGATTCTTATTTCAAATATTATTTATTACAAATAAATTATATTATAGATACGGAGGGGTCCACGAGATATGATGATATTGTGGCTTTTCCTGAGACCGGAAAGTCAGCAATCATTCAGGATTACACTGTGAGATAAGAATCCAATGACCTCGATCAGGCGAGCAAAATCGAAAGGGAAGAGAAGGAAATTTACGAAAAATGTGTCCTTTCCTTAAAGAGAAATTCCGTGAGGGCTTCGGAAAAAGAGAGATACTTCAAAGTGAGAGGCCTTTGGTTTGGAGCCCGCGGAACTATACCAAGTTGAACAAGGAGCTTCATAGAGGATCTTGGTGTCGTAATTAAAGGAATCATTTAACACCACATCCATTCTTAGCGTAGAAGAGCCATGTATAAGTATACATTATTTATTAATATCTTTACCATTAAACTTCTTTTATTTATATATTGTACTTGTGTTGTTTTTTAATTCTTTTTATACAAATTTATTTTTAGCTTTGACGTTATTTGATATTGTTATTATTATGCTGCCGTTGTTATTTAATGTTACTAATATTTTACCGAGTTTTTAATTTTTAATTATTAAATATCTATATTAATTAGTCTTTAGTGGCCAGTTACGCCTAAATGATAAGAGAAAATGTAAAGATAATATGGGGAAAAATTATAAGCTTCTTTTATATGCAGAGATTTATTAAATGGATTAGTATATACGATTTAACTAATAATCTGCATAAGATAAATAAGTATGCTGTGTATTAGCAACCCAATATGATTGGGCAGCATAATCTTTTTACTTTCACTTACCTATATATGAAATATATAGTAAGTGGAAGTATTGCGATCGTGAAAAAATTCGACTTCCGGTTTTCAACGGAAATACGCGTTTTGGGGTCCCCTGAGTCGAAATGACCAAGTCCCGCGAAATGGTCTGTGTGTGTGTGTGTGTGAACAGACTAGCTTAAAAACTATAAACCGTGCGATCCTGAAATTGGGTATTTAGTGTAAATATATGCCCGCGATGTGACAGCGCAAATTTCATCAGAATTACTTAAAGGGAGGGGGTACTTTACTTAATAACTTTTTAGGTTTTTTTCGATTTTCTCAAAAACGGCTCTAACGATTTTGATTAAACTGAGTATTTGATGTATTAATATGCCCGAGATATGACTGTAAAAATTTCATCAAAATTGATTAACCGGAGGGGGGACTTTACTTAATAAATTTTGAATCATTTTCACCTGTTTTTTTGATTTACTCAAAATCGGCTTTAACGATTTGGATCAAACTGGGTATTTGATGTATGTATATACCCGAGATATGACTGTAAAAAATTTATTAAAATTGGTCAAACGGAGGGGGCACTTTATTTCATAACTTTTTTTGCAATTTTTACTTTTTTTTCGATTATCTCAAAAACGGCTTTAACGATTTTCATCAAATTCATGTTTAATGGAAATTAGGTGTTCCTTAATATCAGGTAAGCTTTATCATTATTAAAATGTTCTGAGGGGGCTTAAATGGGGTAGGGGCCTTTTTTGTTTCCTATGAAGTATCTTTGTTTTTGTTTATATGGAGAAATTAACTGTCTCTCATTACGCCTAAAAATAAGAAATGGCTAAATATGAGATATGATAAAAACCAAGTAAACATATAGAGGAGAAAAAAAGAAAACTATTCAGACTTGGAGTATAATTACATTGCCGAATCATTACAAGTAAAATCTTTTATTTAATAGTAAAAGAAATAAGTGTTTGTTAAAGAGCAAATGAAAACAAAAATAAGAAATGAATGTGGAAAAATGTGTAACTGAGTGAGAAGTGGCATTAACACAACGCATTAATTTCTAATCTAAGTTGGTAAGTGAAAGTTGTGTGTTGCGCGCTCGCACCAGATTTTTACTTTCACTTACCTATATATGAAATATATAGTAAGTGGAAGTATTGCGATCGTGAAAAATTTCGACTTCCGGTTTTCAATGGAAATACACGTTTTGGGATCCCCTGAGTCGAAATAACCAAGTCCCGCGAAATGGTCTGTGTGTGTGTGTGTCTGTGTGTGTGTGTGTCTGTGTCTGTGTGTGTGTGTGTGTGTGAACAGACTAGCTCAAAAACTATTAACCGTGCGAACCTGAAATTGGGTATTTAGTGTACGTATATGCCCGCGATGTGACAGCAAAAATTTCATCAAAATTGGTCAAAGGGTGGGGGTACTTTATTTTATAACTTTTTACGTTTTTTTCGATTTTCTCAAAAACGGCTCTAACGATTTTGTTTAAACTAAGTATTTGATGTATTAATATGCCTGAGATATGACTGTAAAAATTTCATCAAAATTGATCAACCAGAGGGGGGACTTTACTTAATTAATTTTGTTTCATTTTCATGTGTTTTTTTTTATTTACTCAAAAACGGCTTTAAAGATTGTGATCAAACTGGGTATTTGACGTATGTATATGCCAAAGATATGACATCCAACATTTCATCAAAATTGGTCAAACGGAGGGGGCACTTTATTTCATAACTTTTTTCCAATTTTTACCTTTTTTTCGATTATCTCAAAAACGGCTTCAATGATTTTGATCAAATTCGTCATGTTTAATGAAAATTAGGCGTTCAATAATATCAGGTAAGTTTTATCAGTATTAAAATTTTCTGAGAGGGCTTAAATGGGGAAGAGGCCTTTTTTGTTTTCATATAAAGTACCTTCGTTTTAGTTTATATTGAGAAATTAACTGTCTCTCATCACCCCTAAAAATACGAAATGGCTAAATATGATATATGAAGAAAATCAAGTAAACATGTACAGGAGAAAAAAAGAAAAATATTCCGTCAACTCATAAAACGCCTTGAGCTCACGCATGCGCCGTACGCCTTTAATGACAAACCAATGCGTTATAATTAAAGATGTTCTGTTCATTTAATGAAAATTATTTGTTACAAGTATAGAGAATTATAAAATCAGACGACTTGGAGTATTATGCTTGGATTGCCGAATTATCACAAGTAAAAACTTTTATTTAATAATAAAAGAAATTAGTTTTTTTTTTTTTTTAGCAAATGAAAACAAAAAGAAATGAATGTGGAAAAATGTATAACTTTGAGAAGTGGCAATTAACAAAACACATTAATTTCTAATCTAAGTAAGTTGGTAAGTGAAAGTTGTGTGTTGCGCGAACGCACCAGATTTTTTTTTTATAATATACATATACATGCAGCCTCTAACGCGTCAGTATGGAATAATTGCGTATGGTTTCTGTTGATGTAACATTGAAAAGCTATTCGACAATTACTAAAAGATGTGTAATGTCATTTTTATAATTATTATATCTTAAGCGAGCTGAAAAATGTACGTACTTTCTAAATAATAAAAAAAGATATTACGATCCCGAGAGAAGTGCAGTGAACTTGTGCGTTAGTAGATTGGAGGGAAAGGTCCAGAAACTGGTTTAGCAAACTTGCCCGGTACTGACTCACCACCACTTCCGTCCTTCCTTTCATTGAAATTTATTATCATTAAGTTATTTCCTGAAAGATCTTTTTTTTTATATATCTCCTGTTGTAATCTACGAGCCTTTTCGAAAGTAAGCCCTGAAATTTTCAATTTTTTTATTATTAATAGTACTAGTATAATATTGCTAGTAGGATATCTTCTATTTATTCATTATTACTTTCACTTACCTATATATGAAATATTATTTATTTATTTATTTATTCGATCCTACCGTACCTCTAGGGTAATACGGGTTTTTGCAACAGTGATATGATATGCATGCCTGCATAACATATCACTGCTGCAAGTACATCATTATACAGTTTTCACTCAATATTTTCTTCTTTTCTTTCAATATGAATTAGTCTCTCCCGTCCTCTTCTTCGCCTCCTCTGTCCGGCGGCCTCCCGGAAGCTTCTCTTCTAGCCAAGGTAAAGTGGGTTAGACCCACGGCTTCCTTCCATCCGCATACAACATTTTTGAAGTGCGGGTAATTTTCCTTGGTCATGAGCTGAGAGAGGTCGCTCTCAGACAGAATGTAGAGCCCACTCTCCCTCAGCAGTTTGGCCCTTAGTGTCCCATAGGCGGTGCAGACGACGACAATGTGCTCGGCGGTTTCTGGTACTCCACAACTGGGGCATAGGGGGTCGATGTTTTCGCCGTGTTTGAAATGTTTCGCTCTGAATCCCCCCCCCCCCCCCATGCCCCGTAAGTATTTGTGAGACCCAATAGTCCGGGAGGACCCAAGTCTTTTCTAGGCGCTATCCGACAATGGGGAAGTACTCGTACTTCCTCAGTGTGGCCCCATTCGGAGTCGTCACCCAACGCCGATTCAATTCTGTTATTGTGTCCTCCCGGAGGATCTTCCATCTGCTGGGGTTTTCACATATCCGCTTGCGTAGGTTTGGTGGTAGATCCGCCAAGCCATCTCGTTTTATTTTGTAACGAAACATGTCTTCTCTATATCTATAGTAAGGGAAAGTATTGCAATCGTGAAAAATTTCGACTTCCGGTTTTCAACGGAAATACACGTTTTGGGGTCCCCTGAGTCCAAATGACCAAGTCCCGCGAAATAGCCTGTGTGTGTCAAAAACTATAAACCGTACGAACCTGAAATTGGTTATTTGGTGTATGAATACGCTCGCGATGTGACAGCAAAAATTGCATTAAAATTGGCCAAACGGAGGGGGTACTTTATTTAAAGAATTTTGTCTAATTTTTACGTTTTTTTGGATTTTCTCCAAACCGGCTCTAACGATATTGATTAAACTTGATATTTGATGTATGTATGTGCCCTCGATATGACAGCCAGATTTTCATCAAAATTGATCAAGGGGGCTTTTTTGTTTTCCAGTAAAGTACCTTTGTTTTTGTGTATATGGAGAAATTAACCGTCTTTCGTTACGCCAAAAAAAAAAAGAAAAACAAGATAAATATTCCGTCAACTCATAAAACACGTTGAGCCCCCGCATGCGGAGTACGCCTTTAATGACAGACCATTGTTCATAACTAAAGCCGTTTTGTTCATTTAATGGAAATTATTCGTTTCATGGTAACTACATGAAGTTTTCAACAACTACATAGAGAATTATAAAATCAGACGACTTGGAGTATTATGCTTGCATTGACGAAGTATTACAAGTAAAACCTTTCATTTAATAATAAAAAAAAATAGTGTTTCTTATATAGCAATTAAAAAAAAAAAAAAAAAGAAATGAATGTGGAAAAATGTGTGACTTTGAGAAATGACAATTAAAAAAACGTCAATTTCTAATCTAAGTAAGTTGGTAAGTAATATTTGTGTGTTGCGTGCATCGCACCAGATTTTTTTTTTTAATCACATGGTACAATATAATCCTTAGTAATTATATTTTAGTTTCACATATGTTGCGGGAATACTAACCAGTTATCGCCTTCGTTGGTTTCTGGAAAGGCATTAGAGACTAAAATTTGAAAACTAAGTTCCAATTTCTACAAACAGTAAATACCCCTTCTATCGACTTCCATTCACGATATATTTGTTTACAAATAACAGCTTAAAAAAAATAATAATAAAAAAACTCGACTATTGATGAGATTAAGATTTTTCCCCTTAAAAAGAAAATAATTATAATGAATGTAAAATTACTGAAGACTTTCAAATTATACTCTTAGGTTAAACCCCTTGCACGAACAGGTTTAAAGAACTCAATATTATAATTTGTAATGATCCTTCGCGAAGCTAAGAAGTAACTACCTTGAAGCTGCTTAGCGGAACTACAATATTACGTACCCATTAAGTCAAAAGTGATCAAGTAATCATTGAAGACCGAACCCACTTTAATTATCATGTAATTTCTCACCCATATGAATAAATAATGTATTTCCTAGTAATAAATTCTAATACGTAATCAGATAAATGAACTTCAGAATGGTTAAAAAAGATGTTAAAAATCCGGTACTTCCAAAAGTCGATTGATATTGAAACGGTGTTGCAGTTGAGATGCTGTAACAATATAAATATAAAAAGTGATTCCTGTCAAGACACCGGCTTTTGCATTCCAGAGCAAATTAAAAAAAAGACTGGCTCCTTACTAATGATATAGATAGGATGGTGAATGTGATCCTTAAAATATGCACCCGACCATTCCATATCACTCGGGTGAAAATAATCCGAGTTAGGGGAAGACTTCACTTTCTAATACCGAATAACTACTTCCATTCCTTAGAAATCTAAATGTTTACTGTTGTTCATTTTTTTAAACATTTTGTGTTTTATTATTACACATTTAAAATTCTTTTTGAATGACGAGGTTTTTATAGATGTATTAATTTTCATATAATAACTGTAATACATGACAGAGGACATTTTAGTTCCTTCTGCCATTTGATCCAATGATAACATTAGAAGTGGAGGATCAGGGGGTGGGCCACGGGCGGAACAAGCAAGGAGGAAATCCAAAATCCAATGTTCATTTCTGGAGTTAATTTTTATTGTTTTTTAGTCAAAAAATGAAAACGATGAGTTTTTTCCATGCCTAAAATTTAGTTTAACTTGTAATTATACTTTTTGTTGTATAGTAAAATCTGTCTAAAACGGAATGCCAAGGGTCCATCCTTTTTTTTCCGTTTTGACAGGTTTCCGTTTTAGACTGGTTATGCTGGAAAGTATGAAAAATAAGCATCTGTAACTATATTTTTGTTTAAGCAATTTAATAAAACTCCATTAGCAAGATAAGCATTTATTAAATTTGAAAATACATAAATACTTTAAAAAAGAATAATAAAAAAATAACATTTTCAAGATACGCATTTATTAAAAATAAAAAATACATAAATACATTTAAAAAAAAAAACGTTTTTAAGGTAAGCATTTATTAAAAATAGAAAATAACGTAATTACGTAGTGATTTTTTTATACATATTAAGGTCTAGCCACACATGTCCGCACCGGATCCAAACCGTAGCATTAATATAGGTTATGTTCAGAATATTTTTAATTTAACTTATATATTACCTTTAGTTATGCCTAAAGTTCAGGCCACACATGTCAGACAAAGGCCACTTTAGGCATAAATAAAGGTATTATGTAAGTTAAATTAAAAATATTCTGAACAAAACCTATATTAATGCTACGGTGCGGATCCGGTGCGGACATGTGTGGCCAGACCCTTAGGAAGAAGTCATATTAGGATCTTTTGATTCTCCAGAAATTATATTTAACACTATATTGTGCCTTTTTCTGAAGCTGTCAAGCCATCCAGATGATGCTTTAAAATCCACATTACCTATTGTTTGGGCTACTTCCAAAGCTTCTGCTTGAATCATGGGTCCAGAAATCGGCATTCCTCTTCATTAATTTCTTCATTTGAGCCAACTTTTTTGACCCGTTTTGAATGGCCTGCTGTTCCACTTAACCACTGATCTTTAATTTTATTCTTATTTTTAATAGCTTCATAAACCTGTGTTTACCCGATTTGATATTTTTCAGCTAAAAGTTTAACCGATGTTTTTTCATTTCGTGCTCCTCAATCAGTTTCACTTTTTCATTGAGAGATAAAGTTTGGTTTTTACGAACTAACATCTCGAATAAGAAAAATTAATTTTGATAAAGGCACTACTCACAAGTGTATATTTCAAAAGCTTTAAAAGGACTAAATAGAAAAGCTAAGAAATAGAAGGAGGATTGACTGCTCCAATTTTTTTAAAAAAATATTGAATCACTTTCCTTCTTATTGAATTCCCAAATACCTACAAAATCATGGTTTAATTTTTTAAAATTTAAAATATAATATGGTTAGTGTAATACTCCATGAAACTTGACAGCTGCTGCAGCCTCTTCCCAAAGAAAAATAGTAAAAGTGCAGTTTTCGACACTGATTCTGCTCTAGTTGTTTTTATCCTGTCAAAACTGCCTAAATATAATTGATAAATAAGGTATATATAAATATACCTAAATATAAATAGGGTGAATTTAGATCTAAGTATGGGATGATTAGAAAGGCGATCAAAGACAGGGGTTTCATTATTTTCCTATAAAAAGTTACAAGACAGCTGAATAAAAAAAAAAAAAAATCTGGTGCGTGCGCGCAACACACAACTTTCCCTTACCAACTTACTTAGATTAGAAATTAATGCGTTTTGTTAATGCCACTTCTCAAAGTTACACATTTTTCCACATTCATTTCTTATTTTTGTTTTCATTTGCTCCATAAAAAACACTTATTTCTTTTATATTTAAATAAAAGTTTTTACATGTGATAATTCGGCAATGCAAGCATAATACTCCAAGTCATCTGATTTTATAATTCATTACCATGAAACAAATGATTTCTATTAAATGAACAGAACGGCTTTAATTATGAACAATGGTCTGTCATTAAAGGTGTACTCCACAAGCGTGGGCTCAACGTGATTTTGATTTGACGGAATATTTTTATTTTGTTCTCCAATATATGTTTACTTGATTTTTTCATATTTCATATTTAGCCATTTCTTATTTTCAGGCGTAACGAGATATCGTTGATTTCTCCATATTGTCACCCCTATTCTCAAATCTACCCAGTCCAATGTGACACAGGGATCTTTGGGCAAGGGTTGTGTGGTAATTAATCAACTATGTACAATTTACATTGTTTATTTACAATAGTTTCTACACGTCCCACCTACACAAGGGGGGGGTACCATAACTCATAAATCACTTGGGGGTACTTGACTACTTCGGGTCCCACTATGCCCCAGGCTCACTCTGCCTGTCCCAGACTTAGACTGCCGTCTCCCTCACTGCCTCAGACTCTCCCAGACTCCCTCAGACTGCCCCACTCTCTCCTGGGCCAGCCTCTTCTAGGAGTTCCCCCTCTCTCTCAGGGTCTCCTAGGTTCAATGGACATCTTCCACGTGACAATATAAACAAAAACAAAGGTACTTTATAAGAAAACAAAAAAAGCCACTTAGAACGTTTTAATAATGATAAAGCTTACCTGATATTAAAGAATACCTAATTTTTATTAAACATGACGAATTTGATCAAAATCATTAAAGCCGTTTTTGAGATAATAAAAAAAAGGTAAAAATTGGAAAAAAAGTTATGAAATAAAATGCCCCCTCCGTTTGACCAATTTTGATGAAACGTTGGCTGTCACATCTTTGGCATATACATACATCAAATGCCCATTTTGATCAAAATCGTTAAAGCCGTTTTTGAGAAAATAAAAAAAAAAAAACACGTGAAAATGATAGAAAATTTATTAAGTAAAGTCCCCCCTCCGGTTGATATATTTTGATTAAATGTTGGCTATCACATCTTTGGCATACACATACATCAAATACCCAGTTTGATCAAAATCGTTAAAGCCACTTTTGAGTAAATAAAAAAAAACACGTGAAAGTGATACAAAATTTATTAAGTAAAGTCCCCCCTCTGGTTGATATATTTTGATGAAATTTTCGCTGTCACATCACGGGCATATACATACACTAAATACCCAATTTCAGGTTCGTACGGTTTATAGTTTTTGACACACACAGGCTATTTCGCGGGACTTGGTCATTTGGACTCAGGGGCCCCCAAAACGTGTATTTCCGTTGAAAACCGGAAGTCGAAATTTTTCACGATCGCAATACTTCCCCTAACTATATATTTCATATATAGGTAAGTGAAAGTAATTATATATATATATATATATATATA
The DNA here is from genome assembly GCA_911387785.2 of Aelia acuminata. Taxonomy (NCBI): domain Eukaryota; kingdom Metazoa; phylum Arthropoda; class Insecta; order Hemiptera; family Pentatomidae; genus Aelia; species Aelia acuminata. The sequence continues at coordinate 108,272,592 of OU426978.1, read as the reverse complement.
TATATATATATATATATATATATATATATATATATATATATATAAGCTGCATTAAATATATCGAAAGGAGCGTGCATCTACCCTTCCATCTATAATTACTATGGTACTTTTTATGTTACTCTTTCCGATTTCATTCCCGTTTAATAAGGGTGCGATAACCCTTACGGATTAGCTATTTTTAAGATTTAATTAAAGTAGATGAATTCCAACTGAGCATTATTAAATTCATAGAAGTGGTACAGCTGGAGATGGGCAGTATATTTTCCAGAGTAGTCCTTCTATCGGCTGGGACTATCATTAATGGGCGCCTGGGTGAAAGGAAACTACCCACTTCCGATGCACCACGCCTCTTAATTTCTACAAAAGGATAACTCTCCTAGAGGCCAATTTTAAGTTGCGTGGCAATTCTTAGAAGTTTCTACGTCACTCTTCTTTGCTTTCAGGATCACTATCGCCCAGAATATATGTAAATGGCCGAAATTTTTCCAATAGTTTCGATCCAACTTTATTAACAACTGCACGATGTCATCGGTAATAGATTCTCAGTTGAAAGGTGAACCATTTTTCTTGTTTAAGACATCCGGAAATGATAATTTTTCTAGAATCAAAACCATAACAATCAATACAAATTATAAAGTAAAGTAAAAAATGTACGAGCCACTAAAACTCAAAAAGTAGTCCAGGTTCCATCTAGAAAGTTATGTGGTTTCGTAACCTTATACCCCCTGTCGATGAAGAAGGTTTACGTTTTTTTAGGAGGGAGTGATATAGGTGATAGACCCTCACGCGATGTTTACTTTGCCCAACTGTACATGACTGATATATATTGAAATTTAATCATTTATTATTTTTAGAATATTAATTTTATAAATTAATAAAAGTTATAAAAATTTTTTTAAGTTATAAAAGTTATACTTTTAAAGAATTTTATAAGAAGAAAAAAAATTCGACCATGGCCCGGAATACAATCCAGGTCCTCTGCATCTCCGTTGCAGCGCTCTTAACACTGAGCTAACCCTTGGGTCATTCCCAACTGCTCTGCAAAATATACTGTGTAAGAAGCTGCAAAATCTCCAGCTGTGCCATTTCCAAAAAGACTGTTGGATTAATCAATGATAAATTTAGTTTGAGCGCCTGACAACCAGATAGTGCAAAGTTATAATTCCTTCATTAAGTGGTCCGTTCATTTGGTTTGATATACTTTTTGTTTCAGGTGTTATCTTTAAATTATACTAGATTAAGATTAAATAATTAGTTTTCCTTTTTATTACAAAAAAAAGTCATTATTACATATATCTGCAATAATTGAAAACGAAAATAATCAAAACGAAATTAGAAGGCTAATTGTTTAAAATGGTACATTTAATTCGTTATATAATCCAAAAGTAAACTTAAAGGAAAAGAAGTGAAAATTATTAAGTTGTGCTGTGAGTGAATAAAAACAAAAAGTGATAACTTGACTGAATATAAATCGAAAAGAAAGTGTATTTGGTGTATTTGTTAATAAAATTTTTGTTTGATTGTATATATATTGTACAATATCCTAACGAAATAAGAAAGAAGAAAAAAATAAGAAACGAAATGTTATATGTGAAATACATACATTCCACACAACAAAATGAAAAGTGTTGTCTTTAAACAAGTAGAATGTGTTTTCCCGTGTTATAACCCGTTCTTTAACATGAATAAATAAATAACTTATTATAAATTTATAATATTTACTAGCTGACCCGGCAACGTTGTTTTGCCATATAACTTATTTCTAGGGAATTTCTAGTGTAGAAAAGAAATCACTAACTCATTGCAAGTATATAAGGATGTGATTTATGAGTGATTTATCGGAGCGCTGTGAACGATGAGGGAATATAAAAAGAACAAAACACCAAACATTAATTTTTTTAATTTATTATAATTTATTTCTTAAAATTATATATATCGTAATAAATACTGTCAATATGTAAATGTAATTCATAATTTTTGAATGAGCTGTTCTGTCTCCATCCAATAAGTTGCCGCAATGCCCGATAATGCAACGGCCAATGCGATGCTATTATTTGATCGGAATTTGGCGAGAATTAGCGAAATAAGGAATGTTTTGCCAATTCCGCCTGGTGCATCCAAAAAGAAGAACCCACCTAGAACTGCGAGCATAATGCGGTCGTAAATGATTCTTTGTTCCTCATTCATTAGTGTGATATTGCGAGGAACAATCGCCACCATTTTCACTGTTGTATTGCAGTTCGCGATTCACTTCAGCGTTAATTAAATCAGATGCATTTCGTTTTGGCGAATTCATGCCGAAATGACTGAAAATTATGTTGGCAATGATAATGCAAAGATCCTCAATAGGAATCAATGCTCCAATGTACATAGCGTCGCTGAATGTTATCGTTAGAGATCGTATCACCGTGTTCGATGTTGATGCAATATATCATCAGTCATTGAAACTTTGTGATTATCGCACAATATCTCTGCTCGGGCTGAGAAACATGTAGTCAACACTCTAGCGAATAGTAGACGAATTTGTATGGCTGTACAGTTCAATGCTACTTCAGCAAGCATACATTCCCACTGGCTGTAGTCTTCTAGCAAGCCGAGTGCAAGGCATGCATCTTTATACGTTGGTTACTGTTACCCATTCACTTTATGTATATCTAGAAATGACAATAGGCCAGTAACATTAATCAACAACAGTAGAAGATAAGAGCACTCAGTCAGCCTTGGGTTGACTGTAAATACTCGCCCCAAGGTGTATGATTTGAATAAATTCAGACATTTATCAATGCAGCTTGCGGTGAGCCTTGCTTGCGGGGCATCCATTTTTTTATATGAGCCCACGTGAAATAGCGTGGTACTTGTGAATAGAGTAATTTTCCAGCAAAGGCACCAAAATCATCCGCACGATTACACAATTCAAAAAATTCAGTGAGTGTAGTTTTTGGTGGATTTATAGCAAGATCAATCGCTGTATCGTTGGTGAAAAATACATACTGACCGTTTTCAAGATGGACGGCTAACTGAACAACTGCTGGATCCCGTTCATGAATTGGAAAAACAAAGATATGCCAAGCAGCTTCATTGAAGTTGATGACCGACCAATTTGGTAGAGCGTTATTTCATCGTTTTTATTCACTGGAGGAGCATTCCTTTATGGACATACTTGCAAATGTATTTGATGCTCTTCACAGAACTGCGGAACTCAACATTAATATGAGCATTGTATGTCTTACTCAGCAGAGACGAATATGGCACCACCCAACGATTGTCAATGTCTGTGTTGCTGATATCCGTCGACATTTGTGATCGTATCGTTAGTGAAATCTTTAGAGAATTTTTTAGTACATTTTCCATCTGCCATACAAGGCGATGAACGATTAAGAGTACCACATGGACCATGGATCATGTTTGCTGTAACAATATCAAACAGCAATCGGTCAGTGGACGGATCTGGAATTTCCGCAGAAATTATATTATCGATTTCTTCAGGACGGATTTTGTCAATTAACCAAAGAAAAATGTGTGCATGAGGTAATCCTCGCTTTTGCCACTCAACCGAATTCAGCCAGCAACGTGTGGGACCGAATATATGTAATTTATCAATGAAACTCATTAAAGAATTCAACTTTTGTCTGAACACACGTCCTGTAATGTCATGACGATGTATTTGTACCAAAACTCTTCTGGTACACTGACCTATAAAGCTCGTTATCGCAAGTAAACATTGCTGTTTTTTGTCTAAAAGATCTTGCTGCTCCTTTTGTTTTTCTTCAAACTTACTCATCATAGTGTATAGTAAATTATGCACATCACTGTTTTTAGTTTTATTCATTTTAAATGATAAACTCCGTTATAAGCATATACGGATTGTTTACAATTTGTCATGACGGGTGACAAAATGACATTGATAGACTGTTACCATGTAAATGTTTCAATTAAATGTTAGGCTCAACTGGCGGGGATAACTTACCAAGTGATGATTGATCAGTTATCGAGCGGATTGAAAAATTATTAACACGTTGAGTGCCATGGAAAAGATGATGGATTTTTGCATGAGGCCGAAGCATTTTTTCCTAATTTATAAACTTTTATATGATTAGAATGATACATAAATTGCAAAATAAATAAATATTTTAATTTTGGCCGTTAACAATAATTTTGAGAGCGTGCGTACGCACCGCCCGTCCCCAGGGTAATAGCCCGCTACCTGAAGTAGTAGCCCCCTGGGTATGTCCGGTTATGACCGCCACGTCAATCCCTTCATACTTCTCCTGTCCCTTTCATCTCCATCCCTCAGTTTTGCTCTTGGCTACTTTGCGTTCAGACCTCTTCTTCTCCTTGCACCCCCAAATAAAAAAAAAAAAAAAAAAAAAAAAAAAACGGCCAATTGCCTTGGCGAATTGTTCGGGGCCGGAGTTGTCCCATACGCCTTGAAATCACCCTCGGAGGGCGGGCCCCTGGCCCAGACCAACCTTTTAGCTGGCGGGAGCGGGCGGTACCTCGGGACCTCCTCAGCCCCAGCCAATAGTCCAACAGCGATACGATCGTACCGCTAGGCGCTCAACGTATTACTAAAATGACTATAAAAAAATAGGGGTTGGTGACAGAAGGGTGAAAATTTAGGGTTGTTTGTATTTTTTAATGCCAGATTATAAAAAAATTAAAAAAAAAAAGGTGTCCAAAAAATAAAAAAATGTTAGGGGTGGACAACTCTTATCACTTAATTAAATGTATGAAAAATAGATAGTAGCCGATTCTCAGACCTACTGAATATGCATATGAAATTTTATAAAAATCGGTCAAGCCGTTTCGGAGGAGTATGGTAACTAACATTGTGGCACGAGAATTTTATATATAAGATTATAAATACAGCATTTCCATGCGTAATTCGTTAACGTCTAAATTAGCAGAACATGCCATTGTCCTTAACCATTCCTTTGACTTTGAGAACCCCTCCGTTTTAGCTACTATCCCTAACCATGATAAACGACTCCTCTCAGAATCCATATTCATCCTTCTGGGAAAAAATACTACTTACTCTAACATCATCCACATCCTCAAATCCTAGTTTTGATTTCATAGGTGTATAATCTCAATTTTGTCTTATTATTGAGTCCACTGTACACTGTACCATCAATTTTTTAGATTTAATAAATTCCTTTTTAATTTTATTTTCACTTAGTTGTCATACAGCCTTTCACATCAAAAGAGTTGGGTTTCCCCGTAATAAACCTTTGTAGTCGGCAAACTTACCCACTTCCACCACCCCTACCTTATTGTACCCTCAGATTCTGTATTACTCTGGATCCAGAAGGTAAATATCAGATTTTATTTTATCTTGCTAACCAGCTATTTGTATTCATGTATAATACTTACCATCTTTCATATAATTATCAGTTTTATATAGTATTCATGTATAAGTTTTACCATCCTTTATAACCTTATCAGTTTTGTAAGGTATCCATGTTATGTAAACATGACAGTTGGATTTGTTTTCCATTATTCTGTTACTCCTAGTTGTTAATATTTATAATTGGCCAGAGGATGGTCCAATAGCCCGAAACGTTGGGAAAATAAATAAAATTTGAATATACGGAAGAGACTCCTTCATTTAAAAAAATCCTATAATTAATAATTACATGATAAACATTTAATTGTCATCTTCTAGCGTAGATAATAATATATATGTCTTCTTGTCGCCCTGGTGAAGATCCACATGTAGGGATCCAAATGTTGGCTTTTCAAAATAAAAAATACTGAACTGAAAATCCTGACTATAGAACAACCTACCGTAAAGAATAACAGCTGATTATTTCTCACCTACAAAAAAATTTAGTGTACTTTAGAGAGCAAACACAATTAAAAAGAAGTAAAGGTATGTGGTAAAAGTTGTGAATTTTGGGAATGGCGTTTACAAATGTATCAAACACGTCAATTTCTAATCTAAGTTAGTTGGTGGACAACTCTTATCACTTAATTTAATGTATGAAAAATAGATAGTAGCCGATTCTCAGACCTACTGAATATGCATATGAAATTTTATAAAATTCGGTCAAGCCGTTTCGGAGGAGTATGGTAACTAACATTGTGACACGAGAATTTTATATATAAGATTATAAATACAGCATTTCCATGCGTAATTCGTTAACGTCTAAATTAGCACAACATGCCATTGTCCTTAACCATTCCTTTGACTTTGAGAACCCCTCCGTTTTAGCTACTATCCGTAACCATGATAAACGACTCCTCTCAGAATCCATATTCATCCTTCTGGGAAAAATAACCCTGTAAATCATAAAGTAGATAAAGAGATTATTTCGTCTACTTACTCTAACATCTTCCGCATCCTCAAATCCTAGTTTTGATTTCATAGGTGTATAATCTCAATTTTGTCTTATTATTGAGTCCACTGTACACTGTACCATCAATTTTTTAGATTTAATAAATTCCTTTTTAATTTTATTTTCACTTAGTTGTCATCCAGCCTTTCACATCAAAAGAGTTGGGTTTCCCCGTAATAAACCTTTGAAGTCGGCAAACTTACCCACTTCCACCACCCCTACCTTATTGTACCCTCAGATTCTGTATTACTCTGGACCCAGAAGGTAAATATCAGATTTTATTTTATCTTGCTAACCAGCTATTTGTATTCATGTATAATACTTACCATCTTTCATATAATTATCAGTTTTATATAGTATTCATGTATAAGTTTTACCATCCTTTATAACCTTATCAGTTTTGTAAGGTATCCATGTTATGTAAACATGACAGTTGGATTTGTTTTCCATTATTCTGTTACTCCTAGTTGTTAATATTTATTATTGGCCAGAGGATGGTCCAATAGCCCGAAACGTTGGGAAAATAAATAAAATTTGAATATACGGAAGAGACTCCTTCATTTAAAAAAATCCTATAATTAATAATTATATGATAAACATTTAATTGTCATCTTCTAGCGTAGATAATAATATATATGTCTTCTTGTAGCCTTGGTGAAGATCCACATGTCGGGATCCAAATGTTGGCATTTCAAAATAAAAAATACTGAACTGAAAATCCTGACTATAGAACAACCTACCGTAAAGAATAACAGCTGACTATTTCTCACCTACAAAAAAATTTAGGGTACTTTAGAGAGCAAACACAATTAAAAAGAAGTAAAGGTATGTGGTAAAAGTTGTGAATTTTGGGAATGGCGTTTACAAATGTATCAAACACGTCAATTTCTAATCTAAGTAAGTTGGTAAGTGAAGGTTATGTTGCGCGCTTCACACCACATTTTTTTCTATTCGTATCAATTTATCAAAACATGTCTATACAGGTACTTAATAAATATGCATATTTGAATTTATTTAATATTATAAATCCGAAAATTATATTCGGTAATTTTCATATACGTTATCTGATTATTATGTTAAATGTTTTTCATGCATGGTTACATTCTTTTGAACATCTACTTATATAAAAATGTACATATTTGAACTTTATTAGAAGTGAAGATCCAATATCCACATATTTATGATCATATACGAGTATACGTATGTACATGTAACTAATTTTGTTACCCGCAAGATCATTCAGCTGCAAAATATGATTTTTCGCCTAAACTGTTGCAACTTTTGACCTATTGACTGTATCATTAAGGGAATGGTCTCATTGGAAACATAATCATATGAAAAATCAAAAACTTTAATTTTTTAGACGTTCTCCCTTACCCCCCTCCTTAAAAAGAGTTGTGGCGAGTCTGCTTATCTCGAATCTTAAGTTAATTCTTTTATTTTATTACACAATCTCATATCAACCTCTAGTAATATTATAAACGTGAAATTTATTCCCCACTACTATATATATACCCTATTTATAAAAGTTTAATTATTACTTTTGATTAAACTTTTAATACTATACCTACTTGATAAAAATAAACGATATCCAAGCAGTTAAAAAGGAATCAACTTAATTACTTATTAAGTATTGTAATTCTCTAACTAAAAAAAATCAAAGTGGCCATCTGTCCTGCCATTCTTATATTTTGCCCATAAACAACACAGGAAGCACTTAAAATTGAATAATTTATCAAAACTCTACAACCACATGTTACATAATTTACTTATATAATTTTAACAACCGCCATTAGAAAACACGTCGATTATTTTTATTTTTGTTACTTTTCTCAAATATTAATAGAAACATATACAACTTCCGCACGACTCGGAACCAGGGTTTGAAATTAACTCTTATTTTCTGGGAAAGAGAATAAAAGTCAAATCAGGACTTTTATATTTCTAATAAATAAATAAAAATCACATCATGAATTTTATATTTCGGGCCAGACAATAAAAGTCCTGATATGATCTTTATTACAATGATACCTAGTATAAAAGTCAAAGCCTGATTTTCATTATTTAAGAATGAATTTATTAGCTTTTTTATCGGATTTCTCCATATTGTTGTTCATTATTGGGTTAACCGTTTTTATGGAAATCTCATAGGGTATAATAAATTACCTCATATTGATCTTAAGATCGATTATTAGATTATCAAGGCTGTTGATAATGAAAAAAATATCGATATAGAACCTCAGGTTCGCTCAGGTATCGATTTATTTCAAGTTACGCGATAGAAATGATATTGGGGTCCACTCATAGGTTATTTGAGGCGCTGAATTTGAAAATGATATCGATTTTTCGATTACGCACTTAGGTATCAATTTATTTCAAGTTACGTGATATAAATGACATTGGGGTCCACTCATGGGTTATTTGAGGTGCTGAATTTGAGAATGATATCGATTTTTCGATTACTCGCTCAGATATCGATTTATTTCAAGTTACGCGATATGAATGATATTGGGTCCACTCATAGGTTATTTGAGGTGCTGAATTTGAAAATGATGTCGATTTTCGGATTAAGCACTCAGGTATCGATTTAATACTAGTTAAGGGATATAAACGATATGAAAATCGGCATTGGGTGTGGAAGGTGCTGAATTTGGAAATTATATAGTTTTTATGATTAGGCGCTCAGGTATCGATATATTACAACCTACACGATGATAACAATCTTGTGGTCATAAGTTGCATACATTTTAAATATTTCTATAAAATTAGTCATTTGCAAATAGTTTATATCACGTATGTTGAAATAAATCGATACCTGAGTGCGTAATCCGAAAATTGATATTATTTTCAAATTCAGCACCTCACATAATCTATGAGTTGACACCAATATCGTTTATATCGCGTAAGTTGAAATAAATCGATACCGTAGCGCGAATTCGAAAAATCGACATCATTTTCAAATTCAGCACCTCAAATAACCTATGAGTGGACCCTAATATCGTTTATACCGCGTATGTTGAAATAAATCGATACCGTAGCGCGTAATCGAAAAATCGATATCATTTTCAAATTCAGCGCCTCAAATAACCTATGAGTGGACCCCAATATCATTTCTATCGCGTAACTTGAAATAAATCGATACCTGAGCGCGTTGAGAAAAATCTATATCATTTTCAGAATCAGCACCCCAATTAACTTAGAAATCGACCCCAATATTGTAAATATTGGATAAGTTGCAATCGATACCTGAGCGAGCCTGAGGTTGTATATCGATATTTTTTTCATTATCAGCAGCCTTGATAATCTAATAATCGATCTGAAGATAATTATAATTTTTGTAATTTATTATACCCTATAAGATTTCCATAAAAACGGTTAACCTAATAATGAACAACAATATGGAGAAATCCGATAAAAAAACTAATAAATTCATCCTTAAATAATGAAAATCAAGCTTTGACTTTTAAATAAGATATCATTGTGATAAAGATCATATAAGGACTTTTATTTTCTGGCCCGAAATATAAAAGTCATGATGTGATTTTTATTTATTTATTAGAAGTATAAAAGTCCTGATTTGATTTGTATTCTCTTTCCCAGAAAATAAGAGTTAATTTCAAACCCTGCTCGGAACAATGAACAACTAACGACATCTAACAACAGCTTGTAGGAATTTATTAATGCAATTTTTTAATTTAACTTACCTACATATGAAATATATAGAAAGAGAAAGTATTACGTTCGTGAAAAATTTCGAATTCCGGTTTTCAACGAAAATACACGTTCTGGAGTCCTCTCAAATAACCAAGTACCGCGAAATGGTCTGTGTGTGTGTATGAACAGACTAGCTCAAAAACTATTGTAACGAAAAATAAACAAACAAAAAAAAAATTTTATATTTAATAAAACTCATTAATTAATAATGGAAGAGGGCTTAATATTTTTGTATATCTATGTAAATAAAGTTGAAATTCTGTTTGTTTGTTTGTTTATTTGTTCTTTATAGAAATCCTTACCGTTTGTCCTAAATTCTCCAAATTTCGCTCAGTGATTCTTTCATACCAGGTGCGAACACCTGTCCATATTAAAATTGCGTAACTTCAGCCGATCTTCAGCTGATATTCCTTATTCTCTAAATTTCGCTCAGTGGTTCTTTCAGACCAGGTGCGAACACCTGTCCATATTAAAATTGCATAACTTCAACCGATTTTCAGCTGATATTCTTTATTGTTATAAAAATCATAATGATCTCACTATATAATGTTTTTTTTTTACGAAATCGACCGTTTCTTTAGAAAAATGAAATTTTCCGTGTGAAACTGGGATATACAGCTATAATCTATAAAAAGAAAGATGAACTTCTGTTTGTTTGTTTATTTGTTCTTTATAGAAATCCTTACCGTTTGTCCTAAATTCTCCAAATTTCGCTCAGTGGTTCTTTCATACCAGGTGTGAACACCTGTCCATATTAAAATTGCGTAACTTCAGCCGATCTTCAGCTGATATTCCTTATTCTCTAAATTTCGCTCAGTGGTTCTTTCAGACCAGGTGCGAACACCTGTCCATATTAAAATTGCATAACTTCAACCGATTTTCAGCTGATATTCTTTATAAATGAATGGTTGGTTTTTCGAAAAGGCGGAAGATGCGCGAAAAATGAGAAATGGCACTTTGCACAGTCTTCAATTAAAGTTACTAATAAATATAAGTACCTTGGAATTTTACTTTCCTCCGGTTTTCCTTATGAAGAACATTTCACAGAAAGATTACAAAAAGCAAAAAACGGTCTAAACTCATTATGGCACAACTTTATTAAAAATAATAATATTTCATATACAGCCAAAATCCGGTTATTTAATACTGTGTCAAGAGCATTGCTTTGTTATGGGGCACAGGTCTGGGGTGGGAAAATGCATGATAAGGTGGAAAAACTGTTGCCATTCTTTTTGAAAAAAATGTACAACCTACCACTCAACACACCTAATTATCTTCTATACATAGAATCAAAATTAAAACCAATATATTTACATACCCTAAAACTACATTTCAAATACATTATAAAAGTAATGAATTCCCTCAATAGACTGACACATACCGTCGCGTTAGAATGTATTAAGAGAAACCTAGGATGGTACAAAGATGCAACCGAGTACATAAAAATACACAACTCGCCCTTAATTAGCTTAAATAACGTATCTGATTGGCCTAATATATTCAAAATAGTGGTTAAAAAAATAGAGGATGATATTAAAAATAAACATATTGCTTCGGCTGTAGGATCTAATAGTAGCGTGACTTATAAATACCTACAACATGAGCTTCACGGAAATGCGCAGCATATGAACAACTCATACAAAAGGCATGAAATTCAGTGGATATTAAAAATCAGGGGTGAATTATTATATCTAAATTACAGTAGGCATTCGGGAAAATCTGATATAACATGTTACTTATGTAATACTGGAAAGGCAGAAACTATAATTAATTTTATTGCGACATGTCCAACTCTTAATATCAGGTATAAATGGTTCGGAAAGGGAACTTTGAACATGGAGGAATTAAATCAATATTTGAATGGTAAAAATTGGAAAGTTATAGTGGGATTTGCAAGAGAGGCATGGCATTATAGGTATAAATTAAAATAACTTAAGTTGATGGATTACTTAATTATTTATCCGATGTGAAGAAATAATTATTCATTTGATAAAACATATGCTTTATAGTTGTTTATTTTAATGTTGTATTCGTTCTTTGTATTAATTAATATTATTTATTATGTTCATATTTATTATGTTGCACATTGTGTTTATATTAATGTTTGCGTTTATATTTATAGGTATATACATATCGTCATTAGTATTTATATTTTTATCTTTATGTATATATCGCTATTCAGAGTAATGTTTACCGAACTATATTTAGATACTTAAATAATGTTTGCCAAACTTTTTGACATTGTAATTTGTAATTTACTATGTCTGTAATGTAGTATGTGTATGTTATATTTTGTACTTATATATTATGTGAACCAGTACTCACTCTGATGGTCAGTGACCAAGAGTACGTGCTAAAATGTAAATTATATATGAATTTAAGAAATAAGCGCACTTTAATAATAATAATAATAATAATATAAAACAAACATTATACAAACAATTATTAATCCTAAATGAATATGAAAAAAGACATATAAGCATGTTAAGTTATACAACTTAACACAGACACACAAATAGACACTTAGTCACAAGAGTTACATAAATAAAAATCAATAAAATGGCAAGATCACTTACCAACCCTTTTTTCATGTAAATATTAAATGAATTCTTAGGCATTCCAGTTATAGGCATTCTTTTTATATATATATGGATTCAATGATATTTCTTTTTAGTGTGCTGTTTTCTTTGTGTAAAATTTTCAAGGTTAATTTTATGTTTAGTGTTTTTAGAATGTATTGATAGGGCTGTGTTGGTTTTGGAGGATTCCTTAAGGTTATTTTTATGGTTTTATATTCGAGTTTTGAGATTAGTTGGTATATTTTCTAGATTAGATTTTTTACAGTCGTTGCATGGAATTTTGTAAATTAGGTCCTTTTGTTCTTATTAGTTTTTATCTTATTAGTGGGATTTTATATTTAGTTTTAGTTATAATATTTTGGATTTTGTTAATGGGTTTAGAGGATATTAAATTGTCTGTTATATCATATTCTATTATTGTTTTTTTAATGAGTTGGGATAACTTATTTATGTATGTTAAAGAGCTGTATTTATTATAGGGTTTACTGTTTCCGTTCATTAGTGGTGTTTCCTTGGTTGTGTCTGTAAAACTGGATTAAAATTCTTAATATTTAGTGGTTCAAAAAATTCATCTATTGGTTTTTGGGTTGGGTTAAGGTTTGGTTTGATATTGTTATTAATAATGTTACATTGCTGCATCGTTTTTTTTTTTTAAATCTGATTCGGTGTATTTATTTGTTGAACGTTATTTGAGTTAAGAGCTGTAAACCAGATTTTATTAATTAAGTTTTTAGGGTATTTCTAAAAAAGTTTGTAGATTTGACTTTTTATTTCTTTAATTTCTTTATATGGTCTTATAATTTTATAGCTTTATTTATGGTGTTTTTAAGAATATTAATTTTGTGTTGGAATGGGTGGTTAGAGTGACAGTTAAGAATGGTGTTCGCCGTGTTTTCTTTTTTGTATCATTTTGTAGTGAGTCTATTATAGTTCCTACAGATAGTTAAATCTAAGTAATTTAATTATTTATTATTTTCCAATTTGGCTGTGAATGTGATTCTGCTATTGATATTGTTCAATGGATTAAGAAAATTAAGATGGACATTTTTGCCAATAATTATGAACAGATCATCTAAATCATATAATACTTGTACTATCTTATAATACTTATACTAAATCTTATAAATGCACTGTACATTAGGTGATGAACATGGACACATTTGTCCGAAACATACACCACAATGCAAACATATAAATAAATATATTCTGAGACTGCAACAAGATGCAATCAATTTAATAATTCAAGTAAATGAAGCAGTTTACCAAGATAATATGATAAATAATCTCTTTAACTGATAAATGAGCCAAGATATAGTTAGTGGCAGTTATTTTTTATTTTATTTCTCATTGTACCGTACCTTGAAGGTAATATGAGTGTTTGCAACAGTGGTATGATAAGCATGACTGCATAACATACCACTGCTGCAAGTAGATCACATTACTTCACAGTCGGTGCTCAGTGTCTAACATTTTGCAGATCAGCCACCGCCCTCTTCTTCGCCTGCTCTGTTCTGCGGCCTCACTGGAGCTGCATGTCTTCTACCCAAGGAGAAGTGGGTTGGGCCCACAGCTTCCTTCCACCCGGACACGAAATTTATGAAGTGCTGGTAGTTGTCTTTAGACACCAGCTGAGGAAAGTCGCTCTCCAACAGTCTGTAGAGCCCAGTTTCCCTCAGCAGCTTGGCCCTTAGTTGTTCATAGGCAGTGCAGGCAATAACAATGTGTTCAGCGGTTTCTGGGACCCCGCAACTGGGACATAGAGGATCAATGTTTATTCCGCGCTTGTGAAGCTTCGCTCGAACTCTCCAGTCCATGTCCCGTTAGAATCTGAGAAGTCCAGTAGTCCGGGAGGACCAACGTCTTCTTTAGCCACGATTTGACGGTGGGGAAGAGGGGGATATCCGCCAAGCTGTCTCGTTTAATTTTATGCCGATGTAGGTCTTCTTCTAGGAGGAGGTCGAGAGGAAGTGCTCCTTCTTAGATCTGCACCGCCTTGTGAGACACAGTTCTGTATGACCTGGTTACACGAAGCAGGGCCATCCATTTGATTGTAGCCAACCTGCTCTTCTGTCAGTGCGATAGATCTCCGATCCAGGCAGGGGCCGCATATAAGAGAATACCAACAACACAGCATTATAAATGGCTATGGAAGATGGATATCTAAGGCCCCAAAACGCGCCACCTTTGCGACTCAATCCAGTGGGCAAGGCTCACCCTACTTCTCAAATAGTCCAAGTGAGGCGTCACATTGAAATTCCTCCCTATCCTGATTCCAAGATAGGTGACAACCTCACTCGGAATTATTCTTGTTCCCTGTAAGCGCATTGATATAGGGTGAGCCCTATCTGTTTTACCTCTCAAGAGGATCGCTTGAGTCTTGGCTCCTGCCATCCTCAATTTCTTCCTCTCGCACCATTCTGCTACCAGGTTGGCGCAACGTGGTGCTTCATCTTTCAGTCGGACCCTGCTATTTTAGGCTACTACAACAGCCAGGTAGCGGGGAACCGCTCTTTTTCCAGGACGCCCAGCAATTCGTCAAAGACTAATTTCCACAGGGCAGGACCAAGTACAGAACCCTGAGGGCAACCTCGCTCCACTGTTTCTTCTACCTCATAAAAGCTGCCACGAATTTTTAATGTCCTGTCCTGCAAGTAGCTTCTAACCAAGCCAAACAAGTTGCTGGGCGCTTCAAATCTCTGCAGCTGCTGCAGCACGCTGGGCCACCAAACGCTGTCGAAGGCGGAGGTTATGTCGAAGAGTAGAAGCATAACATACTTCTCCGTCCTCTCCTCAACATCACGGCGCACTCTCAGCAGTGCATCTGCGGTTCCCCTTCCTTTGCAGGATCCATACTGCTGTGGGTGACTGGCTCTGGAAAAAACTGGCCTTAAACTGGTCATCATGAGGTTCTCTAGCCTTACTCATGACGGGGAGGAGACAGATTGGCCTATAGGACTTGGCTAGTTGTTTATCCCTGTCTCCCCTGAATGCCAATCAGCTTGTCTAGTTCGGAAGCCCTTATCAGTGCCGTGGGAACCTTCCATACTTTGAGCCATGCAAAAAACTATAGTATGGTGGTCAGAACTCATCTCAGATCGGAGTGTCCAATCACCCAGGAGGTTCGCAAGCGATGGCGAGGCCATCGTAACGTCTATCCAGCTTTGCCCCCTTCCTCCAGAAAAGGTAGGGGTAGCTGAAGGATCGTTTAGTACTATGAGTTGGTTCCTCGCTATGAATTCGCCAAGCTTATGACCTATTTAGTTTGTTCGATTGGACCCCCAGACCATGTTCCAGGAGTTTGTATCTGAACATATGATCACTTTCCTTGTGCAAGCTGTGATAATTTCCATGGCGTCCATATGTCTTCATGTATATCATTTCTGTGTGTGTTCCATATGTCTTCATCTATATCATTTCCATCAGCAAGGTATGATAAAATGAGCGTAAACGCAACATTACCCCACTTGACATAGCATGCGACGCAATCCGCTGTGGTATACTGTCTCAGATCCATCACATCGAGGTTCGGGTTATTAACCACTATAGCAGCTCTGGGCCTCCTCTCTCCACTGCCCAGGGCAATAACTCTTGACGTGAGGCCAAATCCCATGACCAATTTCTCACGGCAGCTTGGTTCCTGGATCGCCATGACGTCGTAATGTTGGGCAAGAGTTCTAAGCTCATCCGCTACCAGGCGCCGACGTCCCATGTTGAGTTGTAGGATGGTGCTCTTACTCATAGAAGGTCCTCTTGCCACTTCCTTCGACCACTTTAGGTTCACAGGGCACTCTTGGCTACCTGACTTGTGCTTCCGTTGGGTTTGTGGAAGGTTTGCCCGCGTGCAATTTATACACGCAGGGGTAACCTGCTCCTTTTTCAATGGGCAATCCTTTAACACGTGTCCACTCCCTGCGCACCAGATACTGACTATGTAGTCTACTTTTTATGTAGCCTTTGTGTGCCCGTAGTCTTGGCATTTAGTGCACCGAAGAGCGTCAAGATAGTCCTTGAATGTCATGGACCACCATCCCCCTTTTAAAGGTCCGATATCCAACAGTTGGAACCGCACCGCAGGATGAACTTCAATCACCCAGTTCCTACTAAATCCAGTTCTGGCCAAAGAGGAGAAAATAGGCCGGATATCGGAACTTACAAATGTGGTTGAGACCGACTTATCGGTTATTTTTCCCCACAAAAATCGAAGCAACTCCTCTGAAGTCCAGGAATGAGGAACTCCCATTACTTCCAGCTTTGGTTTTTTCTTAAGGGCCAGTTTTTCTTGCAAGCCACTATCACACAAACCCTGCCAACCAATGATTTTATTGACTTGGGAACTGTCTTCCAAGCGGACAAGAATTGAGCCCCCCTTTGTCTTACAGACGATTGCAGCCTGTACTCCGTTGAGGACGGTAGGTTGCTAATAATGTCAACGGGGCTCTTCCCCGCCCCACTAATAGTGATATAAGTTGGTTTCGGGGTCTGGGTAGGTTTAGATGGGAGAGAGTTTTAACGATCTCTGCCATTTGCCTGACTTGTGACTTTGCCTGAGTCGGGTTACTCAGGGATACCGCCTCGGCCTTTGGCACCCGGCTTCCCTCTACACCTGCAGGCTCAGCTAAATTCTTGGTCTTGTTCCTTCACCGTTTGTTTTTTACAACTGTGAAGGAGTCTGCTACTATTCCAGGCAGGGACTGATCTTGACGATTCGCAGTTGGCATTTCAGCCCTGCTTTGAGCAGACACGCCGAGTTGGCGAATTTCAGCAGCATCCGAAAGCCCTTCAATCACTTTAGGGACTGATTTTTCAAGTACTATACTTGTGATGAGTGACAGTAAATATGGGCAAGACAATGATTCTTTTACAGCGTGCTGTATTATGGCAGAGACATTGTCACTCTTTAATGCGTTTTCTTTTAACATTTGTTCTAATGTTCCTATTACATCAACTAACCATTGGACTTTGTTGTTGATGTAACTTTGGTCCTTTTTAGTAATGTTCTTATTCGTTTTTTTGATATATAACCTGAAGGTTCTCTTGAACCATCTTTGCTTAATCACTTTTGGAATTTCCCTTAACCTCTGATGAACTTTCATCATTTCTTATTCTAGGCCTTTAGGCGGATTTGGAGATCTCTATTTTCCCTTCGCCCCCTTCCATATCCTCGTTAGGGTGTACGCTAGGCGTATTCATTACCGTAGTTGCGGTAAAGCTGGTGATATGAGTTCTTATCACTAACCTTCCAAACTAAGCAACAATATAGTAAACTACTAATAGTTCTAATTAAAACTAATAATAAGAGTTCTTACCAATAGCCAATTGTCCTTTCACCATAAATTAGTAAAATAAGTACCAAACTTCGTGGTTTAATCAAAATTCTCCTGTCCAGTTTAAACTATTTACACTTTTTACAAAAAAAAAACAACACAATAAACACAAAAAAGTTATCAAAAACATGTTCAATGAAGAAGAAAAACTAAATTAACAACAATGAACAGAAAACTGACTCAAAACAAGAAAATAGAACACAATAAACAGTATCTATAGGCACTTAGTAAAAGGACACAAGTTATCACCGCAATAACCTCCTGATGATCTATTGATAGTTAGTGGCGGTTATATTAATCATGGGCGGATCCAGCCGATCGGAAAGGGGTGGGGCTGCAGCCCCACAGCCCTTCGTTTGGATCTGCCTATCAGCTTTTTTACCTTTATGTTCCTTTCCCGCAATTAAAATTCTACTTGTTCTGCACATTATTTGTTCTTTAGCTTGCTTCCTTACATTAAGGAAAGTCAAATTCTATCTTTAAATGACAAAAAATTTTCCAAAGGGAGGGGCTGCAACCCCCACAGCCTCTCCCCTGGATCCGCCAATGATATTAATACACCCAAAGTCGTATTTATAATTTTTTTTTTCTTCTAAAATTAATTTTTTAATTTTTGGGGAGGTGGGCAGAAACACACATGCATAAAAAATATCAAATAAAAATTAATCCATAATAATGTTTAATGTTAGACAAAATGATGAAATCATTGTGTTTTTCTTCTTTCACTACCTCTTATGTGTCTTTCAGTGTAGAGCTCGCTTTGCCTCATCCTACTTCTTCCATCCTTCTCTGTCCATAGCATTTAGCTTCATCTGGGCCATTGACATCCCCAGACCTCTGCCTATCCTTTTGATATATTCACTAAACGTGATTCGTAGCCTGCCATCTGGTCTTCTTCCTTTTGGCCTCATCTCCTTGTACCATTTGACTTTTCTTTCTTCTGGCATTCTGCATATGTGCCCAATGTCCTTGAGCCCTTCTCGGACAATTTCATTTCGGTCACAATCCCTTCTTGTTTTCCCCACTACTCGTCTAAGGAACCTCATTTCCGAAGTAGTGAGCTTTTTAATGTGCTTGTCAAGGGCAGTCCAGTGTTCAGCTCCGTAAATGAAGACTGGTAGGAATACGGTCTTGAAAACACCTAGTTTTGTGTCCCCGGCCATTTCTTTTATACCGACTATGGTACTGTTGATTTGGAGCTAGACACTGTTCGCTTTCCTCACTCGATTACCGATTTCTGGGTCTAGCCTTCCATTCCTGCTTACCAGAGTGCCAAGATATTGGTAGGTAGCCACGCATTCTAGAGGTTCTCCATTGCAAGTAATGTATACTTCTTCTTTCGTCCATCCTACCTGCATCACCTTACTTTTGATAGCATTAATCTCCATGCCCTCTCTGTGCAGTTCCTCACAGTAATAATTCAAGTAAATGAAGCAGTCTACCAAGATAATATGATAAATAGTCTCTTTAACTGATAAATGAGCCAAGATATAGTTAGTGGCAGTTATATTAATAAACCCAAAGTTGTATATACTTATAATTTTTTTTAACTTCCAAAATTTATTTTTTTTTTTTTTGGGGGGGGGGCAGAAACACACATGCATAAAAGATGTCAAATAAAAATTTATCTATAATAATGTTTAATGTTAGACAAAATGATGAAATCATTGTGTTTTATTAATAACTAGCAGTGGTGCCCGGCTTCGCCCAGGGAGTTATGGGATAGTTGTAATGAAAGAATAACTTAAAATATAATAATAAAAATAAAAAACCCGTGCCACTACAACCCATGAAGGGTCTTGGTTTCAATACCCTGTAAATATAATAGCACAGAAAAAGAGACCAAAATTGATCATGATTTTAA
The DNA here is from genome assembly GCA_911387785.2 of Aelia acuminata. Taxonomy (NCBI): domain Eukaryota; kingdom Metazoa; phylum Arthropoda; class Insecta; order Hemiptera; family Pentatomidae; genus Aelia; species Aelia acuminata. The sequence goes on along the minus strand of OU426978.1, from coordinate 108,252,773 downwards.
CAAAATTTGTACCATCCTGAAACTTCAGTTTCAGTAGTAGTGGAAAGTTTCGAATCCTCAGAGTCAGCTCATATATAGTATGGGTATAAGAGACCTCATTAATGCGGTTCTCTTAATGCATTTTCTTCCCTTTTCTCGATTAACAAAAATTATTTTGGCAGCAAATATGTCTTGGTATGTACCTTTTTTTTTTTTTTTTTGGTTTCTATTTTCTGATTCCATTGAGACCATTGTCAAGATGATGCAGTTAACAGATAAAAAGTTATATTAGATTATAGTTGAAAAAAAATGTTTCGTGGCTGTACGATGTTAGATTTAAAAAAATTATAACCATGTTCAATTCAACAACATAAAAACCGCCGAAAACTGTTTATCAACTATTTTTTTACCTCACATTATCTACAAAGTTTTGGTTAAAAATTCATATTTTAGTGGCCATAATTACATTGCAAACCACGGGACAAATAATGCAAGTTATTATTTTCAAATTCATTATTTTTCCTATAATCTTAAATATTTATTGAAAAATTAATCGGTTAGCATATCAAAAGTTTTTTTATGAAGTGTACGCTCGCCTATTTATTAACTTTTTAGTTAATTTTCTTTCTCATTGTTTTGTGTTTATTTTATAAATTATTACATATTTTTTAAATAATATACAAGAAAATCTGTTTTTATTTTTGATGATATGTGGTCTTAAAAAATTAAAGTTTATTAGTTGAGTATTACCAATGGGTAGCTTCTCTTTAGCTTGTTCATGACATATTCTTTTCTTATTATTATCACATTCACTAAATATATTTTCTGTAAATACAGTTGTGAATTTCAATAAATTATATTAAAAAATAATAATTATTATTTTTTTAGCAAGGATATCGTGCAGCTGCAACATGTGGTTTTTCAAATTTTACTTTTTTTATTTTGTTATAAGGGGTATATTTGTAACAAAAATATTCGATTTTTGTTTCAGTAATGTATTGTATAACTTGAGCCTTTGAATTGACAGAATGAATTCAATTTTAATATTTTGCAGGGAAGCCATTTAAATAAAATTTCTCTTTGGAAAATACGATCTTTTCATTTTGTGTATATATATTTGATTAAAATGTTATACATATTTTGATATCCCTGTCCTACAGTTACGAAATTTCTTTATATTACAAAATAAAAAAAGAGGCACATCCTTATCAAGTAACTACTCCTTTTTCGATTCGGTTGAAAATTTACGAATTTTCTAAAGAGAAATATTAACAATTTATTTTCGATATATATTCCATTAGGTTATATCTTTTATTTATATTATCTATTTTATTCAGTGTTAGTTTTTATTCGCTTACTGCACTAATAAGCAATTTTTCTTTTGTTGTAAATTTACTCTTATATTATATATTTATTAAATGCAATGTTTTGATCAATTCTTTCCTCTTATGTGAAACTTAGCTTAGCTTAGGAATCCAGTTGGTTTTGTTTATTTTTATTATCAATTCATTGAAGAGAAAAAATAAAAAGGAAAAAATAATTATTTAAACATGTTTTCGTGTAATTTAAAGAAAAAAACTGAAACTAAAAGCATAGCAAACCGAACTAATGAACAATGACCTTATGAATGGAGCTTAGCTGGCACTCCTGGCTTCCAAATGTTGAACTAAATTTTTTCATTCATAAACTTGCCTGGGCTAATTACATGTAGCGAGAGGCTTAAAATTGCAGCCCTTGTCCCTTCAACATTACATGCTTAAGATAAAAAATGAAACCTTCTTCACCGTTAGGGGCTATAGGGCTACATGACGACATAACATTCTCAACCATATGTGCAGTTGTTTTTGAACCTTTTCAGCACACATATTGTACACTTTGCTTTATAATATATATTGATTATGACATTCAATTTTATACAGTTCTACTTTCATTTCCATAGAAGTTCATTAATTCATCACTTTAGCACGTAAAATTGAAATATAATATTTTGTTGAGTCAGTGGCGGATCCAGGGGAGGGGCGCACGCTTCCCCCTGAGAGGTGAGGACACCAATTCACTATTACTATTTCTGTATAAAAAGGGCTATCCTTAGTGATTTTTTATAATGAAAAATAGATTGCATATAAATATTGAATAGAAAATCACAACGTAAATATGCACTAATATTTTAAAACAGGTCCTTCATGGCACATAAAAATTGTAAAAATAAAAAGTGCGCCCCCCCTTGGAAAATTTCTGGATCCGCTACTGTTGAGTATTCTCTCATTCTAATTACCTCTTTAAGTAGCTGTGGCATTTATTCCACAATTTTTGTTGTTGAATATAGTAGTAATTTTTGTTGAAGAATATAGTTCAGTGATTAGTTATGCCTTTATACAATTCAAGTTCAAGAGAATCACCAAGCCCTTTGGAATTAAATAAATTCTGTTTCTCAGTTGAATTGTCCCAAACATGGAAATTATCAATGAAAATTTAGGTAAAATCCTCACTGATGTTTCACAGCTGAAGGAAGTGGTATTAAACAACAGTACTCAAATAGCAGCCTTAAACAGAATATAGCCTCAATCGTGAAATTGTTAGAACTCTGCATTAATGAAACCAAAGAAACAAAAACAAGATGCTCACAGTTAGAAAAAATAATCGAGACGCAAAATCAAGAAATAAACCGTCTTAAACATAAAGATATTGAAAATAATGCTGTTCTGTTCAAAATTCTAGAAGTAAATGAGAGAAATAAATTAGAAAATTTTGAAAATATCCAAGGAATATTTCAGAGTAATGAAAAATCAATTAACAAAACAGATATTAATGATTGCTTCAGGATAGGTAGAGAAGGAAACAAGAGACCCATCATATTAAAATTTTCTTCCGATCTGAGAAAACATGAAATAATGGACACAAGAGATGCTATGAAGAACAAGGGATACATTTTAACCCAAGATAGGCTCAAAGAAGGTAGAGATTTTTATAAAGAAGCGTTCCCATATTTAGTCGAACTCATTAAAATTAATAAATTTCCGAAAATAAAAAATAGTAAAATTATGTTAGAAAATTCTCTTTACACGTTAGATGAGATTAAATCACTCCTACCAAACTACGAACCGGCATTGATAAAAAGGAAACCCAGAGGATCAGAAGAATTTCAAAATAAAATCGCCACAAGAATAGAGAAATTCTCATTCAGGCCCCGATCTGGTTCCGAACCAAGTAGGTACAGTGATGGAAAAAAGTAGTTGCACATCATGTTTTTATGAATAAATGAGTTCAAGGAAATAAAAACTTCGCTTTCCTTTGCAAAAATGAAAAGTACATTTATTAAAAACTGAAAAAACCCTTTTACAAAAAAATAAAAACGCTTCATAATCAAACAAAATAATTAAAACAATAAAAGTGCTTGGAAAAAAGTATTTGCACACTTGGTTTACTTATGACTCACAAGCTCTGTTTAATTTTGCATCAATCCTCCTGTGTCCATAGCTTTGTTTACTAATTTATCTCTAATCGTTTATTACCAGTATTCTCTAGTCTTTCAATCAGTTTCCTTCAGTCAATAGACAATTATAATGCCAAAGACAAGTGAACTGTGTGCCGCGACTCGCGAAAAAATTGTTTTACTGAAGAATCAGCAAAAAACATATCGCCAAATTGCCGATTTCTTAGGGTTGAATTTTTCTACAGTGAGATACGTCATAAAAAGGTATGAGGAACGTGGTTCAACCAAAAACAGTGAGCGTAAAGGGCGTCCAAAAAAGTTAACTCCCAGGCTGAAGAGGAAAATAAGAAAAGAAGCTCTTAAAAATCCCGTGATAAGTTCTCGGGAGCTGGCTGCCGTGGTCCAATCAAGGTCTGAATTCCAGGTTACTAGCAGAACAATTAGATATGCACTGAATTCGGAAGGGCTCCATGGTAAAGTTCCGAGAAAGAAGCCATAAACCAGTGGAACGAATCGCAAAAAGCGCCTTGCTTTTGCTAGGGAGTACGTACAGAAACCCTTAAGCTTTTGGGAAAATGTCGTCTTTTCTGAGGAAAGCAAATTTAATTTGTTTGGTTCAGATGGTCGAAGGACGATATGGCGACATCGTAATGAAGCGCTAAAGAAGCAAAATGTTGTAACGACTGTAAAGCATGGTGGAGGCCATGTTATGGTTGGGGGTGTGTTACCTACCATGGCGTGGGAAATCTTGTGAGCATCGAAGGCATTTTAAATGCGGAAGGCTATGTGAACATTTTGCGCCGTAATTTGCGTGTTAGTGTCGAAAAAATAGGAATCCAGGATCAGTACTATTTCCAGCAGGACAACGATCCAAAACATACTGCAAGCAGAACAAAGGAGTGGTTAATATTTAATGTTCAAAGACTGCTCCACACTCCTCCTCAGTCACCAGATATAAATATGTATAATTGAAAATTTATGGCACAAAATATAAGAAAACACCATATCACTAGTGGACATCACCTTAAACAACTTCTTGTTTAAGAATGGGAACAAAGAAACCTAGATTTAATTAAAAACCTAGTACATTCAATCCCCAGACGTCTACAAGAAATTATTGACGCAAATGGCCTATTTACAAAATATTAAAACTACTAAAATTGAGTTTTAACTTGTGACTGTGGAAGTGTGCAAATACTTTTTTCCAAGCACTTTTATTGTTTTAATTATTTTGTTTGATTATGAAGTGTTTTTATTTGTTTTGTAAAAGGTTTTTTTTCAGTTGAACCAAAAAGCGAAGTTTTTTGGTTTCCTTGAACTCATTTATTCATAAAAACATGATGTGCAAATACTTTTTTCCATCACTGTACATCAAGTCAAGACAATAATCCAATATAGAAATTGAACCATAATACACCTAAAATAATTTATTGGAATATTAACGGGTATAAAAACATTGCGGACTATAATGGAAACTTTGAAAATACTGAAATTGTATGCATCGCCGAAACCTGGCTAACAAGAGAAATCAGAACCAACCCAGGATGCCTGAAGGGATTCTCCTGTGTATCATCACCAGCTCAGAAAACATCGAAATATGGAAGAGGGAGCGGAGGTATCAATTTTTTCTACCATAACACTGTATAGGCCTTAAAAACTTTAATCATAACAGAAATGTATATTTTTACAAGGGTAACAATAATTAAAACTAAAACATCGTTCATAATTGTACATAGTTATTTTAAACCTACCTTAACAATTCATATAATTACAGAATCGTTAGATAATGAATTAACTGAACGGGGGGGGGGGGGGGGACCTGAACTGTCTGTAGATTAGCGGAATTAAATCAGTTGTGTTCTATGGAAAATAGATCCTTTGTATTATTATAAAGAGAGTCAAATCAAGTTAGAACTTCTAAGAAAGTTAATACAAAGGATCGTTGTTCGACAAAATACCTTTTCCGTATGGAGTTCGAAGAAATATTTTGAAATCATGAATCATTTTTTCTTTCTTAGAAAATTAGGTAGACAAATAAATTATAAATAATAATAATAATAATAATAATAAAGACTTTATTGATTGTCCCGGGAACTAGTCCCTTAGGAACAAACTATACAGATACATATAATAGGCTTCAGTGCCTTAGAGTACTATATAAGAAAACAATAAAAACAAAAAATGGAGCAAATTAAAATGATAAAAATAAACAAACAAAAAAAAAAAAAAAAAAAAAAGCTGAGAAAAAATTATAAATAATAAGGAAATCTTCTTGTGAAAAAAACAAAACAAAAAAAAATTAAAACTAAGTAAATCCTTATTGACTTAAAATGAAAAATAGCTTGTATACACTTATTTACACATACACTAAATGGAACATATATTTTAAGGATAAGTAGATAATAAAGGCCTATACCAATTTACAGTTGAACTGGTTACAGTTGTTCGGGAAACTGGGAGGAAAGGAGGTGATCAAACAGGCGGGATTTAAAGGTAGGGAGTGTGTTGGAATGACGAATAAAAGGGGGGATAGAGTTCCATAGGGATGAGGACCGGATAATGATAGATCTTTCAAAAGCTGACGTTCGGTGGGCCGGAGTGTATAGATCTGAAGACCTGGAACGGGTATTGCGGGAATGGACAGAGGATTTGAAATGGAGAAGTTCGGTGATGTATGACGGACGGCGGGATCGGATTACTTGGAAAAGGAATGAGGCCAGGAAATATTTGCGGCGGTAGGATGGGTATAACCACTTTAATCTTTCGTATAAAGGTGAAACGGAGACGTCTCTTGGGACCCCAAAGATAAATCGTACGAAACAATTAAATAAACGTTTTAGTTTTGCTTCGAGGTCCCCAGAGATACCCCCATACACCGCACAACAATAGTCAAAGTGGGGAAATACCAGGGAGGTGACCAGGAGCCTACGTGTTTCAAATGGAAAAAGGCTTCGGAGGTGATTTAATTGCTTTAAGGTAGAAAAGGTACGGCGGGAAATATTGGAGATGTGGTTTTTCCAGGAAAGGGTTTGGTCAAAGGTCATTCCGAGGTTTTTGACAGTTGGATAAAATTTAATGGGATTATTATTTAGGAGGAGGGTAGGGATATTAGGGACGGTTTTAAGGAGGTAATTGGAGCCTATTAAAATTGCTTTCGTTTTTTCTGCATTCAGCTTCAACTTGTTAGCCTCTGCCCAGAGACTGATTCGATTTAAATCATCCTGAAGCTTTTTTGTTGCAGAGGATAGCTCGGAAGGGGGGAAGGATAGGTATATCTGGAAATCGTCTGCATAGATATGATATTGGGAGTGATGGATCAGAAGAGGAAGGTCGTTGATATAAATGGCGAACAGAGTGGGGGATAGAGAGGAACCCTGCGGAACACCGCAGGAGAGGGGAAGTGTCTTGGATGGAGGTTGGCCTGGAACGACTACAAACTGTGACCGGTCTGAAAGAAAGGATTTGAACCAATTTAAGGCGCTGCTTGATAAGTGGAGCTTTTGTAATTTGGTGAGAAGGATATTGTGGTCAACGGTATCAAATGCTTTGGAGAAATCAAGAAGGATGAGGATGGTTAATTTTCGGTGTTCGATGGACGTTTGGAGGTCATGGGTAATTTTTAGGAGGGCAGATTGAGTAGAGTAGCCAGATCGGAAGCCTGATTGGAAAGGGTTAATGAGGGAACGTTCTTCTAGGAAATTTGATAGTTGGTTTTGAACGAGGCGTTCTAACGGTTTTGAGAGGTTTGAAAGGAGAGAGATTGGACGGAAATCATTCATTGAGGAAGGGTTTGCCATTTTGTTTAACGGTCAGACTAGAGCGGTTTTCCAGGAAGAAGGGAATATGGAGTTTTGTAAAGAGAAGTTGTAGATGTGATAAAGAACAGGAATAAGTGCTGGGAGACAGGATCTTATTAGCTTTACTGGGATATCATCGGGACCATAGTCGTTGGTGTGGGATTTTAGGATAGCAGTACGTAGGTCTTCGTAGGTTATGTGAGCAAAAAAGAAATTTTCCGGATTAAAATGATGGTGATTAATATCAGCAGGTTGGGATGAATTAGAAGAGAAGGATGAGAAATGATTATTGAGATCATCTGGAGAGAGCTGAAAGGAGCTAGGGTTATTGGAACCTGGTAGGGATAATTGTCGGAGTATTTTCCATTTGCTTTTAGGATCGTGGGCATTGGTAAGAGCATTGTGGAAGTGAAGGGATTTAGATCGCCGGATTTCGGATTGGGTCAGATTTCTATGTTTTTTAAAAGACGCATAATCCGCTGCCAAACGGGTTCGCCGAAATTTGCGTCTTGCAGCTTCCCTTCTTTTTATCATATCCTTTATTTCAGGAGTCAACCAAGGTGCAGCAGGACGACGTAAGGTTCGGGTTTTCAGTGGAGCATGGATATCTAAAATGGATTTCAAATTTGAGGTGAGGATGGAGACCATAGGATCGATTGAGTCATAGGAATATATGAGATTCCATTGATCGGGTTTAAGGTCGGATTGAAGGGATTCATAGGAGAGGAGGTCTAAATTGCGGAATGATATCTCCTTGGGAATAAAACGTTTGACGGGGAGGTCGTATGAGATCTGGATGAGGTCATGAGATGAGAGAAAAGGAACGGGGTATTGCGAAGAAGAGACAATTTTGGAGGGAGAGTCAGAGATACAAAGGTCGAGCCATGTGTCGGAATATTGTGTATGATGTGTTGGAAAATAAGGAACTAGGTAAAGATTGAGGGAATAAAGGAGGTCGGTTAGATAGGATTTCTCGGGGGAGTCTGCTAGCATATTTACATTGAAATCTCCGGTGATGATGACGTTAGGATACTTGGATACAAGATTGATGAGGGAAGATTCGAAGAGGCAGTCGAAAGGAACACGAGGAGGTCTATAGACTACGGCAAATAATAAGGAAGAGGAAAGGGACGAGATTTCAACAAACATATACTCTACATGAGGAAGGTCTGGGGAAGGAGACTGGAGGAGGACTTTGGCCTTTAGGTTTTCATGGATGTATAATCCGACACCACCTCCCGTACGATTAGGGAAGGGAAGGGAGATATGGGAGGAAGGGATGAACGGTTTTAGCCAGGTTTCGGTTATTGCTATTATATGATGGAAGTTGTCGAGGAAATATTTTTGGAATTCGTCAAAGTGGGCTGTTAGGGATTGTGCATTGACGTGACAGGAGGTTAGGATATTAGTCATTACTGGGAGGTTAAGGGAAAGGAGTTGCATGGAACAGGAACAAGGATGAAGGAGAGCTCGAGACATTTTTTAGATTTACAGTAACAGTAGGCCGCAGAGAGTGAATATGATTCCATTATTGAGTATAATAATTTAAAATCGATTAGAATATAAGTTGTTAGTACATTATAAAAAATAAAAGAAAAAAGAAAAAAAAAATCTGATTTGGAGATGAGGAAAAAAATAAAATATAACAAAAGAATATGTCAACACAAATGATGTTTGACCTCGAACAGAACTGATTATTACAACAATAGAAATTAGAATTAAACTCCTATGTAAAAAATTAAAAAATCTATAGCAACGAAAAAAAACAAAAAAAAAACATAATGTAAATCAAAAATTTCTATCGCGAAAATTATAAAATCAATATTATAAATAAAATTACTGGTTATGAAAATAAAGAAAGATACCTCCGTCATCAATGATAATATCTCCATAAAAAATAATAATGACCATACAAAGGTAAAAATAACTGTGATAAAAATATAGACATTGAAAATGAAAATGAGAAACTCTAAAGTGGGAATAGAGTTCTTTAAAATGTCTCTATTATAAATAAAAAGAGTAAAATTGAAAAAAAATATAACTTTCGAAAAACCTAAAGGGTTCGCTGTCTTGAAGTAACTTACGTACTCCTTTCAATTAAACGCGTCCAAGTCACTTGGCTTTTCAATAATCACGGCCGGATGGCCATCTGACTTCCTGCAGCGCACCCGTCCTCCGCTGAACCACAGGTACTTGATTTTCCCGGGTGCTTTCTTCTGCCTGGCCATCCAGTACAGGTGCTTGTTAGTGGGCGTCATCGCTTCGCTTAGGTAAATTCGATGAGCTTCGTTTTCCCCCCAGCCCAGGTGCCTAGAAGAAAGGTCCCTTTTTACCTTTCTTTGTCTCACCAACTCGTCTCTCACGGATTGCCGTACGAATCGGGCGATAATGGGCCCAGGGGTCCCGTCCTGCTTTGGCCTGAGTCTCGCGGCGTGATCTACATCTTCCTCATTCAGTTTGACGCCCAGACCCGCACCGACGCTCAGGATGATGCCCGTCACCGTCTCTCCCGGTTTCTCTGGGACACCTCTTATTTCTAAACTGTTTTTCAATTGTAGCTGCTCGGTATTATTTAAGCGGGTTTCTAACTCCGAGATTTTGGTTTTTAAATTTTTATTTTCTAGCGACAATTTTTCAACGTGGCTCTTCTGCTCTTCTAGTAGATTTTCGATTTTCACGAGTCTGTCCATATTTTCAAAGGATAGCTCGGATTGTTTTTGTAGTGTATCCTTTATATCTTTGAGCTCGTCTATCCCTTTAAGTTTGGCCTTCATATCCTTTACTTCCTCGGTCAGCGCTCTCAGTAGACCGATTATTGAACTAGAGTCGGAGGCAGGTAAAGGACGCGTAGCCGACTCGCAATCTTGACAAGTCCACTTTTTACATATTTCTTTCAATACTTCACTGTCCGAACAGTCAATATTATTGCATTTGGAATGGAAAATATTTTGACAAATAATGCAAGTCACTTTAGCTTTCTCGTCCCTGCTCACTGATTTGTTACATAATTTGCAGTTGACCATTTTAATTTAAATTTTTATTTTATAGTTTCTATAAAATGCTATTGAAGAAATAAAAACAATACCAAACTTGTTTGTTGTGCCGGGACTGATGGGATTAAGTTGTTGCCAGACGCGCTCTCCCCACCACTTCAACTCCGCTGCATTGGCTACAGGCACTTAATTTCTATTTATTCGGTAATTGCCAAACGACTGTAGTTTTTCGTAATAACGCAAGAAACTACCTGTATGCTGTATATACGGTGTTTTAAACCACAACTATCGAGAAAAATAAATGAAAGGTAGTAGAACTAAAGCAGATGAACGAGAGGCGCACAGTTAAGCTCCTGACTGTTAGAGAGATACTCTAAGACTGAAAATACATACATACATATATCGGTATTATTTTTGGTGATTTTAAAATAAATCATAAGTATTCTCTATAATAAAAATAAATAAAAAAATCAATATTTTTAATGAAATATCAAAAAGTGGACTTTCTTGCACTGAAAACCTGAAATGTGCGAATTTGTGCATTAACCCTTAAAATGTGCAATTTCGTGCAAAATAAAACTTACATATGTTAATCCGGATGCTTTAATTCGTGTAAATAACTTGTCCACAATCGATTTCAAGCAACAGAAAAAAAAGTGCAATTGCACGAGAATCCGGTCTCTACTGGTAAGTCATAGACTAATAATTCAAACACGATTGTTTTCCTTAAAGTCTGTTCTATATTTCGTGTTCTCTTTATTATTTGAGTATTTTGAAGTCCAATACTTGAAAAGTGCTATTGAAAACAACTGCTTTAAATTCTCAAAACACCGTTTTTGAGGGTAAGTTTTGGGCATAAGGGCATGTACGCCAAAGCTGATTTTTTACATGATAATAAACCTAACTAAGTAGCTTTCATTAAAAGTACTCGTTACCCGTAATTCTTTAACTTATTTTTTTTTATGAATTTTTAAACTTCACATTTTTTAATTTTTTGTTAACTTTAGGCTCTAATATCTCTGGTGGGCTACTTAATAAAAATCTCATTTTTTTTACTTGTTATGCTTACACGCAACATAAACCAACTGTATGAAATTTCAAGCTATATATTTTAGTACAGTAGAGTCTCTGTAATCCGAACCCACTCTAATCCGAATTCCCAGTAATCCGAACCGGCACCAGGTTTATTTTTTTTTTAATTGTAAAAAAAAAAAAAATTCGTGACATAGATCTTTTGTCGGGTTTTCCTTAGAATCCAAAACACAGGAGGGAAATGTAGACTCGCCACTTCTCAGAACTGAACTTTATCCATTGCTATTTAATTTTCTCGGAAGTGCCGGCGGAAGTCGGTCTAGTATAGAGTAGTATCACTCAGTTCAGTTCGGGATTTCAGTCTGTTCGGAACACCCCTATTATTGTCATTGTGTTAAACTAACGTTACCAGCATGTCTAAGCGAAAGCACACAACCCTGTCGCTTGCCGGTAAGTCAAAAATTATAGATCAATTAGATTCCGGAGTAGCCGCCACAAACATTGCTAGTAATTTCGGAATCGGAAAATCCAATGTAACGGACATTAAAAAAAAAACGGGAAGAAATTCTAAAGTTTGTATCTTCAACAGATCAAGGCCCGGGTAAGAGAAAGACATTAAAATCAAGTGATTATCCTGTTATGGAAACAGCTCGTTTTAAATGGTTCCTTCAAGAGAGAGCAAAAGGAACCCCAATTTCTGGGGAAATTTTACGCGAGAAAGCAATTACGTTTTATCAAAAAATAAATAAATATAACGACTTTAAAGCCAGCATTTGTTGGCTTGATAAATTCAAAAAGCGGCATGGTATTCGACAATTAGCACTTACTGGGGAACAATTATCCAGTGACTTTACAGCTGTTGAGCCATTAGAAAGAAGCTGAGGGAAACTATAAAAAAGTTGAATTTGAGTCCTCATCAAGTTTATAGCGCTGATGAGAGCGGTTTATTTTGGAGAGTCTTGCCAAAGAAAACCTTAGCTCACAACAATGAGGAGTAAGCCCCAGGGCATAAAATAAGTAAGGAGAGGGTAACATTTATGCCATGTGCTAATGCAAGTGGCAGTCACAAGTTAAATTTATTGGTTATTGGTAAATCAAAAAAAACAAGAGCCTTTAAATCTAGTCTATTACCTGTAATCTACATAGCACAAAAAAGAGCTTGGGTTGATGGGGCTTTGTTCACAGAGTGGTTTTTCACAGATTTTGTCCCCTCAGTGAAAAACTCTTATTCAACCGATGGACCAACATGTCCTACAATGTATCAAAATTCATCATAGAAAAAAACTATTAATGCAAACTTTATTCGAGGATAAGGGCGTATTAACATCTCTAAAATCAGTTAATTTGAAAGATGTGGTTTTTAACCTTGCTGAAGCATGGAATTCAGTATCCACAGAACTAATAGAAGCCTCATGGAAGAAATTATGGCCAGAGCTATCACATTTATTGGTCCCTGAAGGCCATATTGGTAATAATGCTTTGGAAGAAGTCGACAATGAAGAAACCGGGGATAATATTAAATCTATTACTAATCTGTTGTGTAAAATATCGCAAGGAGGAGAGGTTACAGAAGACAAAACCAGAGAGTGGGCAGTCGGTTAAAAATGAAAATGACGTGGATGAATTTTTAACTGATGACGAGATTGTCCAGCGAATTGTGGAAGATGGCAGAAACGATGAGGACCAAGAGGAGCAATGTGAATGGCAAACTGTTTTGACACATTCTGATGCTGTTCAAAGTCTTAATAAATGTCTGGATTGGGCGTCAGAAACCAATATGCCATTACATCAGGTAATGCAACTTCGTCAACTTCGATCGCATGCAATGAGTCTCAAAATTGCGCAATCAAAACAGAAAACGATAATGGACTACTATTTTAAAAAATAAACCATTAGTTTATCATTATGATGTAGTCCTGTATCTTTAAGTGTACTTTCTAGCATTATAAAATTCATAATAGCATTATAAAATATATTTGATTAATAGGAAAGTTAATATACATTCAGTTTCTGTTTTCTTTCATTGTTCATCGTTCATTGTTCAGCATTGTTGTTCAGTTTTTAAATACATACATGCAAATGCACATATATAATCTTTATATGTACTTTTTGTTTTCCATGTTCCACTAATCCGAATTTTCGCTAATCCGTATCAGCGTGTGCAATCATTAGTTCGGATTACCGAGACTCTACTGTACTTTGGTAGCTACGAATTTTTGAAAATGGTCATTTCCGTGCTCATTTAACAATGCGTATACTTGATCATACTTCATTCAAATTTTACTATTTGTGAATTTTTTACTTTTAATAACCCTTATTAATTGTTTTGATTTTTAATTTTATCTATATCGAATGCCAAAAAAAAAAGTATTGGGTTTAATTATAATTAAATTCTACTCTTAAATTTATATTATTTTTTTAAATGAAAAAGTAATAAAAAATATTTTCTGTTAGACATAAAGCTAAGATAAGAAATTAGGAAGCTAGGGTTAGATTAAATAAAGCCATAAATACCAGCAGTTTATATTATGGTGTACAAATTTGGGGGTTAAGATATTCTGATAGGATAGAAAAAGCAAACTTAAACTTTTATAAAAAACTTAACTCTCTGTGCAAAAACACACCAGCTTGGATAATAAGATTAGAGTTTAACATAATTAATAGCAAATATTATGTTTTAAAATATTGTTTAAACTGGATTTATAAACTATTTCTGATGGAAAATAACAGATTCCCCAAAGAATGTTATTTAAAACTCCACGAAATCTCTAAAGAAGGGCATTAATAAATTTAACTGGTTATCTCAAGTCAAGCTATGGCTTAACGAAATAAATAAAGCATACATAATTAATGAATTCAACGTAACATTATTCAAAACTAAGATCTCCCCGGTATTCCATAATTTTAAAAATTAACTTGATCAAAAAGATAAAAAGCAACTATTAACTTCTAAATATAATCCGTATTATTTGAATATTTATGATCCGACTGACGAAATACAATGTATATTTTAAAATATTGTTTAAACTGGATTTATAAACTATTTCTGATGAAAAATAACAGATTCCCCAAAGAATGTTATTTGGTCCCGGTATTCCATAATTTTAAAAATTAACTTGAGCAAAAAGATAAAAAGCAACTATTAACTTCTAAATATAATCCGTATTATTTGAATATTTATGATCCGACTGACGAAATACAAAATACAACGCATGGGCAACGGAATGGGGAAGTAGGACGACGAATCTTCGGGGTGAAGTTATGGAAGGGGAGCGCCTTCTTCTTTTTGGTGACAGCTTGCCATTTTTCCCCCTACACGGTGGTAGAGGCTATCATATCTGGCTGTTCCGCTGTTTCTCTATTAGTCGGTGCCATGGCCTGTCTTCTAGGTGCAACACCAGCTCATTTTCTTCAGGTGCAGGAAGCTCATTTCTTCGTAAACCCTCCTCATGGGTAAGTTGTTTTGCTGCTTCTTCGTAATGCGCGTGTCATTAATAGTTGGTTTCTTGGTATGGGTACCGGCTTTTGCCATGTTCTTTGATGCCTCTTCTGCATTGTTCCGTACCATAGTTTTGCTTTCCAGTAACATGGATGGTTCTGTATTCTGCAAACACACTCCTTTATTTTGCCGTGGACATTCGTCTTTGTCTGGCTATATACTTGTAAATCTTCCACTTCTTTGACGAGCTTTTTCCACTCCACCTGCCAAAACTCTAAAGTTGCACCTGAGTTTTCATCAGCTACGGCTATGATTGTCCCAATGTGGAGGCTCGATGACGAGGCCGGGGGTCCCGCTTTCGCAACCTCTTCCGACGCCGGTACTGGGGCACTGGTGGTTCCGAGCCTCCGCACCATAAGACTAATCTTCTCCTCAACTATAACATCAATGTTATTCTGGATTTTATACCTTCTGCCTGGAGTAAAACAGCCACCTCTAACCTGAGGAACCGACGCTGACAAGGGAGCCGCCCATTCTAGGAATGGGTATCGCGCCTGGATATTTGTGTAGTTTTGGTCCACCCCGGGTTTTTCCCGGTACTCACCACATCTGGTGAATATCCCCCTATCTGCGACCTGGGGAAGCGCCCGATGGGAGACTGACAACTCCACACGGGATGTGTGTGAACAGACTAGCTTAGTAACGATTTGTTGTGGGCCGCGGATAGCCGAGCGTGTTGGAGCGCGACCCGATGTAGTACGTTTGAGCCAAACGGTGGCGCCCTGGGATGGTTGACTTTTATTTCGTGAAGGCCCCACGGAATGAATATCGACCGTCCCACCATGGTTAGAATAGGTTGGTTACACCTCTAGAGTAACCTCCCGTTTGCCACACATGGCAATGACAGGTAGGGGTACCAAACAAAAAAAAAAAAACATTTGTTGTACGACACTGAAATTAGATATTTGAGTTAGGTATATGCCCTATATACCTATAATACTATAAGGTATGTGACGCCAAAGATTTAAATCTCACCAAAATTGAATTGACATAGGGGGCACTTTATCCCAACGTCATTTTTTCTATTTACGATTTCTCGAAAATGGCTCTAACGATTTTGATTAAATTTTTCACTTTTAATTATAATAAAGTATTATTTGAAATTAATTAAGCTTTATCATAAATAGAATTCTTGTGATCGTTGTCACTATAAATAGCAAAATTATTTATTATTCCAAGCTTGGTTGCACTTGCTTCAAATTTTTTTTTCAGGATGTGACAATATAAATGTTTATCAATTGTTCCCTCAATGAAATGAAGATTTCCTAGCCTGGAGGCAGCAGTACATGATGGTTGGGCGAAGATTTTTTTCATGGCGCTCTTTATATGCCTTTCTCCAGACGAAATCTCTTCCATCAGAGCCAAACATATTTAATTTTGACTCATCCGAATAAAGAAAACTTTTCCGGAAGTCCATGTCTTTTGTTAAATAATCCTTAGCAAAATTTAGTCGAAGCTTTTTATTTTTGTCACTGATATAAGGTTTTTGCCTTGCAACCCTACCGTTGTATTGCTTTTTTCTTAAGACCCTTCGAATGGTTTCAGCACATACCATTTTATTTAAACGGTTTTTAACTAATGTGGTCAACTTTGGAGCAATTCATTTTTGATTATTTGTAATTTGGCGCAAAATCCATCTTTACGGGTAAAAATTTTGTTTGCTCTCACTCTAGGTTTTCTTATTATTCTATTTTCGTTTTTAAAACTTTCAATAATATTTTGAACGGTGGCATAATTCCTATTGATAGTAGAGGTGATTTTTCGTTGTGTTTTGCCCATTTTAAAATTGTTAATCACTATTTCTCGCGCACACATTTTAAGTAAATGCCCTAACTACACTGATTACTTGTATTCACATTGTTTAGTTTTGTTTTCATTGAAAAAATGAAAAGGAATAAAAAGGTTAATAAACTCATTTACCTGGTAGTTGAAGAATACTTGGCATGGGCGGGGGGGCAGGGGGGGCTGGGTGCAATAATTTTTTAAGCTTTTAATGCGGGAAGCAGTAATAGAATAATTTTTTTCAAGCAAATAATTGTAATAACTTAGTAGATAAAGCACTGCTATAATTATACATCAATTTGGTTTCATTCACCTTTTCCGCGGTAAGATGTTACAACCTGAACGACCATAGCTTGCCCCCCCCCCCCTAGTTTTGATCCTGGGTACGCCCTTGATACTTCGTACTTTCACTTTTTTCTAAACGGAAGTAAACATTGCATCTTTTTCACTGAGATCTTGTGTGCGAGAGCGTGTGTGTGTGTGTGTGTGTGTGTGTGTGTGTGTGTGTGTGTGTGTGTGTGTGTGTGTGTGTGTGTCTGTGTGTGTGAACAGACTAGCTCAACAACTATAAATCGCACGAACCTCAAATTGGGTATTTGGCATATGAATGCCCGCGATGTGACAGCAAAAATTGCATTAAAATTGGTCAAACGGAGGGGGTACTTTATTTAAAGAATTGTGTCTAATTTTTACGTTTTTTTTGGATTTTCTCCAAACCGGCTCTAACGATTTTTATTAAACTTGATATTTGATGTGTCTATGTGCCCGATATATGACAGTCAAAATTGATCAATTGGAGGGGGCACTTTACTTAATAAATGTTGTCCCATTTTCAAGTGTTTTTTTTAACTCAAAAACGGCTTTAACGATTTTGATCAAACTGGGTATTTGATGTATGTATATGGGACAGCCAAATTTTTGTTATATGTTTATTAATAAAAAGATTAATGTTACTTAAGAGAGTAAATACGAGTGGCTCAAATTTTTGAAGTATCGCAAGTGTGTAAAAATATGGTATAAGATATTATTTATTTATGGTCTTTGGTTTTGTTATATCGTTATCAATATTTAATATAATCGATCTTAAAAAAAAACAAAAAAACATATGTCCTAATTTAGTGTATTAGTTTGTGTATGACACTAAGATATATAGAATGATTACTACTGTTTAATTGCTGCTTTCAAATATATTAAGTGGCGACGAGGATAAAAATGAGTATGAATAAGAAGAGACAATCCGATCAAAAAAAAAGAAATCTCTAGTTCTGACCGGGAAGAAACGAGCGGTTGGTGCAACGTTGCCTTTGAGAAGTTCCGTGAAGACGTAGAGACATGGGAATCGTTCGTGGGTCGGCTGGAGAACTATTTCGAGATGCTGGGCATCAGTGAGAAGCAAGATAGAAAGCGATCTCAATTCTTAATTCACACGATGGGTATCAACACATACCAGCAGCTATCCGATAACCTTCTTCCCGAAAAGCCGAGTTCTAAGAGTTACCGGGAGCTGATTGAGGCGGTCGAGGCCTTACTGAACCCGAGGCCGAGCATAATCGCCGAGCAGCACGCGTTTACCGCGAGGAAGCAGCGAGAGGGTGAGTCCATTAGGCAATTCTTTAGTGAATTAAAAAAATAACTAAATATTTTAAGTTTACTTGTGACCGATGTAAAGTTTCCACTCAAGATGCACACATTAGGCAGCAATTTATAGCTGGTCTTGGAAACAAAGCCATTTTGACCGAATTATCAAAAAGGCAAGAAAACATCAACCTGTCTGAATGTGTGAATCTTGCAGAAACGATAGAAAAGTCCAACGAGGAGGCAGACCTATTACAGGGTAAGGAACAATTATATAACATTGTTAGTAAGGGGAATAAATCTCAGGAAGTTTCTGGAGGAAGCTGTTACAGGTGTAGCTCTGGGCGTCACTTAGCAGCTGACTGTCCATTCAAGACAGCGAAATGTTTCTCATGGAAGCGAGTGGGTCACATAGCCAAGGTTTGTAGGAGGCGTAAAGGAGCGGAGAGCAGACAGATCGGTGACGGCGAAGGAGATAGTGAGGGCTCAGAATGTGAGGTAGGAACGGTTTCCATAGGTCAATTGAAATCGGAATCGATTCCGGAGGTATCTCCAAAGCCAAAACGGATTCTAATTAAATGCCTTATCGACGGAAAACCAGTTTCTTTCGAATATGACACGGGATCGACGGTCTCCACGATATCAGAGGATGATTTTCGCAAAATCCCGAGTAAATCAAAAATAAAAAATACAAAATTAGTTCTATCGACTTACACGGGGGAAATAATAAAACCGAGAGGATTCGCTTCGGTCACAATTAAGTATGGTGAGCAGACGGCGCGAGGGAATATATATATACTTCCGGGGAAGGTTCAACCAATATTCGGACGGGAATGGATGACTTTGATTCATGTAGATCATATCGGAACAGCAATGATAATGAAAAGCATTATTAACGAAAGGGAAAAAGACCAGATATCAAATAAACTCAAAAGGGATTTTTCTATTGTATGTGGCGAGGATTTAGAGGGCATATTCAGCTTAAGGAAGGAACACAGCCAGTTTTTAAACCTCCAAGAGTTCTGCCATATGCCTTGAGAGAAAAGGTGGAAAAGGAAATAGACCGACTGGAAATGGAGGGGGTGATTACAAAAACGAGCTATTGTGAATGGGGAACGCCAGTAGTACCGATTGTAAAGGCTGATGGCACTATTCGTTTATGTGCCGACTACAAAATAACGGTGAACCGCTTTGTGGAAAATTGCACTTTTCCAATACCCAGGGCTGAAGATATATTTGCTGGCATAGGAATCACAACATTAGATATAAGACAAGCCTATCTGAACGTTATCATGGATGAAGAAAGTTCAAGAATTCAGGCAATCTCAACCACGAAAGGAGTTTATCTGGTAAATAGGCTGATGTTTGGAGTAAAGGTAGCACCGGCTATATGGCAAAAGAGAATGTCATGGATCTTGAGGGGTATTAATGGTGTCTGGGTATTTTACGATGACATCATAATCGAGGGAAAGGATGGAAGAGCATCTGGAAAGAGTAAAAGCCGAGCTTGAACGACTGGCGGAAAATAACCTGAGGATAAATTGGAAAAAGTGTAAATTTTTTGAAAAAGAAGTAGACTATCTTGGACATCGAATCTCAGGAGATGGAATTTCAAAATGCCCAGATAAAGTAGCAGCCGTTAGGGTAGCACCGCGACCGAAAAATGTGACGGAGCTACGTAGTTGGCTTGGACTGGTAAATTATTATGGAACATTTATTAAGAATATGGCCACAAAACTTGCCCCTCTCTACCAACTGTTGAAAAAGAATTCAAGATTCCATTGGTCAAAAGATGCGGAGGAAGCTTTCATTAGTATCAAGGAGGACTTGATCAGTAAGGAAACATTAATTATGTATGATGAAAATTTACCACTTGTCTTAGCAACAGATGCCGGTCCAGAGGGTCTGGGTGCTATGCTTTCCCACCGACTTCCGGATGGAACGGAACGTCCGATTTGTTTTTCTTCAAGACGGCTGAGCAATGCAGAGCAGAAGTACAGTCAAATTGATAAGGAAGCAACGGCTATTTATTGGGCCCTACACAAATTTTTTACCTATTGCTATGGAAGGAAATTCTTATTGATTACGGACCATAAGCCGTTGTTATCTATTTTTAATCCAACCAAGACCCTACCAACCCTCAGCGAGCACAGACTTCTAAGGTACGCTATGTTCATCCAAGGTTTCGATTATGACATCGAATACAAACCCACTAGTCAGCATGGTAATGCAGATGCGCTTTCAAGGCTTCCACTGAAAGGATCAACTAGGGAGGAAAACCAAGATGAGAGTACATTATTTCACATGAATGTGATTTCTCGCCTACCTGTGACGTTTGCAGAAATCAGGAAAGAAAGTGAGTTGGATAAGAGTTTGCAGAAGGTGCTGAAGGAACTAGTAGAAGGAAAACCCGTGAGCGATTCTAATTTCAAGCACTGCGCTAAGGAACTTACGACTGATCAGGGGTGTCTCTTTAGAGGTTCAAGGGTCATCGTACCAGAGAGGCTCAGGAAGAGGGTATTGACAGAGCTTCATACGGCGCATATTGGGATGTCTAGGATGAAATCCTTGGCGAGGAGCTACGTATGGTAGCCAAGACTAAACTTGGAAATAGAAGAAATGGTGCGGGACTGCAGGGCTTGTGCAGCACACCAGACAGCACCGCCTAAGGCTGAGTCTCACCCATGGGAAGATCCTATTCAACCTTTTGACAGGGTCCAAATAGATCATGCTGGACCGTTCCGAAACCATTTTTCATCTATCAACCAGACATTTCTCATCATCGTCGATGCTTTTTCCAAGTGGTTGGAGGTATTTCCCGTAAGGAAGGTAAACACTCAAACCACTATCGACTGCTTAGAAGAAACCTTTGCTCGATTTGGACTCCCATCAACATTGGTGAGTGACAATGGGACCAGCTTTACCTCCAGTGAATTCAAGAACTTTGTGCAAACTAATGGAATTGTGCATCGGACAATTGCACCATACCATCCATTATCGAATGGTCAGGCAGAAAGGTATGTGCAAACCCTTAAAAGGTCATTGAAGAAAATGATGGAGAAACCAGGTAAACTGCACGAAATACTGAATGAGTTCCTTGCAGCTTTCAGAAGGACACCGCATACCATAACCCACAAATCACCGGCAGAGCTCTTATTCGGAAGAAAATTGAAAACTAAATTAGATTTAACAAAACCTAAAGAAGTAAGAGAAGAAATTGATAGGGGGGAGGGGAAGACAGAAATGAAGAAGCAGAGAAATTTCGAAGTAGGCGATCTAGTGATGGCGCGGATTTACAACGACCGGCTGAAGGATTGGATTCGAAGTGTGGTGAAGAGGAAGATCGGAGGACTGATGTACATCGTCGAGACGGAGGAAGGAATCACCATTCGGCGACATGTGGATCAGCTGAGGAGAGGACCATCGAAATAAGGGTGGAGGAGTTGTTATATCGTTATCAATATTTAATATCATCGATCTTAAAAAAAAACAAAAAAAACATATGTCCTAATTTAGTTTATTAGTTTGTGTATGGCACTAAAATATATAGAATGATTATTACTGTTTAATTACTGCTTTCAAATATATTAGGTTTAATAAGTTTTAAATTATTTTATTAGAAGATAAAAGATTCGACCATGGCCGGGAATCGAACCCAGGTCCTCCGCCCGTCTGGGACGGGCCCACGGTTAGCTCGGTGGTAAGAGCGCCGCAACGTAGATGCCTCCGACAGGTCCTCCGACCTGGGTTCGATTCCCGGCCGTGGTCGAATCTTTTATCTTCTAATAAAATGGTATAAGATAATACTCTAATATAAGATAAAAATCAATTTTTTAAAACAATATAAAGCGACTTTAGAGGAACAGTAATCGTTCTGGATTAAAAGAGTTCAGAAAGGCAAAAGAGACGTAAATACACCTATCGATTCACCTTCACGATGTATTTGCGTAAAAAACAAGCAAGCAGTAAAAAAACTCGACTGTTGATGAAATTAGTCCCTTCATAAATAAATTAGCAATAATGAATCGAAAAGTGCTGAGAACTACCAAATTTTGCTATACTGATACTCTATAACTTATGGAGATATACAAATATAAGTATATACTTAAGTGTGCAAAAATGCGTGAAGTTGAGGAATGGTGTTCACGTATTTTCGAAACAAGTCGTTTTCTAATCTAAGTAAGTTCGTAAGTGAAAATTGTGTGTTGCGCGCATCTCACCAGATTGTTTACTCAAAAACGGCTTTAATGATTTTGATGAAACTGGGTATTTGATGTATGTATATGCCCGCGATGCGACAGCCGAAATTTCATCAAAATTGGAGAAACGGAGGGGGTACTTTATTTAATAAACTTTTTCTTTTGTTCTCGTGTTTTTTTTTTTATTTAATCAACAACGGCTGTAATGATTTTGATCACACTGGATATTTGGTGTATGTATATGCTCACGATGTGACAGCCAAAATTTCATCAAAATTGGTCAAACGCAGGGGGCTCTTTATTTCATAACTTTTTTCCAATTTTTACATTTTTTTCCAATATCTCTAAAACGGCTTTAATGATTTTGATTAAATTAATCATTTTTAATCAAAATCAAGTCATCTTTTGTATATTAATAATAGAAATGGCAATTAAAAAAACATGTCAATTTCTAATCTAAGTAAGTTGGTAAGTGAAAGTTGTGTGTTGCGTGCATCGCACCAGATTTTTTTCTATTTATTATGCATGTAACCTTTAGTTAATTTGGATGTTATCTGTTTTATATAAATAAAATTGTGCATTTTCTATAAAATTTTATTTGTCATAAAAAAATATTCCATTGGTGCATTTAAAGTAGTAACATTTGTTCAGTCAGGGAGGCCTATGTCGCTTTTATGCGCGAATATCTTGATCTCGGCCATATGTCCTTAGTTCCGGATCCTGATGACGCCCGCGGTGCCACCTATTACCTTCCTCATCATCCTGTTCACCGACCTGATGACCCTCCGTCCAAAATTAGGGTAGTATTCAACGCTTCCTCACAATCGTCTAACGGAAAATCCCTCAATGATATTTCTTACACCGGGCCCAAGCTACAAACGGATATTGTTACCCTTATCACCCGCTCACGTACTCACCGCTATATATTCACCGCGGACATTAGGCAAATGTATCGCCAAATTTTAGTCCCCCCGGAACACCAAGACCTCCAAAGAATCATATGGCGGTTTTCACCCGAAGAGCCTGTGCGCTCTTACCGCCTCCTCACGGTCACTTACGGAGTTAGTTCCTCTCCATACCTAGCCATTCGGACACTTCACCAGTTAGCTCAAGATGAAGGGGACCGTTTCCCTGTTGCCGCCCCGGTTCTACGCGATGACACCTATGTGGACGATATAATCACCGGAGCCTCCTCACTCGCCGAAACCATTTAGTTGAGGGATAATTTAATAGCTCTTTTGCACGCCGGGGGATTTGAACTAAGAAAATGGGCCGCCAATCATCCCGATATCCTCGCCAATTTGCCCATCGACCATTGTCGCATCGGACCCCACGCCTTTGATTTTGACACGACTGATGAGCCCACCATTAAAATTCTAGGTTTAATATGGTCTGCCGATACAGATGCCTTCTCATACCGGTTCTGTTCCAATAAATTACCGGCTACCAAGCGGTTGATACTATCTAAACTGGCTCGCATTTATGACCCACCTACTAACCATCCATAACTAACCATCCAGTTCCTGTTACATTCACCGCCAAGCTGTTGATCCAACGCCTGTGGATTGGGCACTCCGATTGGGATGAACCTGCCCCCGCCGATGTTAGCCGCGACTGGGACATTTTTCAAAACGAACTGGAATCTGTATCAAAGATATCCATCCCTCGCCGTTTCCCCTTTTGTCAGGAATCCCGCAGCAGTCAACGACTGGTCGCCTTCTGCTACGCTTCAGAATTAGGATACGCTGCCACCATTTATCTCCACTCTACCTCATCCGCCGGTGAAATCGCGGTTCATTTACTCATAGCTAAATCCCGAGTAGCTCCCCTCAAAAGGGTATCCCTTCCAAGGTTAGAATTATGCGGAGCTCACCTTTTAGCAAAATTAGCCACTAACACTCTCGGTATGTTCCCTCAACCGTTTGAAGATATTGTTGCCTTCTCAGACTCCGCGGTAGCCCTCACCTGGATTCGCGGCGAACCGCACCGATGGAAAACCTTCTTGGCCAATCGAGTCACTGAAATACAGGAAGTTATCCCTCCTTCCCAATGGCGTCACATTGACGGTAAGGAAAATCCTGCTGATTGTGCCTCCCGTGGGCTATTCCCCAATGAGTTCACCCAGCATTCTCTGTGGTGGAGCGGTCCTGCCTGGCTATCCAAACCGCCGAATCAATGGCCCAGGTCACATGTAGACTCCCCGCCGGACGCCATTAACAAAGAGCGTCGAACCTCCCAGAAGATTCTCACTTGTGTCGCTTTGATATCCCTCGATTTGGAGAGTCGATATTCCTCCCTGACTCAACTCCAGAGAATCACCGCCTGGTGCCTTCGTTTCGCCCACAATTGTAAAAACCCTGATCGCCGATACACCGGGTTTCTCTCCGTCGCCGAGTTAAACAGGGCACTTGATACTTTAGTCGGGGGGGGGGGGGTCCAGCAAGTCGCGTTAATAGACGAATATAAGGCCGCGTCAGAACTCGCCTCTAAGTTGCACCTTAAACGAACTTTACAACTGTTCATTGATTCACAAGGCCTCTTGCGCGTAGGCGGTCGCCTTCACCTTGCTCCCCGCCCGTTTGATGTTAAACACCCGGCATTACTTCCAAAGGATCACCCCCTCACCCACTTAATAATCGATAATGCTCATCTTATCAACCTACACGCCGGTCCATCTGCTACTCATTCATTCATTCGCCAGAGGTTTTGGATTTTAGACGGAAAGAACGTTGTTCGCCATCGCCTAGCAAAATGTAACCGATGTTTTCAAGTTAATCCCCAACCACTCATTCCCACCATGGGTTCGCTCCCTAAAGACCGTGTTTCATGCACGTATGCCTTTCTTAAAGTAGGAGTCGATTACGCCGGTCCCTTCTCGGTTTCTTCTGCGACCAAGCGACATCTCCGTACTGTTATGGGTTCCCAGATTCTTTCTTTCGAGGAATTTTCTACTCTCTTGACCCAAGTGGAGTAGTTCTCAATAGTTCTCAATAGTCGCCCCTTGTGCGCTCTCTCTCCAGATCCTCAAGACTTAGAAGCCTTAACCCCTGGCCATTTTCTTATTCACCGACCTCTTAACGCGCCACCTAGTCGTGATGTTTCCGACACCCCGGTTAATCGGTTGACAAGATGGAAACTAGTTGATAAACTTCACCAATCATTTTGGAAACGGTGGACGGTAGAGTATATGCACATACTTCAACAGCGTTCCCGCTGGACGGACTCCTCTCCTGAGTTAGCTCCTGGTTCTCTCGTCCTAGTCAAAATGGATAATCAACCTCCCCTTAACTGGCCTCTCGCCCGCGTCGTCGAACTGTTTCCGGGCACTGACAATGTTGCCCGAGTGGCCAGCATCTTAACCCCCTAAGGCTTGCTTAAACGTCCAGTTAATCGCCTATGCCCCTTACCCTCTCAATAATGCCGCATCCGCGCCATGGGGGGGGGGGGGGTGTTCAGTCTCAGATTTTGTTTTGGCTTTAAAAACGAGATTTTCCCGCCATCCAATGCCTCCTAAACTTATTGTAAGCATGTAGCTTAAGCTCAAGTAAGAAGGCTATGAAATAGCTGTCTCCCGCGCGCTTACCCACTCCTGAGCTGCTCTTCCCGCCAGAGAAAACCTCATTCTTCTGCATGCTGTCGTCTCGTCGAGACCTTCAAATTTCATCCACCCTGTTACCAGCCGCCATCACGACGCAGGTGTTTTATTTGGTCAGTCTGAGTTTTAGCCGGCCACGTAAGTAAGATCTTACTATATGCAATTGCCCCTTTTTAAAAGAATTGACTCAGAGCAGAAGAGAGGTCAACGTTGGAGATTGTGCAACCCACGCATATCTCTATGAGTTTAGTTCACCGCCAATTTGGTTTCTACAGAGTGGTTATTTCACCAATGAGGAAGTTCGCCGTAAGAAACAGTGGTTGATTTGTTCGCCGGATTTATTAGCTAATCATTTTAATCATTAGTACTGGGTTATGATACAGAGCTCTGTCAATTCGTTTTCTTTCTCTCTGTTTGTTTTTTAATGTTTTATGATCGTATATTCACATACTCTAAGGCCTTAATTTACTGTAAAATTGCTAGTTCTAAATTTTCATTTGATTTCTAGATTTCTTTTTTTTTATCTTTATTAATTCATAACCTTTATTATATTGTCATTGTCAGAGGTTTCATATGTTTCAGCTTTACCTTATTTTATGTTCGAGTTATTCATTAATTGTGATTTCCTTAAGAATAAAAATTTTTGTTTTTCTTTCTCTTTGTAATTTTACCGCTATCTTTCTTATTCTCCTTCATCATTATATTTAATATTAATGCCCTCAGTAAACAACATTATATAAAAAGATGGTGGAAATGTTACCAAAATAACGGATATATTAATTTCAACACCAATTGTCACTTAAACCTTTAAGGCATATAGGCGGGCGCAATCGACTATAGGGTGCGCTAGTAGTTTTGCAAAATGTCGGAAAGATCGGGGATAGACAGTTGATGTGATAGAGATATTTGGTAATTTAAAAAGACTATTAATTGAAGGGCAGGCTATCCTTCATGCAAACCACATAATAACATGTGGAATAATATCTAAAAGTAAAAAAACAGTTATTTTGCAAGCCTTGTGCCTTCAAACTAGCAATCTTAAAAGGACTGCCCCATCAAATAAAAGTGGAAATCAAATTTATTAATAATAATAAGCAATTTTCTTGTCATTGTACGTGTAAAGCTGGTAGTTCTGGTAAATGCAAACACATCATTGTAACTTTACTCTACGTTTTTCGGTTAGTATTAACATTAATTACCTATTCATACAATCATTGTTATGACAGCTTAGATTCTTTGTCATATTATTTATTTATTTGTCAAAACTTTCAGGCTTCGCATTGAAAACTTGGAACAATTAAGAACAACGGATGTAAGACAAAAATGGGGAAAACTAAAAAAGAAAAACAAATAAGACACTATGGTCCCAATGTTATTTGCATAAAATTAATATTTTGGAATAATAAAATGTCAAATACTAATATTTACCTGGATAAATATAGTCACTTTCTTTAAAATGAAGACTACATATTGTCATATGTTTCGAAAGAGGCTTATCTATTCTTAATTTTACAATACACTCTTTAAGAAGCTTTTTATTTTTTGGAAATAAATGGAATGACACGTCTTTTGATTTTTTAATTTTTTTTAACCCTATGAATCCCAGGTAATGGACCGGCTTCTATCCCCGTTTCTCTAGTTCCTGTAAAGTAGCAGCACCGTCGCTTGCGCCCGCCTATAGGCATATCATAATTTAGTTATAAGCAACATATTTGATTAACAATTTTTAATCATAATAATATTTTTGGTAAACTTATCTTAGTATCAAACAAAAAAGAATTTTAAAACCATTTAGGTATACCATTAGTGTTTACCTACTTTCAGACAATAAAAGTTATTAGTTATTATTATAATAAAAATAAGTTATTATAATAAAAAAGAATATGGAGGACTAATAGAAAGTAAAAACAAATTTCAAAATTCAAAAACAAAGTTCAAAGAAAAACTTTCAACTATGTTACTAAAATATATTTCGTAATTGTAAGTTATGAGTCATTAAATCAGTATGTATTGTATGATTACATAATTTTCCACTCACAGACCAATAAGTCACAAGTCAGTTTTGCAAAGATTGCCTGAAATTTATTGTAATTAAATTGACTAAAAGTTTAGTTTAATTTTGTAAATCATTTGGCACTGATTTTATTACATTCATAATCTACTCCAGCTGTTTTATCCATTAGTATATTGCACTGTTCTTGAATCCGAGAGAGCTGATGCCATCGATGGGAAAGACACTGCCAAATTGGCCCCAATGGGATTGGTTATGGAGCTATGGCCAGTCTGCCTCTGCCCCTTGGTGACCATAGCAATGTTAGGTTTGGGCTACCTCCTCCAGTCCTGTAGTCCCGCAAGCAACACAAATGTCGGTAAGAAGCCCACACAGCGCGGCCAAATGTCTCTTTAGGCGTAATACACCAATCGAAAAAAAAAAAATTATTTTTTATATAAACAAATATTTTAATTTTTAAATATCAATAAGCTTTATTTGAAGCATTAATGAGCCTTAAATATTCAGAATATCACAACCACTTCTCCTGATTAGAAGAATTTTACCAGCCTGCCCCTTTAGATGAAAATTTTATCAGCCTGCCCCTCGTGGACAAAATCGTATGGACGCCCATGTACCTTTGTCTCTATGATATTTGTACCATTATCTATTTAGACTATTTTCTATCACTTATTTAGAGTTCTGTTTGTTCAACATGTCTATAAGTACTAATGATTGGTTATATTTGTACAATGGTTACACATCTAACAGCTCAATAAAAAAGAATTTACTAAGGTAAAATAAAAAACATTAACATGTTCTTATGAATAAATATATTTTTGCTTTCTAAGTAGATATGTCACAAGTCATTTTTCTAAAGATTGACTGAAGTTTATAGTAACTAAATTGACAATAAGAGTTTAATTCAATTCAGAGAAAACAAATGAAGGAATGACTCATTTACATACTATCATTCTTACAGCAATAGGATTAGTATTACAGCAAGGACAATACATTGGCCCTATATATATATATATATATATATATATATATATATATATATATATATATATATATAAACAAAGATATAGAATTTTTATGTTCGTTATTTAGTATTAAAATAAATAAGAACTGGCATTTTTGAGTTAATAGAATAGTAGGGTAAACCATACAGTTATTGACACTCAGTACAGTTATTGACACCCCAACTTTAACTTAAAGAAATTTGTAAACAAGTCCTAATTTTATTACAAGATATACATGAGTCTAATGTTTGAAGGGTCCTCAAAGTCATCTATGAAGTAAGACTTTAACAAACTAACCATAGGGAAGATTTCAAAATTGAATCCACAGGGTGTCAATAACTAGTTTTTGCACTTTTAACAATAAATATTGCAATTTGGTAAAACTATTGAACTTTTGACCCAAAAAAACCTCTTGAGTCTTTATAAGGATAGATAAAGAGGAGCTATAGGAAGTTTCAATTTGATCCCTTCATAATAAGTATTTTTTTTTAATTTCACCACAGAAATGTAGTCTTAAGGGTGTCAAGAACTGTACGGTTTACCCTATGTACTTAATATCTACGATGGGAACCACAGGATTTGTGATCACAAATTATAGTCATTGACAAGGTGAATACAGAGCCTTTTCCCTGAAACAGAAAACTTTTTTAATAAGTATCTCAAATTGGAATGTAATAAATAAACTATAAAATTATTATTGTTTTTATAATTTTATTTAGGCAAACAATTGATTATTCTTAATAATTAGTAGTTCTTAATAATACACTTAATGGCGTATTATTACTAAATAGCAAGTTTATATCATAAGAATACCAAGGAAGGCTGATAATAAAAATAAATAGATTTGTTAGCTCATTAAAATATTAAACAGGTCAGGATGAGTAGAATCAAAGTTTTAAAAAGAATGTTTTAAAGGAAGAAAAAGAGAAGTAAAGTCCTTGATGATAGAAAATTAATGTAGCAGTACATCTGGCGCCACAAGTCTAGGTAAATTATGTAATATTCTCAATAAAATGTGTATTAAGCATGAGGCTCATGAGCTAAGGACCAGGGAGTTTATTTTTGGCTTACCATTTTCCCCAAAATTTATCATCTTCTCCACATATCTCTTTCTTCATTATTCCACACCTTGTTCCCTTTTATCTCTGCTACAAAAACCTTACAAAAAATATATATATATGTATGTATGTATGTCTGTATTTATATATGTATGTATATATGTATGTATACATGTATGTATATTTTTTTTTCTCTTACATACTACTATATGCATACCTATTGCATAATAAGGAATATTGCATTAATAACTTCATTTGTCACTTTGTATAAAGTAGTTATTTGCAAGATATTCATGTACCCCTTCATTTAGCTATCACCACCTAATAATTAAACTATTTTTAGGATTATTTTACTTTTAGGACATTTTTACCATAGCAAGAGGATCACAACACCTAAGAATTTCTGGTATTTATAATAAAATGGAGAGTGTCTTTCCTAATTCCATTACAGGGTGAAGTATGATAAGCATTAGGATTATCTAAGATTCTTATGAAGGCTTATCACTTTAGAAGGCTTTTCTTCGGTGATAATTTACACATTTCATTCAGTGCTTACATGTTCTTCATTGTTTCATAGTGAGTACAATCATATTGTGAATAATTTTGGCCTAGTGACTGAATCCAGACATTAAAATGAACAGACCTTTGCATCTCAGTCCATACGAATCCATTCGTATTGTCATTTTAGCCGAGGAGGACCTTTCTGTTTGTCAGATCGCGTGTCGTATAAATTTCCATTATTCTACAGTCCCCAAATGCGTCAAAAAAAAAAAAAAAATTGGCACTGGGAGACAGGAAGGCATTCAAGGAAACCAACTGGAGGAAGACCAAGGGCCACCAGTAGACCATCGATGACCGCTTTCTGTAGGTTCAACACTCCGGAGACGGGAATCGAGGAAACCAGAGCTCCAAAATCTACTCCTTCAGGTGCATATCAAGGCGATCTGTTAGGAGGAGGCTTAATGAAGTTGGTCTTACCTCGAGAAGGCCTGCAACTGGTCTGCGGCTAACCAGGCAACATCGTTTAGCAAGGCTTGCATTAGCAAGAGAACATGTGAATTAGACCACGGAGGTTGGAAACGCGTACTCTTCACTGACGAAACGAGAGTCTCTCTCCATAGTCCAGACGGTCTTGGGAGAGTCTGGAGAAGGCCTCAGGACAGTTCAGCCTGTGCTGCATCATTCCCCGTGTACTTTATGGAGGACGCTCTTTAATGTTCTTGCGGGGCATCTCCTGGGGAGCTCGTACAGAGTGCGTGGTGGGGTTCTAATGGGCCCCAGGTATGTGGAGAAACCCATTCAAGAACATGTCATGGCTTTCATACATTTCATTGGCCCAGACATACTATTTATGCATGAGTTTTGCCTTTGATTTTACTGGAGATTGCTATTCGTTTAAAAAGTGGAAAAGTTCTGCAGGATAATTTGGCATTGCTACTAAATAAAAGTCAGAACAGATGAACTTACAATGCTTCCTTCCTGTAATTTTAATCTTGGGCCCTGATGTTGTTTTAACGTATTGATCCTCTTATTAGGTAAATTTCGAGGTACAACGCCGTTATAGACTGAACATATAACTATATTCACCAAAATATTTTCACTATGAATTATTTTGATTCTAAACCCCCCAAGGATATCCATAAGTGTATAAGAAGGAGGTTTGTCTGAAGGTTTAAATAATATGCTTACTTGCCTATTTATATATTCATTGTTTAGTTATAAGTAGTTATTATTTAATGTTTGCCTTATTGTCTAGACTCTTCTCTTGACTGTTCCATGAAAAAGTGATAAATCAAATACACAAAAGTATCAAAAATTTAAAAGTAAAATATTAAATATTTACATTAAAAGTAAAATAACTTTGGTACTGTTGTTTTATGCCGGTGCCTCTGATAAAATTGCTACGCTCTATATTTCCATGTTAGCGAATCCAATTTCCTTTTCAGTTAAAAATGACCTTGATTAATTTTACTTAATCCCATTTTTTACCTTCTGGTTGCTCAGAAGGGATAAATAAAACCCTGTATAGTATTTTATTTAAGTGTATGCACTGAACATAAGTTGGATGAATGTAATGATTTGCTAAACTAACATTTGGTTAAAGAACATATATAATTACGTAAATATAAAATATAATAACTACTCTGCTTTTCGGAGGACGTTAATCCTAAAGTGGGAGTAAAAGAATTAGAAGATATGTAGGTAGCTGGAAAATTAGGAAAATGCAAGAGGGATTCTGGTTGAATTTGCAATATCTATGAGAAATTAATCATACATGAAATAGGGAACTGGAAATCTGTTGGATGCGAAACTCATGAAATTGAACATTAGGTCATTCCATGTCAAATCAACACAATTTTGGGAAATTTTCAGAATTGATGTCTCAGACTTTCACAATTTTTGGTATTTAGCAATGCACTCATGAAAAATACCAAATTTCAGTACAATTAATTTTCAAAAATAACCATTGATGACATAAACATGGGAGTGGTCTGAGGACATAAAAATGGGCTCTTAGATTAAAAGTGTGTAGTATCTGTTATTTTAGTTAATTACATTTGTTTTGTATTACGATAAAAAAAGGATTTTCTCATACTTTTGGTACCTTTAATTGATCGAAACCTTTAAGTTGTGTGTGGAGACAAAATGTGATAGCAAAAAACAGGGATGTGCGACATAAGTTGTAATATTTGGAGAACCTCTCTGGATTAATATCTAAGTTAATTATTTTAAAATCATATGGTAAATTTTATGTTTTGACTTGTTGAGAACAGTTCATGTAAAAAACTAATCAAGATTATGTTTTCGTTTTTTTCGCTATTAAACAATCTTATATTGGCAATGAGGAAAAATTTCACTGGCCTCAGGGAAGATACAAGAAAAAGATGAGTCATTCAGGGAGAAACTGCTGCTTAAAATAGAGAGGTTCTCGATGGATGTGTTCCATGCATCTGAGGTAAGCCTTGAAAATTATATTTCTCATTTCAAGCGACTTTGTAAAGTAAAAGGGTTCCGTGGGGACCGAGAGCTGGCTTGGGAAGCAAGGAAAAACTTACAGTTAGCATATGTTGAGGCCAACATGCTACGGCAAAATGAAAACTATTTTCTTCCGGAGTCAGTTGATGATAAGAAACTAGAGTTCACAGCGGTCCTTCGCTGTTCATTCAGACCTGAGTCAGTAGTTACCTCTTAGATTATTGATAATGATCCACTGGCAGGATAATGATTAATATTTTCAGCTAGTTTTTTTGGCATTAGAGACGGCAGTTAGTAAGAAATTAATGAGACCTTGGGGGACTTCCAACAGATTGAGGGAATTAAGCACACATTGCGAATATTGGAAGAGTCAGGATGAACGGCTAACAGAATGTTTTGTGGCAGGTGCTGGATACAAAAAATTTCCAGATATCAACTTTTTCTTTTCTGGATCTGATATTTTTTCTTGGTTTTTATATGAATGCTAGACCTTGAAAATATAGTTGGAACAAAATTAGAATAAACTTTGTGGAATTTACAACATTTCAAAGTTGTATGTTTCTGGC
Source organism: Aelia acuminata (assembly GCA_911387785.2). Taxonomy (NCBI): domain Eukaryota; kingdom Metazoa; phylum Arthropoda; class Insecta; order Hemiptera; family Pentatomidae; genus Aelia; species Aelia acuminata. Next base: position 108,219,274 of record OU426978.1, on the reverse strand, counting down.
ATCTCCATCCGCGCCCTTTTTGCAGTCCATTAACCAATTTTTGAATCATTCGCTAGTTAATTTCTATCAATTTTTACTTATGTCACCTTGAATTTGCATTCCATATACAATATGCAGCCATCCAAAGATTTCTGTATCCAGTGATTTAAGCGAATGAACTATTTTTTAAAGTAAAAAAATCTAGTGATGAGTTATTAAATAATTACTTGGTATGAGTAATTCTGAAGAGCATTAAAAGAGTTCTTTTTGTTATAAATTAAACATTTTACATGATAAGTTAATATTAAATGAAGTATGAATCTATATAAAACAACTGTACAATCCACTAATAAACACAAATTCTCCTATCCCTACCTATAACCCCCACCCCCACCTTTACCTATTTTCATGAAACCTATATAAAACAACTCTACAATCCACTAATAATACAAAACAATACAAAGTTTTAACAAGCTTTGCCCACTAAAAGTTATAATATTAATAAGAAATAAAAAGGGGGACTCAAGTTGCATCAAATGGTGGTAGTAGGTAATGTTCTTTGTTCTTGTATGGAAGGAGAGTCAGATGCTCTCATTCCATACAAGATACTCAGATGCTCGACCTTGGCAGCCCCCTTCTCCTACCGGATCACCAATAACTCCCCAAAAAGTTTTTTCCGTTTATACCATGAAGAAGCAAGTTTTGACAAAAAACTATTCCATACATTTTGAAACTAGATTATATCTACTAACATTTGAGACCAAAACTGACTCAGTAGACTAAATAGCTTCGGAAATACAGTCTTATGTATTCAATAGGCCGTCATTTTGTATTCCATCGGCTTTATCATGGCAAATATTTATTACATTATTTATTCTTTAGATATGTTATTTTTATTTCAAGATTATTTCAACTTTTAGGACTGTACTAGATATGCGGTTTGGTCTAACATCCCGTGGGGACTAGCCGTACTCTTATACCTTACTAATATTAGACACAAGTATTATATATACATATGTAAATAAGTTTTGGTTTCGGCTAAAATTTTTGTTTCGGTCGGCCACTAATACTTGTATACCACGCGCGGTCAAATTGACAGGTATTTAAAAAAGTTATCGATTTTATTATTCAATCCAGATTATGGTTGATTTGCTGCTAATTGTATAAAAAATAAAGAATTTTCATGAAGTTTCGTCCAAATTTATTTTTATATATAACTCATAATAATAAAAACAAATGGATTCCCCCTCCACGGGAAGTGAGTCATCCACAATTAAGAGTATCTTAACATAGATTCAAGACAAAACTATAGTTAGTTGCTTATTGGCAGAAGAGGAAAACAAAAGCAGTGGGCAAGGAAAAAGAGATTTTATTCCACGATTTTAGTCGACTCTATTAATCAAAAGAGAGAAGTGTTCAGGGAATATTGAAAGTATGAGGCCAAATTTGTTTGCTATATTTTTTTATCTTTAACAGATGGAGGAAGGTTATTTAGTAGTTCAAAATGGTTTATACTTCCAAAGTCTTAGGAGGAAGTAAGCACTACGAATTCTTTCACATTTTTATTTGTATTTCCATGCAGGAGTTAGCAAGTGTTGTATGTAGGGTTTGGAACTGGAACATCAACTGAGCTCGTTTTTTGCTGAATTTGAGGCTCTGCAACTTTTATTTAAAACATTTTTCAAGTAAACTAGGTGTTTTTGAGTTGTATAGACGTTGGAACACGGTTTTCTCCAAATTCGTAAAAAATACAGATTTTTGATGTTCCAAACCCGGCTACACCACTAAACCGATTTAAACTTCAAATATATCATTACATTTGCAGTAGTATAGCCTTTTATAGGAAAGAGAAAGCAATTCTTTGTGATCTGCATTTGCCGATTTATATGCGAAAAACTGAAAAAAAATCTCAAAATATTTCACGGATATTAGACCACAATGCGCTAAATACGTTCACGTTTTAATTACTTTGTCTCCACAGGAGTGGGCTGATTTTAAAATCAATGAGATTGTTTTATACAGAATTCGTTATTCTACAACTATTATAGGTAACATTTTTTATTTGGAGTAACCCTCTTTAAATTGCAGGCTCCCGGACTATATGTTTGAAATTATATTTCACCATTAATATCATAAAAGTCTTTAGACAGTTATTAGTAACTTATACAGCCTATTTCAGTTGGTTTCGTTCATCGCTCAATTTTACTTTCTTGTGGGAAAACAAACTTTCACGCTAATGTTACGCTGGGCAGAGAAAAAATCAAATTTTTTCAATAATTCAGGAAACTAGTATCTCTCTGGAGATATCGAAGACGAAACTGATTGAACAATGCATTTTGCGTAGAAGTTTGCATTCGAGGTCTCCCGACCATATACCATACAGATGTTTTCAAAGTGGAGAAGGATAAGGTAGATGACTAGGAGTCGGCAGGTTTCGAAAAGGAGATTGATTGGGTAGACTGTTGAACTGTTTCAGTGTAGAGATAGGATGGAAAATTTAGGAGGTGTGCCTTTTTAAAGACAGGGATTGGTCAAAAATAACGCCAAGATTTTTAACAGAATTATGGAATGAGATAGGTGACTATCGATATACATACATAAACAATTGATACTTTTGATATATCGGTACTGAAATCAGTAAAAAGTATTGGTATTGAAATCAGTAGTACCGGAACGTCCGTAGCTAGGTTCTAATGCTGGAAAGTATGGAAACCTCTTGGTCTTGGTAGCTAAACAAATCCATGAAAATCAAAACATCAAATATTCAGTTTTCACTTACCACTTTACCATGGATGATGAGGTGTGATGATTTCTTTGAAGTGATGTTTTACTTTAACGATCTTAATAGGAACCGGATAAGGCTTGGGAATCGGAATAGGAACTTTTTGGATTACTTCTACTGTATATGGTTTCACTATTTCATAAGGAACTGGTTTCTCAATAGGGATCTGAAAAAAGAATGAAAAAAAATATACTATGAATTAATTTAAAAAATTTAAACTATAAAAATTAATTAAAACCAATTATTAAAATTGTACGAAATAAGGTTGTTAATGCAAGTAAGGAATAATGATTGAGACGATCAGATGATTATTAAAATTTAAATTATAAGCAGAAACAATTAGGGCATAATAAAATTAGCTCAAATTTGGTTTTGAATATTAATTATTGAAAGCAAACATTTTCGTAAAAATGACATTTGCTGTCTCTGCTTCCTTATTATAAAGACGTTCTGTAAACGCGATGCTCAGATCTCTATTTAGCTTTCTAACATCTGGAGGTAGCCCTAGATAGTCCATTTGTTCAGAAGTCACTTAGTGTCTGTCAGTTTCATGTTGCATAGTTTTCGGAGTTTAACAACAACTTGTCCTTTGTTCTATTCAGTAAATAAATTTAATTTTCCACTATAAATTTAAATACCAAGGTTAACACTTTATTGAATTTATTTCTTAACTTGTAGAAACATCTAATGAACGCCTTTCACCTTGTAATGACGTTGGAAGAATTGGAACAATGTATTATGCTAATTGCAGAATTTTCTCTTAAGAGGTTTTTAGATTTTTTTTACCTCTAAGTCCGTTATCTGCAGTTAATGTAGAGCACCTCGCTATCATTAGCGTTAAAGTCACCTAACAAGAGGTATGATCGACAATCATGATCCACAATTCGATTAAAATCATCAGTTGTGAATGTTTCTGATGGTGGTATATGTGTATTAAATACAGTGATTGTCTCATGTTGAAGCATCCCAGCAGCTATTTCCTCAAGATGGGGGTTTAAAATAGTTCTGCCGATCACCCAAACTAAAATTACCCACTCTCCAACTTAAAAATGCCGTTTGGTTTTTTCACAGGTGGTGGCCCTGCTTTTCTGTGAGCTAATAAGGCTCAAATTTATGAACTAATCGTTTAATCGGCACTGTTTTGTCTCATTTCTCATCAGTGGTAACGAAATACACACTTTTGCTCAGAAAGCAAAACTTTTTCTTTCCTTAGCGATGTCAGACTAACCCCAAAAAATCAAATGGGATACTCAGAACGCCAATTCAATTTTACAAGTGTAGATTATACAATAATCATTAAGTTTTTCAAAACCTTATTTAATTTTCAATATGGAAAAATATATATCCAAATTAGGATTCACCTATGGTAACACCAGAGAGCTGACTGGGGAGTGATTCGTAAAATAGCAAAGGAAGAAATTGATTTACTACCCGAAGACTTAATCGATATTTGCCTCATCTCTAATGAACTTAGCAATATTATTTTACAAGCAAATCAAGTCTTAATCCTAAAAGGTCAAACAAATTAACTCGGACGATGGTTCGAAAATGGGAAAAATACCTGGAACCTTGAAAAAAAGTTCCTGAAATAAATTCAGAATGAGCAGAAGCCTGACTGTTCCAATTGAATTGAAAAAAAAAATAAAAAAATAGAGCCACTGCAGGGTAAGAAAAAGTTCTGTATGGAAGGACTTTGTTCCTTTAAAATAAACCAACTCATGTGAATGAACTCTGGAATAAAGATTTTTTTTCTAAAAAAATCTCATCTAGTCTAGGTTTTCTGGTGTTTTTAGGGAAATTTCGAGGTCAATTTGGTCTGTTAGGATTTGGCTAAAGAGGTTCCAGTTAACCGGTCATAAATGTCCTCTCTAGTTAGAGAATTCCATGTATTTAATAAGGTTGATTAGGTTGGTTACAGAGAGATTTCGATCTTCATTTTTCCATGACGGTCTAACAACATTGAAAAAATATAATTTTTTATGTTAATGAATTTATTTTTCCATGATGGAAAATTACCACTCTAACATTTTTGGTATCATCTGATTCTGTATGAAATGTGGAGCCAATTTTGAAAGGTCTAGTTCAATAATTACTCATTGTAGAGTAGAAATTCGTAACACAAACAAGATGGATTTGAACTCAAGTCGTCATCGGAACTTCTAATATCTCAAAAGTTAAAATAACCACAATTCTTGTCGGAATTAGATAAGCGGTCAGATTTTCTTATTATTTTGTGTACTTAATATGTATTTTTTTTTTTTAAATTAAAAAATGTGGATTTCTACTCCAAGTAGTTTGGTAAATGAAAGTTGTGTGTTTCACGCATCGCACCAGATTTTTTTTCTGTAAAACAAATGCGCACAAAAAAGAAGAAGAAAAAACACTCCATTTTGTGAACTTGGTTATATGAGTATAAGGGACCCCAAAAAGTTACTTTCCATTCAAAACCTTCGGATTAAATTAAAAATTTTAGGATTAATTTCCATTGGTATCCATTTGTAGGTGCATGAAGGCATGACGCACATTGAGACGCAGGCGAAGCAGAGCAGAGCGGGACAGTTTTATTGTAGTTATCCGTGTATCTGGTAAGGAGCTGCACTGGCCGGCACTGCCTCTCAGGTAAGGCGCACATTGAACTGTGTAACGCAGGCGACGCAGAGCAGGCGGCACGAAAAAAAAACTGCGTCGCACAGTTGACCGCGCACATTGGAGAGTTTTCATATACAATAAGTTTTCATTCGTATACAATAAGTTTTCCGAAGGCAGGGGCTTATTTCTTGAAAGTATGTTAGGTTTCTTGGATTTAAGCGTTGGAAACAAAAAAAAATGCTATATCAAAAGTCATGGTAAAAAATATTGTATTAAAATGCGTATATGGAGAAAAGACCAGGAGACGAAAGAATTTGAACATGGAATTTTCTTAAAATAACTGTTTCCGTTGAGTCTGGTGAAGCTCATTATTACATTGAAGTTAATAGTTAGTCTGAGATATCCAGTGCTTAAAACAATAACTTATCGTGATGTTTAAAATCAAGTAATGAGAGGTCTGGTTAAGCTCTAAGTTTGTAGAAGCTTGTTCCTTATATCATATTAGGCTCAAAATCATTGCGTATAAAATGCCTCTTAAAATCCGCTTATATGATTTTAACAACATAATATCATTATGAAATAAATTTTCATTAATTTCTTCTTTATTTTTATTAGAAATTTATTTAATTAACTAGGTGCCCGGCTTCGCTCCGGTAGTTGTTTGATAGTTTAAATAACAGAGAAACTTTAAAATTAAAGGAAATATAGAACAAAATTAGCACTTTCTTGAAAATTCGGTTTTAAGTTGGTATCAATATTCAGCAGACTTGAGATCTGCAGAGTCCGCCCAAATAAGGAACCCTGTATAATTTACAGGGGGTTGAAAATGGTAATTGAACGATTAATTTTGCTGCAACTTTGTCGAGTTATGCATCGTTTTTGATGGTTACTGTGATTATGAATCCCATAAGCCCATTCCAAGCAGTCAGCAGATAATAAGTTATTAGATTATAGTTGAAAAATCTGGTATCTCAGTTAAAAAAATTATATTTCGAGTAAAACTTAAGTGCCGACTACTATGATGGTCCTATTAGATCCAGAAGTATAAAAACTACCGAAGATTCATTATTGGAGTTAGTCGTATTGTCAACTGGAATGCTCATCATATATATTAATCAAACCAACTTCTTTTTCATAACTACAATAAGAACAATTCAAACTTCTTATTTTCGATTTAAATTTAGTCAATTCATCTCTATTTTTATGTCTGATTTTATTCGCTCACTGAACTACTAAGAAATGTTCACTCATATTGAATTAAATTTACTTAAGTATATATTATATATAGATTAAATGTAATGTGCTGATCATATGTTAGCCTTCTTATGAGAAAACCAACTGGTTTTCTAATAGATAGCAGAGATGTAAAATCATTATTTTATTTTGAAAGCAAAGGAGAAACTAATTATTTTCGCTTAATTTTTTAGTAATTTAAAAAGAACAGCTGAACAAATATTTAACCTTTACAAATTGAACTGGATGAATCAACAATGAAACATTGAGTGAAACGCACCCTAGCGCTTCCTGGTAGTCTGGAGCTCCAACTAAATTTTTCATTCATAAACTCGTATCTCAATCTCAGAGAGGCTAATTAAATGGTGCGAGAGGCTTAAAATTCTAGTTCTTTTCTCTTAAATTTTACACTCTTAAGAGAAAAACGGAAACCTTCTTCTCCGTTAGGAGTTATAGGGCTAAACGACGACATAACTTACTTAATTGTATGTGGAGTCGTTTTTGAGCCTTATCGGCACGCACATTGTACACTTTGCTTTATAATATATATTGATGAATATATTATTCACTATTCAGTGGCGGATCCAGAAATGTTCCGAAGGGGGGCGCACTTTTTTTTTTACTTTTCATGAGTAATGAAGGCCCCAATTTAAAATACGAGTACATATTAGAACATAATGATGTTGTAAATTACTGTAAATGTTTAAATACAATTCATTTTCAATTAATGGACTTGAAAAATGAATAAATATAGCTCATTTTATATAGAAATAGTAATACCTTATGAGTGTCCACACCTCTTAGGGGGGGCGCGTCCCCCGCACCCCTCCCCTGGATCCGCTACTGTCACTATTTTGTATACTTTAAGGTTTTATAAATATTTACTTTTGTTTTTTATGTAAATCTTATCTTTCATTATCCACAATACTTTAATTATTTGGCCAATTGTCATTTTATTTTTGTTCTAGTCAGTTAATTCCTAAGGGATCTCGTTGAATAAAGTTTAAAAAGTTCTATCGAGGTCTATTTTCCACTGTTTTCGATTAATCGCGGTTTTTTGATTTTTTAATAGCAGTTTTCTTTTTACTAAAATATATTTATAAAAAGAAGAAAATATATTTTATTTGTTTTATTATTATTATTTGTTTTTAATCAATATTTCCATTAAATAAAATCAGTCAAATTTTCCCTAGAACATAACTTTCATAACGAATCGTTTATTGAAATTTTAGTATCTATTAATAATAAAAACTAGCCAAAACCGGAATAAGGTATTACAAAAAATATAACAATATTAAAACTATTTAAGCAAAGGTATCTACTTTTCGTCCTTCAGAAAGGCCCTCATCTAAATTTTAATATATGTAAATTTTTTTTTTTAAATAATTTTACAACTACATTTTTTATCCTGAAATTGTTTAGTTTTATAAGTTCAAAACACTCGTATCATCATGCACTTTTGGAATAGCGAGAAATTTCCAAATTATATTATGATTTTGGAATCTAAAATAATAGAATATATACATATATATATATATATATATATATATATATATATATATATATATATATATATATATATATATATATATATATATATATGTATATATATATGTATATATTTTTTTTTTTAAATTATTGTATTTTTAAAACCGTTTTTGTTCCCCAGTACTTTTATAAAACACCCTTTATATACAGCAGATCTACTTAGTTTCATTAACCTGCTTAAGAGAAAAGACGAACTTCACAAACAATAATATCAAGGATAATAATAGAAATTAAAATAATCAAATATCGAAAACTGCGTCGCATCGGCACAGTTTTCTGTGGCAGATCCACGAGTGCCACATCGGCCTGCCCTGGTCTGCGTCTCAGGCCGAGCGCACATTGACACACTCGCGACGCAGAGCAGAGTAGTTTTTGTGGATTGTGAATTAGATAGGAACCGCGCACATTGGGACGCAGAGCAGAGCAGAGCAGAGCAGGCGATGTGGATGATATAATTTTGAAATTTCTCGCTATTCCATAAGTCATGATACGAGTGTTTTGAATTTCTAAAACTGAACAATTTCAGGATGAAAAATGTAGTAAAATTGTGAAATTATTTTTTACAAAATATATAAATAAATTAAAATTTAGATGAGGGCCTTTCTGAAGTTCTAAAAGTAGATACTTTTGCTTAAAATTTTTTAATATTGTTATTTTATTTTTAATTCCTTATTCCGGTTTTTGTTAGTTTCTATTTGTCTTACCGTGACACGTTTAAAAATTAGAAAAAAGTTTTCTTCTCATAGATACCAGAAGTTCATTAAACGGTTCAACAAGTAATGATCTTAGGAAAATTTGAGGAATATTATTTCACAGGAAAAAAGCATAGGCTTTATTGAAATTTAGCTAATGGAAATGTTGATTAAAAACAAATAACGTATATTTCTTCTTTTATTAAATATATTTGAGTAAAAAAGAAAACTGCTATTTAAAAATTGACCATGTCTTGATTGAAACTTTTTTAATAAGAAATTTTATGTGAATATAACTTCTCTTTGATAATATCTACATAATTTATTTATAACCTCATACAGAATGCAGTAGAGGAAAAAATAAACTTTATTCTGTGGCGAGGTTCTTAAGAATTAACTGACAACAAGAACAAAAAATATAATTAGAACTGGTCAAATAATTAATGTATTGGTGGATAATGAAAGATAAGATTAACATAAAAACAAAAGTAAAAATTTATAAAAAATTAAAAGTATACAAAATAGTGAATAATATATTCATTAATCAAAAGAATAAAATCGGAAATTAATTTCTAATAAAAATAAAGAAGTATTAATGAAAATTTATTACATAATGATATTATGTTGTTAAAATCGTGTAAGAGTATTTTAAGAGGCATTGTTCACGCAAAGATTTTGAGCCTAATATGATAAAAGGAGCAAGCTTCTGCAAACTTAGAGCTTGGCCAGACCTCTCATTAAATGATTTTAAACATCACTATAAGTTATTATTTTCAGCATTGGATCTCTCAGACTAAATAGTAACTGGATATAGCAATCTTTTTTGTTTCCAAATCTGTTTCCGAATCAGGTTCTGAGCTTGAATCCAAGAAATCTAACATACTTTCAAAAAATAAGCCCCTGCCTTGGAAAACTGTGGCACGGAAACTGCCCTTCAATGTGCGCGGTCACCTGTGTGGCATAGTTCAATGTGCGCATTACCTTATGCTCTGTGTCGCGAGTGTCTCAATGTACGCTCGGCCTCAGTGTGCGCTGTCCCTATTTAAAACACGTTTCAAAAAAATTGCTCTGCTCTGCGTCGCCAGCATCTCAATGTGCGCATTACCTTACGCTTGCCGAATATTTCTCTCAAGAAAATTTAATATAATAATCATTATAAAAACTTACCTGGACTGTTTTAATTATAGGAACTTCAACTGGGACATGGACTGGTACTGGATCGGGTATTGGTACAGGATAAGGTATTCCAACTGGCTGTGCTACATGTACTGGGGTGGGAATAGGTACATGTTTGTCATATTCCACTGTCTGAACTGGTATTCTGTAAATAATAACAAATATAAAATTAAGTAATATTATTATAGTTATATTTATATATGTTATTGTGGCAATAGTACTGTAAAAACACCAAATTAAGTTATAATCGGTGTAGTTGTTTCATCAAAATCGATTATCGAAAATTGGCAATCCTAATTCATTCGTGTTTGGAAAAAAAAGGCTTAAGCCATAAAAAGGTGTTTGTTTTTTTCCCGTCTTCTTGAAATTCATAATTTATTACAAAGACCATTCTCCTTTGAAATAATATCTAATCTAATCTAACGGCGCTATGGTCCTTGCAGGACCCTGGCCTCCTCAGCAATCCTCTTCCACTCCAACCTGTCCGCAGCTGCCCTTCTCCATCCAGAAACACCCAATGACCGAAGATCTTCCTCTAGATCCTGCAGCCAACGCAGTCTTGGTCTACCTCTACTCCGTTTACCACCAGGGTGTCCCTCCATCATCATTTTCGGGAGCCTTCCACCTTCCATTCTTTGTATGTGCCCCAACCATCTTATCCTGGCACTCTTGATGGTGGAAACAAGATCTGGAGTTCCATACAAATCTCTTAACTCCGCATTTGTTCTCATCCTCCAGCGATCTCGTTCTTTGGTAGGGCCAAAAATTCTTCTGAGGATTTTCCTCTCCCATGTGCTTAGCAGCCTTTCATCATTGTGTGTAAGCGTCCAGGACTCGCTCCCATATGTTACCACTGGCTGTAGGACTGTACGGTACACTCTTATTTTGAGGGTTCTGGATATCTCCCGATTTTGAAAGATTTTCCTTAGGGACCAATGGCATCTATTGCCAGCTATTATCCTAGCCTTAATTTCTTCCCTAACATTATTATCCTCCGTGATTACAGTGCCTAGATATTTAAACTTTGGTACTCTCTCAAAGCGGTATCCAGCCCCCTCAATATGTCTGTTTCCTGTTTCTTTCTTGCTGGTTACCATATATTTGGTTTTTCCTGTATTGATTGCCAGTCCCATCCTTCTAGCGGCTACTTCACACTCCTCAAAAGCTCCAAGTAGTGCACTGGCTGTTCTTCCTGTAATCACAATATCATCTGCAAACGCTAGATGTTGTGTCAATCTGTTGTAAATACATCCTCCTGGCCTTGTGCGGATCGACCTCATGACTACTTCAAGCACCATACTAAATAACACTGGGGAAAGAGGATCGCCCTGCTTAACACCTTTCTGAATGTTAAACTCTTTTGACAGTTCTCCTTGAATTTTTACAACTCCTTTGCTGTCTTGAAGGGTCATCCTGATAAGTCTGATTAGCTTTTGAGGACATCCTAGATACTTTAAATTTGAGTACATTGCATCTCTGTCTATGCTGTCATAGGCTTGTTTATAGTCTATAAACAAGTGGTGAAGTTCAACATTCCATTCCCAGCATTTTTCAAGCATCATTCTCATACTGAAGATGTGGTCACTTGTAGATCTACTAGGACGGAATCCACATTGATAATCACTAAGAACCTCTTCCGCTCTCTTGACGACGCGCTTCATTAGTAACATTGAGAGAACCTTGTAGACCGTGCACAGTAATGCAATTCCCCTATAATTTCGACAATCTAATTTGTCCCCTTTTTTATGGATTGGCAATATAACAGCCACGCTCCAATCCTTTGGCATTTCCTCCTTCATCCATATCTGTAATATTAGCTCATATATTTCTCTATGAAGTGTCTCCCCTCCAAATTTTAGTGCTTCTGCTGGTATACCATCCATTCCTGGTGCTTTATTATTTTTGCATATAAAAGGCAATAGCATTTGCATATAAAAGGATGCTACAAAGATATACCAGACAAGCCATGGAAGAATACAGACAGAAAAGAGAAGATGTAAAGCAGCTGTGCAGAAATAAAAAGAGAAAAAATGAAAAGGAAGATCTGGAAACAATGCTTAGGGATTTTGAAAACAAAAATAGCAGACATTTTTATGGAAGAGTAAAAAAGATCAAAAAAGGATTTCAACCCCGTATATCTTTTTGCAAGGACAAGGAAGGTCGACTCGTGGGAGACAAAAATGATGTGATAGACAGGTGGAAGGACTACTTCGAAGAGTTGCTAAACCCAGAGGAAAACCCTAAGGAGATAAATTGAAATAATATAGTTTTATTTATTATTCAGGAATTAAGAAATACAGTCCGACAGAAATTATAATGATCTTTAAAAGCCGGTAAGTAGTTGTTTAAACTTCGATGACTCAAGTAATGTATTTCTTATAACTTACTAGCAGACCCGGCCACGCGTTGCTGTGGCTCAGTAGTTATATCCTAATATTTTTAAACAAATACAGTCAAACCAATATTCATTGTTAAGATGAAAACCTTTCAGCTAATCAAAATCCAACATGATTGAGAATAGAGCATTACACTATTTTAAAATATTTGGTGGGGAATATAGAAAAGTTAAAGTTTTTATTTTTTACATCTCATATTTCAATGTAGTTTGTATAAATAGTTCGTTTGGTAGATAACGTTAATTTACAAATATTTATTTACAATAATAATATACATTTATTTTTTATTTGTGTTATCGCCTCTACCCTAAAGGGTCATTGGCTTATAATTGTGCTTTAAATCCGTTTGTAGAGTTCTGTGCATTTGACTCTTTCTTCGTTGTCTTTCATAATTTCCTTTGATGATTCAGAAAAACCAACTTTTTCCCGGTACTTTTCGAATCGTGGGCAGTCTATCAGCAGTAAGTGTTGGACTGAAAGAGGGACATTACAATATCCCGATCATAATATCCCGATGAAAATGCGAAAGTAAAAAGGGAAAATTCCGACCGTTACATTTTACGAATGTAAAATGTTATACAAACGTCTAACTGAGGAAGATGCCGAAACATCACGAATTAAATCAGCAGAACAAACACTTAATGTAACTGCCTCATTAAATGACTCGAACAATCCACGAGGGCGTTTGCCAAAATTTAAGCTACCAATTTTCAATGGAAATCCTATTGACTGGCCTCACTACCGCGATACCTATGAAGTTCTAGTTCACAAAGATGGCGGTTTGGACAAAATTGAAAAATTTCATTATCTGAATTCGACTCTAAGTGGCGATGCTCTAAATCTTATTAAAAATCTCCGAATTCAGGAGCAGAACTATGACGGCCTGGGAAAGGCTTATTACTCGGTACAATAATAAACGGATTTTAGCCTCTCTTTATGTTCAACGGTGATTAGCCTTCTAGCCAACTACTGGATCACCTATGCTATCGTCCTTAAGGCATTTCTTGGATTGCATTGCGGATAATGTAACACCATTTCGGCAGCTACACCTGGAGGATGAAACTGGATTTATTCTATTCAGCTTAGCTATGCGTTGTTTAGATGCATCAACTAAAAAGGCCCTTGAACAAAAACATATTGATGTCGAGTTCCCTACTATTGACCAACTTACAAAGTTTGCAACTCAGCAATTTAAAGTTCTGGAATTATCTTCATCCCTATCTGAACTTCAAGCAACTACCAATCACAAGCCCAAAGGATATTCATTTATCGTTTCAACCCAACCAAATTCTCAAGAGAATAGACAACTACCCACCTGCTTTTTATGCAAACAAAACCATTACTTATCTAGCTGTCCTCGCTTTAAGGCAATGACTGCCAGAGAGCGGTTTGAATCACTAAAAAATTACCCAGGTTGTCGCTATCATCTCACCTTAACTCATTCTACTCAAGAATGTAAAAATAAAACATGTTGTAAATATTGTCAAAAATCTCATAATTCTCTGCTGCATTTTCCGAGCCAAAACAAGCAATTTAATATCCAAGCGAATGATGACATAACACCTGTGGCCAATCAAAATCCACCTGAAACATCTTCTTCAGTTATGACACATGCATGGCAAGATAACAGTGATATATTGTTAAGTACGGCTATCTTGCATTTGCAGGACAATAAGTCGAGGTTTAAACCAATTCGCATACTCCTGGATTCGGGTTCCCAGTGTACATTGATCACCCAATCATGTGCGAATGCTTTTCATCTCCATGTTGAGAAAGGTAAAAGAAATCTTTCAGGAGTGGGGCAACATCTAACGGAGGGAACAGGAACAGTTCATTGCATATTAAAGCCAAGAAACAGCCTCGGTCCTTTATTATCCACGCCAGCAACCATTGTGCCAAATATTACTGATAAACTGCCAACAAGCCATGTACCCCGTAGTATCCAACAGAAAATCGCATCATATGCTTTAGCTGATCCTCATTTCTTTGAGCCTCGAGAGATCGACATTTTATTAGGAGCTGATTTATTTTGGAAAATTCTTCGGAATGGAGTACGGCTAATCGAAGGTGAGGAAGCCACCTTATGAACACAGTATTCGGATGGGTGGTTTTAGGACGAATTCACAATGTTGAACCTAGTTACACAGCTTCGTTGCATATTTTAACCACACCAACAATTGACAATTTAATCGAAAAATTCTGGGAACTTGAGGAGCTAGCTTCTTCAAAAATTCCATCGAATCCTGCGGATCTCGCTTGTGAAGCTCATTTTGAAAAAACTCATTATAGATTACCTTCTGGGCGATATGGGGTTCGATTACCCTTTAAAGGTACACCACCGGATATGCGTGATGCCAACCAACAGGCTTTAAAACGTTTTTACTTTCACTTACCTACATATGAAATATAAAGTGGAAGTATTGCGATCGTGAAAAATTTCGACTTCCGGTTTTCAACGGAAATACACGTTTTGGGGTCCCCTGAGTCCAATTGACCAAGTCCCGCAAAATGGTCTGTGTGTGTTTGTGTTTGTGTGTGTGTGTGTGCGTGCGTGCGTGCGTGCGTGCGTGCGTGTGTGTGTGTGTGTGTGTGTGTACAGAATAGCTCAAAAACTATTAACTGTGCGAACCTGAAATTGGGTATTTATTGTATGTAAAGGGTGGGGTACTTTATTTAATAAATTTTTACGTTTTCTCGATTTTCTCAAAAACGGCTTTAACGATTTTGATTAAACTGAGTATTTGATGTATTAATATGCCCGAGATATGACTGTAAAAATTTCATCAAAATTGATTAACCAGAGGGGGGATGTTACTTAATAAATTGTGTATCATTTTCATGTGTTTTTTTTATTTACTCAAAAACGGCTTTAAAGATTTTGATTAAACTGGGTATTTGACGTATTTATATGCCAAAGATGTGACAGCCAACATTTCATCAAAATTGGTCAGACGGAGGAGGCACTTTATTTCATAACATATTTCCAATTTTTACCTTTTTTTGATTATCTCAAAAACGGCTTTAACGATTTTGATCAAATTCGTCATGTTTAATGAAAATTATGTGTTCAATAATATCAGGTAAGCTTTATCAGTATTAAAATTTTCTGAGAGGGCTTAAATGGAGAAGGGGCTTTTTTTGTTTTCCTATAAAGTACCTTTGTTTTAGTTTATATTGAGAAATTAACTGTCTCTCACCACACCTAAAAATAAGAAATGGCTAAATATGATATATGAAAAAAATCAAGTTAAAATATAGAGGAGAAAAAAAGAAAATTATTCCGTCATAAAACACGTTGAGCCCACACATTAATAACAGACCATTGTTATCATATTTGTTTCATGGTAACTAAATGAAGTTTTCAACAACTACATAGAGAATTATAAAATCAGAGGACTTGGAGTATTATGCTTGCATTGCCGAATTATCGCAAGTAAAAATTTGTATTTAATAAATAAAAAAAATTAGTGTTTTTTATAGAGCAAATAAAAACAAAAATAAGAAATTAATGTGGAAAAATGAGTGACTTTGAAAAGTGGCAATTAACAAAACACATCAATTTCTAATTAAAGTAAGTTGGTAAGTGAAAGTTGTGTGTTGCGCGCACGCACCAGATTTTTTATTTTATCTAACGTTTTTATTATTTTCATCCCATATTGTTACAAATAGAACTAATCACGTCGCAAATATTTATAATACCCCGTACCATGGGCGTACCCAGGGGTGGGCAGCTGCCCCTACCTGGAAGGCTGGAAGCAATAATTTTTTAGGCTTTTAAGACTGGAAGCAATAATAGAATGCATTTTTTTCAATCAAATATTTCTAATAACTTAGTTAATAAAGCACTGCTACTGGATTGATCCTGGGTACGCCCTTGCCCCGTACAGAGCCAGTAATCTAATTTGAATTATCGCCATTTTGCCTCACCTCGTGAGTTACCAGCAGTCGCTCATTACCCACCATAAAACAAACTGTAAGCGCATGGCGTTTTCCTAGAACACAGTCGGATGACATTTTCTTGGAAAACTACTGTTTTTGTGTTAAGTTTGAGATTTCAATGCAGATAACTTCATAAAATAATTTCAAATATTCTAGCGGTCAAAGCACTATGCTCAGGGTAGACAATGGTAGAGTACATAGGTATTATTATCAGGAAAAACGAAAGAAGAGAAATATATATTAAAAGAACAAGCTATATATTATAGTCGTGCAGTAAGTTCAAGAAAAATAAATACCTGGAATTAAACAATTTAGATTAAAGTCTCAAAAGCGGTCATTTGACCGCTCTGGTAGGTTTAGTTTTAATTAAGATAAGGTAATGTCATTTAATAATATTTAATAGTAAAGTAAAGTAACTAATACTTGTTTTCATTTAAATTTTAGATATAATATTTTTATCAATAACATAACCTACTTGTTCTTTAGTTTTTATTACTTAGTTGTTTATACTCTGTAAATAGTTAATAATTCTTTTTATTTTGTTTAATTTTACTTATAATGCAGTACTGTTATATAAAAGAATGATGAACATTATTATTGAAAAACAGATGTGAAAGAAAATGTAATCTATTGTAATCAGATAGGAGCCAATGCCTCAATAAGTGTGTATTACAGTGGCTTGATAGAGACAGTGTGGTCAATGAAGGTGTGTTTTCCTATTGGCTATTGCTTTCGCCGCCATGTTGTGTTCAACTGTACTGTTTACCTAGTATTATACAGTCTGTATTGTGTCTACTATTGGACGATTACAACCGTTTTTTTAATTGTTTTTAACACTATCTTGTGTGTTTTTCATGGTTTATAGTTTTAACTATAAGTTTATAAAATAGTTTAGTCGTTATAATGGCTATGTATTTATTTTAGTCTAAATTGAAAAGTAAGTTGTTCCTGAGGCTCAACTCTCCGTTCAAGGAAATTTTAGCATTTGAAAGTAAGTACCTTCCACATATTACATATTAATTTAATAACAATAAGTTTTTTTAGTAATTGGCTACTATTAAATATTGCTAAGTCATTGATATGCTTTTTCTAACAGTCAATAAATTCAAGTGAATCAATCAATTCATGTTTTGTTAGAATGATAATAAAGTAAATCTTTATTTTTTAACGCTTCAGTTTGGTAGGTTATTTTATTATTTTTGTAATTATTTCCTGTAACAGATACTATTCTACAACTTATTGTTTTCTCGTTCTAATTTTGATGAAATATAGATTTTATCATAAAAAACATCATTATTTCTCTGACTCACATTTAAATAAATACATTGCCTCTGGATTTTATTTCTTTTATTTATTTTGTCATAAACAATCTATGAACTTTTAGAATGACTGGTTGTTGTGAAGTTGGCTAAACCAATAGGCACTCAAAGGGTTTCCCCAGGGATCCTGAAAGCAGAAAGATTTGGGCTGCGAAGGAACGAAGATTTTGGAATTTGGTATACATTCAAAAGAATGGAATTAGTTTTTCATGTTCTAATACATTAATTTATTCTTTTTAGGTCCATTTTACTCAAGACATATTTGAACAAAACCGAGCTGATGGTGAAAGAAAGCTGAAGCATAATGCTATTCCAACAATTTTCCCACACATCCCCCCAAAGATCTGAATTGTATTCTATAATTTATCTTTATGGCCTCAGTAATTTATTTGACTAAACTTTCTTGTAAATAAATGAAAATGTTTTCTATATTTGTAATTTATGTTTATGGCCTTTTTAATTTATTTGACTAAACTTTGTTGTAAATAATTGAAAAAAATTTTCTGAATACCTATTTTATTTGTTAATTATTTATTGTATTCTATAATTTATGTTCATGGCCTTAGTAATTTATTTGACTAAACCTTCATGTAAATAAATGAAATTGTTTTCTGAATACCTATTTTATTTATTTTTTGTGGTCTATAACCAATATTTGAATCCTTTTTTTACTTTCACTTACCTATATATGAAATATATAGTAAGTGGAAGTATTGCGATCGTGAAAAAATTCGACTTCCGGTTTTCAAAGGAAATACACGTTTTGGGGTCCCCTGAGTCGAAATGACCAAGTCCCGCGAAATGGTCTGTGTGTGTGTGTGTCTGTGTGTGTGTGTGTGTGTGAACAGACTAGCTCAAAAACTATAAACCGTGCGATCCTGAAATTGGGTATTTAGTGTAGGTATATGCCCGCGATGTGACAGCATAAATTTCATCAAAATTACTTAAAGGGAGGGGGTACTTTATATAATAACTTTTTACGTTTTTTTCGATTTTCTCAAAAACCGCTCTAACGATTTTGATTAAACTGAGTATTTGATCTATTTATATGCCCGAGATATGACTGTAAAAATTTCATCAAAATTGATTGACCGGAGGGGGGACTTTACTTAATAAATTTTGTATCATTTTCACGAGTTTTTTTTATTTACTCAAAAACGGCTTTAACGATTTTGATCACACTGGATATTTGATGTATGTATATGCCTGAGATACGACTGTAAAAATTTCATCAAAATTGATCAACCGGAGGGGGGACTTTACTTAAAGAATTTTATCTAATGTTTACGTTTTTTTTTATTTTCTCAAAAACGGCTTTGATGATTTTGATCAAACTGGGTATATGATGTATGTATATGCCCGAAATACGACTGTAAAAATTTCATCAAAATTGATCAACCGGAGGGGGGACTTTACTTAATAAATTTTGTATCATTTTCACGTGTTTTTTTTTATTTAATAAAAAACGGCTTTAACGATTTTGATCAAACTGGGTATTTGATGTATGTATATGCCAAAGATGTGATAGCCAACATTTCATCAAAATTGATCAACTGAAGGGGGGACTTTACTTAATAAATTTTGTATCATTTTCACGGTTTTTTTTTTATTCACTCAAAAACGGCTTTAACGATTAACAAAAATAAGATATAAATGTAGAAAAATGTGTGACTTTGGGAAATGATATTTAACAAAACACGTCAATTTTTAAGGTGTAAGTGGTATTAAGTAAGGTGGTAAGTGAAAGTTGTGTGTTGCGCGCACGCACCAGATTTTTAATATTTATTACATATATTACTACCATTGATCTTCAATGATATCAAAACAATGCTTAATAATTATATATTTTAACTGGAAATAGATTTTAAAAACACATAATTATGAATTATTTATGTTTTAACTATAAGAGCAAGAGATCATAAAGGCTTTACGCAGAAAATATGGTTTTAATTTTTTTTTTTTATGAGTTGTAAAATTTCTCTTTTTTTTTATTTATTATTTTTGCAAAGAGAAAAAAATTATATCATAACTTGTTTTTGGATTAATGAAACATAAGGTCTGGTAATTTAAAAAAATTACTAATTGGGGACCTTCTGAATGAAAATTGGTGTTAAAATAAACTATCATTTATTTGGTTTTCATCATGAAAAATATGTGAATTTTATTAGTAAATTAAAGTATTTGACAGATGGAAAAATGTATAAATATTATCAATAAAACAAGGTCTTGAATATTATGTTTACTCAACAGCTCACAAAAATTTGTTGACTAATTTAACTATTTACACCCCATAAGTGGATTAATTTAGACAAAAAAAAAGTCTTTATGCATTTTTAGGAATCAATTGAATAGATCCAAATAAAAAAGGACAATTTTGAGTCAAAAATGCTTGTTAAAATGTGGAAATTCTTAGTTAGGCTGATAGAAACCTTTATTCATTTGGAATCAAGATGGCGGACACAGGAGGTTGACCACACTGTCTCTATCAAGCCACTGTAGTGTGTATATAACAAACACGCCATCTGTGACCGATCCGGCAACTACATTTTCAAAACATTACGAACTTATTTAATTCAAAATCTAATTTAAAAGAGAAATTCTTATGTATCTTTTTGAAAATAATGGCTTGTACTATTGTATTATTATAAAGACATAAAATCATGAAAATAAAGCCTAAAGATACCAGGTCCTATCTATTCAACTATAATAGTGCAGGGCTGTGATTGGTCAATTGTCCAATCACAATTAAATGGCGGCGTTTGTCAATTGCGTCTAACCCTGAGGTATAGATAGATACATAGGTATATAAATAGATAAATAGGTAAGATATAAATAGATAAATAGGTATAAATAGGGCAGATTTGCCCAACGTTAGTTAGTCTTCATCTGGTTTTTGACTTTAGTGGTCTTAAACACTCCTCTCCCTGCAAGATAGCTCCTGGTGTCTCTTGGATGTTTAAACCTTGCTGTCGTATTTAATTTATTTTCCTTCCTCACCCCAATTTTACTGTACCTCTGTTTCTGTTGTAGCCTCTGTTCCGGCTCCCTTCTCTCTCTTGCTTAGATATTGCCCTAAAATCACCGAGGTCCATGCTTTTCCCTTGGGTTTTACCTTGGTGATTCACTCATAGAACTGAAGAGCTGCGTGGCTCTGGCAAGATTCTCTTTATTGGAGACATCCTTAGAGAGTGTAGGAGCTTATTAAATTTTAAAGATCCTATACAGGGTGTATCGCAAGTAGATGACAATAAGTGGAAAAACTAGATCAAAAATTTAGCTAAACGCCGCCAACCGCATGATTCTATCTCATTCCGTTGCACAGATATGCCGTTCCAAAGGTTATTTCGAGAAAACTGTGTTTTTTGTAGGAAAACCTCAATTTTCTCTGCTTCCACACATTTTTTTTTCAATGTTCCATCACAGTTTTGAATTCAGCATTAAATTTCCTTTAAGCCTAATGCACATTCAATGTTCACAAGTATCTTTTCAAAAGCGCGATAACAGATCAAGAAATACAATTTTTAAAAAAGTGTTGTCAGCGACAAATTTTCGAGGATCACTATTCTTCCAAAAAAAATCCTGCAAGCTGCTGAATCTCACAAAAGTTTAATTTAAAAAAATTAAATTACCTTTCTAACGGCGTACTCAAAACTGCAATTATCTCTCAATTTTTTAATGCAATTGGAATGGGAAGGAGAAAAAACTGATGTCATGCTTATTTTGTAGGATCTTATCTCCAATAAATTTAATTTATTTTTTATGTAAATTACAAAGAAAAAATTAATTAATTCTTACATGAAAGTTAAATAGTAAATAAAATGTCTTTGAACATTACAAAAGTTGCTGGAACTGGCCAATGAACAGGTCCATATCTCCCAATCCATCTTCCTGGGTACTGTTGATTGAGCCAGTTCGTTACAGCTCGTCCATTATGCGCTGGAGACCCGTCCATTTGCCACCATAGCTCTTCTTCAAGTGGTATTGCTTCGAGGAGTGCCGCACTTATCATCCTGAAGTAGATCATAAAAAGTATTTGAATTTAACCGACTAGGTAAGAAAACGGGCTCTGTCATATGTTGCCCACAGGCTCCTAGCCATACGTTCACACTGAACTGATATTGGAAGTGGTGTTCCCCAGTGCCATGTGGATTATGATGAGACCAATGGTGAGAGTTGTGCTTGTGCCACTGTTGAACATACCATCGCGCAAACACCATCCATAGCTCCATATCACTGGGTAGCAACTCCTGGACAGTAGTCAGGTGATAAGGATATTGATTGTCTTACCTGAGAGCTCTAAAGACTGTAGAGTGCGATATTCCCAGTTGATTTGAAGCGCGATGGGTACTACTTTATGGATCATTATCAAACATAGTCAAAATGTCTTCAGCCCCTTCGAGCTCGGCCCACGTAGTTAACAGGTTGGTTGTCTTGGAAAAGAGCCTGTCTCTCTCACGATGCGATAAGTTTTTTCAATAGTCTGGAAATCTTTGCCGATTAGGAAACATATTTCGATATTCTTCTTCCGCACGAAGACCATTGCCTCTTGCGGCCCCATGTGCGAAAATCATGTCAACAAACTCTTCAGCTGTGTATAAATTTGGCATTTTACTTCTTGAACTCAAATCGAAACTTACTTAACGGACTGAAGATTTGCACGATACTGACAATTATTATCAGAATTAAACACAAAGTATCACATGCCCGCGATGTGACAGTAACAATTTCAATATAATTGATCTATTTGAGGGGGCATCTTACTCAATAAATGTTGTCCCATTTTCACCTGTTTTCTTTCTAAAAAACGGCTTTAACTATTTCGATCAAACTGGGTATTTGATGTATGTATATGGGACAGCCAAATGTTTTTTAACTGTATATGAAAATAAAAACTTTTATTTATTATTAAAAAGATTTATTTTATTTAGGAGGGTAAATACTTAATGCTCAAAATTTTTGAAGCATCGAAGGTGTGTAAAAATATGGTATAAGGTAATCTCTATATATATAAGAGGCTTTGTCCTGACTTACAGAATCAACGCAGAGCATGATGTAAACTTAAACGGACTAATAAGTGACATGACAAAAGCTGATGTAAATGGGATATTAAAAAGGCGTGGGTTGAGACATATCTAAAAAAAAACAAAAACGGAATAACAATAACAAGTAAGAGGAACTGTTTTTTCCCCCAATGCCGGTAGGTAATAATACAATCCAAATCATTTGCAGATGGTCCAATGTTTCATGACGGGCGCAAATTTTAATATGAAACAAAAAAAAATAGTTAAAAGTAGGTTAAAAAAAAGTTAAGACTAGGCTACAAAAAATGATTTCTCTTTGTTAACATATTATATTAAATCAATACCAAGATAATGATCACAGAATTGATTTTAAAAGTTCGCAGGCAAAGCCGCGACGGGGAATGCTAGCAGTATATAATTAATTATATTTTAGTCTAGAAACTTTTGTTCCACAATAATTTTTTAAAAGCAATCTAACGCGATTTTAGAGGAACAGTAATCGTTTTCGATTTTGCATAAGGCATAAGAGACAAACTTTACTATGAGACGTAAATACACCTATCGATTCACCTTTACGATAAATTTGCAAAAAGCAACTCGTAGTAAAAAACAAACAAACCGTAAAAAAAAACTCGACTGTTGATGAAATTAGTCCCTTTAAAAAATAAATAAGCAATAATGAATCGAAAAGTGCTGAGAACTTCCAAATTTTTTTCTATACAGTAGTATAAGTATATAAATGTGGAAAAATGTGTGAAGTTGAGGAATGGCGTTCACATATTATCGAAACACGTCGATTTCTAATCTAAATAAGTTCGTAAGTGAAAGTTGTGTGTTCATCGCGCATCGCACCAGATTTTTTACTGATAAAAGTGGTTACCATTGCTTATCAAAAAGCTCTATTCTTTGAGTTTCTCTTTCCTTTTAAGTCAAGGTGTAAGATTTATAAATAAAATTGTTTGTTTGATATATCAAGTTTATAATGGTCTACATTAAAAAAATCTGCTGAGTTTTATATTTATCCTCCTTTTTTTACCGATACCCTCCATTTTCAAAAGAAATTTCCTCCATTTCATAAATCATATCTCGTCACCCTGAGTTTAAGGTCATTGTTTAATATTGTATGCGAATAGTCCTCACGGGAAAACTAGTTATTAATCTTTCAATGAACATATAACATAGTCATAATAGACCCACGGTGGTCGAGGTACATAAAGCCGCGAGAAAAAAACAAAAAAAAAAAACATAGTCATAAATAAAAAGAAATTAATACATATCTAGAAAGGTACCCATTTTACATTACCATATTACACATTTTGCAGTCAGTGTACATAACTTGTTATAAGTAAAAAATTCCAACTTTTGAGGTGACCATGTTGAAGGATTCGTCTTCACTAGTTTATTACTCAATTTTTACCCGATTTCCAGATGATTATTTTATTATTACACAAATTTTTTGTTTGACTTGTTTTATTAGAACCGCTGATCGAATGACGATAATCGAATAATTCTTTTTTCATGAAAGAGCATGGGATTTTCTTTAGCAGTGAGAATAAAAAATAAAAAAATACCATCGCTCAAACTATTTCAAATTATTTTTTATATTTCCTTTCTTCACTTTAATTTAAATAATATAGTTTATTAGAAACAGGGTTATACATATAGAATAAAATGAGTTTGTATTATTTTCTTATATACATGTTCTTTTCAGGCATTTGCTCCATTTGAACGATTTTTAAATAATTATTGTCTAAAGAAGAAAAAATTCAAAATAAATAATTTAAAATATCCTATTTTTCGGACTTCACTTAACGAAAAAAAATATTTTCAAATCATTTAACTAAAAGTATATTTTATGATTTAGTCTGATTCCAGGTCGAAAATAAATTGAAAGTTTAAATATAGGGATTTAAATCTTAAAATCGATATTTTTTTTTTCTATTGAGCTTTACTTTTCACATTAGTGACAACTAAAATATACATCACACCAAAATCTTTTTCTTTTTTACATTGGAGAAATATTATATTTATTAGGTACATGGAGAAAAAAAAATCTGTCCGCTTAGGCGGAGCGGTCCTCCCTTACAAATCATACAACTGCCCATTTAATTTAAAAATTAATTTCAAGTCTATTTGAAACATTGGCGGATCCAGGGGGGGGGGGGCTGTGGGGGCTGCAGCCCCTCCCTTTGGAAAATCTTTCGTCTTTTAAAGATAGAATTTGACCTTCCTTAATGTAAGGAAGCAATTTAAAAAACAAATAATTTGCAGAGCAAGTAGAATTTTAGTTGTAGGAAGGAAATATAAAAGTAAAAAAGCTGATTAGCAGATCCAAAGGAAGGGATGTGGGGCTGCAGCCCCCCTCCCCTTTAGGACTGCAGCCCCCCCCCCTTTATGATCGGCTGGATCCGCCCATGATTTGAAATGCATTTTGAACTGTACTTTATTCATAAAATGAAAAAAGAAATGAAGTAATAAAATAGTACACTAAAAACTTTTTAACAAAATAGAAAGACATATTTTGAAAATCAAAATAGATTAAGTGAAAATCAACTTTGCTCACCTTCCTCCCACATATCCAGGACTTCTTTTGACGATTGCTGCACAGGCCTTAATGATCATTAAGACAGCGAGGGCCTTAAAAAAATAATACGAATAAAATTTTAAAATGCATGAACAGACAGATAATGATAACTCAATAGATCATGACATTAAAATAATTAAGACTAGCGGTGCAACCAAGAGTCGAGTGCCGTAGCTTACGGAATTCTGGTACATACATGAGAGGGTTCCCAAACTTTTTTTTATCATGTCCCCTCTTTTGAAATTAAAGCCTCAAACACCTCCCCCTTACGAAATTAATTATCTTAATAGCATAAGAACAAATATAATATTGAAAGTAGTGTTATAATTTTCGTACATTCATGGTTATTAAAAATAAATAAGCAAATATATTGAGCTAAAAAAAAATAGGATTCCGTTTAAAAATGTAAATGAAAAAAAAAAATGGTGTTTATATAAAGGATTAAATGTAAAATAATAATATAAACTAATCGCAATAAACATCGCCTATCTAGGTAAGTTGGTTAGAATTTTTATTTTTTCCATTTTAGTTAGCATGTGGTCTTTTTGCCGCTATCTTCTTGTTCTCACAGTTTGTCTGTCCTATCATGAGCCCTCTAATTATCCCACTCCAACTATTTCCATTTGTAGTTGGTAGCGATGGTATAGTAGGAAAGATAAAGAAGCCAACTCTGAGGCATCTTGTTGCTAGGGAAAACCTCTAAATCCTTTTGGTGTTGTTTACTTCATAATCAATATATTATTTTTTTCAGGCGTGATAGACCTAGAAGTAGCAAACTCCACTGACCTAGCAACTTAAATTAAAACGTTTTAAGTTCATGACGTTATAACCAACTATATAAAGGTAACGTTATAACTATATAAAGGTAATTTAAAAAGATATTCATGGATGCCGAAAGCTTACGACACTGTACTCCATTTTGCACGACAAGTCTTATCGTTCTTAAGCCGTCACAGGTAATAAATAGAATGCAGCATTATATACACAATTGATCTGTTAGTATGTGTGCGTTATCAAACCAGCATAAAAACTATAACTGAACTATTTATAGTTGATATTACAGCAAATATAAAGTCAAAATTGAAGCTTCGAAATGCAAAATGTATAAATAACGAAAAAAAAATAAAAAAGTTTTTTTTTGTCAAATTTTTATGTATTCCAAAGCCAGCCATTCTTCTGAAATGGATACAATTAATTTTTTGTTGTTAGAAAATAGTTCATTGGACATTTGAAAGATGGCATGGGTGTAAGTGCCGAACTTACTTCAACCTAGTGGGCATGAGTCATATTATTTCCGGAAAATTTCCCTCAGAAAAGAGGGATATAGTACTTTATGCGATAATTTTTATCACATATTTTCGATTTTCTCAAAACGATTGCAATGATTTTGATAAAACCCATCATCATTAATGAAAATTAAGTATTATTGTAGATACCTTTCATAAACAAGAGGTTTATGAAAGGTATCTAATTAAGGTTTAATTTAACCTAAAGATGCATGGAGGCGTTTTTTTTCGAAGTGAATAAATGTAAAAGTAAGGCGTTTATATGAAATGTAATTATTTTAATTTACGTTAAATCTGTTGTAATCCGTTGGTAAACATTTAGTCAAATCTAATATCTCATTAGTGATAAGACCTAATCAGTTGTTTTACGATCGTGATCAGTAGACACTACTTTGCTATTTTTGACAAAATTTCAAAGATTTATAATGGAAACCTGATTTCGTTATAATAACTGCACAAAGTTTGAAAGTCGTGCTAAAAAAAGCAGGGGTATATCACTTAGCCTCTTATTCACTCAATAAGGAATAAACATAATATAATTGTAACAATAAAGACTTTCAATTCTCTTTAAACCTTACCTTGATGGTGTTCATATTGCCTCTGAGTGTCATCTGGGTTGAATGAAAACGTTTGCGGCTGCTTATATAGAGATTGCAACACTGAACTACCCCCTCCATTCCTCGCTTTCTAGCCTGTAACGTACGGCATATCGGTTTTGAAAATAATATATATTATAAATAGCATATTTAATTTGATTATTTTATAACTAAATATGAGCTGAACATGTATATATTCCATAAATCTGTTCCAGATGAGCATGGTTGGGATATTCATTAATAATTCATTGCATATCTCAAGCTGTCATTAGAATGATAGCTACTTAACTTGAATTTTATATTTTTACCAGTCAACAAAAAATAATGCATCACTAATTCATCTTAAATGGAACTTTTATGCATAAAAAACGGAGGTCATTAGCCCCACAGCAAGACCTTAATGCAAAAACCTGTCAATTAATAAAATATTAGATATATGTATCAAAATATTAAAATCGAAAGTGTTCTTATAAATGGAGATATGGATTAGGCTGTGAAATTATATTTTTACTTCCGGTTTTCAACGGAAATATACGATTCAGGGGACCGAGTCCCAAAAAAAGTGTGTGTGTGTGTGTGTGTGTGTGTGTGTGTGTGTGTGTGTGTGTGTGTGTGTGTGTGTGTGTGTGTGTGTGTGTGTGTGTGTGTGTGTGTGTGAACAGACTAGCTCAAAAATTATTAAGCCAACGAAACTGAAATTTGGCAATTGAAGGGGTCGGGGCAAAATAGTGCCAAGCAACATTTTTAACAAAAATAAACTGTAACTGCAGTCTGCTGTACATTACATAGGACTGTATGTCTATGATGGAAATGCCATGACCATATAGAGCCTCTGCAGTCTTATTTAGGTGGCGTTTCCTTCATAGACATATAGTCCTACGTAATATACAGCAGACTGCAGCTACAGTTCATTTTATACGATATATCGTCAAAAAACATGATTATTCAGTATAAAACTCGATTATTATTTCTATATTCTCAAAAAAAAAATTCATGTAAACAAATTCAAACGAACCTCTGGAAAGTTTGGAGTGCACGAGTAAATGGGGCCAATTTCATTCTTGGTACAGATTCGTATGTTTCCCACTATTCGATTAAAAAAATATATATTTTTATTGATAAATAAAGTTTAGTGTTCCCTGTCTGGTAGAATACGGATGCTAGTTTCAAAGCTTGTTCATGTTGAGCTTGTTGTTGTTCATGTAGTTACCTCTTTTTACAATAAATAAGGGTGGTAAGTGAAAGTTGTGTGATGCGCTCACCGCATCACACCGAGTTTTAAATTTTAATTTTAAAAAAACCGAATTTTAAAAGAAATCTATTGTGATGCGCCCAACACGCGAAATTCACCTACAAACCTAGGTATAGAAGAAATAGACGTGTTTTGATTAATGTTTTAATGCCATTTGATAACTTCACAGAAAATAACTTCTTCCATATTTATTTACTTCTGTTATTGTCGTGAAAATGTAAACTATTGTACAAAACCTGAAAGTGCTCCTTATCTTGTTTTGTAAATATATCAGGAATAGATATCGATAGAAGTGTTTTTACGGCTAGTAGTAAATTGGAACCTAATTTTGAAATTTGGTATCTTATGCCTATCCGAAAACCGACAATGTTTATTGTTTTAGTGAAGCCTCGTTATATTTTATTGAGAGGACTATTGTAGAATTAAAGTTTGTGAACTGAAAAATCATTATTAAAAGTTATCTGGTACCACAAAACGGTACTACTTCTGAACAGCGGCACCTGGGCGCCGCACAGTGATTCAAGATCCCGAAAAGCTGGTCAAAATATGAAGGCGTTATTCAATTTGTATGAAACTTAGTATGTAAGGGTTTTTGAGGTTGCTGATTACGAATCCAAAGTCAAAATTGAAAAAAAAAAATGGCGGATCCAATATGGCAAACATATATTCTTGAA
Organism: Aelia acuminata; assembly: GCA_911387785.2. Lineage (NCBI taxonomy): Eukaryota > Metazoa > Arthropoda > Insecta > Hemiptera > Pentatomidae > Aelia > Aelia acuminata. The sequence continues at coordinate 108,190,208 of OU426978.1, read as the reverse complement.
AATAATTGGAGAATTACAGTAATTTTAAATTACAATTGAGGTAAAAATTTTTAGCTTAGCTATTTTCAACAAAAACATAATTTTTTAAGTAGAAAAAATAAATTTTTTATAAATGTTAATTTAAAAACAACATTATTTTTATTTTCTCTTGTAACACTTTTAATGACATTGTGAGTGACATTTTCCTTATATTTTAATTCAACAAATGTTATGTAACTTTCACTTTTTAAACAAATAATTAAGGACATACAAATTACATTATCTTATGTACCCCTTGAAACCATACAACTTTTGTATTTAACACTTTCCTCTACGATTCGTTACAGAGAAGATACCAAATGCATTATTTAAAATAGAACACCCTATATATATTTTTAAGAATTCACATATAAAAAACAGTTTATCTTGATACGGACTTTGTTAATTACAAAATAGTTTACCAGTTTTTTTTTAAAATGAAAAATGTAAGCGTCTTATTTTTAACATACTTTAACACGTGTTAGTAATTTTTTTCACATAAACCTACCGCGAAGTAATGGCAGCTATTGGCAGCTGGTTTTTATTTCTTTATTAAACAATAGTATAAACTACAATTTAAACTAAAATTTGTTGCAGAACTCTGCAGAACTTATAACTTTTTCCCTAATGTTCTAAAACGTTCGCATGTAATTTTTCATTTTTTTTTTCCACAATAAATATTGTTAAAACATTAATTTATGTATTATTATCATTGTTTGGATATTATATAATAATATTCTACTTACTTACATCAGAAGAATTCGTTTTGCAGAATTGAAAAAGGTAGATTGTACGAATTTCTACAAATATTTCAAAACAACGTTACTCGTGAGAAGGTTACTTTAGCACTGGATTATAACTACCAAGAATACACAATAGACCCTTTTTAACTATGCCGTTATTCATTTGAAATATCAGTCTATCCAAGCTTATAGTTTGAATTTCCTAAAAAGAAACTTTATTTTTTGACTTTTGGCCAGCTTTTCAGGGTTTTGCATGACTGTGCGCCGTAACGAGCCCTTCTGTAAGGCCTGATCTCAACTTTAAAGGCCCGTTTGGGGGTTTATTCAAGTCTGCGAAGAGCGATCGGGAGTCAAAAGATGGAATTTAATAAAGCTAATCAAGGCCCTTTTTAACTGTATAATACGGGATGGAAGTTCACTAATATCATTATCTGATAAATCGGAAATGATATCAAAATCGGAGAGATTAGCACCAACTAAATCTTTTAGCTTATTAATGCCATTTTCACTCGAAAACCTCAAACCTTCTTCATTGGTCCAGAAAAATGTATGTCCGAGAACAAACTGATAATTTGTTCTAGCCTGCACCTTAAGACGGTTATAAAGCCTCAGTATTTCACGTCTTAACAGGAGCAACTTAATTCTTTTTCTTGGAGTGCTTTCTGGATGATCTTGGTGAATAACATATCCTGTGCCTTTTAGTAGTTTAGATGAATTGAGAATTTTCCTTTTTATCTTTCCTGCGAGAGAAAGAGACTAGAAGAGGTCGGAGGAACCCAACATTACTCTCATGACCCAAAGGAAAAACATTTAAGTTTTCCGAAAGAAGATGGACCTTAAGAATCTCTCTGCAAAAGTCAGCCAGAGTAGAAGTACAGCCAACAGACGAAGGTACGTTAAGACCTTTAAAAATTAAATTGTTTCGATGAGGGGGAATTTCTAATTCTTCAATTCGATATTCTGAATTGCGATATAAGGCTTTTGAAGAATTAATTTCAGTCTTAAGGACAGTATATATATATATATGTAAGTGAAAAATAAAAAAATATATATAAGTGTGTAGGCATGTAAGTATAATATAGCATTGAATAACTGAGATTTCTTCAGGAAGCATAATATTTAAGCACGAAATCGTAATTTTTAATTTTATATTACACAATGGAAATAATTTGTTTTCATGGTATCTAAATACAGGTTCACTAACAACTAAATAGACACTTATAAATTTAGACGCCATGGAGTTTTATGACTTACATTGGCAAACTGCCGTAAATAAAATTCAAAACTATTTTATGGTTCTATTATTGTGGAGGTTTAGAAAAACACGAGTGGTGCTAAATATTTAAAGTACTTTAATGAGTACTACTTCTGAACAGCGGCTCCTGGCTTCTTTTGAGAAAAAGTCTTAGCAGGAAGTAAGCACTTCGCATTCTTTTAAGTTTTTATTTGTATTTCCACGCATGGTTAAGCAAATGTGTGTAAGGAGCTTGTTTCATGCTAAATTTGATGCTCAGTAACTTTTATCTAAAACATGTTTCATTTAAACTATGTGTTTTTGAGTTAGAGGCGTTGGAACAAGGTTTCCACCAAAATCGTAAAAGTTACAGATTTTTGTTGTACCGAACCCGGCTAAACCACTAAGCCTATTTAAACTTCAAATATATCCATTATTTTGGTTATAGTTTAGACTCTTATAGTAAGCATAAAGCAATACTTTGTGATCTGTATTTGCCGAATTATATAAATTTCAAAGACTTTAGACCACAAGGCGCTAAATACGTTCACGTTTTACTTACAGAGTTAGTTTATACAGAATTCATTATTCTACAACTATTATAGGTAATATTTTTTATTTGGAGTAACTCTCTTTAAATTGCAGGCTTTGGAACATTTTCCGCTAAAGTGGCTAAATTGACAATCAGTTTTGGCGAAAAGACTTAACTGATTTTAACTTTGGGGACCTCGGTCGACGCGAAATTTAACACCCTTTTATTTTAGGAAGAACAATTTCTTCTGCGATAAATTTTTTTCGAGTTATTAGCGAAAAATTGAAGAAAGTTCGAAGTGGTCGATTTTGTTCGCCTATAAAATTTGATGGCAACCGATCTTAGGTGGCAGAATTTCACATTTGTAGTCTATGGCACTTTGGCACTTTTGGCCCTCAGCTTCCGGACTTAGAGAAAAGATAGTTCTGGTTGGTGGTTTCAATGTGAAAGTCGGTCCAGCCCAGGTGATTTAATGACTAACAATCCAAATTGTTCTTCAACCAGAAAATCAAAAAAACGTAGTGCTAAATTCTCGTGGTTCAAATATTATAGACTTTTGCAATGAAAATGATTTTATAATTTTAAATGGCCGTTTTTTTTCCAGATACAGGTGAATTTATACAGTGATACAGGTACAGGGTGAATTTACCTTCGTTGGTCCTATGGTTTCCTTTGTCAATAATCTCTGTTGCATCCCCTTTGATTATATACCTTTTGTCCATCGATTCGCAATTTTAGAAGAGACATTTTCCGACCACCTCCCCTTCTCCATCACTTTCAGAAATTAATTGTGTCTCCATGCCATTGCTTCATCAGCTTTATTGGAATGACGCTAGCAAGGAAGTATATAAGGCAAACCTCGATAAAATAATTGCCAGTATCCCTCAATTTCCTGAAAATCCTCAGAACTATGCCGATGTGTTAGTCAACTGTATTAAAAAGGCATAATCCCCTTTAGCCTCCAAGAGCCTAACATTCATAAAAAAATTCCAAAAGAATCCATGGTTCCAATACCGTTGTCTGAAGGCTAGGAAAAGATCTTTTTGCCTCCTCAATTAATTTATAAAAACAAATTCTAGATTTGCAAAGGAAGCTTACATCACTGCTAAAAAAGATTTTGTGAAAATTTGCAAAGCTCAAAAAGCTGAATATTTTTCTTTCTTTTCTGAAAAATTTAAGGCTGCTTATGATTCTAAGCATTTTTGGAGTTTGATGAATCGATTTCGTAATAGGACCTTCATTCTTGGAAATGATATCTCATTGGATGCCTCATTGGAAATAAACGGGTCAGCGTAAGAGGGAGAACAAAGCGGAAGGATTGAGAAGGTTTTATCTCAATCCTTCCGTTTTGTTCTCCCTCTTACGCTGACCCGTTTATTTCCTCCCCTATTCTGGACTCCCCTTTTACTATGGATGAACTGAACAATAAAGCCTCTGGTCCGGAAATCTAGTTTATGAATTTTATAAACATGCTACTCCTCTCTTCTTAGATAATATTCTCTCCTTTTTTAATCATATCTTTGAGATTGGTAATCTTCCAATATCCTTTAGTAAATCTATAATGTTTTCTCTTTATAAATATGGAGACCCTAATATAGTTTCAAATTACAGAGGCATTTCCTGTATGGGCACTATGGCCAAAATATTTACTTCCTTACTTCTTCGTCGCCTGGAGGATTTTGTATCATTAAACAATTTATTGAGTGAGTTTCAGACTGGTTTTAGCGACTGGCATTTGATAACGTATTTGTACTGACAAATTTAATTCACCTCGAATTATCAACGAATGGTGGGAAGTTATTTTGTTTTTTCGTCGATTTTAGATTTGCATTTCATTCCATTGATCACCAGTCTCTATTCTTAAAGTTATTAAACCTTGGTTTTCCACTTGGTTTATTCTTATTTTGAAAAAGTATTATTATTTTGCTTTCTCCTCAATTTGAGGTTTAGACCATAACTCCGAGTTCTTCCGTGTTGGCTCCGGTGTAAGACAGGGGTGTTTACTCAGTCCAATTCTGTTTGCCCTCTTTGTGGGAGATCTTGTGTCATACTTAGATGGAGGAATAATGATAGGAAATATGAAAGTTAAGATTCTGCTCTACGCCGATGATCCTATAGTTCTTCAAAGGAATATTAACATTCTTGAGGGTTAATGTGAGCAGTGGAACATGACGGTAAACTTGGAAAAATCTAAAATAATGAACTTTCGGAATGGTGGAACACTGGCCTCTTCAGAAAGGTGGTTCTATAAAGGAAAACAAATTGAAACGGTAAATCGTTTCAAATATCTCGGTGTTACTTCAACACCCCGCTGAAGCTTTTTCTCTAGTTTGAAATATAAAGTAAATGCGGCTAAAGTAGGTCTTAACAGACAATATCGTTATAGCCAAACATATAAAGAATAAAAACGTCCTATTAACGGCCAAATTTCAAGTATTCAACAATGTGTCACGTGCCGTTGTAACGTATAGTGCCCAAGAGTGGGAGGTTCAGTCTTATGAAGTCTTGGAGAAATTTCAGAGATTTTTTGTAAGAAAACTGTTTAGTTTGCCTTTTTCCACTCCCAATTATATCTTGGCTCTGGCGACCTCTTTGGAACCTCTTATGATTTAGGTACACTCTTCGCCTCCACGTGAAGTATATTACGAAAGTTCTTTCTCTTTCGGAACTTAGGCTCCCAAAGATAGTGTCCCAACAAATAATAAACAAGAAATCATTCTAGTTTAACAATTGGCTGTCTCTATTCCGCTCTTTTTCTTTATCATTCTCTAGTAATGGCGTGTGTTTATGGACTCAATATTTTTCGGCCCTATTTTCCAAAATAAAAGAGGATTACTACGAAAAGAACTTTAATCGCGTGAATGTATCAGACCACTTTCTTTTATGCTAAGTTTTAATATTGGATTATAAAAATTGCGTTACTGCATCTCTCTCCAAAGATTTGTATTTTCTGGAGGTAAAATGGCTGCTTAAAATGAATGGGAGAGATTCTTTATTGGAATTATCGTCCTTGGTTTCAAAATGATCCCGATCAGTCAAGATGTTCTCATGTAATTGTAGTTCTCGTGAAGACTTGTATCACTTCTTGGGAGAGTGTCATTTATTGGCTGTGTTTCGTTTACTTTATTTTAACAAGCGCAGTCTCACAAGGGATGAGATAATTTCTTTTCTGACTGGTCTTTCTCATCCTCGTGCCCTAATCCGTTTTGCTTGTCACGCTTGGAGGGCTAGGTACTCCTGGATGTCTGATATTTAACTTTATAAGTTCTATTCTTTACTTTATTTTTATTAACCGACTTCGAAAGAGGAGGTTTTCGATTCGTATGTATCAATTCGATACGTATGTACTTTTTTTTTCTTTTTTTTTTTTCTATGTATGTCCACCGATTACTCCGAGATGGGTGGACCAATTGGAACGAAACCTTTTGCATCTTGTAGAGTATTTTCCCAATTTGGTCCCATTAAAACCTTTTTTGGGTTCTTAATTTATTAAAGAAGTTATTGGGAAAAAACATGAAAATAATTATTTAATTATCGCTCAAAATATTTTTTTATTTGAAAAACATATGGCATATATATCATAAGGTATGCTCCAACAAACTATTAAAACACGTTGATAAATAACAAACTGATCATGTACTATCCCCGCTTTTTTTTATTCTAAATTTGATTGTTTGATTTCAAGCAATGCTCAATAATGTTTTAATGGTCGATGAATCGGTTGGGAAAACAAACCAATCAAATTCAGAATTAAAAGAGTGGGGGAGAACATGTGAAGTGTGTTAGTTATTGACGTGGTTTAAGTGCTTGTTGGAACAAACCTTATACATAACCTTAAATAAATTTTCAACAATAGATTTTAATAAAGATATATAATACCAGTGGAATATCGCTGTCGTTTTCTGAAAAATGAAACACTTCTTAATGGTTCCGGTAGAGTTATTGTTGTTTCGACCCTGTTCCTGGAAAATTTTGCCAAGAAATAAAACTCAAGAACATTTTTTTGGGTTGCTTAAAAGATTTTTTTTATAAATTTAAGAAGATTAAATTACATTAAACACCGATAACAGTAAAAAATCCTAAATGAATGTCTAAACGACGGATGGACAGCATAATCATAAAACCACAAAATTCATAGAATTTAAAGAAAGGCCGAGCATTAATAACCCTTTTTAAAAGAGATTCCTAAAATCGTAGCCATTATTGTTTTAAATTAGAATTTGATTTCCGACTTCCACTCGCTATTTACATTAAAAAGGAATTCAATATTTCCTGGAAAAGCTCTTTTTAAGTTGATTTACGGGCCTTAACAAAGGATTCAGGCACCTCTGCCAGCTTCCGGATTTACTCGATCACTGTCGGATATTAATATACAATGTAATCATAAAATCTTGTGCGGATTCTTCACTCTGGAGTGACACCTTTGTTATGTTATCCAGATTACTATTATCGGTTTTTAATTATGTTTCTGCAACTATTGAGGTGTTTAGATGAAAATTGCTGTAAGTGCCAAATTATTGATTTTGAGATAACAAATAACTATTAACTAAGCTTAAATTTGGTTTGAAAATTAAGAAAAATATTATGGATATGACCATAATATGAGCTTATTATTATTCCAGTCATGAAATAAATACGTCCCGCTAAAAAAATTTAATATTATTTTCTTGCATCTCCAATTCCATCTATGATGGTGAATTGTCTAATTTCTTTTCTTTAAGTTACGATAACGTCCCTAGGGTGGCACTCGATAAGAGAGTCTAGAGATGAAAATCTTAAAGATAGTCATTTGTCAAGAATTGTTTCCATTTCGAGGCAGTCATATTCTCAGATACCGAAATAACAAACGTATATGTTGTGTATTATATTAACAATAAAACTGGTCGAAAAACGGCCAAAATCCCAACTCTTTAGTGGCATACCTACGACATTTTGAAGTTGCCGGATTCGTTACACTCGAGCAAAACTGAACACCTCTCGGAACACAGATGGATGTATTTAATAAACAAGTACTGCAGACAATATTCCGCAAAGGAAGAAGATTGTCATTGTGGAAAAAAAGTTTTATGTGTCTTCCCGATGGAACATTGGTCTTTACAAAAAATCAAAGTAGATAGGGTGTTGAAAGGTGTGTACTGCACCTACCGCAAACGATTTTCAATTTTCTATGCATATTCATAAAATTGATAATGTGACTATTATAATACAAAGTTGATTAAAATTGATATAATTATAATATAAAGACCCGGAAAAGACGAACGTGGTATAGCGCTACCTGGATGGGCTGACTTTTATTTCGCGTGGGACCCACGGAATAGATCTCGTCCTTCCCACCATGGATAGAACAACCAACTAATGAACCAAACTCACTTGTAGTATCTAAAGAGGGGTACCAAATAAAAAAAAAAAATAAAAAAAATAAAAACCGACTTCGAAAACCCGAAATCAGTTCAAAATGCACTTAAAATCTGTATAAAAAAAAGCATACCGAATTTGTTTCAGAAATCAACGCATTGCTTCCTTCCGCCTTATATTAGAAATTATCTTCCACCACTAAAAAGTATGAAATAAAAAACATTTTATAAAATAAATTAAACCGACTTCGAAAACTAGGAACCAGTAAAAATATATGCACTGAAAAGTATGAAATAATTACCTTCTGATTTTTGTGAATACGCAGCAAAATTGAAAATCGTATGAAAAGCGGAAAAATGCATTATAACAGAAAATTTTATTTTGAATAGTAAGAATACATACTAACTGTTAATAAACATTATTAAATTAAAATATTAAATACCATGTTCAATACTTAACAATCTTTTCGGAGGCGGCGCAAAATTTAAAAATTGTTAACACTAAAAATTAGGAATATCTTAAAATTATCTATAGATTTTCTATTTTGCGCCCCCTCTGAAAAGATTGTTAAGTATTGAACATGGTATTTAATATTTTATTTTAATAATTTTTACTAACAGTTAGTATGTATTCGTACTAATTAAAATAAAATTATCCGTTTTAATGCAATTTTCCGCTTTTCATACGATTTTCAATTTTGCTGCGTATTCACAAAAATCAGAAGGTAATTATTTCATACTTTTCAGTGCATATATTTTTACTGGTTCCTAGTTTTCGAAGTCGGTTTAATTTTTTTTATAAAATGTTTTTTTTATAGTCAATTGAATTTAAGGTTTTTTTTCTTTGTCTTTTTTTTGTTTTTTTATTGTTCCTCGGAGTATAATTAACCCTCTTTAATTACTTTCTTTCTATCTTTATTTTACGTTATTTAATATGTTAAACGTAACTTATAAGTTAATTGTTTCTCCTTTTTATTTTCTTTATTGTAATTACATAGTTGTATTTTATTATTGTTTACCTGAGCTTGTACACTTAATTCTTTCAGTGAACACTTGCAGACGGCTATTGCCATTGCCAAGTATACTTTATTTGTTAATCCCTTTTCTGTAATAGGAAATATAACCCTTTTCTGTTTCTGTTAATTTTTGTATACAGCAAACAATAAAGTATTATTATTATTATTTTAAAAAACAAAACATATTCCATTCAGGAAGAAAGTTTAATTTTCCCTCTCAGGCAGGACGTAAGTATGCTATTTAAAAAAAAATTGACATTTTTGAGTCAAAGAAAGAATGGTAGGACGCGAAAGTTGTGTGATGTGCGTAAGTAAATTACCTATTACATAGACATTTTTTTTGCTTTATTTTAACAAGCACCCTCTCACAAGGGATGAGATAAAAAAATTTCTGACTGGTCTTTCTCATCCCATTTGCATTTGCATTTCACTTATTTTGATGGTTTTTAAACATATATATTTCCCAGAAAATAACTGTGTACCTAATCATGAAATTTGAGATTTATTTTTCAAAAAATATGAATTATAGGCACCTTCTCAATTTGTATTTTGTACAATTGGAAATCGTACACACGCGCCCACACAAAATGGTCTGAATATTTATTTTAACGATTTTATCTTAAAATTTGTATCCATTTGTTTAGTTTGTTTGTTTGTTTAACGTCACTTTAGGCCGCTAAGGCTAATCGGACGATGCTGCAGTGGGAGTCCCAAATTTTGCCTATCCAAGTATAATTAGGATAGGGATCTTTAACGAGTACCTGACATCGTACAGGCTCGGGACCTCCATTTTACGTCCTATCCGAGGGACAGGATGGCTAAGGATTTTTTACTTCCATTAAAAAATCCTAGGGCCACCGCTTAGTGCGAACCTGCGACCTTTGGTATTGTAGGTTGCCATGTTAACCACTATACCACAGGTGACCCCGATTATTAAAAGTAAATTTCATTTTTATCCCTTTTGCCTTTTTTAATTCAATGTAATTATTTGTAGCATAAGAGTACATTTTCGGCCTCAAACCTACAAACTCCACGATAGGATCACCTGCATTTGTTTAGTATTTGTTGTTCCATCTTTAGAACCTTTATTTCATAGGTTAATAAACATTCTTTATTAACTTTTGATTTATATGGAGTTCTTGTACATGCATTATCTTTATTCCGGTGTCTCCCTTTTGAATACTGACTATATTCTCCAACCCTATAAACGTTAATTTAACTTGCATGAAATGAAAAAAACATTTTACAGTACTTTCTCTGTGTCCATCCGAAACATGGTTCAGGTCTTACATCGCCTTCTTTTCTGTTTTCTAACACAACTCAAGCTTCTTCCGCTACGACTGGATTGGCCAGACAGTTTAGCTGTGATAATGTTTATGATGTTTGGGAAAAATGAAGATTAACCGTTATTCCGAGCAGCTTTAAGATCATTGACCTTCCGCCAACTAGATTTCCTTGCCATTAAAAAAAGGCCACTTATGAAAAAAAAATAGGTTCAACAGCAACTACTTTCCAATAAAATAAACAAAAATAAATTTTAACGTGGAAAAAAGTTGTATATTGTACCCTTCCCGATGCCTCCTAATTTTAAATAAATAATCTCTATTTCGAATACAAAAAAAGGAAGAGATAAGTGTTTTTATTCTAAAATCTCGATCAGGTCGTTGACTTTCAATATGAGCTCTAAATTTTTTAGTATTTTTAATTTTAAATATTTTAAAATCTAATGGAGATAAATAAAGCAAAATGGATTAGTTACACTATTGAAAAATTAAGAACGGCTATCCCCATTTTTTTGGTATTTGATTTTGGAATTTGCCTTCGTCCCGATTAGCAGAATGTGAATTGAAGCATCGGAAAATTGGAGGGAGGAGACAAAGGGGTATTTATTAACATCTTATCGTTTTACATATGTTTAGGCCTTACATACAACATACAGAACTTCATTTAGGGCTGTTAAAGTTGTATAAGAAAGTACCATAAATATGTAACATCTAAAATGGTGCGTTTACAATTTCATAAAATGTTCAAATTTTAAGTTAAGACCTTGGAGATAAATTAGAAAGAAATTCATAAATTTTACTTAACAGCGAACAATCAATTTTCTTAAAAACAAAATATAAGATGTATCATCATATAGACACCCCTTAAACATATACATAAACATCATATACACCCCCACTGTCCCCTCACCTCCCTCCACCTATTGATATACACTCATTACTGACCTTCCTCCACTTATTACTCATATATCTTATTTAAAAGGCTTACTAAAGCGACGGGAAAGGGTTAGGAAGTAGTGGAATGGGGATAGGAAGTAGTGGAATTGATAATTCCACGTGTGTTATTGTCGCTTGGACTCATTCTTATTAAACGGGAATAAAATCGGAAAGAGTAAAAAAATAATGAATTTCGAGCGTAATCACAGCTCTAAGGGTCGATGCGAATATCCCCCCACCAAAAAAAAAAAAAAAAAATTCGAAAATTGAGAGGTAGGTGCACATATTTTAAAAATAATTCATTACTTTTTTACTCTTTCCGATTTCATTCTCGTTAAAAAAGATATCCTTCGAAGTTTGAAAACTGAAGTCTTCCCACTGGGTAACATGGTAATCAGACTCCCGAAATGCAATCATGGGTAGGTTTTGTGTGTGTGTGTGAGGGGGGAAATGGAATATAATAACGTTTTTACCGGTTTATTTGATTTCAAAGAATTTCGGCAAACCGGTTTCCATTATTTATAAGAATTGATCATTGTAGTTAAATCCACTTAGCTCTCTCAACCAATCAAAAGAAGTTGCATTTTTCTTATCATATTCCGCATCTATCTCAATTTTTTTCCAAAATGTACTATACCTATTGAAGAAAACTATTAGCAACATACACTCTGATCAAAATTTCACTCATTAACCTCTTATAATCTCATTCATTTTTTTTTATCCCTAATGAGGAACAGGGAAATGATTTGAGACATAAGGAATTTCGTAAGTCGGTCATGTGCATAATGAGTAGGTCTTTGAGGTTACCCTGAGAATTAAGCTCCAAGAATACTGAAAATAATGAATATGGAAACAATCTCTTTGGTGAAGACTTTCTCTCTCATTTTGGTCATTATTAAGCTTAAAACTTGTCGTCTGTAAAAAGTTGTTACATCATCATAATGTGGTAATGTAACTTATTTGTGTACTTTTATATTAATAACGAAACGCAATGGAATGTTGTAATATCTTTTGTTCGTTGTAGTTTAAATAGAAAAGCTTGATATTCTGTTTTAGATGGAAGTTAAGAAGCAGGTATATATTTATGTCTTAATATATTTGTTCATGTTTTCCATTCATTCTTCTTCTTCTCTTGGCACTACAGAGAGGAAGAAATGGTCCCATTCATCCCTATATAGGTTATTTACAATTTATTCTTTACCCTATGTTAAAGCCTGAATAAAAGTTTATTTTATTTTTATTTTTAGAATATAATTTAAATTTATGTCAACATATAGTGGTTATGTTTTATTTAAAATAAGTTTAATTTAAATTATGTTTATTATGTTTATTTAACAATAGAACGTAAATAAGCGCATTGTTTGTAACACCAGGTGGTGTTAATTAGTTAGTTATAAAACAGCTGACGCCACGTGCTTTCCAGTCTCGAGTGTTAGGGTGGAGTGTTATGTTTAATAGTGCACAAAGTAAACTTTATTGCATCTTCTCAATTTTTTTATTGAAACACCACCAGAGAGCCAACCCTACCACCGGGCCCGGCCTTCATTTATCGCCCTGGCGACCTCCATTTAAACATCGGTCTACAGCAAAAGGTTTATTTTTGTAATTTGAAGACACTAAGTTTTTATTTTGATTTTGTTTAAATAGAAACACTTCTTTAGAAAACATAAAACAACTTAGTTACATTTGTTTATCTATTTTAGTTTACTTTAGGTTAAAAATCACAGTTTTTTTTTTTGTATTGGTTAATTTTAGATAAACTATACATAAGTTTTCTTTTCTTTTCTTCTTTACTTTGTGGAGGAATGTTTCTTTGTTTTTATTCTGTTAATATTCATACATTGTATTTTGTTTTGTGTGCAACAATAAATGTTTTTCTAAACTCATTAATCAATTTCAGTGATATTAATTTTTTTCAATTGAATATTGAACATATGATTAAGCAACAAAACAGAGTTATTATTTACATAGGAAAATAATAAAATGAATCAGCGAATATTAGGTGTGAAGGATAGTATTTGAATTAATAATAATACCCCTTCCCCTACATTCTGGTCCTCCGACGCTCGGATTTTATTGTTGCACATTTTCTTTTTAATAATTTTTTATTTTTAAATCTTAGCGTTTTTTTTTTCTTCAATTTCAATTTAAATCTTTAAATAATTTTTATTGTAAAGTAGCGGTGCTTAGTTCATTTTAATTTTCTCTATCTCAGTATTAATTTTTTACATTAATCTTTAAAATATATGATGGCACCTAAACCTGACCCTAAAGAGGAACGTTTCGATAACCTTTTGGCTGAAGTCAATGATTTATCGGATGATATAAAAGAGACCGAACAGTTAAGTATATTGATTGCAAACAACCCCAGTCAGGTGACCCTTTTTAAAGCTAGAGTGTCTAGGCTAGACTCTACATATGAAAAATTTAGAACAATGGCAAATGAAGCTATTAGCTTAGGACAGTCCCTATCGTATATCGATGCAGTTGAGACTTTGAAGGTTCTCAAGAAAGGATGTCGAGAATTATTCTACAAAATTTTAGCCGTAGAAATTAAGGAATTAAAATCTGATTCCCAATCAATTTCTAACAATCAGAGCGTTAAGGAGCCTTCGACCCGTACCCTAAAATTGCCATCCATCAATTTACCCACCTTCAATGGGGATGTATCGGATTGGATTTCATATCGACATACCTTTACCTCATTAATTCATGAAAATCCGAACTTAGCGGAAATTCAAAAGTTTCATTATTTAAAATCTTCACTGAAAGGGCAAGCCGCACAGGCAATATCAGCAATAGTTATTTCAGCAGCAGGTTATGCACAAGCATGGGAAAGGCTGTGTAAAAGATATAACAATAAACGCCTCCAGGCGTCCAATTATCTAGTGAAAATTTTCAAATTCAAACCTATTCAAAAGGCAACATTCAACAGTCTCGAACATTTTTCGCAAATAATACTTGAAAGCGCTGTTGCCTTTAAATCTTTAAATGTAAACGATCCAGCTGGATTTATTCTTTATACGTATGCGTTGCGATTGTTAGATGCTCGAACCCGTGAACGTTTTGAAGCTGAATGTGCCGGAATGCTAGATATCCCAGATTTTGATTTTTTTGCGGAATTTATACATCGGCAATTTTTACAATTACAAGCCAATAACCTGAGCCTAAGTGCTAATCAGCAAGGTCTACAAATCCTACTCCTTATAGGAACCCTAAACAAGTGGTTTTGACAACGAACGAAGACAGGTCCAATAGTTGCCCGTTTTGTCACGAACGTCACAGAATATACCGTTGCAAAAAATTTCTTAAACTGAACCCTACCAAGCGATTTGAGGAAGTTAAGGCTCATTCATTATGTGTGAACTGTTTAGTTTCATCTCATTCCTCACATGATTGTAAATCTATAAATTCTTGTCGGTTATGTGGAAAGAGGCATAATTCACTTTTACATTTTATTAACAACAAAGATGGCGGTGGAAAGTCTCAGAAAACAGCGCCAAAACCTCAAACTAATTCACCAGAGCCACAAAATCCTGCCAGTACTGTATTATCCTCTGCCACCATGGGGACCTCATCCATCTTACTTGGAACAGCTGTTGCACGGATTAAAGATATTCACGGAAATTTTCGAAAAATCCGTATTATCATTGACAGTGGGGCTCAAAGATCTTTTATCACAAATGAATGTGCCAAACGATTGGGGTTACCTCGTTCCCATAATCCACATACTCTGAGAGGAATCGCGAGCAGCCCTATTTCGGGAGGAAAATATCAAACCATTTGTGCGTTAATACCAAGAGATAAATACTATCCACAATTGACCAATATAATAATACAAAACATTACCGACCTCACGCCTTCAAGTCGAGTTCCTACGGCAGTTGAGCAGTATTTTGCACATTACGAATTAGCAGATCCAAATTTCGCATCACCAGGACCGATAGATTTTCTTCTGGGAGCCAACTTATTTGCTCAAATCCTAACCGGGGAATCATTATCCACTCCCGAAGGAATGCCAAACGCTTTGAAAACAATATATGGCTGGGTCATACTAGGTCCATTTAATACTTCTACACAAGAGGGAAATTCGCAGATTTCCGCCCTAATGGCTTCAACCCAAATATTAGAAAATTCATCTATCGACAAGGTAATGAAAAGATTCTGGGAGGTAGAAGAGGTAGCTTCGATACAACCTAAAAATCCTACCGATTTAAAGTGTGAACAACACTTTGTCACAACCCATTCACGCGATACAACCGGACGTTATATTGTTCGTCTACCGTTTAAGGAAGACAAAGTGGAGCTTGGGGATTCATTCCAAATGGCGTTACACAGGCTTCATCGATTGGAGGTGAAATTGGAAAGAAACCCATAATTTAAGCGAGAATATGCAAATGTATTGCAAGAACACTTGCAACAAGAGTACATTTCTCCTACTAACAAACAAGCAAAATACTTTTTGCCTCATCATGGAGTGAGTGGTGAAAGACGGTTCTACGACCAGCTTGAGAATCGTTTTTGATGGGTCAGCAAAAACTATTAGCGGGTCACTGAACGATAAGTTGCTAGCCGGACCCAAACTTCAGTTGGATATAAGGGATGTGCTGCTGAGATTTCGCCTTTTTCCGATTGCGTTAATAGCAGACATTCGTCAGATGTATCTGCAGATACTAGTACATCCCGATGATAGGGTGTTTCAACATTTTTTATATAGATTTGATATCAAAGATAGCGTTCAAGAGTTTAAGATCAATCGTGTGACATTTGGGTTATCATGCTCACCATTCTTAGCTCTTAGGGTAATCCGACAACTCGTTCACGACGAAGGAGCGAGTTACCCTTTAGGTAGCAGAGCTCTTGCAGAAAATATTTATGTTGATGACATTCTGACAGGTGCAGACACCATAGAAGACGCTATCGAACTGCAGAAAGAATTGGTATCTATTCTTGGCAAAGGGGGGTTTAAACTTAAAAAATGGGCCAGCAATGACAAAAAGTTGCTACACAGCTTGGAGTCAAATGATTATGAACAAACCATATCACTATCAAATTTGGAAGAGCCTTCAATCAAAGTTTTAGGTATTCAATGGGATTCAGTTGAAGATTTTTTATCTTACAAAATCCAAACTCTGGATTACACCCCGACTAAACGAGGCATCATGTCAACCATAGCTAGGATGTACGACTCTCTAGGGTATTTGTCTCCCGTTACCTTTCGAGCTAAAACCATGCTTCAGGCTTTGAGGAAACATAAATTTGATTGGGACGAACCAATAAATAATGCTATTGCCACCTAGTGGAAAACTTTATTTGATACACTACCTGCTTTAAGATCAATTCGAATACCTCGATGCATTCTGCCCAATAGGAACTCAGAAATAACTGTTGTGGGTTTCGCAGATGCTTCCTCCTTAGGTTACGCAGCAGTCATATACCTTAGAATGAAAACTCAAGATGGAGTCATCAAGACTTATCTTTTATTTTCTAAAACACGCTTAGCACCACTCAAGACTTTGTCAATTCCCAGACTTGAACTTTGTGCAGCGTTATTACTTGTGCAGACAATGGATGCTCTACAAAACTTTTTCAGTAGTTTAAAGGTAAAAGATATCTATTTATTGACTGACTCAACCATTGTTCTTTCTTGGCTCAATACTCCTCCCTACAAACTCAAAACCTTCGTAGCTAACCGAGTCGTTAAAATTTTAGAATCTACTTCTTTTGAAGATTGGTATCATGTTGAATCAAAAGACAATGCGGCTGATCTTGCTTCTCGAGGAACTTCGCCCTCACTTTTGATAAACTATGAATTCTGGTGGACCGGTTTCCCTTGGATGTATATGGAACCTAAAGGCTGGCCGATTTCAAAATTAAATTACATCAGTCAAGTGCCCGAACTTAAAACAGAATCTTCAAATGTAATGAACATTACTGCGCAATCCGAGATGCCCCAGATAATTGAAAGATTTTCTACGTGGGGCAGATTAGTACGCACCTTTGGGTTAATTCAACGGTTCGTACACAATTGCAAATCAGTTTTAAATGAAAGACGAAGAGGACCTTTAACTGTTAATGAAATTATAAATTCTACTCGCATTCTTATAAAAATTACTCAGGAGTCTTATTTTAATTCAAAATCACCATTAGATGACTCAAATTTGCAGTCTTTGTCACCATTTATCGACAACCAGGGATTCATCAGGGTGGGCGGACGGCTCGCTAACAGTCCCTTGCCGTATATTGCAAAACATCCCATTATACTACCACCGAAAGCTCACATCACTTCACTGATCATCGATGACATGCATCGCAACTATCTTCACGCTGGACCACAGCTATTATTATCATTGCTAAGGAGGCGTTATTGGGTGATAGCTGCACGACGAATCGTTAGGTCGCGCATACATCAATGTGTAACCTGCCATAGGTTTAAAGCTAGAAATTACAACCCTATAATGGCCGACTTACCAAGCACGAGATTTGAGCAAGGACGCCCATTTATAAACATTGGACTCGATTTCGTTGGACCATTTATCACAAAGGAAAGCCCAAGGAAGAATTCTGTTCGCCGAAAGTCATATGTGTGTCTATTTGTATGTCTCAGTTCAAAGGCAGTTCATATTGAACTTGTTTCGCACCTTACGACGGAGGCTTTCTTGGCGGCATTGGACCGGTTTATAGGACGACGAGGTCTACCAAATAGGATCTTATCAGACAATGGAAAAAATTTCATCGGGGCAGATAGATATCTGAAAGAGCTCTGTCAGTGGTTGAAGTCACAAGAGGCACAGGATAAAATTGCCCATCATCTATCAAATCAACTCATCAAATGGGAGTTAGTACCTCCTGCTGCTCCACATTTTGGAGGAATTTGGGAGGCAGGCGTTAAATCATTCAAACAACACCTTAGAAGAGTCATGAAGACGCAGGTTCTTACTCTTGAAGAGTTCAATACGCTGATCATTCGCATTGAAGCAGTGTTAAACTCTCGCCCTTTATACCCCATGACATCATCACCACAAGACTACGATGTCTTAACGCCAGGCCACTTTATAATCGGTACTCCATTAGTGAGTCTTCCAGATGAATGTAGTGAAATCCCTACCAATCGCCTATCTCGCTGGCAGCTGTTAAAGAAATGTTTAAAACATATATGGAATAGGTGGCGCTATGATTATCTTAATGCACTGCAAATGAGGAGTAAGTGGAAAACAAAATCAGAAGATTTAAAACCAGGCCTTTTAGTGCTTTTAAAAGAATCCGACGTACCACCTTTACATTGGCCAGTAGGGAGGGTGATCGAAACGTATCCTGGGCCTGATGGGGTAGTGAGAGTGGTGAAAATCAAAACTTCTCAGGGTATATACACGCGCCCAGTTAGGAAACTAGCCCCGCTGCTCCCTGAGGTTTAATCTATAAACCAGCTACGTCTAGCATCCATTGTGGGGATAAAAAATGATGTGGCCGACTATTTTATTAAGTTAAAAATATGAAAATTTAATATAAATTTTGGTGGGCGGTATGTTAAAGCCTGAATAAAAGTTTATTTTATTTTTATTTTTAGAATATAATTTAAATTTATGTCAACATATAGTGGTTATGTTTTATTTAAAATAAGTTTAATTTAAATTATGTTTATTTAACAATAGAACGTAAATAAGCGCATTGTTTGTAACACCAGGTGGTGTTAATTAGTTAGTTATAAAACAGCTGACGCCACGTGCTTTCCAGTCTCGAGTGTTAGGGTGGAGTGTTATGTTCAATAGTGCACAAAGTAAACTTTATTGCATCTTCTCAATTTTTTTATTGAAACACCACCAGAGAGCCAACCCTACCACCGGGCCCGGCCTTCATTTATCGCCCTGGCGACCTCCATTTAAACATCGGTCTACAGCGAAAGGTTTATTTTTGTAATTTGAAGACACTAAGTTTTTATTTTGATTTTGTTTAAATAGAAACACTTCTTTAGAAAACATAAAACAACTTAGTTACATTTGTTTATCTATTTTAGTTTACTTTAGGTTAAAAATCACCGTTTTTTTTTTGTATTGGTTAATTTTAGATAAACTATACATAAGTTTTCTTTTCTTTTCTTCTTTACTTTGTGGAGGAATGTTTCTTTGTTTTTATTCTGTTAATATTCATACATTGTATTTTGTTTTGTGTGCAACAATAAATGTTTTTCTAAACTCATTAATCAATTTCAGTGATATTAATTTTTTTCAATTGAATATTGAACATATGATTAAGCAACAAAACAGAGTTATTATTTACATAGGAAAATAATAAAATGAATCAGCGAATATTAGGTGTGAAGGATAGTATTTGAATTAATAATAATACCCCTTCCCCTACACCCTATATTATATTTATTTCGATAGTTAATTATTTAAATTTAGATATGAAAACTAATAATTGGCAAAAGAAGCTTGGAAGGAAAAGTATATAAGTCATGCTAATCTTAAAAATAAAAGAAGTTAAGTCTTGCTCCACTTTACTGGATCGTCATATATAAGGTCTTGATGGCTATAAAAATAATTTAAATGTGGTCTCGCTACTTACATAAGTATAATAAAGTTTATAATCTCAAAAAAGTAGAAGAAAAAACGAATTGGGCTTTTCAATTATACAAAAGGTACAGGTAGCTTAACCGCTAACCTAGTACACTATAGATCTTTTACCATCTTTTCCAACAAAAATCGACGAGGCATTGGGTATTTCATACAGCCGGTTCCGCAAATTTGTTGATCACTAACGATTTTGATTAAACCCGAAACACCAATGTAATATTAAATAGTTCTAATGTAAACTAAGGTATCTTTCTCATTCTATTAGGTGAATGAACTTATTTTTTTTTAGGGGGACTCGACATGTAGATTTTAAAATTGGAAATTTATTGAAAATAGGTCATTACCATAAAGATATGGAGAGAACGGTCCAATTTAAAACATATCTGGGGGAAGTACCGCAAACAAGAAGACCGCAAAATTAAAGAATACATTCCATATATGAGTCTCAGGAAGTTGTGGCATAAGGAGGAAAAAATAGAGGAATAAATATACAATGTAATATTTATCAACTTCACAATTGGATCAAATGAAGAATTATGACCATTAAAATCTCTAATATGCAATAGTTGATGGGATATATCTTTTGAATGATTGAAATGTATCATGCGGGAGGTAATTAGAAAAGTAATACCCTGATTTATTTTGATTGCTAAAACTTTGACAATCCATCCTTTCGCTGAATTTAAAAATGCTTTTCTATAGAAGATGGAATTTTTAATCCACCAAATTCCATTCAATTGAGGCCACGGAAAAATGTACAAAAAAATGAAAATAAAAAGCGATGCATATATTAATGAACATGTGAGAGCGTTTCTTAAAATTTGTCACATTTTTAAGTTTTTTTTCCTTTTATCAAAAACGGCTCTAACGATATTTATTAAACTCGTCATGTTTAATGAGAATCAAGTATAGTAATTCCGGGAGAGATGCCGCACATTTTCTAAAACTAAATTTCACAGTCCCATGATGCACGTAAAACTAAATTAAGCATTTAGTAAAGTCCATAGTAACATATTTTAACATATGCAATAAGCATAAACAATTCATAAAACACAGGTTTGGGTTTTAAAAATATTTTTGTAAATTGCTACAAAGCGGCAACTCTCCCGTATGTTGCGGGTGATATGCCGCACCCATAAGGGTGTTATGCCGCATGTAGTAAAATTGTCTTAAACTTATTTATTTAGGACGTTAAGTAATACAAAAATTATATATGAACAAGACATTTATTATAGCTCGAATTATAACATATTTCCATTGTTTCCTTTTTTCGATTTTTTCGACCACAGTCCACGCAAAAAGTATCAAAAATGGTACAATCTTCGTGAACCCACGATTTGCAGATTGCACAACACAACCAGTCACACTTTTTTTTTGTTTCATGGTAGAACTCTTCACATTCTTTACATGAATCCAATGATCCCTTTTTATTTTATTTTTTATTTTTCTTCGAAACAGGTTCGTCTTCGTCATCTTCAAAAATAATGTCTTCTTCTGATTCAGAAGAACTGAAATCAAGTTTCTTTTTCAAAGTTAGATTTTTAGGTTTGCACTTGGTATTAAGTTTTTGCTGATTTGATACAAACAAAATTTAGGTGCCAAATAATTGTATTACAAGCCATATTAATAAAAACATTCAGTGTGCGGCTTGTGTCCCTTATGAAAAAAGGTGTGGCATGTATACCGGATTTCATCGCGGCATCTATCCCATTCTGTCAGGGTGAGACGCCGCACCGCATAGCTCTCTTGTCTAGAAAGCCAAGATGGTGTGGCTGGTCAGAAAATGTAGCTAGTGAAGTAACCTGTTGCTACAAATCTTAAAAACTCTAATCCATTGAAAGGTTTCGTAACAGTTACAAGGTTAAGGATAGGTAAAATATATTTCTGGGGTAAAAAAATGTACTCAACTCACTTTCATCAAGTATAAAACTAATAAAAACAACAGCAACATAAACTAAAACACAATACGTCTTCACTGGGCACTGCTGCTACCTACCACGAACTGAGCCGGGCGCATTCTAGTGGCTGCTATCAAAACTAACAGGGGTGCGGCGTCTATACCGGACGCGGCAACTCTCCCGGGTTTACCCTATTCTTTATATACGGTGGGTTTCATCATCATTGAAATGCTCTGAGGTGGCTTAAATGGTGGAGGAGAATTTTTCCCCTTCAAAGTACATTTGATTTTATTTATTCATGGCCGTTGGTTAAATAATTAAGTTATAATTTTTAAACAATTTAAGTATAAGATAAAAGATTCGAACACGGCCGGGAATCGGACCTGGGTTCCGGGGGGGGCTTAAATTGTTTATACATTTGATTTTGTTTAAATGAAGGAATTAACTGTCATAACAGGCACAATGAGATGCCTAATAATAAGAAACGCTGAAATATGGAAGAATTTGATAAACATATACCGAAAAAAAAAAAATGTTTCACTAAGATTGAAATTTCAATTTTCGGTATTTAGTGCAGTAGGTACTTAATTTGTATAATGTATGGTTTGAAAGCTGAGAACTTCAGAAACAGTAATATTTAGCTTATAAAGTCATTATACTTCTATTTGCACGAAAAATATGGCATAACTACATTTTGTTTATGAAAAATTTTAGGTTTATTCCATTAAGCACTTAAAACACTTTGATAAATTTTTTGACAAGGAGGGTCATAGGGATTAAGCGAAGTAGGTAGTTACTATGCTCCAAACATAACGCGTTAGGTTGTTTAGATCGCAGTACTTCTTAATATCAGGTCATTATTTCATTAAAAAGCGGTGATATAAGCCATCTATTTACGAGAGGAAAAAATCTACAAAAATGTTTTACTTGTCAAAATTAAAGAAAACAGTAACCCGTCATACTCGCGAATAAAAAAAAAACCTGTACCACTACAACCCATAAAGGGTCTTGGGTGCAGTACTATGTAAGGAAGAGTACTGTTTCTTGGTCAGCGGTCGTGCAAGGAGGTGATTTGACCGTGATCACGCTCAACCGCCAGGTTCTTTCCCCTTAATTTTTCAATTAAGGGTACCCACTTTATAGAGGCTAGGTTTGCCCCAGGAGGGTCTCTCGGCCCACGAGACGAACTGTGGCGAATAACAAAGATATCATAAGCCATGTCAGATTCGAACTCGAATTCGAACTCCTACTCGCGAATACTTCCTAGAAACAGTAACCTGTAAGTAACGGTGATTTTTGAAAATCCTAAGTGAAGTATTCTTATCATCACATCATTTATATATTTGACATTTCTAAGGCCAAAAAATATTTCAAGTTCAAAAATTAATGCCGATCAACATTTTAAACAGCTTTTTCGTCCCCCTGAACAATTTACGATTTTTAAGATATGAGGTCTTGCGTTTTGGCCCTTGATATGTCTGGGAACCCGAAGATCGCCAGTTCAAAACCCTCTCTACTAATACTACCTAATACTCGGAATTAATCCCCCAACCTTTTGTCTGGCCCGGGAAAGATTCATGAACCCCTTCATGATTTTAAATTTAATTTTAATTTGTCATTCTATTAATTTCGTATCTGCTTTTGCCTCTTGTATTAATTGCTCATTTTTATAATTAATATTGTTTTTACTGCTATAATTCAATTAATTTTAAACCGGAAACATATTTTGTTGTTCTTAATTTATACTAATTTTGTATCAGTAAGTTTATCTCTACATTGTTTAAATGGGGCAGAGCACAGTTAATACCTTAGGTACATTTTTGATAAAGAAAAATGAGGGTCATGCGATTCACAAATAAGATGAAGGTAAATTCTATTTAATAATTACATAAATAAGCTTCAACATATACCAATGCATTGGTATACAACATACAAAGTGATAAATTTTGTATTATACTATAATACTTATAGCAATAACTCACATCAATCTATTATACTTTGCAAGAACTCTTACGTTTTGGACCCATGATTTTACTTTTGATACGATAAAATTGTGTTTAATATCAGGAGTACAGTTTTATTTATAACAAGTATTCAATACGTTTAGGAAAGTTCTTGGTGTTAACTGAGAATTAATTAGGTAAACTACAAAATGATTAACCCTATTCTCCTATCACTTCTAGAAAACTAAAAATAAACGCTAATATGTTAAGAATTAAAGCAGGCCTTTGCCACGGGTGTATATATATATATATATATATATATATATATATATATATATATATATATATATATATATATATATATAACTAATAAAACAAAACTATAAGAAAGAACTGAGTATGAAAGTCATTCCGATATGAGCTCTTACGGTGATTCTTTCAGAGATACTTGTCAAACCGGTGCTCGTTACGATAAAAGCAAAAGTACCTTTCGTTGGCCATGTTAGACATGGAAGTACTACCAACATAGTATATTAAGTAATCGGTAGAATCAGTTGGCATTATCGGATCTCCTCTTGCTACGTGACATTTGTGGTGCTGACCAGGAGAACAGGAAACGGAAGAATGCCGTAGCTGGTCCAAGATGGGTGTGCGTTGTTCCCTTCCAGGGCGACCTTTAGAGTTACATCTTCTTTCTTCATCAATTCTCAGAGCCAGCTTTCTTATTCCGCTCCTCCGGCAGAAACTCTTCCGTATGATAATATGATTGCCTTGTTGGTCAAGACGAACGTGCCTTTTCCATATCAAAATAAAATTTATGTGATGATTTAAGGCTCAAATTTACGCAACAGTTTTTGACCTTAATAAAATGCGCCTATAAAGATAGCAATCATTAGGTTGAAAGGATTAAAGAGAATAAAAAGAAAAATTGCGAGTTCAAGGATGCTGAAATTATTATTAGATCTACAGATTTATATTATGCGGCGCAAAATTTAAAATTGTTAACACTATATATTATGAGAAATCTATCGATTTTCTTTTTTGCGCCGCCTCCGAAAATATTGTGAAGTATTAAACATGGTATTTAATATTTCAACTTAATACTTTTCCTTAAGAGTTAGTGTATAATCGTACAAATCAAAATATTTTTTTGCGTTTTATTGCATTTCCCCTCTTTTTCTACCATTAATAAAAATCAGAAGGTAATTATTTCATACTTTTTAGTGCATTATTTTTTACTGTTTCCTAGTTTCCGAAGTCGGTTTAACTTTTTTTTATAAAATGTTTTTTATTTCATACTTTTTAGTGGCGGGAGATAATTTATAGAAAGCGATAAGTTGTTTTCTAAAAAAAATCGTAGTTTTTGGTTCTATACGGATTTTAAGTGCATTTTGTACTGGTTTCTGGTTTTCGTAGTCGTTTTCTTTTTTTTTTTTTTTAATGGGTACCCCTCTTCGGGCACTACAGGAGAGTTTGGTTCATTGGATGGTCGTTCTATCTAAGGTGGGAAAACGAGATTTATTCCGTGGGTCCGTCGCGAAATAAAAGTCAACCCAGGTAGCGCTCTACCACATTCGTCTATCCCGGGCCTTTATATTATAATTAAATTAAGAGTCACCTTTTCAATTTTATGAATACGCTCGGAAAATCGAGTGCGGGGCGTGCATTACACTCCTTTCACCACCCTGCCTACTTTGACTAGAAATGGACTTTTTTTTAAAAAGACCAATGTTCCATTGGGACGACACATAAAACTTAAAACTTTTTTTTACAATGACAATCATTTCCTTTGCTGAATTTTTTGTCAGTAATTGTCATTTACATACATACACCTGTGTTCCGAGAGGAGGTATCGAGTTTGCTCCGCTTTCACATAACTCCAAGATGATGTAGGTACGTAACTGAAGAGTCGAGATTTTGGCCGTATTTCGAATATACATGATCATATAATGAAGATGCCTCTAATAAATTGGACCCTTATTTTTGAATTATGATCGCTTGAGTATTCTTTTGAAAACTAATGCGATGATATACAGGGTGTCCAAAAAGAGTATTCGGGGTTTGAAAGTTGAATAAAATCTTAAATATAGAATATCAAGTAGGATGTTTACGTTATATTTAAACACAATGAACTGGAAATTTATTTAGAAAAAACAATATTGTCTAGGTGTCTTCCATAACGCTGCTGGCACTCCTCGAATCTCAAACGCAAATTTCTAAAAACGCGTTGACACATTGTTCCTGAGGTTGCCGTCATTTCTGTTCTGATATTTTGCTTCAATTGCGTTAGATTCGTCGGTTTCTTTTCGTATACCCTACTTTTCAGGTATCCCCACAGAAAGAAGTCAAGAGGACTGAGATCGGGACTCCTGGGAGGCCAGCTAATGGTGCCTCTACGAGAAATCACTTTGTTTTGAAATAATTCGTTTACCGTAATATATATTGTAATATAATTCGTTTACCGCAATTGATAAGTCTGAAGTACGGCAAGTGACCCCGTCTTGCTGAAATCATGTTCTAGAGTTATATCCTTCAAACTCTTGAAAATCTTGGGCCAAAAAACCTCTTATCATTTCATAGTAACGTTCACTATTTACAGTACTTTTTACACTATTTACTGCGTTTGAGATTCAAGGAGTGCCAGCAGCGTTATGGTGGACACCTAGACAATATTGTTTTTTCTAAATAAATTTCCAGTTCATTGTGTTTAAATAAAACGTAAACATCCTACTTGATATTTTAAATTTGAGATTTTATTCAACTTTCAAACCTCAAATACTCTTTTTGGACACCCTGTATACTGCTCCGTTAGGGACCGTTTATATTTCTATCTATTCTATTATTTAAATCGATCGTTGGAAAGTAGTAATTAAACTAAATTGCATTTCCAAAAACAACATCATTGGATAAAAGTACCCGCCGCATTAGCCTTTTTGACAGCAATCATTTTTATGGCTGCTATATTTTTGCTGCGTTGACTTTCATACAATGTGGTTGTTTTCTGAGAGATATCAACTTTAATTTGCCGTTAGTTTTATGATGGATGAACATTGGCAAACATTGAAATTTTAATTTCTTTTTGAAATGTCTGTTAAAGACGATTTAATTATTATTACACTACTACTGGGAGAATGTTTCCTAGTAAAATTTTCATTTATTGGGGAATATAATACATAACATATATGTTAGTTATTGTGGTACTTGAGACCATGACCGCCTCGAATGCGAAAAACACATCCAACCTAGACTGTTTTAAGTCCATTATCATTTCTGTTTCAATAAAATGCATTCATTCAACACAAGACTTAGGCCCTGAAAAGCGCACTCATGCTTTCAGGAAACGCAAACGCTTGGTGACGATTTTACTTTTGAAAATCTTGGCAACCTTCATAGAATTGAATATTTAAATTTCTTTCGATTTAATAAAGATCGATCAAGACTTCAAAATCCATAAAAATTAAAAACACAAACTGGCTCTTTAGTAACGATTTATTCTGCTACATTTCAGTTATTACACAGGAAACGATTGAGACTAACACATAGGCACATTGTAGAGACTCTATACAGAAAATAGCAAATCCTAAGTGCCACCAGCTAGGGACGTTATCATAACGAAAGTACAAAATCATACAATTACCCATCATATCTGGAATTGGAGAACGTATCTATCTATTGCATTTTTGAACCACATTTGAACTTAGATAATAGTTATTTCTTTCTCACAATCAAGAATTCGCTTAACAGCCATTTTCATTTATACGCCTCAATAGTTGCAGAAACAAAATTAAAAACCGATAATAGTAATCCGGATAACATAACAAAAGTTTCACTCCAGAATGTCTTTATATATCTTTATTTAAATCTTTTGTTGAAAATTTATCTAAGGTTATGTATGAGGTTTGTTCCAACAAGAACCTGAAACACGTCAATAGCTAATAACAGACTACTCATCCCCCCCCCCATTCTTTTGATTCTGAATTTGATTGGTTGGTTTTTCCACAACAATGAAACATTATTGAGCATTGCTTAAAATGAACCAATCAAAGTTAGATTTAAAAAATCAGGTAAGTACATGAGCAGTTATTATATATCCCATATGTTTTTCCTATAAATATTATTTAAATATTTTAAGCGATACTTAAATAATTATTTTCATGTTTTTTCCCGATAACTTATTAAATAAATTAAGAACCCAAAAAAGAATTTAATGGGACCATATTGGGAAAATACTCTACAAGATGCAAAAGGTTTCGTTCCAATTGGTCCACCCATCTCGGAGTAATCGGTGGACATACATATAAAAAAAAGCAAAAAAAAAAAAAAGCACATACGTATCGAATTGAGTAACCTCCTCATTCGAAGTCGGTTAAAAAAGATTTGTGTTCAATACAGCATATTTTACTTCTTTTTATTTAAAAAGATATATGGAGAACTTTTAGGAGTTTTTAAATATAAATATTAAGGCAAGCAAGAAGCATTCTTGTGTGAAAATAAACAATAAACTTATTCTTTCATAAACTTTTAGAGTTTTATTGAAGATGAACAAAATGATATACAAGAAATAAACAAAAAGCACAAAAAAAAAAAAAAAAAAAAAAAAATCTGGTGCGAGCGCGCAACACACTACTTTCACTTACCAACTTAACTAGAAATGTGTACTTAGACTACTTGTGTACGTACTTAGACTAGATGTGTTTTATTAATTGCCACTTACCAAAGTCACACATTTTTCCACATTAATTTCTTATTTTTATTTTTATTTGCTCTATTATATTTTATAGAGTTTTTTACTTTCACTTACCTATATATGAAAAATATAGTAAGTGGAAGTATTGCGATCGTGAAAAAATTTGACTTCCGGTTTTCAACGGAAATACACGTTTTGGGGTCCCCTGAGTCTAAATAACTAAGTTCCGTGAAATGGTCGTTGTGTGAACTGACTAGCTATAACTATAAACCGTGCGAGCTTGAAATTGGGTATTTAGTGTATGTATATGCCCGCGATGTGCCAGAAAAAATTTCATCGAAATTACTTAAAGGGAGAGGGTACTTTACTTAATAACTTTTTAGGTTTTTTTCCCTTTTCTCAAAAACGGCTCTAACGATTTCGATTAAACTGAGTATTTCATCTATTTATATGCCTGAGATATGACTGTTAAAATTTCATCAAAATTGATTAACCGGAGGGGGGACTTTACTTAATAAATTATGTATCATTTTCACGGGTTTTTTTATTTACTCAAAAACGGCTTTAACGATTTTGATCAAACAGGGTATTTGATGTATGTATATGCCCGAGATATTACTGTAAATGTTTCATCAAAATTGATCAACCGGAGGGGGGACTTTACTTAATAAATTTTGCAAATTACGTTTTTTATTTACTCAAAAACGGCTTTAACGATTAACAAAAATAAGATATGAATGTAGAAAAATGTGTGACTTTGGGAAATGATATTTAGCAAAACACGTCAATTTCTAATCTAAGTAAGTTGGTAAGTGAAAGTTGTGTGTTGCACGCACGCACCAGATTTTTTTTTATAAATTTAGTCAATAATTTTCTTTATTATTAAATAAAAATCTGGTGCGTGCGCGCAACACACAACTTTCACTTACTACTTACTTAGATTAGAAATTGATGTGTATTCTTAATTGCCACTTCTCAAAGACACATTTTTCCACATTCATTTCTTATTTTTGGTTTTATTTGCTCTATAAAAAACAATATTTTTTTTTATTATTAAATAAAAGTTTTTACTTGTGGTAATTCGGCAATGCAAGCATAATAGTCCAAGTCGTCTGATTTTATAATTTTCTATGTAGTTGTTGAAAACTTCATTTAGTTACCATGAAGCAAATAATTTCCTTTAAATGAACAGAACGGCTTTAATTATGAACAATGGTCTGTCAATAAAGACATACTCCGCATGCGTGGGCTCAACATGTTTTATGAGTTGACGGAATATTTTTATTTTTTTCTCCTTTATATGTTTACTCGATTTTTTTCATATTTTATATTTAGCCATTTCTTATTTTTAGGGGTAACGAGAGACAGTTAATTTCTCCATAAAAACAAAAACAAAGGTAATTCATAGGAAAAAAAAAACCCATTCCCCACTTAAACCCCTCAGAACATTTTAATAATGATAAAGCTTACCTGATATTAAAGAACACCTAATTTTCATTAAACATGACGAACTCGATCAAAAGCATTAAAGCCATTTTTGAAATAATCGAAAAAAAGGTAAAAATTGGAAAAAAAGTTAAGAAATAAAGTGTTCCCTCCGTCTGACCAATTTTAATGAAACATTTGCTGTCATATCTTTGGCATATACATACATCAAACACCCAGTTTGATCAAAATCATTAGAGCAGTTTTTGAGTAAATAAAAAAACAGGTGAAAATGATACAAAATTTATTTAGTTAAGTGACCCCTGGTGTTGATCAATTTTGATGAAATTTTTGGAGCCATATCTCGGGCATATTAATAGATAAAATACTCAGTTTAATAAAAATCGTTTTTGAAGTAATCGAAAAAAAAACACGTAAAAAGTTATTAAATAAAGTACCCCCTCCGTTTGACCAATTTCGATGAAATTTTTTCTGGCACATCGCGGGCATATGCTTACACTAAATACCCAATTTCATGTTCGCACGGTTTATAGTTTTAGAGCTAGTCAGTTCACACAACGACCATTTCACGGGACTTAGTTATTTAGACTCAGGGGACCCCAAAACGTGTATTTCCGTTGAAAACCGGAAGTCGAAATTACTCACGATCGCAATTCTTTCCCTTACTATATATTTCATATATAGGTAAGTGAAAGTAAAAAAACAATTTTATTTAACTTTGCAAACTAAACCAGATCGCAAATCCAAAACGTAAGTCCATAGACAAATTCCAGGTCGATAAATACAAGGGTACTCCCCCACAACTACACCCATAATAAAGACTTTTTGAATATTTACCTATGCGAGAGGTAATTAGCTAGGAAAAAAAACCATAATAATTAGTTAATGAAAATTTATGTGTGCGAGAGCTAACTTGAGCGCGAGGGCAACCAGTTGGCGATAGTGGTGGTTCCTGGTGGGGACGGAGAAAAGCTTCCCCCCCCCCACCCTAATCTACTGTCCTACCTAATAAAGATTTTTGGACTCTTTACCTATGCGAGAGGTAATCAGTTGCGAAAAAAAAAACCGTATTAATTCGATTTGAAAAATTAAGTTCGCGAGAACTAACTAAAGCTCGTATTGACAAAGTTGGTCGCGGTAGTCAGGGGAGGGGGGATATATAGGGGTATTTTATTTATGATATACAACAGAACACTTTTACTCACAACGAATCACACAAAACTAACAACTGACTTTTTCTAACAACTATGTTTCTAACAACACTTCCTTTGTTTGCTAAAACCAAATTACCATTGATCATAAAATAAAAATCTTTTTGGTAAAAACATAACAAAAATAATTATGCCTTAAACTTATAAAACTTTAGTTATCACACCATATGTTAGTTTATTTATTTTTACTTTCACTTACCTATATATGAAATATATAGTAAGTGGAAGTATTGCGATCGTGAAAAATTTCGACTTCCGGTTTTCAACAGAAATACACGTTTTGGGGTCCCCTGAGTTCAAATAACCAAGTCCCGCGAAATGGTCTCTG
This sequence comes from Aelia acuminata, assembly GCA_911387785.2. Lineage (NCBI taxonomy): Eukaryota > Metazoa > Arthropoda > Insecta > Hemiptera > Pentatomidae > Aelia > Aelia acuminata. Next base: position 108,159,006 of record OU426978.1, on the reverse strand, counting down.
TGTGTGTGTGTGTGTGTGTGTGTGTGTGTGTGTCTGTGTGTGTGTGTGTGTGAACAGGCTAGCTCGAAAACTATAAACCGTGCGAACCTGAAATTAGGTATTTAGTGTATGTATATGCTCGCGATAAGACAGCAAAAATTTCATCAAAATTGATCAACCGGAGGGGGGACTTTACTTAATAACTTTTTAATTTTTTTTCGATTTTCTCAAAAACGGCTCTAACGATTTTGATGAAACTTAGTATTTGATGTATTAATATGCTCGAGATACGACTGTAAAAATTTCATTAAAATTGATCAACCGCAGGGGGGACTTTACTCAATAAATTTTGTATCATTTTCACGTGTTTTATTTATTTACTCAAAAACGGCTTTAACGATTTTGATCAAACTGGGTATTTGATGTATGTATATGCCAAAGATGTGATACCCAACATTTCATCAAAATTGATCAACCGGAGCGGGGACTTTACTTAATAAACTTTGTATCATTTTCACGTGTCTTTTTTTATTTACTCAAAAACGGCTTTAGCGATTTTTATCAAATTCGTTGTGTTTAATGAAAGTTAGGTGTTCTTTAATATCAGGTAAGCTTTATCATTATTAAAAAGTTCTGAGGGGGCTTAAGTGGGGAATGGGCTTTTTTTTCCTATGAATTACCTTTGTTTTTGTTTATATGGAGAAATTAACTGTCTCTAGTTACGCCTAAATATAAGAAATGGCTAAATACGAGATATGATAAAAATAAAGAAAACATACAGAGGAGAAAAAAGAAAAATATTCAGTCAATTCATAAAACTTTTTAAGCCCACGCATGCGGAGAACGCCTTTCATGAAAGACCATTGGTTAGAATTAAAGCCGTTCCGTTCATTTGAGAAGTGGCAATTAACAAAACGCATTAATTTCTAATCTTAGTAATTTGGTAAGTAAAAGTTGTGTGTTGCGAGCACGCACCAGATTTTTACTTTCACTTACCTATATATGAAATATATAGTAAGTGGAAGTATTGCGATCGTGAAAAATTTCGACTTCCGGTTTTCAACGGAAATACACGTTTTGGGGTCCCCTGAGTCCAATTAACCAAGTCCCGCGAAATGGTCTGTGTGTGTGTGTGTGTGTGTGTGTCTGTGTGTGTGTGTGTGTGTGAACAGACTAGCTCGAAAACTATAAACTGTGCGAACCTGAAATTAGGTATTTAGTGTATGTATATGCCCGCGATGTGACAGCAAATATTTTATAACTTTTTTTCCAATTATTACCTTTTTTCGATTATCTCAAAAACGGCTTTAACGATTTTCATCAAATTCGTCATAGTGAATTTTTACTTTCACTTACCTATATATGAAATATATAGTAAGTGGAAGTATTGCGATCGTGAAAAATTTCGACTTCCGGTTTTCAACGGAAATACACGTTTTGGGGTCCCCTGAGTCGAAATGACCAAGTCCCGCGAAATGGTCTGTGTGTGTGTGTGTGTGTCTGTGTGTCTGTGTGTGTGTGTGTGTGTGGACAGACTAGCTCAAAAACTATAAACCGTGCGAACCTGAAATTGGGTATTTAGTGTATGTATATGCCCGCGATGTGACAGCAAAAATTTCATCAAAATAGCTCAAAGGGAGGGGGTACTTTATTTAATAACTTTTTAAGTTTTTTTCGATTTTCTCAAAAATGGCTCTAACGATTTTGATCAAACTGGGTATTTGATGTATGTATATGCCCGAGATATTACTGTAAATGTTTCATCAAAATTGATTAACCGGAGGGGGGACTTTACTTAATAAATTTCGTATCATTTTCACGTAACGCGGCTCTAACGATTTTGATCAAACTGGGTATTTGACGTATGTATATGCCAAAGATGAGATAGCCCGAATTTAATCAAAATTGGTCAAACGGAGGGGGCACTTTATTTCTTAACTTTTTCTGCAATTTTTACATTTCTTTCGATTTTCTCAAAAACGGCTTTAACGATTTTCATCAAATTCGTCATGTTTAATGAAAATTAGGTGTTCTTTAATATCAGGTAAGCTTTATCATTATTAAAATGTTCTGGGGGGCTTAAATGAGGTAGGGGCCTTTTTTGTTTGTTTGTTTTTGTTTCCTATGAAGTATCTTTTTTTTTGTTTATATGGAGAAATTAACTGTCTCTCATTACGCCTAAAAATAAGAAATGGCTAAATATGATATATGATAAAAACCAAGTAAACATATAGAGGAGAAAAAAAGAAAAATATTCAGTCAACTCATAAAACACGTTGAGCCCACGCATGCGTAGTACGCTTTAATGACAGATCATTGTTCCTAATTAAAGCCGTTCTGTTCATTTAATGGAAATTATTGGTTTCATGGTAACTAAATGAAATTTTCAAGAAGAACATAGAGAATTATAAAATCAGTAGACCTGGAGTATTATGCTTGCATTGCCGAATTATCTCAAGTAAAAACTTTTATTTAATAGTAAAAGAAATTAGTGTTTGTTATAGAGCAAATGAAAACAAAAATAAGAAATGAATGTGGAAAAATGTGTAACTGAGTGAGAAGTGGCATTAACACAACGGCTTAATTTCTAATCTATGTTGGTAAGTGAAAGTTGTGTGTTGCGCGCACGCACCAGATTTTTTTCAAATGAAATCAGGCACTCAGCGCTTGCTTGAAAACCAATTCGCATCTACAACAATTAGATTAGCCGTTCTAATTAGATACATTTTTACACTCCATTCCATAAAAAATATTAGTTTTTACTACAGTGAATTGACCAATATCAATAATTTTAAGCAGTGTCTGAAAGTATGCCCTAATTAAAAATGTAGCTACTATTTTATCTTTACATATGTTTAATTTGTATTTGAAAATTGTGTTTACTGCATTATCATATAATAGTAATATTTGACTTTTCAATTAAAAATAAAACTCTCATTTAATTTTGGAACTGAATTTGTATTAAATTTGCCCAATTGTCATGAGTATCCTTTGTAGGTCTTAAAAATCGAACACTCTTTAAAAAGTAGATTTCTGCGGCTCCCAGCTGTAAGAAAGATGCCGTCTTGTCTCATTTAGTAGGGAAAAAATTGGAGCCTGATTTAGTTACCGATTTGGAAGATAAAGTTAGATTGTTTTGTTTGAAGCTGAGCCAAAAATGGAGTGAGTGCAGTCGTAGAAAAATTCTTTTTGAAAAACGTTACGAATAATGGTTGAATATGGACTGCACATTTACAGTAGACAACAAAAAATGTTTGAACATTGATGATAAAGCAGGAACAAGTCGCGATAGACCTTTAATAAACTTTTCAGAATGTTCAGTCAAAACAAAAAAAAAAGACGAGTGGAGGAGCTAATTTCCACGAGGAAGTCAGATGAATTGATGTTTATATATCTCTTATGTACATACTTTCAAAAATTATTTTACTAGGTTAAATATTATTTATATAACGTAAGTATTATTATTTTTACAATCACGAAAGTATCTTTTGTATTTGGTTAATTATCTTATTAAAGATAAATTTTGATCAACTAACCGATAATGATTCTCTTATTTCCCTTAAATTTAAGATAATTTGCCAAAACCATGATTTACCTTTTTTTTTTTATCTAACTTGGTCAAATATTATTTCCGACACCGCATATGAGGTATATTCGTAATCAGCTCAGCATTCCCTGTAATATTCCATGGTCAAAAGATTTTTGTCCAAAAACTCCATATACTCGAAGCACTGTGCGTCGGCACAATATATATGTTATTTCACATATAGTGTTTTCATTTGACTGCACCCCCAACCATTTCCATCTCATGAAATTTTTTACTTTGTTTCTAGATTATCTGTTCATTCATATCTGTGTTCCAATATTCAAACAACTTCAAACAAATAATTGCTTATGAAGCATCAATAGAGCGAAGATCACTTTCTGCAGTTGGAAGCAAGAAGGCGGGGCTTGCTCGCGTAACTGTGCTAACCTTTCTTGGCGGATCAATTTTAAATAAAATACCACTCAGTATAATTTCCGTTTCACGACCTCCTGCCTGACTTTACACCTTAGATATAAGCATCGCGTATTCATTAGACCCGTGCAGCTCTATTTAAATATTTTAAAACAATACTCAATTATGATATTCATTATAGTAATTAGTGATACCCTCATTAACTCTGGGACCTATTTTGTTAAAAATATTTTGGGGATTAATAATAATAGGTGATACGGACTTTTTGTTTGCGAAAGAATGAAACCTAATTTTCATGGGATGTTAACTCGTTGAATCTACATATAGTTTTTATTCGGGTGGCCGGATGGCCGAGTGGGCAAACTCGATAGAAAATACACGCTGCCCGTGGCAACGTCTGTTTGGAAACATAAAGATAGCAAGTTCAAAACCCGGAGCCAGGGGAAAACTTAATTATACTCGGCCTCAACCCCCCACCCTCTCCCCTGGCCCAGTAAACCCCGTATAGCCTACAAGGCGAGGAAGGGGAGGAACCAAAAAAAAATATATAGTTTTTATTAAAGGAAAATCTGGAGACATCAATAAGCACTAAAATTATATAAAAGGTTTTTATATTTTTTTGGCGTTTCTTGGAAAGTCAGATAAAAGAGCTAACAAAACAGGGGTAAGGTTCGGTTTACTGTGTGATAATACTTTTCAAGTATATTCTGCAAAACAAACATCGAAACTCGAAATAAATTAATGAATATTTCGCTATTCAAATGTTGCTCCTGCGTGCGTTCTAATTTCTAAAACAGAAGAATTTTTTCATTTATTTTTTTAAATTTATGATTGAAATTAATATGAAAAAAATCTGGTGCGTGCGCGCAACACAACTTCCTTAGATTAGAAAATGATGTGTTTTTTGTGTGCCACTTCTCAAACTCACACATTTTTCCACATTCATTTCTTATTTTTGTTTTTATTTGCTGTATACAAAACACTAATGATTTGTATTTCCATTAATTGAAAAGAACGATTTTAATTATGAACATTGGTCTGTCTGGCGTACTCCGCATGCCTGGGCTAAACGTGTTTTATGAGTTGATGAAATTTTTTTCTTTTTTCTCCTCTGTATGTTTACTAAATTTTTATCATATTTCGTCATTTCTTATTTTTAGGCGTAACGATAGACAGTTAATTTCTCAATATAAACAAAAACAAAGATACTTTATAGGAAATCAAAAAAGGCCCTGTCCCCATTCAAGCCCGCTTTAGAACATTTAAATAATGATAAAGATCACCTGATAATAAAGAACACCTAATATTCATTAACCATAAGGAATTTGATCAAAATCATTAAAGCCGTTTTTGAGATAATCGAAAAAAAGGTAAAAATTGGAAAAACTTATTAAGTAAAGTCCCCCCTCCGGTTGATCAATATTGATGAAACTTTTACAGTCTTATCTCGGGCATATTAATACATCAAATATTCAGTTTAATCAAAATTGTTAGAGCTGTTCTTGAGAAAATATAAGTAAACGTAAAAAGTTATGAAATAAAGTACCCCCTACGTTTCACCAATTTAGATGAAATTTTCGCTGTCACATCGCGGCCTTATACATACACCAAATACCCAATTTCAGGTTCGTACGGTTTGTATTTTTTGAGCTAGTATGTTCACACACACACACACACACACACACACACACACACACACACACACACACACACACACACACACACACACACACACACACACACACACACACACACACACACACACACACACACACACACACACACACACACACAAACACAGACACATACACATACACAGACCATTTCGCGGGACCTGGTTATTTGGATTCAGGGGACCCCAAAACACCATCTTTAAAATGGTGGTCACCCACAAATTAAGATTAGATTAATATAAAATTTATTGTTTATTATTGCTTAACAGAAAAACAATTTATCGCAGAGACAATTGTGTTGTGTTTAAAATAAAAGGGCATAAAATTTCATGTCGACTGAGTTCCTCAAAGTTTTACGTGCAGCTCTATAATTACAATTACAACTACTAGTTGTAGTTTTAAAAATGCAAATCCTTTTTTCAAAATACAGTAGTGGTAGTTGTGGTCCTCCAACTACAAATTACAAAAGTAGTTGTAATTGCTAATTTACAACTACTGTATATGTAGTTCTATAATTTAAACAAAAACTACTTTTGCCCAACTCTGCTACAACTACATGTGACGAGATTAATCTTAAAAAGGTAAAATGCTCTAAGCCAACACCGGCTACGCCGCAACAAGGGCACAAAGGGTCAATGTTGCGGCTAGTGGTGGGGTGTGACAGATATTTTCTGTCACTGCAGTGACCAGTGACTGCTCCTTAAAAGTCACAGTGACAAATACCAGTGACTTTGTCACTGTTGAAGGAATGCCGTCAACAGTGAATGGTAACATCGCTATAAGGTTATAATTGGAGAGTTTTGGCATCAATCAATAAGATTCTCAAATTCTCATTAACTTATTAGAAAATTTTAACATAGTAATTTATTAATTTAATTAAACTGCACTGATAAAACCGTTTCCAAAATGCAAGGTCTAATGTAATACGAAGAAAAACAAATCTAAATAATGGTTTATATCACATGAATTCATGTGCTTCCCGCTGGTGGCCCCGTGCTTCTAGGGGCTACGCAACAATTATTTGCTCTATCCAAAAATTTGTGATTTTAACCCCATAATGTTCCGTTATCGTAAAACAATTGATACTACATAGATTACATTTTGTATAAATACCTATTACAAGTATTTACTTTACATCGAGTATTTTTTTTATTTTATATTGAAAAAGGCACAATTTTACTTTGTGTATGATAGTTGTAAATGTATAATTTTAATGTAAAAAATATAGGTTATATTTCTTTTGAATAATCTTTGCCCTTAAAAAAATATTTTATTCATTTGATGGTAAAAATAAAAATAATAAAAGATTCAGTTATAATTAACTAAAAAGTAAGCGGTTGAATTATAAACTTAGCAATAATATAATTTTTTTTTTAATGGAAGATAAGAGAGTTGATTATGCCTAAATAAAAGTAAGTTGTGAATTTTAGGTAGGAAAGACTAAAGATTTTTTATTAAAGTGGGTTTGTTTTTTTTGTGACCGGGAAGTTTCCCAAATTGCTGAGAACAGTGGCAGGAAGGGAGGTGTAGTGGGAGATCAGCGGCGTCGGTCACAGTGAAGTCAAGAGTGACCCAGGTCACAGTGAAGTCAAGAGTGACCCAAGTCACTGACAAGTAGAGTCCCTGTGAATTCTTGGAGTGACAAATCTTCCAGATACTGTGACCTTACAGTGACTTGTAAATTTTGGTCACAGTGACTACTGGTGACCGGTAAGTCACAGTGACAAAATCACATGTACGCCAGTCACTGCCCATCCCTAGTTGCGGCCAATTAGATGCCACTCAGTACGTAATTCGTATCCTTCCGGATAATCTTCTTCCAATGCCGGGAATCTTCACCAATCCTCATCCAGATATTTCCAGGGAGACACTATGAGCCATCTTTACTATTTTGTACTAGTATATATTAGAAAAACTTCGTTTCCTATGAACGAAACAAAAGCAGTTTCATTGCTGTGTTAGTTCAGGCCTTATGTGCAACAGGTATTCAATATAATAAAGCCGAAGGATAGACCTCATCTTACTTGTAGCATTTACCCTGCAAGACAAATATGCGTTTTTCAAGAAAGTCTGACAGGGCAAGAACGCAGTCATTACGACGTTTTCTTAAAGATCTTTATTACTTATCATTTAGCCAGTAGATTCTCTTTATTCATACTTCCTCAATATTTGACTTTAGCGATTTACCTGAAGCAAAGCAAAAGTAAAATGTTTCCAGCAAAATGTATATGAAAAAACAAAAACAAATATCGCCAAAGTGAAAATTGGCTCCATATATTTCATGAAGGAGACGTTGCAGTGTTCAGCTTTGAATAGACTTTGAACAGCGTGATAGTGGAGAGCTTGAACTATTACAACTTTTATAAAGCACTAGGTTGTTGGCTTCCAATATGAATAGGGGAAACCAGTTGAAGAAATAAATTGTATTTAATAAATTAATTGTTTGTACTTGAGGGTTTGAACTATTTTTTATATCCATAAACATATGGATAATCAATCTTATTGATCAATATAATCAAAAGATTGTAAGAATATCCTTTCTCAATTTTGGTTTGTTTTGCTACTTTATCTTTCCCTCTGAAAGTGTTCTTCTGTGTATTATCAGATATACAGTTTTTTTTCTGTTTTCCCCATTCCAGTAACCCTGGGCATGGGGGAGTTTATTGATGGATGAAATCCTGCACGTTCCATCAGATAATAATGCGTGCAGGAAAAATAATTTAAATACCAGTCGTCATAAAATTGTCACAAAGGGAAAGAGATTACTAAGTATTTGTGAATATATAAAATAAAATAATTTAACAGAATATACAACAAAAATAATAGAAAAATAGAAAATAAACTGTATAGAATGATTAGAAGGAAAAAAAGAAATAAAAAATATATAATGAATCATGATGTTTGATTTGGTGTCACCTGTCCAATCTATTTATTATAGTCTATTCCATCCACAAACTCCTGAAATTCTCCGTCAAAACGAAAAAGTATCTCTTCTTTGCTAATGGACAAATTATGCTCATGGACCAACTCTATTCTTAATAATTTAGTGCGTGGATTAAGTTGCAATCAAATATAAGATTGTCATAGGTTTGTTCTGCCTGTCTAACGCACAAATTGTAATTACAGTAATTACAGTAAATTCTATTACAGTAAATCAATGTAACTTCTTTTTGGTCCCTGGCCAGTCAATACCTGTGTAAGTTTAATGTTGATTGACCATGAAAACGGTACTTGAGCGAAGAGCATTCAACTAGTAAAAACCTGTAAAGTAATCCTAAACTTCAGAACGCTATAAATTATCTCTGCTTAATCTATATATATAAGAGGCTTTGTCCTGACTGACAGAATCAACGCAGAGCAAAAACTACTAATGATAGAAACTTGAAGTTCGGAATTTAGATTTTAAACGCGATGTAGGTAACCACTGAGAAAGGAATTTCAAAAATGTAACCCCTAAGGGGTTTAAATGGCGAAATTGTCGTTTAACTCTTACGGACGCCTATTTTTGCACTTATAGAAAAAATATCTGATTTGGACTCATTTTAAAGATCTTGATACGACGAGTTTAACTCGAAAACCCCTACGGGACGTCGAAAACCAGGCGTTCACGACGAGTAAGCAATTTTTTGTTTCTACGGTTTTAGTAAACTCTCTCCATTGCGCGCCTCCCTCTCTTCTACCGAGCCGGCAGCTTCCCCCTCCAACATTCCACCTACCGGAAGCTCCGATTCTACTAAATCTCCTTATCAGTTAACATATTATATTAAATCAATACCAAGATAATGATCACAGCATTGATTTTAAAAGCTCGCGGGCAAAGCCGCGACGGGGAATGCTGGTATACATATATAGAGAGTAGTCCGGCGGAGGCTGATCGTAGAAGCCCCGACTCGCCAGAGTTGTTGAGGCAACTACTTATTATAGTACATTGTTGGTATATATATTTTTATAATAAATTTAGTGTTCAGAATTTTTTTTTCTCACTAGTGTCCTCAAAAATGGAAGGCAAAATAGCTGGCAATGTTTATTTTGAAGACAAACATCAGACAATACAATTTCTGAATTCAGTCATATTCAGGGGCTCATATCTCGGGGACGATACTACATGGAGATATACGTGAATGTATCGTTTTGTTGGGAATTAGTAAGCTTTAATTTTGAATAGAATAACATTAGGTCTGCCTTATCAAAAGCCAAAACCTGCCCCGTTATCAATTCTTGTGGTGCACGTAATCGAGGGAACTTTATTAGGTGTTTTTCAGGTATTAACACTCCTAAACTTATATACCCCTTCACACTCCTTAAGACTTTTGAACTCCATGATTTAATGCACTACTCGTCCTAATGGTTTAACCTGGGTAAATAGCATACTGTATTTTATTATTTACTTAATGATTAAGAATAAAAGTTTACTTCATGTTTATAAAATATTTTTTGAACCCAAAAAGAGGAGGGGCAGAGATATTGTGGTAGGGTAGGAGAAAGCGGTAGAGGCTATATATACGTGAGAAGCAGTCCTGCTGAGCACTGCAGGCAACAACTCTCAAGATGTTTGTTATCGTGGTGAGTAACGAAAAATATTTTAATTTCCTAGTTTATACATAGGAATTATACATATGGTCATGATTTGAAAAATATTGTTACATTATACAGGGAGTTTCGGACAAGTATAGACTATGGAATCCCAGCAATTCTACTTAAAAGTTCCCATCAAAAGTTCGATCGTTCGCAATTTTTGTGATTTTTCAACAAAATTTGATTCTAGCATTGAAATAAAAAAGAGTTAGATTCTTTTTTCAAAGGAGCTGTAATTTTCATTTTAATTAGCTTGTTAGTTTAGAAAAAAGGCATAATTTTATAAAAATAATAGGCGCTATGCTCTTTTTGTTGGCAACAAACTCCGTTCACATTTTTTTTTTATTGGTCCTCGCCTTTTAAGCTATACGGGGTTTCCCGGGCCAGGGGACAGGGTGGGGGATTAATGCCCAGTATTATTAAATGTTCCATGGCTCCGAGTTTTGAACTGGGGAACTTCGGGTTCCCGATCATACGTAGCCATGGGCAACTCGTGTTTCCTAATGCATTTCCACACTCGGCCATCCCGCCACACCGTTCCACACATGGGCAAAAAGAATTTTTATTTTTATTTTAAAGTTCATTACGTTAAATAGCAAGTATTTTGTTTTTTTTTAAATAAAATGCATTTTAACCTCAAATCATTTAATATATTTTTCGATAAAAGTATTTTAAATAAAAAATAAAAAAGTGTTTTGTATTTTGTAAAAAAAAAAAAATTGTATTTTAAATAAAAAAATCTGGTGCGTGCGCGCAACACACAACTTTCACTTACCAACTTACTTAGATCAGAAATTAATGCGTTTTGTTAATTGCCTCTTCTCAAATGAACAGAACGGCTTTAATTATGAAATATTTTTATTTTTTTCTCCTCTTTATGTTTTCTTTATTTTTATCATATCTCATATTTAGCCATTTCTTATTTTTAGGCGTAACGAGAGACAGTTAATTTCTCCATATAAACAACAAAGGTACTTTATAGGAAATAAACAAACAAAAAAGGCTCCAACCCCCCCCCCCCCCCCCACAAAAAAAAAAGCCCCCTCAGAACATTTTAATAATGATAAAGCTTACCTGATATTAAAGAAAACCTAATTTTCATTTAACATGACGAATTTGATAAAAATCGTTAAAGCCGTTTTTGAGATCATCGAAAAAAAGATAAAAATTGGAAAAAAAAATTATGAAATAAAGTGCCCGCTCCGTTTGACCAATTTTGATGAAATGTTGGCTATCACATATTTGGTATATACATATATCAAATACACAGTTTGATCAAAATCCTTAAAGGCTTTTTTGAGTAAATAAAAAAAATCACGTGAAAATGATCCAAAATTCATTAAATAAAGTACCCCCTCCGTTTGACCAATCATGATGAAATTTTTGCTGTCACATCGTGGTCATATAAATACACCAAATACCCAGTTTGATCAAAATCATTACAGCTGTTTTTGAGTAAATAAAAAAAACACATGAAAATGAGACAACATTTATTAAGTAAAGTGCCCCCTCTGGTTGATCAATTTTGATTAAATTTTTACAGTCATATCTCGGGCATATAAATAGATCAAATACTAAGTTTAATCAAAATCGTTAGAGCCATTTTTGAGAAAATCGAAAAAAACTTAAAAAGTTATTAAATAAAGTACCCCCTCCCTTTGAGCTATTTTGATGAAATTTTTGCTGTCACATCGCGGGCATATACATACACTAAATACCCAATTTCAGGTTCGCACGGTTTATAGTTTTTGAGCTAGTCTGTCCACACACACACACACACACAGACACACAGACACACACACACACACACAGACCATTTCGCGGGACTTGGTCATTTCGACTCAGGGGACCCCAAAACGTGTATTTCCGTTGAAAACCGGAAGTCGAAATTTTTCACGATCGCAATACTTCCACTTACTATATATTTCATATATAGGTAAGTGAAAGTAAAAATTCACTATGACGAATTTGATGAAAATCGTTAAAGCCGTTTTTGAGATAATCGAAAAAAGGTAATAATTGGAAAAAAAGTTATAAAATAAAGTGCCCCTTCCGTTTGACCAATTTCGATGAAATGTTGGCTATCGCATTTTTGGCATATACATAAATCAAATACCCAGTTTGATCAAAATCGTTAAAGCCGTTTTTGAGTAAATAAAAAAACACTTGAAAACGATACAAAATTTATTAAGTAAAGTCCCCCCTCCGGTTAATCAATTTTGATGAAATGTTGGCTATCACATCTTTGGCATATACATACATCAAATAGCCAGTTTGATCAAAATCGTGTAAGCCGTTTTTGAGTAAATAAAAAAACCCGTGAAAATGATACATAATTTATTAAGTAAAGTCCCCCCTCCGGTTAATCAATTTTGATGAAATTTTTACAGTCATATCTCGGGCATATAAATAGATGAAATACTCAGTTTAATCAAAATCGTTAGAGCCGTTTTTGAGAAAATCGAAAAAAACTTAAAAAGTTATTTTGATGAAATTTATGCTGTCACATCGCGGGCATATACCTACACTAAATACCCAATTTCAGGATTGGACGGTTTATAGTTTTTGAGCTAGTCTGTTCACAGACACACACAGACACACAGACCATTTCGCGGGACTTGGTCATTTCGACTCAGGGGACCCCAAAACGTGTATTTCCGTTGAAAACCGGAAGTCGAATTTTTTCACGATCGCAATACTTCCACTTACTATATATTTCATATATAGGTAAGTGAAATTAAAAAAGTTATAATGAAAATACAAAATACAGGAAACCTATATCCTAGTGCATTGCAATTGATTAATAAATCGAAAGTTTTTATTTATTTTTTTCTTTCGGTCGTACTTGCTTGGTGTAATGTAACTGGTTCTCAGATCATCTTCGCTTTCATTTTGTTGAAATTATTAAATTAAATTTCTTCTTCTACTGATCCAAGCTGATTCAGATCTTATTTAAACTGATTGGGCTAAAACAGCTCCTATATCTTCGAAAGAAACTATTACATTGCTGGTGTTTCTTATCCAAGCATTTTATATCCTGTAATGCCCACAATGAGCCTCCGGATAAATATCCAATTATAGATATCCATAAGTGGTGGAGAGTGAGCCGGTCGGAAAGAGTTAGCGAGCCAAACAGACCTTGACTTGTATGTATGTAATTTAAATTTATGGAATGAATAGTGGATTTTAAGTGAAGATCGAAATAAGTTTTCAGATCATTTCTATCATAGCAAATAATAAATGTTCTGTAATATTTTTGAGGAACCCTAATATTATTATAATTTTGCTTTATAATGTACCTATTTAGAATATTTCTTATTGCTTGTTAAACTCCCATGGCAGAACGTTTATCTATGTTGGCGGGCATGTTTTGCATTGTTAAATAACCGCAGGAGGAATAATATTTTTATAAACTCGAATTTTTAATTTTTAGGGAAGAAGGCATAAGCTAAGTAATTTCGTTAATGGCTAGCATTTTTTACTTCTAATCTATCCTGAATTTTCTCTTCAATTTCGAACGAGCGTCAACCTCTCGGAAAAATACTGACCTTTTCTAACTTTATTGGATGTTTCAGTCATAAACATTTTTACTACGTTTACTAACTTTTTCGGTATTCTCTCCAAATTTAAATCCTGTTTATGCCTTCGTGTATTGCTCCAACTTAATTTTCATTAAACCGGAAAAAGTCAATTTTTTACACCCCCCCCTCCATAAAAAACCTATTTATTGTAAAAATTATGAGGAATTGGCCTCATTAAACTTCTGTTTGATGAATAGTGGATTGTAAGAGAGGACCGAAATAAGTTTTCAGATTAAATCTATCATAGCAAATAATGAATGTTCTGTAATATTTTTGAGGAACCCTAAAATTATTTTAATTATGAATATTATATAATATTGTAATATAATATTATAAATAATAGTGAACAATCAATGTTTCATATTTCATCGCTATCGGATATTGCGTTAAAATGTTAATATGTAACCCTCCACCCCAAAACCTATGTATAACATTTATGTGAAATGAATTTATTAGACATGTATTCAGATAATCAACAACCAATGTGACAAAATTTGTTGAAATCGGATGAATCGGTACAAAGTTAATAATTGACCCCCTCCCCAATTTCCCGCCAAAAGAAAACAACAGCAACAACAAACTGAAATAAATCTACCGGCTGAATATTTAGGGGTGAGAGCTCTAGTGCAAAAGACTACACTATATAGTATGTATTATTACAAACAAATTTTAACTTAAACAACGTAATTAAGTTTTAGTTAATTTAATTATTTAAAATACAAATGAAAATACTTTTTTATTTTATTTTAGTATTTTCGAATACAAATGAAAATACTTTTTTATTTTATTTTAGTATTTTCGAATTAAAATGAAAATACTTTTATTTTAAATAATGCCCAGGTCTGCTCTGTTCACATATTTATGGAGCCATAACTTGTTATCTCATTGAATATACATTTTATTACTGGAAAAAGGAAATCAGTTTTCTTATAATTTCTAAAAGTTATGAGGTAAGAGGGATGAAAACTAACAAAAACGGAATGGTATTATAGATAATATTTTTTAAATCTGTCCCTTGGAGGTAATCAGCACGATGTATATTTTTTGGTATGCAAACAATTTCAGGGATATCTGAATTCTATTATTTGAATAAGACGTTCTTAAAATAAAAAGGGGTGGAAAATATTAGATAACGTTTAAAACTACTTAGTAACATTTTTAAACAAAAGTTTCTACTGTTTAAACTTCATGAAGCTGTATTAAGAAATTTGCATATTCTATGTCATTTTTTTTAACTATAAATTATTTTTGTCTTCTTAGATCTTCTTAGAAATAATAAATACTCTTATAGGGCACATTTGTAATAGAGTTTAATTTAAAAATAATTCGAGTTCGAAAATTGAAATTGCTGAAAATATTTTAAAAATGTTATTTTTAAACCCTTACTCCTGGCTTTTTGTTATTTTTTATATGTTTTTCGCGAAACTTTCAAAAATTATGATGTAGCCTGCCAACTCCTTCAGTAATAAAAACTCTGCTGATTTTACGTGTTAACAAGTAATGATCCCATTAACATTTGAGTGAATTATTTTCACCTACAAAAAGTGCGTAACATTTTTATATCTAATATTTTTAGGCACTTAAAAAATTTTTTCACAAGCTAAATAGCCAGTCATAATTAAAATTTAGCATTCTTTTGAAACGAAAAATTTATCTTTTTATTTAAAGTCAATTTTGTCTATCAATTTCTCTCAATTATCATATCAATAAGTCTCATCATACCAACTCATCAATTTCTATCTATTTTTATTTAAAGAGGTTTTCATTAAAAATACAACTGCTAGTTGAAAATTTTATAGGAAATTTTTGGTAGGATATTTGAGGTAGATTTTCTAGTCTTTGTCTGTCTGTATATGAATACAATCAGGTAGAGTTGATCCCCATTCTGGACCCAGGAGTAATATATTTTAATTAATGGAATAATGAATTAAAGAGAATTTTAATTGTAATTGTAAATTCTTACTAGAGTTTAAATATGACTGAGAAAAAAAAATTGGAGGTTTCATAATTTTGACATAATTAAAATGTTTGATTTTTTTTTTTTTTTTTACAGATTTTGGAATGCATTTTCTGAGTACTGTGTAATTCCATTTTTAATCTCTAAAGCCAATAATCAACTGTTCCAGAAATAACAGAGAGTCAAAGATAATATATTATATATATTTTTCTGGCAATTCTTATTGAGAAAATATTTTTGGCCGGCCTGATCAATCTCTACTAATCAATCTTTCCACTTTTTCAACCAATTAATTTGTGCACTGCATAGAACAAAGTGTTAATAAGGTTTTATTACTATTCTTTTTAAATTTATGACCCTCTAATGGTAAAAAAATTCTCTCTTTAAAAGGGGTATTTCATTTTTTTTATAGTCATTATAAACCGTTTGAACTTTTCAAAATATTAATGATGGAGGGGATTAACAATTAATTAGTCAAAGTGACAAAATAAACAATTCTTTGTTTGCAAAGAAACTGTTTTGTATAAAAACATTGCTGAACAATGTTTGCTATACAATATATATTGCTATAGCAGATAACTGCTCTACACTATCTTCAAATTAAATTTAACAAACACAGCACAAATTATGGCTAAGCCAACGATGTTCTTCTGTTTGTTGCAAACAAATGAATCCCAAAATTAAAAGCTATGACCTATCCATCTCTCATTACGTTGGAAAAATGGGCTAAAGCAAACAAATAAGAAATTAATACTGACAAAAAAAAAAAAATGACATTTACCAGAAAATACTCAACTTAAATATCCGTCTATACTCCAAAACCCTAGAGCAAACTGAAAAAATACCTAAATAATAATCGACTAGAGTCTGAATTGGAAAAATCATACAGACATGATCGCAAAATTACTGGGGCCGGGAAGCCCGAGTGGACAAAGGCGCCTGCAATAGGTAATCAAAGTTAAGCAACGTCGAGTGTGTTTAGTACTTGGATGGGTGACCGCTCCATTCGGGTGACCATCCGCGAATGAACGCCACGCAGTCCAAGCCTACCCCCCACCCGGGTATGTGAGGCCCGTCAGCCTACTGTAGGCGACTCACACCGACCGGGCGTAGGAGTGATGAACCTTCCCCGTGTATCTCATCGAGAATCGTGGTGTGGTTTTCCAGGATGTCAGTAACCGCCCGGAGGTTTGGTTCAGGGACGGTATGCTTCAGGGAAAGAAATATGGGTCCTCGGGCCCAGCTGACTCTGGGCTACCATAATCCTTGGACCTAGACCAGTTTGTCACTGTCCTTAAACCCGAGAGGGCTGAAGCCATCGGTGGGAAGGACACTGCCAAATTGGCCCCAATGGGATTGGTTATGGAGCTATGGGCAGTCTGCCGCTGCACCATGGTGACCATGGCTTGCAGCAACGTGAGGTTGGGGTACTCCCTCCAGGCTGTCTGTGCTCCCTCAAGCAACGCAAATGTCTGTAAGAAGACCACACTGCGTGGCCAAAGGTCTCATTAGGCCTTATGCGCCTACCGAAAAAAAAAAAATATACATATATATATATATATATATATATATATATATATATTTATAAATGATATTGACGTACATACTTTTACATATATATAAGAGTTACTGAGCTAAAAATGAATCATACTTAAACATAAGGGTACGAGAGGAAAAATATTTTATTTTTTTTCGATTGTCGCATTAGGCCTAATGAGACCTTTGACCGCGCTGAACACACTACACTGTGATCTTCTTACAGACATTTTTGTTGCTTGCGGGAGCACAGACAACCTGGATGGGGTAGCACAAACCTCACATTGCTGCAAGCCATGGTCACCATGAAGCAGCGGCAGACTGCCCATAGCTTCATAACCAGTCCCATTGGGGTCTATTTGGCAGTGTCCTGCCCACCGATGCGTCAGCCCTCTCGGGTTTAAGTTCCATGACAAACTAGTCTCTAGGTTCAAGGATTATGGTAGCTCAGAGTCAGCAGGTCCCGAGGACCTATATATCTTTCCCTGAAGCATACCGTCCTTTTACCGAACCTCCGGGCGTTTAATGACATCCTGGAAAACTACACCACAATTCTCGATGAGATACACAGGGAAGGTTTATCACTCCTAAGCCCGGTCGGTGTGAGTCGCCTCCAGTAGGTTGATGGGCCTCACATACCCCGGGGTGGGGGTAGGCTTGGGCTGCATGGCGTTAATTGGTGAGTGGTCACCCTAATGGAGTGGTATGAAACACGCTCGACGTTGCTTAACTTTGATTACCTATTGCAAGCGTCTTTGTCCACTAGGCCATCACAGCCCTCAGACAAAAATATTAATATTGGTATATACTTAAATTTAATGAATATGTTTTATTTTGTATAGTTACTACTGCCTTTACTAGCCAATGGTGTAGTGTGCGAAAATGATCAGCAGAAGAGGAGTGCTGAGCCTAACATTGTGGCAGAGAATGTTGGTTATCCTGGCCGCTCATCTTTTGGTGCGGCCCTGATTGGAGGTGGTGGAGTCGACACAGTACCTCCTGTTGGGTGCGTATTTTTCTATTCTGATTAAAAACGAAATCACTAATTTTATGAAATAAATAAAAACACCTCTCAATACACTAATAACATTGGCCTGCTCTATGAAAGTTATGCATAGAATGGCTATGATGAAGTAGAAATTGTCAATATACTGTGCTGATCAACTAAAAACAAATATGAAAAGTCTTTTTCCTGAAATGAAAGATATTTTCCTGGTGATTTGCTAATTAATTTATAAAAGGTTGTATAGCTTTTATCTGTTTCTCAATATGGTCTAAAATCTTAAAGTCAAAAGCATGAGAACAATGTTATCATGAACAAGTTGGTCGTCCTGTATTTAACATTTTAATAAATTTTTATCAAATTTAGTATTTTCTACAAATACAGATTTTTTTTTCCGTTAAAACTTTTTGTAAATTCATCATGTATGTTTTAAATATAAAAAAATACAGACAGAGCAGTAATACATTTAATATCTCAAAAATGTTCCAAATAAATTATTTGGAACAGTAACTGGCTTAAGCATGTAAGTTCAAGTGTTGATCTTGTCCTCGCATAAATTATTAGGTATTAAGGCAAATCAAACATTATCAAATTAAAGATATTTTTCTTTTTTAACTTGAGGATAAAGACTGTAACTATTTATTATTAAAGACGTAACATAATATTAAAAACAGCATAAGGCAATATTTCGCCGACATTTAAGTTATAAGAGGGCAGAAGTTGGAAGCGATCATCTGCTGATGTCACTTAATATCCTGTATTCTGGAAGCAGATCGGTAAGTTTGCGGCTTGCGCAAAATTTAAAGTAGAAAAAAGCGCACAGAACACTGGAATGAAATCTATCTTCAAGATAAAACCCCGAAAAGCTGAATATCAGCTAGCCAGAATGCATTGCAAAAGTTCACTCCACCAAGCAAAAAGAGAGGTCTGGAAGAAGCCTCCATGGAGATCACCATAAAAATAGTAAGAAATTCTGGCATAAAGTAAAGACATTTAGAAGGAAAAGAAGTAAGCCAGTGGGAAATATCAAAGACTTATATACATAATTATTACTTGCATTTATTTTACACACAACATGGTATTAAACATATTGGGGACAAATGTTGGACAACCAAATAATAAGTAAATACATTTAAGAACGAAACTATTTGATACTCATAAACTTTCTAACTACACTTGCACTGGCCAACAATACGGTCTGTACATTTTTTCTATCGTTACAGACTGAAGGTCCAGTACTTGCAATGAAGACAGGGTTTATTCCGCTACCAAGCCGTTTTTTGATATTAACTTAGGAAATGTTTTCCTTCAAACTATAAATCTCTTCCGCCAATTCTACATATTTCTCTTTTTTTCTGTTATTACCTTACGTATATTATCACCCGAAGGAAAACCGATCTCGATTATTGACATTATTTTTATCCTTGTCAGTCCTGTTATTTTGGATAGTATGATCTGTGAGCAAAGGATGATCCTAGAAGATTTTGACACTTTGGTTGGAGATGGTTATTTCTGGATGATATTTATAATATGGGCAGGGTAGGTAATTAATGGGTCCCATCTACTCAGCTATGGCTTGATGCACTACCTTGACTACATTGTTATGCCTCTCCAAGTATTCTGAAGCCATAATCTGAAGTAACATTATGTATTTTTGGACCCTAAGTAAAACAGTGATATTCTCACCACAAATATGTTTTCTAAATGATTTTGTAGCTATTACTTGATCTTGGAATGGCGAGCAAAAATCCTTCAGTTTCTAGAAATAAATCACCACTTTTTAACCATCTTAAGGATGCGTTAGTTCTATCCTACCAACAGGAATGAATGATAAAAACGTCCATGTTGTGGTTTCTTTTTCCATCACTGTGCTAATGCAGGAATGTTCTCTTCTGATAATGATTCTCTTCTGATAATCTCTTTTGTGTACTGGTTTACAGGGTGAAAATTGGAAACCGTCTCTTCGAGCCATTTTCTGGGACAAAGGGCCTGAAGCAAGGGACTGACTTGTCTGTCCCTAAGTCTATTCAAAATATATTTGGCTCACGTATTACAGAAATGGATGAGGCAATGTCGGGATTACGGGAATTTATTTCGATGACGACGAGCTCTTGAAACTATACTTCACCGATGATCAGGTGGTGATGACCCGGAGGAAAGTTTTCCTGAAGATGGTGGTCCTTCTGTTGAAACAATGTTATTAAGCGGAGATCTCAACATTAATTTCCGAGAACGGAGTAAATGGCTGTAGTTGGAAATGAGGAAAATGATCTGCGCATCGGTGAAAATGATCGGAACAGGTGTGCAAAAGAGTCAATACCTTTAACTATCTCGGATCTTTTTTGGGAGATGTGGGGGAATCAGCCATTGACATACGCAAGAAGGTGGAACTTGCCAGGAAGGCTACTAGGACGTTACACCCTGTTCTCTGGGACAACACCATTTCTAGCAAAAACAAGTGACGAATCTTTCGGTCATAGTTGAGTCTGTATTAACTCACGGGTGTGAGGCATGGTCGATGAATAGTCGCTTGAATACGAAGGTTCGGGCTGTTGAAATGGACTATTGGAGAAGATGTCTCCGAAATGAAGAGGTGAGGCTAAGGATGGGTATTGTTAAGATCGTTTTGGAAAGAATTGGGAAACGGCGGTTGAGGTGGTATGGGCACTGCAGGAGGATGCCAGAGGAGCATTGGCTGTACAGAGTCCTGGACAAGCAGACACCCAGAAAACGTAAACGAGGACGACCGAGAACGACCAGGATGGAAGGAGTCCATGAAGAGATGACGGGCCGAGGTCTATAGTAAGGAGATTGGGCTGATAGGGAGGTGTGGAGCTCAGCTCTGATCTGGAACGGTATCACTTTAGTTGGAACACCGAGAAAAGTAAAAAAAAAAAAAAGATAATCTCTTTTGATGGTTTTTGGTACCAAGGAGATTGATGGCTATGTGCATTGGTAAAATATTTCAGCCAATAATTTTGTATTTTATCTGGTGCAGATGCTTTTCAGTTTTTCATTTGTTTGATAGCCTTTGCTATATTGTCCACAGAAATACTGGTTGCTTCTATCAGTTGAAGGTCCATTGCAACCAAGCGAGTCTGTTCAAACCAGTATGCATCACCGTTATGACGTTTTTCCGTTTCCCAAATACCTTTCCAACATTCTAATTAAACATTCTAACACATAACTGCAGGATCTGGGTATGCATCGTTATTAATATTTTCTTTAGTTTTGAATAACTTAAAAAAATATTTTTCGCTTGTAGTTATTATATTATTTTCCTTGTATTATTTATTTTTTAATTTTTATGTAAAAGTTGGAGTCTCATCCATGGCATGCATATATCAAAATTGAAATTCCAGTTTTAAATAACTCTGTTTATGAGCTAGATTGTTCACATGCACAAACACTCATGCACACACACATACAAACCAATTTGTGGAACAGGATTATTTGGATAAAACTTCAAAACATGTATTTTAATCAAAAAGATTAATTGGAAATTTTTCCTGATCACAATGCTTTCTACTACTATTTATTTGAATTATATGTAAGGGAAATTAATAAATTATTTATATCCTATATCCTGTAAGTTCCAACCTGGAATTTTATTCTTTGTGTAATTAAGTTGGTAAGTTTGACTGGGAAATGGATTACAACAGTAATAATTGAACAATAATACTTTATTTTAATAAGTAAGGCACTGAACTGGCAAGACGAAGTCCACACATTGAAATCAGTTGCAACAGGTACTTTTTCTTTATTGTTATTATACAAAACATGGATCAACCCTGGGGTCATGTCATTCTAACACCTAGGTTTTATAAAAAGGGTACTGGTAATTAA
This sequence comes from Aelia acuminata, assembly GCA_911387785.2. NCBI lineage: Eukaryota > Metazoa > Arthropoda > Insecta > Hemiptera > Pentatomidae > Aelia > Aelia acuminata. Next base: position 108,136,898 of record OU426978.1, on the reverse strand, counting down.
AAAATTAGTTCATAGGAAGACCACCTTCTTGTACAACCTTCATCCATGAAACTGTATCACATAGCAAAAACAGAAGCCAAAACCCTTCCCCCACCTCCCCAATGGGTTTTCTGTGGTGCAGCTTAATATAAAAATTAAATTTTAAATAATAACTTAAAAAAAATAATGAAACAATATGTAATTATAAATTGTTTAGTAATATTGTATTGTATTCAAGGATAAACAGTTTAAATAACATACTTAAACTATTACTAAATGTTAATGTTTTTTTTTTTTCAGTAGCAAACTTGTTTCCCAGTTGGTTGAAGTACAAAACACAATAGGAGTTCCAGCACCCGTGCCAGTTGCTCATGCAGTACCAGTAGGAGTACCAGTTCCCATTCCCCACCCTTTACCAATTAAAGTACCTGTACCTGTACCTGTTATTCAAACCATTGAAGTGCCATTTGAGAAAGTTGTACCCTATCCTGTCATAAGACAAGTTCCTGTTGAAGTAGTAAGAAAAATCCCTGTTCCAGTACCTGACCCTTACCCAGTAAAGGTGCCAATTTACCAAACAAAACATATATACTACTCAGTCAGACCTAAATACCACCACCATGATTGGTAGAATAGAAGGTAATTTAAATAAGTTATATTTTTGATTATTTGTACCAAATTTGTTGAAGTAATAAATGTTTTAAAACTCAATATTTAAAACACTTTTATTTAGAAAAAAAATACCAAGTTAACACATTTCAAATCATAAACTTGATTATTTATATTCATGTTTTCTCTTTTTATTTTGCAGGTTATTGCAGTTAAAAAACCATCTTCTAGTCTCTTTAAATGACCTTTAATTGTTTTAAGTACATAAGTTAAGTTATGATATATCAGTATTATATTTTTTAGCCTTATGTATGTCACTAATAAATATTTTTTTTAATAAAATCTATTTTGATGCATTTTATTTACTCTGTCATAATTTAAAACTATCTGTCAAATAGCATTTAAAATGTCTCTGTCATAATATAATGCTCTAGAATCAAGTTGCTCTATCTATTCCATTATTATTCCAGTGAACTGAATAACTGCTGTAAATAGCTACAACTTTGCCATCTATGACAGCCTCGCAAATTTTTGAAAAATATTATTTTGGGCTTCTGAAAAGTAGGGGCAAATTAGAAAAAGTGAGTACATGTAGGTTTTACCCATGGATAAAGTGAACTTTATTGATATAAAACTAAAATAATTTAATACTACAAAATTATTTATAGTATTTATTTACATCATTCATACAAGCATTTAATTTGGATAATAATTATATTAATCCTTTCCTTATATATATAAAAATCTCGTGTCCCAATGTTTGGCTAACAATAACTCAAAAACTAATCAACCGATTTTAATGAAATTTGGTCCACTGTTTATAGTTTTTTCCAAGTTAAAAGATAGGATAGTTTTTATCTCGATTATTGACCACAATATTTTTTTTTATTAGGAATTATTGCAAATACAGTAGGTCGTGTTTCGATTTATTAACATGGCCTCATATGTCAATTTCATAACGTTTTTGATTATAAGCATGCTATTGTAATACAGGTTATCATTATTATAATTTTGTATTGTGTTATGTGAGTGTAGTTATTTGTTCCTATATTATTATTTTCCACAGACAAATAGTAATACAAATCTTTGTATTTATTGTTAATTTTCATTAAAGAATAAATAAATCAAGAAAAGGTTACAATAAATTCTCAAAAGTGTAGGCAATTTTTCTTCCTTTACCTTTTTTATTTGTATTTCAATTAAATTACTAGCTAAGTGCTGAAACGCTTTGCTGTGGCCCACCCTGATATCAATTTTTAGTAAAGTAAATACATTTTAATAATTTAAATTAGGCTATTATTTGGAATAATATTCTATATATGTTGTAACAGTACCTACTGTCACAGGTGTAGCCTAATAGAAACCTGACTTGGGGAGTCAGTGTTGCCAAAAAGTAGTGAAAATTAGTGAGCTGGCTACATTGGCGGATCCAGGGGAGGGGCTGTGGGGGCTGCAGCCCCTCCCTTTGGAAAAATTTTCGTCATTTTAAGATAGAATTTGACTTTCCTCAATGTAATGAAGAAAGCTGAAGAACAAATAATGTGCAGAACAAGTAGAATTTTAGTTGTGGGAAAGGAAAATAAAGGTAAAAAAGCTAATTAGCAGATCCAAATAAAGGGCTGTGGGGCTGCAGCCCCCCCCCCTTTAGGACTGCAGCCCCCCTTTCCGATCGGCTGGATCCGCCCATGGCTGGCTACACTGCCGGTAACCAGACATGAAAACTCAATGAGTGTGTTTTGATTAGGTGTTATGGGATACTTTGTGATTTGCTAAATAACTGCATAATTAAGACATTCATATTATATTTTCAGTTGATTTATTTATTTATTTAACAGAAGTTTCTTTATTTTCATTATTCGTTTTGTTATTATTATTTGAATACAGTGTTTTTTTTATTTTACTTTTTATTATTTTTATCCCGTGCTCTAAAATGTAAAATTTAAAAAATGTCAGTGAAGATTTGTAATTCCTCCTTTATCAACAATAATTTAAAGTTGAGAAAATCTAATCCCAATCGAATAGAGACTGTTCCTTCCTGTTCAGCAGAGTTGTAATTATCTATATATGTAAAATTTAAGAAATGTCAGCGAAGATTTTAATCCTTTCTTTAATTTAAAGTAGGCTATTATTGGGAATGGTATTTCGGTATTAATTTCACCAGAATACATTTTTTTACCTATCTTTTAATTATTGTTGATTAAGAAAGGATTACATATCTTCGCGGCATTTTTTAAATTTTACATACAATGATAATTACAACTCTACTGAACAGGAATAACTGTTATTTGGATAAACCGCAAGTTTCAGATTTATCCACCATAAATATGAGAGTACTACTGGAAAATGATCCATCAGCAGACATATTTTCTAAACAATTGCTCTCGATTGGAAACGGTGAAATAGAGCTGCTTTTTTATCAAATTACCAGAAAATTTCTCTACTATTGTAGAGACGAAAAATGAACAAATAGTAAGTGTCTTTCCTGATATTTAGAACAATTATTTGGACTATGTTGGCTGAGTATTCGTGCTATTTTTGCATCAAAAAACGTTGATGCCGATGAAATAAACTTCCAAAATTAATTGACAATGTTCTAGATGAAAACGAAGCCGTAAATTTCCCAACTGAATTTTTGAATTCCCTGGATATACCAGGAATGCCACAACACAATCTCTAGTTGAAGATTGGCTCACCAATTATTCTTCTTCGTAACTTAAATCCACCTCAATTGTGCAACGGTACACGTTTGGTCATTAAAGTGATCATAGCAAATGTTATTGAAGCAACAATTTTGACTGGAAGGTTTAGAGGAGATACCGTCCTGTTGCCACGTGTTCCCCTGACACCGTCAGAATTTTCAATTAAATTAAAAAAGGCTTCAATTTCCTATTCATTTGGCTTTTGCCGTGACCATAAACAAATCCCAAGGGCAAACAATGTCCACTTGCGGCTTGGACTTTGAAAATCCATGTTTTTCCCATGGGCAATGGTATCTCGCCTGCTCACATGTGTGGAAACCATCAAATCTTTGGTCTGTGTTAAAAAAAACAAAAACAGTTTAACCCAAAACATTTTGCACAAATTAGTTCTTGAATAAATAAAAATTCTTAATTGTATTATGTAAAAACTTCTTTAAGAACAGATTTCTTATCACTCATATATATTGCTAAATTAAAAGCTTCACCACACCACCCACTTACCGAACACTTATTTGCCGAAGGGTCGGGAAATCGAGGTCTCAAAGAAATTGAGAAAAACGCCTATCAAAAAGACATATTTGACGCATTAATCAAGATTGGCATGACCCTGAGCAATATTAAACCCGTTGCTAAACTAACAATACCAAGTTGAAGTAGTGTTAGGCCAATAATCAATAGATCAATCGCTGAGGTTACCAAAACGTACCCGGTAGAAGTTCAGTCATCCTTTTTAAAATTAGTGGAAAAATATAGCAATTTCGAGTTAGTTTATACCGATGCATCAAAAAAGGGCAGCGCTGTGAGTCCTAAACACAATCAGCTCCTTTTTAATCTACCAGGGGAGAGCACGATATTTACAGGGGAAGCGACAGCCATTCTAAATTCTCTCTATCTGATGGCGGAATCAGGAGAAAAAAATTGGGCTGTAGTATCGGATTCATGGAGTGTGTTGGCAGCCATAAATAGTCCAAACCCGCGAAATTTATTAATCAAAGAAATTCTTAACGAATGGTGGGATATAAAAAAATAAAGGCATAACCATTGTCTTCGTCTGGGTTCTTGCTCACTGTGGCATTTCAGGCAATGAAACAGCTGACCATTTAGCCCACTTAGCAAGACTCGAAGACAGAACAAAAGTTAATAAAATAAATAAAGTTATATTGGAAGACTGGATTCTCCAAACAAAGAGATTGCAATTAGCAGAATGGGAGAAGAGTTGGGCCAGAGAAAATCGCCAATTAACCCGGGTAAGAACTGACTGTAGAAAATGAATCACAAGTTGCAGAATCAGGAAGAGAGGAAGTGATGCTGTGCCGGCTGAGGATTGGGCATTGCCATTTTACCCACAGTTATCTACTTAGGAGGCTAGAAGCCCCGACTTGTGAAAAATGTGATAATGTCCCTCTTTCAGTCCAACACTTACTACTGATTGACTGCCCACGATTCGAAAATTACCGGAAAAAAAGTTGGTCTTTCTGAATCATTAAAGGAAATTATGAGAGACAACGAAGAAAGAGTCAGCACTCTTTTCAAGTTCATAAATGCACAGAACTCTACAAATGGATCTAAAGCACAATTATACGCCAATGACCCTTTAGGGTAGAGGCGATAACACAAATAAAAAAATTAAAAAAAAACAGTATATTATTATTATAAATAAATATTTGTAAATTAACGTTATCTACCAAACGGACTATTTATACAAACTACATTGAAATATGAGATGTAAAAAATTAGGCCTAATGAGACCTTTGGCCGCGCAGTGTGGTCTTCTTACAGACATTTGTTTTGCTTGCGGGAGTACAGACAGCCTGGAGGGGGTAGCCCAAACCTCACGTTGCTGCAAGCCATGGTCACCATGGCACAGCGGCAGACTGCCCATAGCTCCATAACTAATCCCATTGGGGCCAATTTGGCAGTGTCCTTCCCACCGATGGCGTCAGCTCTCTCGTGTTCAAGGACAGTGACAAACTGGTCTAGGTCCAAGGATTATGGTAGCCCAGAGTCAGCTGGCCCCGAAGCATACCGTCCCTGAACCAAACCTCCGGGCGGTTACTGACATCCTGGAAAACCACACCACGATTCTCGATGAGATACACGGGGAAGGTTCATCACTCCTACGCCCGGTCGGTGTGAGTCGCCTCCAGTAGGCTGACGGGCCTCACATACCCGGGGGTGGGGTAGACTTGGACTGCGTGGCTTTTATTGGTGGGCGGTCACCCGAATGGAGCGGTCACCCATGCAAGTACTGACCACGATGGACATTGCTTAACTTTGATTATCTATTGCAAGTGCCCTTGTCCACTCGGCCATCCCGGCCCCTTAACTTTCCTATATTCCTTACGAAATACTTTTAAATGGAGTAATGCTCTATTCTCAATCACGTTGGATTTTGATTAGCTGAAAGGTTTTCATCTTTATCAATGAATATTGGTTTGACTGTATTCGTTTAAAAATATAAGGATATAACTACTGAGCCACAGCAACGCGTGGCCGGGTCTGCTAGTATAATTAAAATAGGATATTAAAGGTTTGTGAGCTGATCGAATAACCAAAATGAGAAACATCATAAAAGTTATCTAAATTAAAACAGCTTCAATTGTCCAACCATATTTTGTTGTAGATTGAATTGAAGAATGATCATATTTAAATTTAATTATTCTTTAAAACAATCCAGTAATATATAAAAATTCTAAACGAAAATTAACATTGAAATATTGGTTATTTCTATTTTAAAGACATTTCTTTCTGTTTCATTTCTATTTTCGTGGACATTCGTTCAACCAAGGGCCCTTGGTAAGTTCTAGAATGCATAAACTAATATTCTATAATTAAAGGAAATCCCGTCTTGCCTAAAAGGCGCGGAACGTAAGGAACAAAAAAAAAAGAGATACGGAAAGCTTGATAAACGAAGCTAGGAGCATCCAACGCAACTTAAAAGTATTTTTAATAAAGAAATGAGTAATAAGACCCGGAACCACATAAATGATACAACAATAAAAGGGGAAAGATCAGATTTGTATTACCAAAGTATATTATTAGGGATTATAGCACCTAATTCGCATTAGAGGAATTTCGTGAATCGTGTCTAAGCAATGGTCTAGTAGAAAGGAAATGCCGGTTCTTGGGGCTAAATTCCGGGACCGATTTTGTACTTTTGACCACGAACCTGACTTGCCTTAACCTCATAGCCGAATAGAACAATTTATTTGGAATGGTGGGGGGGGGGAGATTGTTATGAGATTACTGGACTTCATTATACCCCCTTCAAAATGGTATGAAATTACATCTGGCGTTTCACCCTTTATCGATAACCAATTTTGAGATAAATAATTCATGATTAAAATAATATCTTCTGGAGTCATCCATAATGAGGCTTGTTTTTAAAAAATCAACATATTATACAACTTTGTCTTTTAAGAATATTTTTATCGTATAATTGTGTTTTATCAAAATATAGCTCATACTATTGCAGCATACCAAAAGTCGAATGGGATTCGTTTTCCATTCGTTTCAGAAACTGTAGAATACAATTTCGGTTTCGCATATATATAAATATAAACATTTTTTTTTCTGCTACGTCCCATATTGGTCACATGAGCTGAAATTCGGAATCTATGATTTTTTCCCTAGTAGAATAATATTGGATACCTACTGTTAGTAAACTTTTCCGAATTTTTAACATTTTTTTTTTTCCCGCTTTTAAATTTTTTTACTTTCACTTACCTATATATGAAATATATAGTAAGTGGAAGTATTGCGATCGTGAAAAATTTCGACTTCCGGTTTTCAACGGAAATACACGTTTTGGGGTCCCCTGAGTCCAATTAACCAAGTCCCGCGAAATGGTCTGTGTGTGTGTGTGTCTGTGTGTGTGTCTGTGTGTGTGTGTGTGTGTGTGTGTGTGTGTGTGAACAGACTAGCTCAAAAACCATAAACCGTGCGAACCTGAAATTGGGTATTTAGTGTATGTATATGCCCGCGATGCGACAGCAAAAATTTCATCAAAATTGCTCAAAGGGAGGGGGTACTTTATTTAATAACTTTTTAAGTTTTTTTCGATTTTCTCAAAAACGGCTCTAACGATTTTGATTAAACTGAGTATTTGATCTATTGATATGCCCGAGATATGACTGTAAAAATTTCATCAAAATTGATCAACCGGAGGGGGGACTTTACTTATTAAATTTTGTATCATTTTCACGTGTTTTTTTTATTTACTCAATAACGGTTTTAACGATTTTGATCAAACTTGGTATTTGATGCATTTATATGCCCGAGATATGACTCTAAAAATTTCATCAAAATTGATCAACAGGAGGGGGGACTTTACTTAATAAATTTTGTCCAATTTTTACCTTTTTGATCGATTATCTCAAAAACGGCTTTAACGATTTTTATCAAATTCGTTATGTTTAATAAAAATTAGTTGTTATTTAATATCAGGTAAGCTTTATCATTATTAAAATGTTCTGAGGGGGCTTTAATAGGGATGGGGCCTTTTTTGTTTTCCTGTAAAGTACCCTTGTTTATTTTTATATGGAGAAATTAACCGTCTCTCTTTAAGCCTAACAATAAGAAATGGCTAAATATGATATATGAAGAAAATCAAGTAAACATATACAGGAGAAAAAGAGAAAAATATTCCGTCAACTCATAAAACACCTTGAGCTCACGCATGCGCCGTACGCCTTTAATGACAAACCAATGCGTTATAATTAAACTGTTCTGTTCATTTGAGAAGTGGCAATTAACAAAACGCATTAATTTCTAATCTAAGTAAGTTGGTAAGTGAAAGTTGTGTGTTGCGCGCACGCACCAGATTTTTTTTTTTAAGTTTTGCACACATCTAAAGTTTCTCCTGATTGGGGAAACTTTAAACACCATAGTTTCGAAACTGCGGATAATTTTTGTCTAAAAAACATCATACTTTCTTACTGACTAAAGTTAATTGAATAGTAATAATAATTTTAAATATATAAGACAAGGCCATACATATTTGTGTTATAAATGTAACAATTTAGAAATTATTTAAGCAGCTGAAGATAATTCGCTACGTTTTGAGATTCTCTTCAGTCCAGTTCCTAAAATATGCATTAATAAAATACTTTTTTTTTTGTAAATGGGAATGGTATGGGGTGCGACAAAATAAATATCAATCATCTGTATTACATAGTGTCATTTATTTTGGTCGCACCCCCAATCATTTCCACTTCACTGTATCTACGGTCAACTATCTTCCTACATAATAGTTTTTTTTTTTTTTTTAATTTCCTCTATGTAACAATGAAACTGAGGTATAAAAAACATTTTATAAAAAAAAAATAAAAAAATTAAACCGACTTCGAAACCTAGGAACCAGTAAAAATAAATGCACTGAAAAGTATGAAATAATTACCTTCTGATTTGTATGAATACACAGCAAAATAGAACATGGTATAAAAAGCGGAAAAATACAATAAGGCGGATAATTTTACTTTGATCTGTACAAATACGCACTAATTGTTAATAAAAATTATTAAATTGAAATATTAAATACTATGCTCAATACAACACAATCTTTTCGGAGGCGGAGCAAAATAGAAATGACATGTTACTGATAAAATTCCATTAGCAGGTATTGAAATCAATAGATGGGAAGAGAAGATCCATTTAGAAGATTTTAAGATTTTCATAATGTCTAGTGTTAGAAATGTTAAATTTTGCGCCGCCTCCGAAAAGATTGTGGAGTATTGAACATAGTATTTAATATTTTAATTTAATAATTTTTATGAACAATTAGTGTGTGTGTTTTTTTTTTTTTCGTCATACCAGAGTTTTCTCGGGCGACCTCTTTTCCTTCTTCTTTCTGGTTTCCATTTCAGCAATTTTTTTGGCCATGCTCCCTCATTCATCCTCATAACATGTCCAAACCATTTTAACCTTATGGTTTCTATACTATGTAGGATGTTTTCTTCTTTCCCAATCCGCCGTCTTATTTGTTCGTTGGGAATTTTTTGGATTCGGGACACTCCGCATGCTCGCCTCCATAAATCCATTTCTAGGGCTAAGAGCCTACCTGCTTGTTTAGCTTTTAATGTCCACGCTTCTGCCGAGTAGAGGCTGACGCTTTCCAAAAAGGCTTTATACATTATTTTTTTTGTTTTCATGCTGACATTCCTACTCCATAATACCGAGTTCAAGATCCCGATGATTTTTTTTCCTTGAACGACCTTTTCCTGGATGTCCAGATCGCTGGATCCTAGCGAGTCCAACCAGCTTCCTAAATACTTAAACTTGCATTGTGGCTCTAAATTCCATCCTTCCAGGATTAAATTACTCCCTGTTCCGTTACAGGCCATGTAGACGGACTTTTCCTTGCTGACTTCTAGCCCCCAACTAGAATATTCCTGAAGGATCTTCCTCATCATGTACTCCACATCCTCTACTTCTGAAGCGATAATGACTTTGTCATCAGCGAACTGGAGATTGAAGAGGTAGTCACTACCAATCTTGATCCCCATACCCTGGCATTTTTTTTTCCAATTCATTAAAGCCCTTTCCACATATATATTAAAAAGGAGAGGAGACAATGCGCATCAGACCTTTCGTTATAGGGAAGCATTTACTAATTGAACCCCTAATTTTAACGCAAGCCTTTGCCCCTTCATATAAGCTTCTTATGGCACATATAAGGTAGAGACTTATATTGAAATAATGCAAGGCCTCCCACAAGAGCTTTAATGGAACTGTGTCATAAGCTTTTTTTCAGGTCCACAAAAATCAGGTGAACTTCCACATTATGCCCCATGGCCTTCTCCAGAAGCTGTCTAATTACGAATATGTGGTCACTGCATGACCGACCTGATCTGAATCCAGCTTGTACTTCGGGAATGATTCTTGTACACTCTTGTTCTAGTCTCTGTTTTAGAATCCTGCCATATAGTCTACTCAAGCTACTTGTTACTGTTATCCCTCTATAGTTTGAGCATATCTTTTTACTTCCTACTTTATGGAGAGGAATAATATGTCCGATTTTCCATTCTTCTGGTATTTCGTTTCTTTTTAAGCATATAGACATAAAATTTGAGAGAGCTAGCATTAATTGCTTAGGTCCATTTTTAACAGTTCTATTGGAATATCTCCAGGGCCAGCAGCTTTATTGTTTTTCATTCCTTTAAGGGCCAAATTTATTTCTTCTACAGATATCGGAGGAATGTCCTCCTCTTTTATCACTTCTTCAAATTTAGCCACCGGTTCAATAATAAACTGCTGTCTCTCTTCCTTTAGCAGATTTGAAAAATAGTCTACCCATGTATCGGTCTTTATGACAATTGAACCTATAATTGAGGGATTTTGGTTTTTAATTGCTCTTAAGCTTTTCCAGGCTAAGCTGCTTTTCTGTCCCTGTATACATCTGTCCATTTGTTCCATATTCCTCTCCCAAAAACGCCCAATAGCCCGTTTTCTAATCCTCTTGACCTCTCTGTTGGCTTTTTTATATTCTAGGTGAGTTTCCTCGTTTTTGTTCGCGAGCCATTTCTTGTAGCACTGTCTTTTCTTTTTAATTGCATTTTCACTGTCTACATCCCACCAATATTTGTTGTACCTATTATTTACCTTTCTTCCTAGAGCTTCCAAAGCTGCTTGATGTATACTTTTTTTCAGCACATCATACTCAATGTCTTGCTTGCCTAGCAGAGCTTGTTTACATCTATTTTGGAAGAGATTTTTGACTGAATCTTGAACCAAACTATCTAGTTGAAACTTCACAGCATTTGATTTTGTTTGACTTTCCTGGGGCTTTTTTTTTGGTTTTTGAATAAAATTTAAATGCTATCAAACCCCTTAGCATGTAGTGATCTGTACCACACTCGGGACCTCTCATGGCTCTAACATCATGTACATTGATTGCTAGGTGTTTCCTTACAATAATATAGTCTATAATGCTACTCAATTTTCTTGTGGGCTGATGCCATGTGTATTTATGGATGTTTTTGTGTTCAAAGTAACCATTCATGATGGTTAATTTTTGGTTCGAACATAAATTTCTCAGTCGTGTTCCATTTCCATTCAAAACATCTTCACCATGCATTCCTACTATATCATTTGACATTTCTTTGCCTACCCTAGCATTCAAGTCCCCTGTACAGATTAAAATTTTGCGGTTCGGAATATTGTCTATTATATCTTCCAGTTGGTCATAAAATTTATCTATTTCGTCACTATCTGCATTTTGTACAGATAAACAGTGTGTATTTGTACAAATAAAAATAAAAATATTCGTCTTATTGCACATTTTCCGCTCTTTATACCATTTCCAATTTTCCAATCGTTTCTGATCTGTCATTTAAAAAAAATGATTAAGTTTCGACCAATTCGGCAGCTATGAAAAAATGTGACAACCACGAATAAAAACCTGAAGACTGTGGTGCCAAGAGAATGAACCACAATAGCTCGATGAAATAACGCGGGTGCGACAGGTAACAACAAGGAATGCCTAATGCTTCTCAGTACAAAGACTGAAGAAAGAAACCTACTCAGATTAAAAATTGACTTGTTTTAACTTTCACTTACCTATGTATGAAATAAGTATATAGTAAGGAAAATATTGCGATCGTAAAAAAATTCGACTTCCGGTTTTCAACGGAAATAAACGTTTTGGGTCCGTGCGTGCGTGCTTGCGTGCCTGCGTGCGTGTGTGCGAACGAACGTGCGTGCGCGTGTGTGTGTGTGCGTGTGTGTGTGTGTGTGTGTGTGTGTGTGTGTGTGTGTGTGTGGGTGCGTGCGTGCTTGCGTGCGTGCGTGCGTGCGTGCTTGCGTGCGTGCGTGCTTGCGTGCGTGCGTGCGTGCGCGCGCGCTTGTGTGTGTGTGTGTGTGTGTGTGTGTGTGTGTGTGTGTGTGTGTGTGTGTGTGTGTGTGTGTGTGTGTGTGTGTGTGTGTGAACAGACTAGCTTAAAAACTATTGGCAGTACAAAACTGAAATTGGGTATTTGTTTCATGTATATGCCCGCGATGTGACAGTCAAAATTTCATCAAAATTGATTAATTTGAAGGGGCATTTTACTTAATAAATGTCCCATTTTCACGTGTGTTTTTTATTTACTCAATAACGGCCTACCGATTTTGATCAAACTGAGTATTTGATGTATGTGTAGCGGCAGTAAGAGAGAAGGAGGTTTCTAATAGAGCCACTTGGCGCGCCACCTGCACTAAGCAGAGTGGGGGGCGGCCAGCCAGTATAAATACCGCGGCCGTCTACTCTCTAGCCAGAGAAGGTACCCCACCTTCTCTCACACTTTCTTCCTCTCCTTGACCTATCGCCTTCTCTCTTACTCATCACTCTCCTTCTCCGCCTTGTATACTACATAGCATTCGTTTAATAAAATATTTTTTAAAAGTTGTTTTTTCTTATTTCTCAAACTTCCTTTCCTTTCCTTTCCTTTCCTTGTTACCCGTGACGAGCCTACTGGCGTCCGAGACACTTGTCAATGACCACACCAGTAATCTCCGAGGTAACTCTCCTTTACCGCCTATGACGGGCCTAGCAGCGAACGAGTCTTGAGACCGTGACTTCACTGTTACCCCCGAGGCACTCTCCTCCTGCACTCCTCTATCACCCGTGACGAGTCTAGCTGCGGTCGAGGCCAGTGCCAGTGACACCACAGGTACCTCCGAGGTGGAATTCCCATCCTGTCCGTGACAGGTCTAGCTACGGACGAGGCTCTCGCCCACGACTCCCTAGCTACCCTCGAGACTCTATTCATCTTCATTTCCTTCCGGCATGCATGTTCCCTCACCTCCTCGTCTAAAGTCACACTGTTTCTACTACACGACCCTCCGTCAACTTTAGACGACAACACTGGTGACCCCGGAACATTACAAGAATTTGCAGCATGCCAGACAAGGAAGACAAGAAGAGCACCTCGACTCCAGTTGCCCAGGAAGGAGAACTCCTCTATCAGGTTGGAGCATTTAGCGGCCCATCAAGCAGGCTTCCTATCTTCTACAAAACAATCAGGAGATTCTAGCCACAATTAGCAGAGAAGACATCGATGCCCTTACTGCAAACGCTTCTAGACACAGACGAATACCTCTAGATACAACAACGGTATCTCAGCAAGCGCTTTCTTCTGCGCCCACACTCAGCAACCGAAGCAGTTCCTGCCAATGGAAGACCTAGGTGCGACCGCCACATTCTATCCCAACGCCGCATCTTCCTAACGGACAAGCCAGCGAGAGAGCAGTTCCTGTTAGATACAGGTTCCTCAATCTACACGGTTCATCGTCCACGTGATTCTCGAAGAAACCGGTCAACTTCACCCTGGTGGCAGCAAACAGCGCAGTCACAAAAACATGTCTAGATTTCGGAGTGCTACGGGACCACTTTCCAGCATTTCTTCTTACAATACATCAGTAATCCCTGGTAACGGCCCGTAGTCACACTTACTCCTGCAGTACCTAATAAATGTCGACCTTCGCCTATTAGAGGTCTTTCTAGGAGCATATTTGAGCTCGTCATGGAGACAAACTGGAATCCTGTGCGAAGCAAGGCTCGCCGTTTTCCACCGTTCTCTTCATAAATTAATGGCTCCGCTCAACGCTCTTCTCCACTACTGCAAAACAAACGATGAGACACCCATCACCTCGATGGAGGAAACGGTCAAGGCATTTTGATGACAGCAAGATTAGCTTAAGCGACGCAGCGAAACTTTCTCATCCCGCCACCGCCTTTCACTGGTTTGCGACGCCTCCGAGTCGGCATCAACCCGCAGAATATGGCAACTCAAATTCATCAACCAATTCTCCCTAAACATGAAGCTTATAAATATTCCTGGACGAGAAATCCTCAATAGGACACCACGACCTATCGTACCACCGGACTTTCGGAAACAAATTTTCCAACGTCTGAACGGACGCAGCCATCCAGGAAACCGCGCATCATTGGGAGATATTTTGTATATGTGTATATATTTACTATTTTTGTATTCAAAGTTATTTTTATATATATCCATGGCTCCGCCATTTAGGGGGGGAGTAGTGTAGCGGCAGTAAGAGAGAAGGAGGTTTCTAATAGAGCCACTTGGCGCGCCACCTGCACTAAGCAGAGTGGGGGGCGGCCAGCCAGTATAAATACCGCGGCCGTCTACTCTCTAGCCAGAGAAGGTACCCCACCTTCTCTCACACTTTCTTCCTCTCCTTGACCTATCGCCTTCTCTCTTACTCATCACTCTCCTTCTCCGCCTTGTATACTACATAGCATTCGTTTAATAAAATATTTTTTAAAAGTTGTTTTTTCTTATTTCTCAAACTTCCTTTCCTTTCCTTTCCTTTCCTTGTTACCCGTGACGAGCCTACTGGCGTCCGAGACACTTGTCAATGACCACACCAGTAATCTCCGAGGTAACTCTCCTTTACCGCCTATGACGGGCCTAGCAGCGAACGAGTCTTGAGACCGTGACTTCACTGTTACCCCCGAGGCACTCTCCTCCTGCACTCCTCTATCACCCGTGACGAGTCTAGCTGCGGTCGAGGCCAGTGCCCGTGACACCACAGGTACCTCCGAGGTGGAATTCCCATCCTGTCCGTGACAGGTCTAGCTACTGACGAGGCTCTCGCCCACGACTCCCTAGCTACCCTCGAGACACTATCCTTCTTCCTTTCTTCCTGGTATGCAGGTTGTCGTCGCCTTCTGATCGGACATCAAGCCGGTTCTGCGACGAGCCGTAGGCAACAGCACCGGCGACACACCTGGTAACCCACCGTTAACTTTAGACGACGACACTGGTGACCCCGACGTGATACACTTTTTTTCCGGTATGCATGTTCCCTCACCTCCTCGTCTAAAGTCACACTGTCACTTCTACACGTCCCTCCGTCAACTTTAGACGACAACATATGTATATTCCCGCGATGCGACAGCCGAAATTTTATCAAAATTGGTCTAACGGTGAGGACACTTTCCTTAAAAAATGTTGTCTCATGTATGTATACTGTATCTCTGGTATTTGATGTATGTATACGAGTATGTTACAGCCAACATTTTATTAACCGTATTATGAAAAAAAAACTTTTATTCATTAATAAATTTATTAAAGATTAATTTTACTTAAAAGAGTAAATAAATACGCGATGATCAAATTTTTGAAGCATTGCAGGTAAAAGCATGGTATAAGATAATAGTCTATAATTAATATAGGTATATTTTAGCCTAGAAACTTTTGTTCCATAATAAATTTTAGAAAGCAATATAAAGCGATTTTAGAGGATCAGTAATCGTTCTTGATTTCCTGAAAGGCATAAGAGACAAACTTTACAACGAGACGTAAATACACCTATCGATTCACCTTTACGATGTATTTACAAAAAGCAACCCGTAGCAAAAAAAAAGCAAGCTGTAAAAAAAACTCGACTGATGAAATTAGTCCCTTCAAAAATAAATTCGAAAAGTGCTGGGAACTTCCAAATTTTGCTATACAGATACTCTATAACTTAAGGAGATATACAAATATAAGTACATACTTAAATGTGGAAAAATGTGTGAAGTTGAGGAATGGCGTTTACATGTTATCGAAACACGTCGATTTCTAATCTAAGTAAGTTCGTAAGTGAAAGTTGTGTGTTGCGCGCATCGCACCAGATTTTTTTTATTTACTCAAAATTCGCTTTAACGATTTTGATTAAACTCGGTATTTGGTGTATGTACATGCCTGCGATGTGACTGTCAAAAGTTCATCAAAATTGATCAATTGGAGGAGGCACTTTACTAAATAAATGTTGTCCGATTTTCACATGTTTTTTGTTTATTTACTCAAAAACCGCTTTAAAGATTTTGATTAAACTCGGTATGGTGCATATATATGCCCGCGATGTGACAGCCAAAAGTTCATCAAAATTGATTAATTGGAGGGGGCACTTTAATAATTAATTATTAATAAATGTCCCATTTTCACGTGTTTTTTATTTACTCAGTGGGATATAGGGACACATATCTCGATCTGGAGCCATCTCCTTGAGGGTGGCCCACGTATGATTTTGGTTCCTAGCCTCTTCCAGAACAGAACTCCTCCACGTCTTCCTTGGCCTTCCGACACGACCCTGTCCCTGAGGGTTCCATTCAAGGGCCTCCCAGGCGATGCTGTCTCTCCTCCTTAATGTGTGTCCAATCCATCTCCATTTCCTGGTTCTAATTTCGGCTTCTACTTTCTTTTGTATTGTTTTTTTAAGTAGTTCCTGATTGGAGATGATTCTTGGCCACCAAATTCCCAAGATATACCTTAAGCACCTATTACAGAAACTTTGCAAACGGGCTGAAATAGATCGTGTCATATCCACGTCTCTGATCCATAGAGGAGAACGGACTTCACGTTTGTGTTAAAAATGCGGAGCTTTGTGAGTAAATTTATTTCCTTGGCACGCCATAGAGTGCAGAGCTGGGCGAAAGCACCTTTAGTTTTTTTTATACAGCTTTCCACATCGTTGTCAGCTCCTCTATCTTTCACCACTACACTTTCAAGGTATGGGAAAGCCTCCACTTCTTCTAGTATTTGGCCTTGGATTGTTATCGGCTGCTCGTTTCTGGCATTTATTCTCATAGTTTTTGTTTTTGCGACATTAATTGCCAGTCCATATCCTTTTGCCGCTTTATCTAGGTCGTGCATCTTTCCTTGTATATCCGAGAATCTTTGGGCCACTTCGTATATGTCGTCCTCAAATCCTTCTAGCCGCTTTTGAAGATCCCACTGGATTCCTCGCCGCCTTCCTGTTGCATCTTCCCTCTTAACTTCATCCAGCACCATTATAAACAATAAAGGTGACAGTAAGCAGCCCTGTCTAACCCCCTTTGTGGTGTAGAAAAACTCAGAGAGATTCCCCTCATGCTCCGCGCAGCACTGGAACTCTCGATACATAGCTTGGATGATCTTTATGATTCTTTCAGGGATCTTACACCTTTCCAGGGTTGTCCAGATTCTACCTCTGTCCACGCTGTCAAAAGCCTTCAAGAAGTCAACTAATACCAAATAGAGAGGGCTCTGATACTCTTTAGACTGCTCCAGAATTATCCTCATGGTATTTATTAAATCCACGCAGGAGCGATTCGGCCTAAAACCATGCTGCTCTCTTCTTAGATATTTTTCAACCTCAGGCTGAATTCTTCTAAGGACAATCCTGGGCAGGATCTTACTAGGCACGGAGAGGAGCGTTATCCCCCTCCAGTTGCTGCACTCTGTTAAATCTCCCTTTTTTTGGCACTTTCACCATTATCCCTTTGACCTAGTCCTTCGGCAAAACTGCTTCCATCCATATCTTCCGAAATAGGGGTAGGAGTCTCTCTGCTACTCCCTCAGGCCATGCCTTTAATAGTTCCGCCTCGATATTGTCGATCCCCGGAGACTTATCGTTCTTTAGGACATTTATAGCTTCTTTGATCTCCATTTGAGAGGGAGGCTCATCATCAATATGTACTGCTCTCCTTAACTCCCTTATTCTTTCCCGAGCTGCTTCTGGAGTGCCTTCTAAGCACCACTCCTCGTCCTGCTGGTTTAACAGCTCGTCGAAATATTGGCGCCACCTATCCAGTTGAGCACTATCCTCAGTAAGATCACCTGTCTTACTCTTGACCGGTTTCTTTATTTTCCTCTTTTTACCAGCAAGTGTATTTGTTATCCGGTAGAGTTCTTTTGGGTTATTGCTTCTTGTTTGACCCAAACTGAGTATTTGATGTATGTATATTCCCGCGATGCGACAGCCGAAATTTCATCAAAATTGGTCTAAAGGTGGGGACACTTTCCTTAAAAAATGTTTTCTCATTATCACGTGTTTTTTTATTTACTCAAAAACGGCTTTAACGATTTTGATCAAACACGTAAGCCCACGCATACGGAGTACGCCTTTAATGACAGCCAATGGTTTTTAATTAAAGCCGTTCTGTTCATTTAATGGAAATTATTCGTTTCATGGTAACTAAATGAAGTTTTCAACAACTGCATATAGAATTATAAAATCAGGTGACTTGGAGTATTATGCTTATATTGCCGATTTATCGCAAGTAAAAACTTGTATTTAATAATGAAAAATTTAGTGTACTTTAGATAGCAAATAAAAACAAATATAAGAAATGAATGTGGAAAAATATGTGACTTTGAGAAATTGAACGTCAATATCTAATCTAAGTAAGTTGGTAAGTGAAAGTTGTGTGTTGGGCGCCAGATTTTTTTCTATTGGCATTTCTCAAAGTCACATATTTTTCCACATTTGTTTCTTATTTTTGTTTTTATTTGCTCTCTAAAGTACAATAAGTTTTTTTATTATTAAATAAAAGTTCTTACTTGCGATGATTCGGCTTTGCAAGCATAATACTCCAAGTCGTCTGATTTTATTAATTTAATTCTCTATGTAATTGTTGAAAATTTCATTTAGTTACCATGAAACAAATCATTTCTATTAAATGAACAGAACGGCTTTAATTATAAACAACGGTCTGTCATAAAAGAAATACTCCGCACGCGTGGGCTCAACGTGTTGTATGTATTGACGGAATATTTTTCTTTTTTCTCCTTTATATGTTTACTTGATTTTTTCATATTTAGCCTTTTCCTATTTTTAGGCGAAACGAGACACAGATGATTTCTTCATATAAATAAATACAAATGTACTTTATAGGAAAACAAAAAAGGCCTCTTCCCCATTTAAGCGCCTTAGAACATTTTAATAATTAAATGATAAAGTTTACCCATATACATAAATCAAAATTTAGTAATGATAAAGCTTACCTGATATTAAAGAAGACTTGATTTTCATTAAACATGACGAATTTAATAAAAATCTCTAAAGCCGTTTTTTAGATAATCGAAAAAAAGGTAAATATTGGAAAACAAGTTATAAAATAAAGTGCCCCCTGCGTCTGACCAATTTTGATGAAATTTTGGCTCTCACAACGTCGGCATAGACATACACCAAATACCCAGTCTTATCAAACTCATTACAGCCGTTTTTGAGTAAAAAAAAAAACAATACGTGAACATAAGACAACGTTCATTAAATAAAGTACCCCCTCCGTTTCACCAATTTTGATGAAATTTCGGCTCTCGCATCGAGGGCATATACATACATTAAATACCCAGTTTGATCCAATTCCGTTAAAGCCGTTTTTGAGTAAATACAAAAAAAAAAACACGTGTAAGTGAGACAAAATTTATTAAATAAAGTGCCCCCTCCAATTGATCAAAATCGTGCCAATCACACACACAAGTTTAATAAAAATCCTTTGAGCCGTTTTTGAGAAAATCGAAAAAAAACAAAAATTGGATAGTTCCTGAGCTTTCACACACACACACACACACACACACACACACACACACACACACACACACACACACACACACACACACACACACACACACACACACACACACGCACGCACGCACGCAGGCACGCACCCACACACACACACACAACCATTTCGCGGTGCTTGGTCATTTAGACTCAGGGGACCCTAAAACGTGTATTTCTGTTGAAAACCGGAAGTCTTAATTTTTCACGTTTGCAATACTTTCCTTTAATATATATTTCTTATATAGGCACGGTTAGGACTATATATATATTTATATATATATATATATATATATATATATATATATATATATATATAACCTCAACAGTTCTGCGCATGCGCTAGCCCTAATTACAACATAGTAAGATCGCTCTGTAAAAAGTTTCTTTTTTAGTAGTGAAATACCTGTTAAAAAACAGTCTACATACTTATATTAACCACCAAGCTCAGCGATAAACATAAATACTGAGAGTAATCGCTTGTTTATTACAGTTCAACATACTTTTCTTGTCAAGAATATCTTAGTTATAGCTAAAACATCTATGTCAAAAACAACTTTTCATTGTTAAAACATCAATGATAAGACCAACTTTTTAATGTTATGACATCGATGGTTTAAAATATATATATATATATATATATATATATTTATATACACATATTATACATTTTTATATATTATACTATATTTTCTGCAAAAACAAATATGTTTTAACATCAATGTTTTGGGAAAAAACAAAAATGTTTTGACATCTACGTTTTAACAAAACTTGTTTTTAAAATCATATTAAAACATATTTGATTTTTCAAAAACATCGATGTTAAAAATAATTTTGTTAAAAAGTCGAATATGTTTTAACATCGATGTTTCGGACAAAAAAAAAACGATATATATGGTCATAACATCGATGTTTTAACAATCAAAATATGTTTTTAACATCGATGTTTTAGCTATAACTAAGATGTTTTTGACAAAAACAAACATGTTTTAACATCGATATTTTCGGCAAAAACAAACATGTTTTAACATCGATGTTAAAAACAAGTCTTGTTAAACATCGATGTCGATCGATGAAAGTCCCCCCTCCGGTTGATCAATTTTGATGCAATGTTGGCTATCACATCTTTGGCATATAAATACATCAAATAACCAGTTTGGTCAAAATCGTTAAAGCCGTTTTTGAGTAAAAAAAAAAAAAAAACACGTGAAAATGGTACAAAATTTATTAAGTAAAGTCCCCCCTCCGGTTAATCAATTTTGATGAAATGTTGGCTATCACATCTTTGGCATATACATACATCAAATACCCAGTTTGATCAAAATCGTTAAAGCCGTTTTTGAGTAAATAAAAAAAACACGTGAAAATGATACAAAATTTATTAAGTAAAGTCCCCCCCTCCGGTTGATCAATTTTGATGAAATTTTGGCTATCACATCTTTGGCATATAAATAAGTACGGTGAAAAAGAGGCTTCTGGCGCACTTTTTTGCGCGCCCATCTACTCCGTAAGTACCACGTGAACCAATCCTACCACATCTTAGGTTTTATTCACATGACCACGCCTTATTATTATATCCCTTAACCGCCTAATTTGGATGACCTTCACCATTTTAATCCCCCCCACCTAGAAATCAGGAACTTGTCCACCATTTTGTTTTTCTTGTCCGCCATTTTGTTTTTTTGACCTCTCTGAGACTATAAAAGGGGAGTGCGATCTCACTTTTTCTCATTCTGTTAAGTGCTGCGCTAGAGTGAACATCGACTAGTCTTCTTAACGGCTTTTTGTAAAAATCGTTTATTCTATTTCTTTTTTTTTTTGTAAAGTTGAATAATTTGTTTTTTTTCTCTTTATTATATTTATTTCGCATTTTTTTTTTCGAGTGTAGATTCAAATTATATATTAGCGGTTGTTTTTTTTTTTGTTTTTGTTTTTTTACAAGTAATTTATAATTTTTCTTTTGTTTTGTTTTAATATCTTCGAAAGTTATTTTATTTTAATATTTTAATTTTTTTTTTAATTTCTACTTTTTAGTATATTTAATTAATTATTTCGTGAGTTCAAAAATATATTTTTTTAATCATGGAATGCAAATTTTGTGGAAAAGTATTCAGTCGAGAACGTGAAGTTAGTGGTAGGCATTTAGCCATATGTGAGGCACGTGAGCAACAGCGTAAATGCTCAAATTGCGGTGAAAAATTTACATCAAAAAAGACGCTCATTGCCCATATCCGTCGCTGCGGTTATGAAATATCCAACAGATAGATATAGATATTTTCTTTATTTGTTTTTGAGGAATACCCCTTACAAATAGAGTTGGCCAAGCAAGACGTATTAGAGCTAACAACAATATTGAACAACAATAATATTTAAGAGATAATATAGAACATAACAAGATGTGGCAACATCATCTCCACATAGCAATTTAAAAATATTATTACACATTAAATACATTATCAAAATATATACTTGACAAAAAAGCATTAAATATTGAAATATCCACCATGGCAAAGAGGTCCCGTATCGATGCTGCTAGGGGGCATCTCTATGAGGTGGAAACCTCCCACGTTTCACTTAACCCCTTCATTTTCACTTCGCACCGTTGTGTTTCTTTTAATTTCGCATTTTTCCAGTCATTTTGTTAGATTTTAACAATTTTCGTTCAAATTCTAATACATTTTTTCAAGATTTTTACAGATTTTATATAAATTTAACAAAGTTTATAACAAATGACCATATATTGTCTTACTTCTTCGAGCCAATATTTTTCTTGGTTTACATATCTTTTCTTATGATTTTATAAGATTTTAACAATTTTCGTACAAATGCTAATTCATTTTCACTATTTTTACAGTTTTTTTATATAAATTTAACAAAGTTTATAACAAATGACCATATATTTTCTTACTTCTTCGATCCAATATTTTTCTTGGTTTTCATATCTTTTCTTATATGCTGGATGCCATGAACCTAAAAGTATCCACGAATCTAACCGTTAGCGGCCCAACCTGTTTACTAAAGGAAATATATTTTTCTTCGCTGTTGGGTATGACGTTAATACGACTGTTATCATAGCCCAACTCACGAGCTATGAAATGAGAGTCGTAACCACTCAGATTGTGGAAAAAAAGGGGAGAAATCGAGGAGTAGGGTAAAGAATGTTACATTGTGAATGAGCTGCTCCACGATAAAGACCAGTGATGTGGTCATGGTCCGCCACTTTTCTGTTGGAGAAAACGAAAGGTTTGGAGCAAAGGTAGCAATGCTGAGATTTTGAAAATGCTGCTAGTTGAGATGGTGTTAGGGGTAGCATAGGTTTTTTCATCGAATACACGTTTGAAACCTTTTCAGCTACGGACTTTATATGTTTCATAATTTTTTCTGCTGCATCCTCGCCTGTATAAATGTAGGGCTCCATAGGGAAGTCGGCGGGTAGGCAGTGACGAGGAATGTCTTCTGCAACCTTAATATAGGTGCAGAAGCTCATAGGGAGGTGGCGTTGGTAGGGAGTTGTATGCGAATGTATGGGATTGTTAATATCTATTTTCTTTAACACACATTCAAAATCTGCATAGATGACTATAGGAATCCTCACCTGATTATTTACTTTCGTAAAAGAAACAGTTGGTGGTTTCCCGTCCTCACTAGGTTCAGGCAATACTATTCGCGTCGGTCTGTTTTCTCCACAGTATTCCATGTGTTCTTTTACCTATTCGGTAATACCTTCTCGGTTTGATCTAAAATGCTGGAAGCATCGCTTACAAACGTGTACCCTTCTTTTTTGTTTGGTGATTTGAGCATAAACTAGTTTATTAAAATCTTTTATATATGCGTAGTGACTACGGCCGTCATCATTTGTCAGTAAAAGGAGGTCTCTATGGTCGTCCTTTTCCTGCCTAACGACTTTTAGGGGATAAACATCCTCCTTCTCTCCAAGAGCAAAAACATTAATACTTATATTATTACGTTGTTCAAACTTTTTAACCTCGTGGAGAGGGGTGGGGAAGGAAATGCAACTAAAGTCGTACCTGTGCTCAAGATTTTTATTTTTGCTCACTCTTTGTCCATCGTCATCAATAAATCGTGATAATACGGCGAACATGAAGCATCGATCATCGTTGTTATTTACATTAATTATGGCTTTCCTATTTGCTATAAGTGGGGGTAAAGGGATAAAACTAGAATCATATCGGCTTAAATCGATTAATACGGAGTAGGACGCCGTCAAGGTTTTTAAGAGTCCAACCACTTCCCTTCAAAGTTGATTCCTCCATCTCAGTTTTTATCTTGTCGTAGCTTGTGCTCAAACTATCCAAAATGGAAGAGTCTTCATATAATATAATGTTTTTTGTCTTAAATGCTCTATCGCAAGTTTCACCCACAATATTTTCGAACGTTGCCTCCAATAGCAAATTGTATTTTATAGGGGAAATAGTTTCTTCCATATAATTTTTAAGCAAGCTATGTATCGTCTTTGTCTGTGAATTAAGGAATTCTATTGCATCTGTACTTTCAGTGGATGGAAGAAAGAACGTTTTCAGGATACCCCCGTGGGAGGTTTCCACCTCATAGAGATGCCCCCTGAATGTCTTCTTTACCATTAAGCCTTGTTTTGTTCTGTTCTAACACTCTGTGGACAGAGTAAATGGATTTATGTTTTTTTATTTTGTATTGTAAAGTTATGCTATTACCTCAGCCTACGTTCATCATGTCTTCAAATAAATCATCTGGAGCTGATTTAGGTGGGCGGTATGTTTCGGCTTCCCGAAAGAAGATCGTGTCATTGCTTGGAAGTGGGTGCACTTGAGGGAGAAGTGGTGAAGCAACTGAGCTGTGCTGGAGTTGAGAGAGAGATAAAAAAAGGACCTTTCGTTTTTTTCTCTCTTCATATGACCATCCTAGTACTCCCTCATTACTTGAGGGACTCATATTAATTGGGAGGAAGACCGGAAACCGATTGGAAGAGATGGTAAAGGGAAATGATAAAGGGAAAAGAAAGCATAGAAAAGGGAACCTAGCATCTCTTATAATAGCCCATGGGATTACTTTCCTGTATACAGCATAGCTAGCATCCAGCAACGTTGAACAATAACCAATAATTTACTAACGCAATAAGCATGTTTATATGTTTGTCATGTTCCCAGTTTATTCTGTTGTTTCAACTTCTTCCAATTAATGCCACAATACAGTCTACAATTTTGTCAAGAGGATTTCGTTCTTCTTCATTTAGATTGGAGGCATGAAATCTAAACAGCGTGCATTGAAGAATTTAAAAATGTGTTAAAACGCGCATTTATGAACATCCTTCTACACATAAATGTAGAATCCAACTATACGAGGCAAAGATTGACTATCTTTCTATAATTGAATGCAGTAACTCATTATTTATACTCTACTTATTTGTTTCAGTTTCGAATGACTTATTGTTTATGACTCAGGGAACCACTAAATTTTATTTCTGTTGAAAACGGGAAATAAAAATTGTTCATTAATAATAATAATAATAAATTGCATTTTATACATACAAAATAACTAAATTTCACACATATACACATAAGCTTGGACTAGGTCCATCAGCTAAGCTCAGCCTAAGAGAACAAAAATTGAAATAAACTGGAAATGTTGACTAAAATAAAATAATAAAAAAAAATACATTATGATTTCCATTACCTATTAAAATTATTATCTCTAGACCTTAGGCTGTAGATAAATTTAACCCTAAATATACACAAAAAACAAAACTACCTAATTACAAAACATTCTCACTAAAAATATTATTCATGTTTATCCATTTAGCTTTAATGATTAAATTCCGTTATCAGTTCATTCCTATACCGGTTTGCCTGTACTACGTAATCATATAGTCTATTCCAATTGAGTCCATTCAAATAATTTAAAAATAACCCATAATCTTAATGGCTACAGCTAAAACTCTTTATCCTAATTTTTCTTATAACAGGACAAATCCCAACAAAGTGATATACGTTCTCAATCTCATTCATATTACAGAGTGAGCATTTCAGCTGTTGTTCTTGTCGGCTTAGTGCATAATTTAGATTTAATGACCCGGAGCATACTTTCATTATAACACGCATCACGTTTAAATTATTAACATCATTCAAATAGTGTTTTTTATCTAATTCGAACTCTAATTGTTTGTATATTAAATGGAATTTAGCATTTGTAACTTTTTTTCGTGAGATTTATCCTAAAATCTTTTCTTAAATTATATATTATAAATTTAACCCTTGTTTTTATGTTTTCCTCTTTTATCCAATTTTTGTTTAAGTTTTCATAATTAGCGTCCCTAGTAATTTCCTGTAGCTTCTCATACCAACCAGTCTCTCTTTTATAATACATGAAGCTAATATACGCGGTAACCTACTAGCCTGCATTTTGAAAATTTTATTTAAATACTTTAAAAACAATGGGGGAGTGTAGAAATATAATGGGTCTCTATTTGTTTCAAGATATATCACATAGTCCGGACGGAAGTGTAAACAATTTTTTAATGAAAAACTTTTGGAGGAGATCTATATCATTATAATAATTATAGCCCCAGAACTGGCCCCTATACGTCATGATTGATCTTACCACGGAATCGAAGACTGTATATTTTGTCGATAGCGGAATGTCCTTATTACCAATTAGATTATTCCATGTTGAAAAAATTCCGAATTTAGAAGCTGTATTTTTTTCTTTCTAGTGCTGTTTCAATGACAACTGGGTGTAAGTCCTATACCTAAATACTTATAGTAATTAACAATTTCTATTTTTTTCTGACCTACATCCCCATTTCTCCTTCTTCGACAGTTTTCCGCCTTTACGAAAAATCATAATTTTTTATTTTTGTAAATTTACGTTGAGATTCCACATATAACAATATTCACTTAGTTTATCAATCATTTTTACTTTTACTTACCTTTATATGAAATATATAGTAAGTGGAAGTATTGCGATCGTGAAAAATTTCAACTTCCGGTTTTCAACCGAAATACACGTTTTGGGGTCCCTTGAGTCGAAATAACCAAGTCCTGCGAAATGTTCTGCGTGTCTGTGTGTGTGTGTGTGTGTGTGAACAGATTAGCTCAAAAACTATAAGCCTTACAAAACTGAAATTGGGTATTTGGTGTATGTATATGCCCGCGATGTGACAGCGAAAATTTCATCAAAATTGGTCAAACGGAGGGGGGTACGTTATTTAAGGAATTTTCTCTATTCTTTACGTTTTTCTCGATTTTCTCAAAAGCGGCTCTAATGATTTTTATTAAACTCGGTATTTAGTGTATGTATATGCCCGGGTTGTGACAGTCAAAATTTATCAAATGGAGGGGGCACTTTACTTAATAAATGTTTTCTCATCATCACGTGTATTTTTTATTTACTCAAAGACGGATTTAACAATTTTAATCAAACTTGGTATTGTATGTATGTATATGCCCGCGATGCGACAGCCGAAATTTCATCAAAATTGGTCTAACGGAGGGGGCACTTTACTTACTCAATGTTTTCTTATTTCCACGTGTTTTTTTTACCTACTCAAAAACGGCTGTAATTATTTTGATTAAACTCGATATTTAATGTATGTAAGTATATGCCCGCGATGTGACAGCCAAAATTTTATTAACCGTATTATGAATATAAAAACTTTTATTTATTAATAAAACATTTATTTTAATTTAGAGGGTAAAGAAAATACGTGATGCTTAAATGTTTTAAAGCATCGAGGGTGTGCAAAAATACTGTTTGAGATAATAGTCTATAATTAATTATATTTTAGTCTAGAAAAATTTTGTTCCATAATGAATTTCCGCAATAGGTTAGGTTATTAGTTTATCTGGGCGATCAACTTCACGGTTATTACGCCCTCCAAATTTTATCACAATTATAATTTTATCCGAGTCTGTCTGATCTAGCTTCAAATCTACTTAATTCGAATTATTTATATCCCTTTTTATTTATCCTCTTTATTCACGGTTACATTTAAGTTAAGACTACATATTTTTCTTTTCTCATTTTCATCCTTCATTCTTACTCTTCACTTTCACTTATTTATTTTTTCTTTATTAAATTTTATGGAAGAACTCAGTTTCTTTTAAAATTTTAATAACTCCGTCTACCATTTCCTTTGAGTTATTGAGTTTTAATTCTCTACGGCGGGGCACTTTATTCCTTTGGAAATTACTTTGCAGCGCTCTGCACTCCTCAATTAAATGTTGAACTGTTGTTGAGGAGCGGTTGTTGGCAGGTCTCGCATTGTGGTGAGCTTTCCTTCGAGATCAAGTGTACATGGGTCAGATTGGTGTGGCCGATCCGCAGTCTTGTCAAGACCACTTCTTCCCGTCTGTTATCTCTTATTGCACTTATCCAGGGTCTTGTATTTCTTTTGATGTTTTTTAGCTTATTGGAACTTGGGACTTCTTCCCACATTGATTCCCAACTTTTGCGGACTCTATTCTTGAGGTGTGCCTTCATATCGTTTGGCTCGTATATTTGTAGAGCGGGAGCTGTACTATCGGCTGCCTCTTTAGCTGCTCTATCTGCGGCTTCATTGCCTGGTATCCCGGAGCGTCCTGGGGTCCAGAGAAATGTAACATTTTTACCGAGTGTAAAGAAGTTATCGATAGAATCGATGGGTTGAAGAGGTTTTTTATGGGTATGGTTATCTAATTAGCATGTGCTATAAGCAATCAATAAATGATAGTTTTTTTTCTTTCTTTTCGGCTTATTTGTTATTTCTACATTAGAAATTAATCACTCCCTTTGAACTTATTTAATATTGTGGCGACCGTGACAGGACATTTTTTCTCGAAGAGTGAAATTTTTTCGTAAAATGATGAATAAGCTGATTAAGAAAAGGGGTGCTGTGAGAACAATTTTTACCAAAAGCTGTGAGCAATTAGAGGAGCTATTGACGGAAGAAGTAAGTGACATAAAGACCATCAATGCAAAGTGGGCAGTTTTAGAACAAAGACACAACGAATTGATACTTTTAGATGAAGAAATAGCCGAGCAGTTGTTTCAAGCAGATGAAGAAGACGAGCACCTGGAAGAAAAGTATACCATAGAACTGAACACCTTACAGGCCTACGAGACCAGGTAAATCTAATATATATATATATATAATAAAATCTAAGGTTGAACGTTTTAATAAAAGTAAAATTGTTACTCATGAAAATGGAGGTTACTCTCAATCAGAGGAATATAAGGTAATAAGATATCCTAAATTAGAATTTGTTAAATATAATGGCGAAATATCGAAATGGATATCATTTTGGGCACAGTTTTCTTGTATTGATCAAGATAATAGACTTCCTAACGAAATAAAATTTCAATATTTGATTCAGGACCTGTTATTTTTTTTTTTTTTATTTTTTTTTTTTTTTTAAGAAGGGGACGAGGTGAGATAGCCCCTTATATGATTCAATGATGTAAATTCATTAGCATGTGCTATAAGCAATCAATAAATGATAGTTTTTTTCTTTCTTTTCGGCTTATTTGTTATTTCTACATTAGAAATTAATCACTCCCTTTGAACTTATTTAATACCGAGGTTGTTCAGTGTAACTAGGTATTTGTGAATCCTGTTTAATGTCGGTCCGGTTTTATTAAAGTTATTTATACTTTGGAGAGCTGATATTGAATCTGAGCATATTAATATATTCGGGTTTTGACTATTTATAGAAACATAGAGTGTAGTGGAGATGGCTTGCAGTTCTGCTGTAAATATCGTACTATACGAGGGCATTTTGTACTTTTTTGCTTCGTCGTTGTGAATTACTGCGAATCCAATGTTTTCGTCCTTCTTTGATCCATCTGTGTATAGTACTTCATGGTCATGATATTTTTGTTCAATTCTATGAAATTTGTGGCTGTTGGAAGTTCTATACATTTTTTTATACGATAAGTCTATTTTAAATTGAGGTTGTTGTTTCCAGGGAGGAACAGCGAATGGGGGATCAGTTAGCTCTCGGTGCAAGTTATTAATTTCATCTACGATTGCTTTTTGTCTGATTCCTAGTGGAGCAGGCCTGGAGCGGTTTATTTCATATTTTCTAATGTGAAGTGGATTAAATATATATGCGTAAGCTGGGTTCGTAGGTTTTATAGAGATTTTAGTGATATAATTATTCATCAGGTCTTGTCTACGAAAGACGAGCGGTGGCATCGCTGCTTCAGCGCAGAGGCTTTCGATTGGACTCGTTCTGAATGCGCCGGTAGCAAGCCTGATCCCAGAGTGGTGTATTGAATCTAACAGTAAAAGAAGGGTTTGTTTTGCAGACGAGTAAACCACACTGCCATAGTCCAGCTTTGATCGTATTAGACTCGTGTATACCATTAGCATCGTTTTCCGATCAGCAACCCAGGAGGTTTTTGCCAGTATTTTCATTAAAGATAATCGTTTAAAACATTGTTCTCGTAGGTGCTTTATATGTCCTTTCCACGTTAGCCTGTTCTCTAACACTAGGCCTAGGAATTTAAGGCTTTCGCAAAAATGAAGGATGGTTCAATGCATATTAAGCTGAGGAAATGGTCTTGGAGTTCTTTTTCTTGAAAATAGTATCCCCTTGGTCTTTTCAGTAGAAAATCGGAGGTTTCTGCTTTCACACCAAGCTTGTAATTTATTCAGAGCTAATTGCATCGTTCGGTTCATCCAATCATGATTTCTAAACCTTAAAAAGATCGCTAAGTCATCGACGTAGAGGAAAGGTTTTACCGTTGTAGGTATGACTTTGGTTATAGAGTTTATTGCGATGGCAAACAACGTACAACTCACCACGCTTCCCTGTGGTATACCGTTAACTAATTCCTTCTTGGTAGATATCGTTTCGCCTAATCTCACTCTGTGTTCAGGGAACCCATTTTTTTATTTTATATAATTCTTTAGTTTAATTTTTAGTTCAGCATTTTTAAATTAATTCTAAATTCAATAATTAATAAGTTGTAAATTCAGTAACTAATATATTGTCGTTAATTATTAATCAAATTTAACATTGAATATCATACCAATCTATATTAAGTATTTAATTAGCATTAGTTTAGTGTTATGTGCGTGGGCGTCTGTGATTGGTCGAAGACGCTCTGAGACTAACAAAAGACGCTTCAAGTGAGTCAGCTGTTGATTCTCGCCAGCCGAGTACGCATTACTCCTCACGCTTAAAACATTCTTTAAAAACATTTATTACATTCTCGTTCACCCAGGGTGTTCAGTTGTGTATTGTGCACATTTGCAGACATTATTTCAGAAGACTGAGCGAAGAGGAAGATTAAGTTCCCATGGATGGATGGACATTTAAAGTAAAATAACTCCAATATTATTTTTTATATAATGTCTGAACTTTAAATTTTGTTTAATCTTCAACTTTAAATAACATTCTATTAACATTGGACTTAACCTTTTAACATTAAATCAAATTGCTGAATTCAGTTATTATATATATCTTTGTATTATAGTTATTAATCATTTTTTTATTACTCTACTCTATAGTTCATCAATGGCCATTCGATTAAAACATAATTTTTGTCTATAATAGTTTATAAGTTGTGTTTCATTTTCATTTAATCATTTTAGTTTCATTCTTGTTTAATAAATTATTTGTATTTAATAAATTATAGTTTAAGCATAAATATCAGAGGATTTTCTTTATTTCCTTTCATTCATATTATTTTGTTCTCCTTTTTTATTATGCTTTTATTTTCTAAATTACAAAGGTAAACTTTATATCTTATAAATATCTTTCATCTTATTCTTTTATTATATAAAACTTTTAATACATTAACCAACCAAACTAAGAGCATTGAGCACCGGCCATACTTTCTTCATCAGGGAAGCGAAAGTCTTTTATTATTAAAACCTAACTTGCCTGAACACTCTGATATAGCTTTTCGATAAGAAAGCTTCTATAAACTTAGGCATTGCTCCTCTGAACCCCCATTCATGTAATGTTTTTAAGATTATATTCCTATCTATTGTGTCGTATGCCTTTTCCATGTCAAAGAAAATTCCTATTGCTTCTTTTTGTTCAATAAAAGTATTGAGTATTTCAGCCTCTATTGTTACTAGGTGGTCTATAGTTGATCTGCTTTTTCGGAATCCACATTGAAATGGAGACAATAGGTTATGCTGTTCTAAGACCCACATTAGGCGCTTATTTACCATTCTCTCTAACAATTTTGACAAACAGCTGGTTAGAGATATCGGCCGATAGCTGCTTGGGTCCAGCTTATTTTTTCCCGGTTTAAGTACTGGAATGACTATAGATTCCCGCCAATTAGCAGGATATTGAGAGGTTTCCCAGATTTTATTGTATATCGCCACCAGTTGTTTATTGAATTCGTGGGGGAAATGCTTTATCATGGCGCACAGTGGTTGAAAGGCGGAAAAACCCCATTTTTTGAAGGTATTGGAATATTCTTTTTCCTTTAAATATTAATTAATAGAATAGTTACCTGACACATTCCATCAATTTATTCGGATATATTCTGATTTTTAAACTTGTTAGGACCCTTTGAAAATCAATCGATCATTGAAAAGGTTTATTTTTCAACGGAAAATTTATATTACTATAATAATTTTTACAACTCGCATTTTTGTTTCTTAGAGCGATTTTCCTTCTTGATCATGAAAAGCGATCTCACATATTACACTAGCATAAAAATGATGCTATTTGGTCTATGTTTTAACCCAGAAATAAAATCCCGAATAAATGCAATAAAATTAAAACAACAAATTTTTTTGGTAATCCATATTTTTCAAGCGCAGCCGAGCGCAGTTTTAAAATCCATTTTTTAAAGAAGAAGATACATTCAAGGAAATATTAAAACATATTCTAGCTGCGTCCACCTGCGTCTGTACATGAGGGATTTTTTTTTTTATTGAAATGCCAAAGCTATTTCGTGCAGTTTATTCGCAATGGAGCTTGTGCTTCCGTTTAGGATATTGCTAATCGTTTAGTAAAACATCATGCCTTACTTACCAGGTCTGTAGCATCATTTATAAAGTCAGCCTGAATCGTAGTTAGGTCGATAATAAATCAACTTTTTCACCTACCGTGATTTTAGAATGAATTTGGAAATTATTAATAATAAGTTTATTAACTTGACCTCCGATAACTTAAAGGCTTCGGCACTTTTAATTATTAAGCATCGATTTGTTTTTAGAAGATTGGTATTAAAAAAAAGGTTCAGCTATTATTTAGCGTGAATAAGGGAACTAAATTTTCACAGATAGAGTTGCAGTTATTAAACCTACATTGAACAGTCAATCCCACCATCTTCTATCAAAATTATATTAAAGTCGGATGATCCCAATCTTATATTTTAAAATGATATACATTTAATAGTTAAGAATTAAAACATAACGACAAAAATAATTGATAGTTCCTATGTATGATTTTTTTTTTTTTTTTTAACTAACTTGAGTGTTTTCATGAAATAAAATTATATTGCAAGTACTATCAATGATATTACTAGCATAAAACAGCAAAAGTGTTTAAACTAGCCGATTTCGAGTTGAAAATTGATGTATAATTTTTTTTCTATTTTCCTTACACTGCCGGTTAATCCGAATAGCCGGTTTTTATAGGAAATTCAATCGTGGTTATGATAATATCAACTTTATTTTTTTGCGGCTCACAGATTGGGTTTGACTAGGTTTTTTTCCGAAAATAGTCGATTTTCAACCACTGTGTGGCGTTATGAATTTGGTCATTTCCGGGGGTGGAACATTTAAGTTCATTAATTGCGGCTTGTAATTCCCATATGGTGAAGTGGTGGTTGTAATTTTCTTGAAGCAAATTACCTTCTATATGTGAGGGATTGAAGTCTATTTCTTGCAGATTATCGTCTGTATTCGGTTTATTATTTGTGTTTGATATGGTCGCGAAATTTTGTACAAATATTTCTACTATTGTTTTCGGGTCCGTTTGTATTTCATTTCGAATTTTTAGCATCAGCGTTTCTACATTATAATTACCTGCGATACTGTTGATTTTTTGCCAGACTTTTTTTATTGGAGTGTTTATGTTGATGGATTCTACATATGAAATCCAAGATTTCTTTCTTTTGTTCTTTACTAAATATCTGACTATTGATTTCTGTTTTTTGTAATTGATCAGGTTTTCTGGGGTGGGGTTTTTCTGGAAAACTTTGAGGGCTTTATTTTTTTTGCTAATGGATTTTCGACATTCTTCATCGAGCCAAGGGGTGTGGCGTATTTTAGGGTTACCTTTGGTTTTTAGAATTGTTTGTTGAGCTGCTTGCTTAATATGGTGAGGGAAATGTTCAACGGTTCTTTCTATATTTTCTAAGCAATGTTTGTTTGAATAAATATTGATTTTTTCGGCAAATTCTTCCCAATTAGCTTTTTCTATTATCCACCTTGGATGCATTTTTTTCTGGGAATATCTGAATTAAAGCGAAGTAGAGTTGGTAGATGATCGCTTCCGTATTGATTATGACACACGCTCCAGGTTAGATGTGTGTACATGTTTGGTGAAATGAGTGTTAAGTCGAGGGTTGAAGTGGATCCTGTTCTCGGGCAGATGTATGTGGCTTCTCTTGTGTTCAGTAAAAGTGAATCTGTATTGTCGATAATTCTTCTAATGATGTTTCCCCTTGTATTAGGTTGTGAGGAGCTCCAGGTGTGATGGGATGCGTTCATGTCTCCCACAACGATATAAGGGGCGGGAAGACTGGTAATGATTTGTATCATGGCTGCTTCGTTTATCATTTCGGTCGGTGGTAAATATACATTACATATCGTTATATCGAAGGACAGTTTTACTTTAATAACTATTGCCTGTAAGGAGATTTGTATATTAAGAACTTCGGAATATATATCTTTTCTTACTAATATAGCTACACCACCGTGGGCTCTTTCTCCAACTCCTGTTGTTTTGTCTCTCCTGTATGTATTATAGTTTTTTATATTTAAGTTAATTTTATGATTTAATTTAGTTTCTTGTAAGCATAATATAGCTGGTTTGTAATCTTCTAAAAGCAATTGCATTTCTTCGTGTTGAGTTCGTAAACCGTTGCAGTTCCAGCTGATTATGGTCATTACTAATGAGTACTGTTATTTATTTTACGTTATTTCCATTTCGTCGCTACTTTTAGAAGAGTTTTTGTATTTCTATTCTTTCTATTCGAGTTCCGTCTAGGAAATTTGAGGGTTTTCAGCCCCACTCTGGGACTGAGAGGAGCTCCCAGGTGAAGCCTGGGCTTGGCCAGGTGAGACGCTGCGAGCGCGACTGCTGGCCGGGGAAGGGGTCTGGTGGGGAGTGGGCGTAGACCTGGGCTGGGAGGAGAGGAGAGGAGGGGATGGGATGGGAGTGGGGACGTCAGCCTTATCAGTCTGCATTGTACCATCTTTTGAAGTGCTGGCTTCATTTGATTGATCACAAATATCTATTTTATTAAATTCGTCGGTCAGGCAACCTATGTCTTTACCTACTTTCCTGTTAATCCTAACTGTTTCTGAATAAGTTTTTTAACTTAATAACTGAATAAGTTTTTTGTTTCCATTGATGGGAAGGCCTTCTTTATGTTTCTTTTTAGCTTCTTTATAAGACACTTTATTTTAAAACTGAATTATTTTAATATCTTTTTCTTCAAGAAATTTGGGACACGTTAGATCCAGACTATTGTGATGTTCACCACAATTGACACAGATCGGAATTATAGTTTCACAGGGAGTTCCTTTATGTTCTAATTTCGCGCAAAAGGCACATATAGGTGATTTTGAACATTTGTCAGCGAAGTGACCGAATTTTAAACATGTTCTGCATCTGATTGGATTGGGAACGTACATTTTTACATTTAATTTTTGAAAACCTACCCGAATGGAGTCCGGTAGAGTAGGTGAGGAAAAGGTTAAGATATAAAGGTGTGTTTTTCTTTCTATGCCATTTTTTTTGCTCACTATTCTTTTTATTTCTTTCACCAGGCAATCTTTTAATTCATCTAAAATTTCACTTTCCTGAACTCCATCTAAATCCGGGCAAAATATAACACCTTTACTAATATTTAACTTTTCATGTGTTTTTACCTTAATTTTTACAATAGATCCTAAATTATTTAACTTTAGAAGTTTCTCAGACTGTTCCCTTGAATTAGTCTCTACTAAAATTGTCCCATCTCGTAACTTTTTGAGGTTTTTGGGTTCCCCACAATGGTTGTTTATTGCTTTATAGATCAAGAAAGGTGAAACCTTTTTCAGGTCCCCTTCTTCATCTCTTTCTATTATTATTTTTATGGTCCTGTGGAACATTAGTATTAATATCCTCTATATTTCTCCAACTTCTTTTCGGCCTTTTTGGAATAGGAGATCTAATGTCCGGGGGCTTATTCATTTTCCCGATAATGTGTTAAATAATTAATTTTGTTATGAAAAATAATGCGTAATATATCAATTTGAAAAAGGGGAAAAAAATGTATATATGTATAAATATATGAGGTTTAAAAAAGAAAAATGAAAAAGAAAGAAGATAAATTTAGACACAACTGCCGTCTTACAGTTTAAAAAATAAAATAAAAATAATTAATTGACTTCTATAGAAATAATTAAAAAAAAAAAAATAAATAAAGGAAAAATTATTTCTTTGTAAAACTTAGCTGTGCAGGCAAAGGATCTTTGCCTGCTATAATTCCTCGCAGCTCACTATATTAGATGTTTCTTCTACCACTGTCAACACTTTTCCGCAATATAAAGCGATTTTAGAGGAACAGTAATCGTTCTCGTTTTCCTGAAAGGCATAAGAGACCAGCTTTACAACGAGACGTAAATGCACCTATCGATTTACCTTCACGGTATACTCGTATATACAAAAAGCAACTCGTAGTAAAAGACAAGCAAGCAGTAAAAAAAAAAAAAAAAAAAAAAAAAAAAAAAAAAAAAAAAAAACCTCGATGAAATTAGGTCCCTTAAAAAAATATATTAGCAATAATGAATCGAAAAGTACTGAGAACTTCCAAATTTTGCTATACAGATACTCTATAAATTATAGAGATATACAAATATAAGCATATAAATGTGGAAAAATGTGTGAATGGCGTTTAAAAATTATCGAAACACGTCGATTTCTAATCTAAGTAAATTCGTAAGTGAAAGTTGAGTGTTG
The DNA here is from genome assembly GCA_911387785.2 of Aelia acuminata. Lineage (NCBI taxonomy): Eukaryota > Metazoa > Arthropoda > Insecta > Hemiptera > Pentatomidae > Aelia > Aelia acuminata. The sequence continues at coordinate 108,100,180 of OU426978.1, read as the reverse complement.
CGCGCATCGCATCAGATTTTTTGTAATACAAGAGGTTCCGTAGCCAAGAAAACGATATCATCGGCATATTTCAAACAGTTTATTTTGATATTTTCAATGACTCCCACCTTCCACGAATTCCGAAATGTCGTTGATAAAGTATGCACACAGGCTAGAGTACAGTAAACAACCCTGTTTTAATCCTACTTTTGTTTCAAATGAAGCAGTTAAACCATTCTTGGGCCAAACATTGGACTTTGTATTGTTATAGAGGACTTGTAGGACATTTATGAATTTAGTTGATAAGTTTATAAAATAAGGCTTTTCAGTCGGGGGAATCAAACGCACTCTTAAAATCCACAAAGAAACAATACAATTTTCGTCTTTTCAATTTAGTTTTCAAGGTGATGCACTTATAAGATTGAACATATTATCTATCGTGGAGTATCCCTTCCGGAAACCTGTTTGATATTCAGACAATATTTTATTATCTTCTGCCCAATTTTGCAATCTTTCCAGTAAGAGGCCGGTAAAAATTTTCAAAATCACATCCTGGAAATTTATTCCCCTATAATTATCAACTACATTTGGGTCACCTTTCTTTAATAATGGAAATATTATCGCTCGGGTGAAAGATTTAGGAACTTCTCCTGTTTCATAAAAATAAAAGAATTTTATAAAATTCAGCAGGGATCTGTCCAGCCCCGGTGCTTTTCCACACTTCAGATTCGAAATAACTATTTTCAATTCATTTCAGTGAAAAGGCTTATCTAAAGTATCAATCTTTGTAAGAAAATAATCTTAATACTTTTCCTTACTGCTTATATATTTCGTACGTAGGTAAGTGAAAGTAAAATATGCTTATTAGTATTCTAAATTAGACTGTTGGTGAGTGGTGTAATTAGAATTTGTGATGAGCGTACCGCACCAAATCGTTTTCTAATAGTTAATGCTGTCATTATCTAAAATAGAGGTAGCAGAGAATTGATAATATATTCTCTAATATAATATTCTTAAGTGTATTATAATTATAAATAATTAGGAATATGTACTGATCCTACTTGGCAGACAAATGTTTTCTCAAGTGTTAGAGCGATCACTCTTTTCTACTCCTGTTTATAAATCCAAATGCTACACTAAATGAATATAACAATAGCAGTTATGACAACATCAATAGAAATTGGATTAATTCCATTAGTATAATTTTCCGCGATTCAAATGGGAAAAAAAAGGGGAATCTTAAGAAAACTAAATGCAATTTAAAAAACATTATGAGTTTATTAAAACATTGAAGTCCAACAACAATAACAAAAAAACTAATACCATTAACAGAAAACAAATCAACCCCATGGGTACTCAAGAGTCTTTGGGTAGGGTAGTCCAGCAGCAGCTACTTGGTTCAGAACGGCGTTGGCGGCGGCTGCTTTGGCGGCTGTCTTCTGGATCTGGTGAGATGCTATTTGACTCCTCTATTAAAAGAAACATTGGAATTTCAAATAAAATATCGTATAAGCATAAAAATATTGCTTAATACACATGATAATTTAACAAATCTTAAAGTAATATTTATACTTGTTTATTGCCATAATATTTGCTAAATGTATATTTTTGCAGGTGGCAGTGTTTATGAAATATATTATAAAAAGAAAAAATATACGAGCTTTCAAGCTTTTGATTAAATGTAAAGCCTTTAATAATTTTTATAAAATGCCAATTCAAATCAGGAAAATATTTAATTATGATATTTATAATTAAACTAGTCAATACATTTATAAATTTAAAAGAAAATATAATTAAACTAGGATATTCAGCTAGGTTTAATAAAAAAATAAAATAAACTGGTTGGGATAAAATAACCTGTATGGCTGCAGCGGCCTGTGCAGCTGCTTCACTGCGCTGAAGAGCTGCTGCTGCTGCGGCGGCGGCCTCCTGGCGGTGGAGAGCGGCAGCTGCGGCCTCACTACGTTGGATAGCGGCAGCGGTGGCGGCGGCTGCCTCGCTGCGTTGTATGGCCGCAGCAGCTGCAGCCTCCTTTGCCGCTGCAATCCTCTGCTGGACTAGGACGGCCTCTTTGGCGTGCTGTACTCGTTGTTGGGCCAAGGCTGCTGCCGCTGAAGCTTCTTTAGCTGCAGCCAGGGCGTTTGCTACCTCGGCTGCATGTGCTGCAGACGCGCTTTGCAAGGCAATCGTATGGGCTGAACTCTATGGGATAAAATTGTTATATTTTATCAATATTCAAATCAGATAGATATATAAAACTGATCTATTATGCTGCTGTATGAAAAATTATAGTCTGGTTGTTTGTTTTACGCCACTTTATGGCATTAAGGCTAATCGGACGATGCTACAGTGGGAGTTAGTTAGAATATGGATCTTTAACAAGTAGGTATCTGATATCGTACAGGCCCGGGACCTCCATTTTACGTCCTATCCGAGGGACGGTTTTGCCAAGGGTTTTTCACTCCCTTTAAAAAATCCTAGGATAAAGGCCACCGAGGGACAAAAATCAGCGACCTTTAGTAGTTTAGGTTACATGCTAACTTCTACACCACAGGTATCTCCAATTAATGAAAAACTACATTGTAACTCCATGTCTATTTATATTATATCTATTATTTAAATATAGTTGGTATTAATGAATCAATCGTTGTATTAAAGAATGCAATCGTTCGATACCCTTTCTTTATTTGACCAAGTGACATATGCTCACTCGTTACAACAAAGCTATCTCAAAATTTTTTTTCGACGAGAGTGATTTAAAGGTTTAAAGAAATTACTACTTATGCAGATAATAAGACTTCAGGAGAACTTATTACTGTGCAGCTAATCGTATTGGATATAAACGGACTTTTTTGAAGAATAATAAGTATAAAATCTTATTTTTTTTAAGCTGTTCATTTCGATTCATGGCGTTTTTGTTAATATAGATAATGTTTCGAATGAGTTAAAGATTTTAACTTTTACGATGGATTACTCTTTCAGCGTATTCATAAAACAGTCATATCTATTAGTCAATTTTTGAATTAGGACGTAGTCGAAGGATTGAGTGATATGTATTCAGTTTATCTGCTCAGAACTAAACTAGAAGAATAACACAGTAGTAACAGATAATGCTATGTCTTCAAGACCAATCTCATAATTTCTGACAATTCAAAACAAAAGAAGCTGTGGTTAGTTTTAAACGATATGAAAACAGAGCAGAATCAATTTTTAATTTTCTGTTTAACATAACATACCCATTAAAAGTAAGCAGATCCCGGGGGGCGCACTTTTTCTCTTTTTTACTTTTTTGTAGATAGCATGAACGGATTATAGAAGTGCAACGGACGTAACTATAAGGTTGCTATCTTTCCTTTTAATAGAATTGCTTTATTAATACACTCAACTTTTATAACTGATTACCTTAGTTAGGGCCAATTCTTGAGAAATTGGATACCACGGTTCAGCGGCTGGATAATAACTGCCATATCCCAGACCTGCCAGTCCTCTCTTCTCTGCGGCAGAAGTAAGCGCGACCAAAAGAGCGATCTGTAATGAAAAACTATTATTATATAATAATAATATATTTATTTGGGTTAGGGACAAGTCCCCATAAAAATAGAGTGTATGTTTTTAGTACTGGTAGATAATTAATAGCATGTAAAATATATAAATATAAATGAAACATAATGCAATATAATATATTAGACAATACAATCAAACACATAAGACTATATATCATATCACATAAAAGCATCGTAAATTAAGTTGCTATGATAGGCACAAGCAATTTATAAAAAACATAAATTACAGTCATATATGAGTTCGTGGATATGGAAACACCAGACAGCAACAAGGACAAGGGCGTACCCAGGATCAAAACTAGGGGGGGGCAAGCTAAAAACTAGAGGGGGGCAAGCTATGGTCGTTCAGGTTGTAACAGCTTAACGGGGAAAGGTGAATGAAACCAAAATTATGTATAATTATAGTAGTGCTTTATCAACTAAGTTATTACAATTATTTACTTGAAAAAAATGTATTCTATTACTGCTTCCAGTCTTAAAAGCCTAAAAAATTATTGCTTCCAGCCTTCCAGCTGCCCCCCCCTGCCCTCCGCTGGGTATGCCCATGAACAAGGAGATAAACATTGAGAACATATAAAATGATAAATATCAATCTCCAACAATAAACTTCTTCAGGTTCTTCCTTATCTTATATTTTTTTTTTATTTACTTTTTTTTTAATAAAGAAATATTTAATGCAACCTGTCACGCTCAAGGGCTTTTGGCAGTATTGATCTAATGATTAATTCGCACAGTAATAACTCAAGAATTATGACCATTGAAAAAAATGGAAAGCGTTTATGAACACAAAGAAGAAACACATAATTTGTGTTCAATTTTGTCATTAAAACTTTCAAATACTTTTTAAAATTCAATAAAAATAAATATTGATATATATATATATATATATATATATATATATATATATATATATATATATAATGAATAAACGTAAATATTAATTATCTTAACTTAATCGTATAAGTGCATAACCTATTTTCCTTATCATTTATAGAAACCAGATATGAACCTTAACAGGTGACCCTGGTGATCATGGATCTGATAGCCGCGGTTGAGTAAAGGAGTTTAGCCGGGCCAACTCTCATAGGAAAGGCCATCCACAATAATCAGTAGCTAACCGAAGTGAATAACGGCACACAGTGGTTGAAGGGCGGGAAAAAAAACTATTTATTGGAGGTTTTAGAATTTTCGTCTTTCTTTTCGTTATTAATTAAGGGAATAGTTCCCTAAAACATTCTATCAATTGATTCGAAGATATTCCGATTTTACACTTGTTATGAGCCATTGAAAATCGATAATTGAAAAAGTTTAATTTTCAACGAAAAATTTATAACACTATAATTATTTTTGCAACTCATATTTTTGTTTCTTGGTGTGATTTTCTTCATAATAATGAACAGCGATCCCGCATACTATTGTACACTACCATAAAAATGATGTTGTGTTTTCTATGTTATAACACAGTAATAAAATCCCGAATAACTGCAATAAAAGTAAGACCTTTTTTGTAATCTATATTTTTTAAGCGCATCCGATCGCAGGTTTAAAATCTATTTTTTCAGAAGAAGATAACTCCAAAGAAATATTAACACATATTCTACCTTCGACCACCTGCGTTTGTTTATATTGATTTTATATATATATATATATATATATATATATATATATATATATATATATATAATAATTTAATTGACTTCACTAACTTGTTGTTATAATTATATGTCAAACTTTATCAAGCAATGCTAATGAACTTACAATGTAAAAGATGTACATCGTTGCAATGGCTGCTAACCTGTAGCGAGTAACTTAGCTGACTGATGCCCAGACTGAAGGGCTTTGGTATATATAGGAATCCTCACAGAATAAACTCCCCACCAACCCTAAAATAATTGCTAATTCCGTTACTTTTTTACTTTCATCTTTTCAATCAAGATGGTTACGTGTCTTATTTATTTTACAGACAGTCCTCTCTTCTGTAATTCGTTTCTGTAGATAGAATGTAGACCTTACCAGTTCACTTTTACAGATAGCTATCGGATGATAGCAGTCTCATTGAAGATGATCGTATATAAAGCATTATAAATAAACTTGTCTTGTTTTTTTCTTTATTTACTATGCCACTAAATTTAACCGGATATTCTAGTTGGCAATCAATTCAAGTCTAGGGTAATAATAATGATATCATGAGATAACAAGTGTTTTAATTACTATACCCAATTAATGTGAGGGTTAATATAATACCGGTCAAAGTAGATAATGTGATAGCTATCATAATACCGTTAATAGTAGATACTCACATGTTCTTCTTAGAGTTTTTGCATGTTTTGTGAAATGTGAAACTGCTATTGGCTCTTAAAGAAGGAAGTCAGGACATCACTGGAGCTGACAAAGGTAAAAATCCACCAAAACTAGAAAATTGTCATTTTGAAAAATAATGTCATCTCACAGAATGCTCACTTCGAGAGCACTTGAAAATGGTTATTTCGGAACATGGGCTTTTAGAGGTTTGACCTTGGGATAGCTTGTAATATCTTATTTTTAAATTTGATCTTTTTCTATCTTATACTAATACACAGTATGAAATAGAGGGTTTCACATCAGACAGGTTTCAACAGAAGAATATAAGGTAGTAAAATCAAAGGAATTATTGCAGTAAGTAGATTAACACTTCTAGCTATCGGCGATATTTTATATCATTCTCTTTAGACCATTATTTTATTGTACCTTCATATATAATATCAATATAACAATAAGACTGCACCATAGGAATGTTCCTAATTTCTAGAACTTGTGAATTTTATTATTAACACATCAGTAGTGAAATTTAAAAATCAAAATATCAAATGAAAACACATTTTTAACTGGCCACAATCTTAGCTAACATAGAAGCCTTTAATTCAATTAGCCAATTAGTAATCTATTAGTTTCATTTAATTTTATGGATACTATTAAGTAGTTTTTGTTAATAGAAAAAAGCAATACGATGTAATCAGCATCAAACAACTATCATTATTTTAAAAAAAAATGTATTTGATTTTTAAGCTTGAATTGCGTTTATTTTTAAATTTTATTTTTTTAGTTTCACTAATAATTATTTTTAGTTTTAGAAATGAAGTGTAATCGTACGGGGCACATTGAAAAACAATCAAAATCAAATTTTTTATTATAAGTTGCAGAAAATGTTTAAAAACAGTTAGGTACTTATAAAACTGTACTTTGACATCGTTTTTTACTTTCATTTACATATATATATGAAATACATATATACCTAGTTTGGGAAATATTGCAATCATGAAAAATTTCGACTTCCGGTTTTCAACGGAATCATCCGTTTCGTGGTCCCCTGAGTCAAATTAACTAGGTCCGCAAAATAGTCTGTGTGTGTATGTTTTTTTTTTTTTTTATACGTGGTTTGATGGAAATCTTCAAAAGACGTGGATAGGCCTATACCTGTCCGTGTTTGGGATTTCATCCTGGCCACTACACATGCTGCTTCGTAGGATACTGTTCGGAATGCACTGATCACTCTAATTGCACTCCGACGGTAAATTGAGACCATGGGTCTCCTGTAGGCTAGCGTATCCAAGGCACTTTCACATACTGCGGCAGCATAGAGCAAGATGGAAGTGACTACGGTCGATATTAACAGTCTACGACAAGTACGATAAGTCGAGCTAGCGCGGTGGTAACTGTAGCTGCCTTATCGCATACTCGCTGGATATGATCCTTGAACCGCAGCCTTTCATCAATGATAACCCCAAGATATCTCAGGGAATGCTGGGACTTGCGTACCGACTCTCAGTACGATTTCCTCCCTTCTTTTCCGGCTACTAATTAGTAGGGCCTCGGTTTTACTGTCTGCTAATTGGAGCCCCATAGAAGCTAGCCAATCGCGGATCAGTGAAATGTTTTGATTAGCTTTCAGGGTCACTTCATCTATGTATTTAGCTTCAACCACTACTGCTATGTCATCCGCAAAGCCTACTATTTTAGCTTCCTCGGGTAGTCTGAGTCTGAGAACCCTATCGTACATTTCGTTCCATAGCAGAGGCCCAAGGGCTGAGCCTTGGGGAACGCCGCCGGTTAACTGGAACCTTCTAGGCCCGTTCTCAGTTTAACATATCATGGTCCTGTCCTGGAAATAGTCTCTTACAATGTTTTTGAGGTACATGGGTAGACCCATTTCCTGCAGAGCGTCTAGAATGCAACTCCATCCCGGTGAGTTGAAGGCATTTCTCACATCCAGTGTGATGACGGCACAGTAGCACTTCGCGCCTCTCCTCCACCGCTTTACCGCAATAGCCTTTTAAGCCGTTTCGATTACCATAGTGATAGCGTCCATTGTAGATCTTCCTTTCCTGAAACCGAATTGGTTCCTTGTTAGGCCTTCTGCTCCTTCGGTGGGCTCTTGTATCCTGTTGGCAATGATTTTCTCCAGGGTTTTGCTAGCTGTGACCAACAGACATATCGGTCGATAAGCCGAAGGGTCCGATTGGTTTGCCTTGCCTTTCGGAATCAGCACTCGATTCTGTCTTTTCCAGGTTCTCGGAAAGGATCCCTCATTTAAACAAGAACTGAATACTTCCTGAAAAACATCTGACCTGATCTCCATAACTGCCTTGAGTGCCAAGTTTGGGATACCGTCCGAGCCTGGATCTTTCATTTTCTGAAGGTTTGTGCAGATATCGCTGAGTTCGTCACCCGTTAAACCTGGAACGTCGACTGCCTCTATCGGCCCAGTCTGCGGAAGAGTGTGTTTCGGAAAGAGTGTAGCGACAATTCTCTCTTTAGCAACTGATCATTTAGAACTCCTCGCTAACTTTTTCATGACCACTCTGTAAGGTCTTTCCCATGGATCTTCGTTCACCTCTTCGCAGAGTTCCTTCCAACATTGCCTTTTGTTCCTCTTGATTGCATGCCGTAATTCGCGCCTCACCGTTTGGAATTCCTCTTGTAGTGCATGAAACTCAGTGCTGCCTCATGATCGCTGATACCTCCTCCTTGATGCGTGACACCGTTACGGAGGTAGACCAGTACACAGGAGTTCCACCTATACGTAGCTTGCTCGTCTTATCCTCCGCTGTGCCTTACAGCTCACAAGGTGCGGCCATCATTACTTCGAAGGACTCCCTATCAAAAGTCCCAGTTTTCCAGCGGACAGTACCTTTCTCAAGCCTCATATCTGTCACCCAGTATAGCCTGATGATCGCTGTATGTATACAGGTCACAGACCTCCAAACTGGTAGTAGAGAATAGAGAGTCACTAACGAAAGTCAGGTCGATAATAGAGGACCTGCCATCCTTGACGAATGTAGGCTCCGACCCAGTATTTGCCAGTATTAGGTCATCCATCTGGGCAAAAGCTTCCAGTAGAGCTTCTCCACGTCGCACAGTGAGAAAATTTTGTCATGTAGCGGCCAAAAATCTATAACTCCTTACTAAATGACGATAATCGAATAATTCTTTTTTCATTAAAGATCATGGGATTCCCTTTGTCAGTGAGAATAAAAAAAATAAAAATAACATCGCTCAAAGTATTTCAAATTAATTTTTAAATGCATCCTTTCTTCACTTAAATTTAAATAAAATAGTTTATTAGGGACAAGTTTATACATAAAGAATGAAATGAGTCAGCATTATTATCTATTGAACTTTCCACTTATATACATTTCTTTTTCAGGCACTTGCTCCATTTGAAAGATTTTTAAATAATTATTGTCTAAATAAGAAATAAATCCAAAAAATTAAATTAAAAATAACCTATTTTTTAGGAATTTTAACTGAATAAAATATTGTCCTATAATTCAACGAGAAGTATGTTTTATGATTTAGGCCCGCTTTCTCCAATTTAGTTTAAACTTAGATTAACTTAAACCGGATTATCTTTAATCCGAGGTTTAAACTCTGATTCACTTTCTACAGCCTTAGTTTAGTTTAAGCTCGGTTTAAACCTAATTATGTGAAGGTTATTATGTTTTTTAAAAGGTTGGTACATATTTGTTTACATTTCCTTGTTGAAACTTCTATGGAAAGAGAAGGTAATGTAAGGGTTATGGAAAGATTATTTATACATATTATTTTGTTTTTACCAAAAAAGTAAATAAGGTGATAAGTGTTCTATAAAAATGGAGCAAAAAGAACTAAAAACTTTTCTCAGTGTGAAATTAATGCTCTTCTGGCTCTTTTGGAAGAGAAGAGAGACATTTTTGAACCCAATAAAACAGATTTCGTCACTGTCAAAGAGAAGGAGGATGAATGGAAGAAATTGGCGAATAAATTCAATGAAAAGAGCGGTGCTGTTTTTCAGAGATTTAATTTGTATGTTAATAAAATGTTCTTTATAATATGATATTATTACCCCAAAAATAATAATAATCTCTATTACATTTCATATTTTTTTTCAAATAATAATTATTATTATTATCATTTTGTTTAAATAATAAATTATCTAAGTTGAGCGATATATAATTATTATAGCTTAATAATAATAAAATTACATCATTATGAGATATTCAAAAGTATCTTGAAAGATAATTTACAACATAACCTTGATATTAATTATGAACCAATTACAATAAAAATAATGCACGTTAAGAAACATTTTTTTCTCATCTCAATTCTACTTCACTGATTTAAGATATTCTGAAAATATTCTTGGATTAACTGATTGCGTCTATTGATGCGTCTCTTTGTCAACAAAAACACATCATGATCTTCTTCTTCCATGTCATTTAAAATTTCAATTATGTATATTTTCCATTTTTATATTCAGCTAAGTGCAAAACAATAATTCTTGAGTAATAAGAGCGAGTATGTTATTACACAAAATGTTTGTTTATATTTTGCAGTTTAAACCTAATTCAGAGTTTAAACCGGGAAAAATGAAGGATTAACTTAATCTAAGTTTAAACCAAGTTTAGAGTTTAAACCGACTTGAAGAAACTCACATCTGGTTTAAACCAAGAGATAATCCGGATTAAATTTAAACTCGGTTTAAACTAACTTGGAGAAAGCGGCCCTAGTCTCATTCGAGGCCGAAAATATATTGAAAGTTCAAATATAGGGATTTAAATCTTAAAATCGATATATCGCCGATCGATCGAATTCTATTATTGTATTTGAGCATCCTTCACCCTCTACCGGTATGAAAAAAATCAGAACCAACTATGGCCAATAATAGAAGTTATGTCAATTTAAATACTTTCTTTTCATAAATTACATACTTAAGGTGGATGAAATTAAAACGCATTTTCATCCAACATTTTTACAGCCATTCTTCTTATTTATAAAATATGTTTGGTGCATTAATATAAAAAGTAATGCTGAATAGGAAAAAAATTTAATTTATTTAAAGAAAAATCTTTGCTCATTTCTCTGGTATTATTATTTTTTTTCTATGGAGCCTTAATTTTTAAATTATTGCACCATATATATTTTATAAAGAAGAAAAATGGCTGTAAAATTATTGGATGAAAATGCGTTTTAATTTCATCCATGCTGAGTATGTAATTTATGAAATGAAAGTATTTAAATTGATATAACTTCTATTATTGGCAATAGTTAGTTCTTATTTTGTCCATACTGGTAGAGGGTGAAGGGTGCTAAAATACCATAATAGAATTTGATCGTTCAAATGCGATCAATCGGCGATATATCGATTTTAAGATTTAAATCCCTATATTTGAACTTTCAATATATATTCGGCCTCGAATTAGTCTAAATCATAAAACATGCTTATCGTTGAATTATCAGACAATATTTTTTTTCCGTTAAAAGTCCTAAAAATAGGATATTTTTAATTTAATTTTTTGGATTTTTTCTTATTTAGACAATAATTATTTTAAAATCTTTCAAATGGAGCGAGTGCCTGAAAAAAAAATGTATATAAGCGGAAAGTTCAATAGATAATAATGCTGACTCATTTCATTCTTTATGTATAACCTTGTCCCTAATAAACTAATTCATTTGAATTTAAGTGAAGAAAGGATGCATTTAAAAATTAATTTGAAATACTTTGAGCGATGTTATTTTTATTTTTTTTTATTCTCACTGACAAAGGGAATCCCATGATCTTTAATAAAAAAAAAGAATTATTCGATTATCATCATTTAGTAAGGAGTTATAGATTTTTGGCCGCTAAATGACAAAATTTCCCCACTGTGCGTCGATTGGTCCTCTTACAGCCCCACTCGGTCGACCAAGCATTGAAGTCTCCAGCAATAACTAGCGGTCTATGTCCACTGGCGTCCCGCATTATGCTATACTGCAAATATTCAAAATCTTCGAATGTAATGTGAGGTGTAGCATAGTAGCTGTACAGGTACAGTTGATCTATCTTAGCCCAGACAAAACCAGTTGTAGGGGCTATTGCTGTTTCTTCTATGAAATTTCGTCCACGTGCCCATATGGCGGTTCTTCCTGTGACATCCGATACCCAAGAGTCGTTATCCAAATTCCTATATTGCTCACTCAAGATAGCGACATCTACTCTTAGGTCTTTGCCAGAGATGATCCTGTGTGGCTTCACAGTGGTTAAGATTGAGTTGGAGAATCCTCATGTGAAGCGACTTTTAAGCCTCCTTTGTACATCTAAGGCACGATGTAGTGCCTTAGATGATATTTGCTTCCACTGCATGGATGGTCATTATCGCCTTTGCCATCACATAGAACGCAGATTGGAGTCTTTGAACAGTCCGAGGCTTTTTGCCCCTCTACGCAACACTTACGACAACACCTAGTTCTACCTGGCCGTTTACATTGTCTGGCCCTATTTTCCGAAATCCCAGCACCGGAAGAAACGCTGCGGTCGAATTTTTTCACCACCAATTCGGCTGACCACCAATCCTACACTAATTTTTCCTCTATTTATTGCCTTTCTAGCAAGTAAGACCGGTAGAGCAATAACAGCTGTCTTTGTTCCAGCATATAACGAAGCGAACGCACTGCGTTTATCTGGATTTGCTCCCCATCAAGTAGAGTTGTGAGGGCCTCGACAACTTCTTCTTTCGTTGTAAGTCCCCCTCCGTTTGACCAATTTTGATGAAATTTTCGCTGTCACATCACGGGCAAATATTGTACATATATCAAATACCCAATTTCAGGTTCGTACGGTTTATAGTTTTTGAGCTAGTCTATTTAAACACAATTACACACACATACAAACACCTACACACACACAACACACACACACATACACACACACGCGCGCGCACGCGCACACACCATTTCGCGGGACTTGGTTATTTGGACTCAGGGGACCCCAAAACGTGTAATTCAGTTGAAAACCGGAAGTCGAAATTTTTCACGATCGGAATTTCTTCCCTCACTATATATTTCAAATATAGTTGGGGAAAGTAAAAATCCTCCTATAAATAACTGTCCCTTGTTATTTCCAGTAACAAGAAATGACTATCAAATAAAAGAGAAAAAAATATATGATTTCCCAAAACGAAAATTTAAATTTCAAATAAAATTAATAGTAAGTATATATACCTATATATATATATATATATATATATATATATATATATATATTTGTATCGTTGGGAAGCATAGAATTAAAGAGAAAATGATGTTTAGTTTATATTATGAAGGAAGGTCGTTGAAAAGAATATTAATAAAATAGTAATAAAAAAAAAGTAATAATTTCTACTTTCAGATTATTTAACAGAATCTATTGGTTTCTGTGTTACTAATCGCAACTGTATTAAAACTTAATCAAAACTTTAAGAATTACAAACAACCTTTTTAGTTTCGTTTAAAAATGAAAAACAAAGAGAGCTGTTTAGAGGCAGGCGAAGTGCGTGCTGCAATCAAAATGTTACCGATTGGAATAAACATACGGCGATTCCTAATGAATCTAACGTATGATCCGAAAAGCACTTAAAACCCGATGGCAACTCTCGCATGCGCCGTACACTTTTACTAACATCTCATTGTTAACAAGGAAAGGCGTACTGTGCATGCGAAAAGAGTCGATACGTACGTTTGATTTATATAAAGTACCTACTAATAAATGACCCTGCTTGAGAAGAATAACATATCACCGTCGTTTGCTGAAAAATACTCTCCATCGACAAATATGATTTTTCAGTCTAAAACTCGATTATTATTTCTATGATCTCTTAAAAAAATATTCATATAAATCAAATTCAATGAAATCCATGGAAAGTTTGGTGTGCACGAGTAAATGGGGCCAACTTCATTGTAGGTATTCCTGTATGAATGTATGAATTATGATATAGTATGATCCCACTTTCCAATAAAAAATTGGGTAAAAATAAAAAAGGTTTACCTACTAAAAGTTTGCAATGCATAATACTAATAGGAATTTAATGTACTCTTTTTTACGAACTAGACAGCCAGTATTAATAAAGTTTTGGAGATATTTTGAAGGCTAAAAAATGTATCTTTTTATTTAAGTTTTATATGAAATTGTCAATATAAAACTACTAGTTGAAGGAGGGTCATTCCATTATTACAGGCAATTTTGGAGATCTTAAAAAATTAAGAAAATAAGATAGCAAAAAACTTTCTAGATTGAAGATTAAAACTTGTCTGATTAAATATATTTCCTGCAGCATAATCTTTGAAGTTTCAAAATCGTTTCGCTTATAGTAATGGCGTGGAATCGATTAGGGTAATGATGCAAAGAAAACAAGCTTACGGATTAAAAAAAGTCAGGAAACACAGAGTTTTTGTTTCTCAGGGCTGTTTGCATTCCGATCTATTAATCATTAGTCTGTATCAGAAGGAATTTTCTTGAGGGAAACTCCTTATAAAAAAAACTGAAATGAATAGAGTGGAATAAACAATTATAGAAATTAGAAATGTTGGAGTTTAAAAAAAATAATACTTTCTACTTTCAGATTATTCAAAAGAAACTATTGGTACTCCACAAAAAGAATCCAATATTTTATTGTTACTTTTAGGCTGAGGTGAGTGTAAAATAAAATTGATAGGGATTTTTCGGCGCTCATATATCTTTCTGGGCAATTTTACCTATCGTAACCGGAAAGGACTTCAAAGTCGATAGCCACTGATATGTATCTAGTTTTTTTTTTATTTTATTATTTTTTTTTTTTAAATGCACTTTGGAATGTGCCAGGTCTGAAACTATTCGTCTTTTTCCATTTATGTTTCATTGCTAATTAATCCTTTCAGCAGATAATTTATTGCTGTGACTGTACTTTATGGGGGAACAGATCACCCACATCACTCTTCCTGTTCTCCTTTTACCCTCCCGCTTTAAGTTGACTGGACTGTATTTTCTGATAAGTGAAAGTAGATGAAAACCCAGGTTTTTTTGTTACTTTTATATTCTTGAATATAGAAGTAAATCTCTATACATATTGGTTAACATCAAAATTAGGGAGAGTATTGCGATCGTGCATAATTTCGATTTCCGGTTTTCAAGAGATATTAACGTTTGGGGTCCCCTGAGTCCAGATAACAAAATCACACGAAATGGTCTGAGTGTGTGTGTCATTGGCGGATCCAGGGAGGAGGGGGATATGGGGGCAGCAGGCTCTTCCTTTGGAAAATTTTGCGTCATTTAACCCTCCGTCGGGCTCGTTATCTGTGAGATACACGTTTTAAAGAAAAATATTCACCAAACTGCCTTCTTGAGGGTGGTGGTGTTGTGCCCCCAGTTAGGTGTTCCACAGGTCTTTCTGTAACGTTCAGTAGTGTAATTGCATTGGATAGTGTTCTGTGATTTACTTGCTATTAGTTTTAATCTGCTTGATACAATGGGCCCGTTCACGAAAGTTTTTTCAATTCCATACTTCAATTCTTACATTTCAATTCCATACTTCAATGCTTTCAATTCCATACTTCAATTCCATACATTCAATACTTTCAATTCCATACTTTTTTTTATTTATTGTCTCTATATAACAATTAAAATATACATATATATATTTTTCTTATTTTATTTCATATCTGAATTACTGTAAAGCCTATTTTCTGCTCTTCGGAATGGAATACAAGACTATTTTCAATTTTGATAAACAGGATGATGTAAATGCTATTCATAAATTGATCATGAAATTGGCGAGAACAACAACGATGAATCGGATACTGACGATAGTATTGACTTCGAAGAAAGGGATGGCCGTTCATACACGGAAAGGGATGGGGACTCTTAATCTGAGGCACGGGGGATTTGTGATAAAAAGTAATAAACGGCCAAAATTTTTATAATAATCTAAATAAAAGTGAGTATCCTTGTAATTATCTAACCCTATTATTTTTAAATTGCATCATATTGTATTTGAACAAATTTTTCCAGATTGGAAATGATTTATATAAAATATTTGTATTTTTTTTTTTTACTTTTCGTTTGTATCACACATGTTATTTAAATATAGTCTTTATATATTCTGGAAATTCATTTGTAAGTTTTTAAATAAATTTTATTGATATTCTGTGATACAGTAATATTTTCTATTGTTTGTAATAATAAAATCCTATTTCGTACTTGGATATTTGTTTTACCTACCATGATTTTTTTTCTTTCCATTTTACTCTTCTATTTTTTCAATATTTTTTTTTTTAAAATAACGCTTCCATTTTTAAGGATTCGAATGAAATACATAACTTTTGAGTTTAAATAAAATGAAATCATGCTTTACGATGATTATGGTTGAGATGATCTCGGAGATATACGCGCCTGACGGAGGGTTAAAGATAGAAATGGACTTTCCTTAAAGAAAGGAAGCAAGTTAAAGAACAAATAATGTGCAGAACAAGTAAAATTTTAGATGAAGGAAAGGAACATGAAGGTAAACAAACTTATGGCAGATTCGAATTAAGGGCTGTGGGCCTGCAGCCCCCCACCTTTAGATCTGCAGCCCACCAGTTACAATCGGCTGGATCCGCTCAGGGTGTGTGTGTGAACAGACTTGCACAAAAATGATCTAATGTACAAACCTGAAGTTCGGTATTTCAGTTTGATATAGGCCGGTGGAATGACAGCAAAAAAAAAACTCGACTATTGATAAAAATTAGGATTTTTCCCATGGAAAATTAGGATTTTTCCCAGCTTGAGCCCCCTTTTTATAACAAAGTTGTTGACTAAAATATATATTTTATTTTGATTTGTATATGTGAATATGTCGGGTTTCTTCGACGACTAATTTAAGTTTATTTAGTGTTAATCTTATTTTTTTATAAATCAATTTTCATTATTCATAAAGCAAGCAATTAACAGCACAAAAAGGTTCTTAATGCTGAAGGTAAAGGATATATACTATTCTTTACACTCAACGTGTATTATTCTGTATGAAAAGATTCCATTACATGTTAAGACTTGATGTAATTTACGTTGCACATCCTGGTTTGTCACAATCATATTTTTGTCCGCACCCAACTTCAGGTTTTCGATCTATTAACAATATCAAAAGTATGAAAAAATCTATTTTTTATTGAAATAAAATACAAGTGTAATTTCCTAAAATAACAAATACTTCACACTATTGAATCCAAGGAAATCGTGTAGTCCTACTTCCTTCTCGGAGGTATCAGACACAAACACTAGTTTCGGCTTGGGCGAATATTTGGCCAAAACCAGATTTTCCGGTTGAAACCTACCGAAACCAGGTTTTTCAGCCGAAACCGATACCGAAACCAAAATTTTACATTCACTAGTTATAACACTACTTTCCCATTTTCAAGCGTCTAAGGACAATATAACATTCACTAAAATCAATAACAATGCTCTTCTTGTCACTCCCTAGTCTGTCACAAAATTGAGGTAACATACTTTGACCAAGTTAGTCCTTCACAACCATTCTAAAAACTCCAATCTTATCAGAAAACTTTCAGAATACGAAATAAAATTGAGCCGGTTCTTCAAATGGTACAGGGAAAGAACCACAACTGTTATCCTCTTTGTCACACAGTTCTAAGGTTATTCCCTAGCTTTTTTGGGTAATAACTTTTTTAGTAACTTTTTTTTTGTATCTACCCAGCAGTCCCATCAGAAAAGGAAATTTCATGCTAAGAATTGTGGGTAACCTTGATAAAACCCCGAAAAACGTCGACCCATATAATTTTTCTCCAAGTTACTTACAGTTGTTTCCAGAACGTGGGTGAAGGTGCAGCATTTTTATGGAGAGTAACACCCTATACCTTCCCAACATGAAGATGAATTTTATTTTTATTACAGTTTTATAGACCTTTCGAATCTCTTAGGGCGGATTCACACTATCGCTCCGCTCCCGCTCCACTCCCGGTCCGCTCAAATATTCTAAAGAGAAATAGACAGAGAATTCCACTATCGGTACCGCTCCGGTCTCGCTCCACTCCCGGTCCGCTCTCACTCTACCCCATTTACACTAGCGCTCCGCTCCCGGTCCGGTCTCACTGGCCAAATATTCTAAAGAGGAATAGAGAGAGGTTAATCACAATATTGGCACAGGTCCGGCCTCGCTCCGCTCCCGCTCCACTCCCGCTCCACTCCCGCTCCACTCTCGCTCCACTCCCGCTCCACTCTCCTAAAGTCTTTTCATATTCACGTTATATAATTTTACATCGTTCACGATTGAAGCCATTAATAATCGAAGCCGCCTGCATTTGGATTTTAATTAATAATTAACTTTCAGTTATTAAAGTATTTATTTATTCATAAATTTTACGGCCAAAAAAGTTCAACTTTAAAAAAAAATATATGTATATATATATATATATATATATATATATATATATAATTATAAATTAATTTAATTAATGGTGAAGAAATATTGTAATTTAAATTTTTTTCCCGAATGTATTCGAATACGCTTGAAATGATAAAAAAAAAAAAAAAAAAATCACAAACAATACGCGCGGTTTTTCGACGTGAAAAAATCATGTTATGTTTGAGATATATTTTGCTATGAATTAATGTACTCGTAAAAAATGGTCACCGATTTATTTATTGACTACATACTCATTGCTATTATAAAATAACGTTTAATTTGAAACGAATAAAAATGCAGTATATTATGAAAAATGTCAGATCATTAACAAAAAAATATATTAAAGCAAAAAATAATTAAAATATTAATCAGGAAAAGAAGAGAACACAATCGGTAAATTTGTAGCCGATTTCAACTTGAAATTTTCAAGCGTATTCGAATACATTCCGAAAAAAATTTAAATTATTTCTTCACCATTAATTAAATTAATTTATAATTATTATTAATAATTATCATTGTGTTGCAATATATTCTTCTTATTATATTTTTTGATAGTATTATCTTCTTCATCAAGAAAAGTACACTTACCAGCTATTTCTACAAACGAAAAATTGTTTTTTTTTTTTGGCCGTAAAATTGAAGAATAAATGAATACTTAAATAACTGAAAGTTAATCATTAATCAAAATCCAAATACAGACAACTTCGATTATTAATGGCTTTAATAGCTTAATCTTTCAAAAGTGAACGGTGCAAAATTATATAGTGTGAATATGGTAAGACATTAGGAGAGCGGACCGGGAGTGGAGCGGGAGCGGAGCGCTAGTGTGAATGGGGTAGAGCGAGAGTGGACCGGGAGCGGAGCGAGAGTGGAGCGGGAGCGAAACCGATAGTGTGAATAGGCCCTTAATGGCCATAACCTCTTTTAGGTTATTTTTGTCCATATTGATGATAAATGGCTTATTAGTCCCTCCCTGACCTGTCACTCCCTAGCTTTTTACTAATTTCCTTTTTAACCAGGAATAACAAATGGTCAAACAAAGTAGGAAATTATCGGAGATTATCAATGTGGTTTCAGACGGAACCGATCTACCGTAGACCAAATATTCTCCCTCCGTCAAATATTAGAGAAAAAATTAGAATACAATGGTATTGTTCATCAACTGTATGTCGACTTTAAAAAGGCTTATGATTCAATAGACCGCAATAAACTGTATAACATCCTGACTGAACTAGGAATACCGAAGAAGTTAGTAAACTTAGTAAAAATGTGTATGACCGAAACGTTCAATAAAATAAGAATCGGTCGTTATTTTTCTGAGAAGTTCGAGGTTCACTCTGGTTTGAAACAGGGGGATTCGCTATCCCCTGTTTTATTTAATTTAGCTCTAGAATATGTCATTAGGGAGGTGATAAATACCGGAAAGGGTTTGAATCTGGGGGGAAATATATCCGTGCTCGGTTACGCTGATGATTTGGTTTTGCTTGGCGACGACGTGGAAACGATAGAACTAAATACAAAAGCATTGATGGAAGCCGGAAAAGAAGTAGGGCTAGAAATAAATACGGAAAAAACAAAATATATGGTTAGTTGTAGAAACGGTGACAATTTTGGCGATATTGAAGTGGAAGAGGAAATATTCGAATCCGTTGAGAAATTTAGATATTTAGGATCTACTGTAACTAGAAAAAACGAAATCGAAGAGGAAATTAAGGCTAGATTAAAGGCGGGAAATGCTTGTTATTTCTCGGTTGCAAAATTACTTGGGTCACGCCTTTTATCCCGAAATTTAAAAGTTAGGATTTACAAAACTGTAATTCTTCCGACTGTTCTTTACGGTTGTGAAACATGGCCGCTTACAGTAAGGGATGAGAAACGCCTTATGGTGTTTGAAAATAAAGTACTGCGTAGAATATTCGGGCCGAAGAAAGATGAGTCAACAGGAGAATTTAGACGGCTACACAATGCGGAATTGCGTGAGCTTTACCCGGTTAATGTAATCGAGTCTATAGCTGCGCGTCGGTTAAAGTGGGCATGCAAAATGGCGAGTCTTAGTAGTGAACGAATTCCTAAAAGATTGATAAACGCTTTGCCGACTGGAAAACGACCGAGGGGTAGGCCTAGGCGAAGGTGGGAAGATTCGGTGAAAGCTGATCTTGTGAATTTAGGATTGGACGGTGGTAGTTGGATGGAGGTATGTAGGGACCGATTGGTGGTGTCGGCGTCGGGCCTTCGGGTCCGTTAAGCCTTATTGTATTGTATTGTATTGCAAACAAAGTAGTCTCGTGATTCTGGGCTTTTTGCTTTGTTGGCCCAGGTTGATTTATTTTAACTGATCTAGTATAGGGGAAACAAGTTTCATTTTAGTCTCGCATACACTTTGATTTTTGAGATGTGTCGATGCTTTTCTACGTATACATGTCTATAGACGGGTATCTGTTTATAGACATGTTTTGGAGACCAAATATCGGTGGTAAACTCGCCGGGCTGCGCAATATTTTGACAGAATGGTTTATTTTTTACTAGTAGTTGCAAATTTTTCTCTACTGCCAGAAAAAAGTTTTTAAAAAAAAAGATATGACTATTTAAATTTTAAATATTCGAGGGGAAAGAGGAACTGTTTCCTCTTCGAATTAAAGCTTTGGATTTTACATAATTTTTTAATAATCTAATGAATTATATAATAATAATAATCTAATGAACTGTCGAACCACCCTTTCGTTAAACCTAATCCCCCATCATTAATTAATGGATACATAAACTGGGGCAGCTTTAAAAAATACCTGAACAACAAAATTACGTTAGCATACCCTATTACTTAAGCTGACGAACTCGACAATGCAGTAGACTACCTCACAAAAACTATACATGATGGTCACCTGTGGTGTAGTGGTTAGCATGGCAACCTAAAATACGAAAGGTCGCGGGTTCGCGCCTCGCGGTTGCCCTAGGATTTTTTAATGGGAGTAAAAAAATCCTTGGCTATGCCGTCCCTCGGATAGGACGTAAAATAGAGGTCCCGAGACTGTACGATGTCAAGTACTCGTACAAGTAAAGATCCCTATCCTAATTATACTTGGATAGGCAAAATTTAGGACTCCCACTTTAGCATCGTCCGATTAGCCTTAGTAGCATAAGGGATGTTAAACTAACAAACAAACTATACACGCCTCAATCTGGCACTCGACTACACCGAAGAAAACAAGAATTGAAACTGACTCTTATCTACCCCAATCTATTCGCAATCTCATTAATGAAAAACACAAGTTTAGAGCTCTATTGCAAAGAACCAGATACCCATCTTACAAGAAAGAACTAAACAAACTAACCCGAAAACTTCAACAAGAAGTAGCAACTTAAAAAAACGACTACAGGGACTACATCGACTCAATAAACAACAAAACGAATCAGTATGGATAACGACAAGACGTATATTGAAGAAAAAAGATTTCCAATTCCCCTTCGACGTTTAGCGAAGAAAAGGCAAACGAATTAGCGAAATATCTTGATCAGATTTTTAGAACAAACTCTATTAAGGACGACATACTCACCGAAATATACGACGACTTGACAGCTCCACTACCTCTATCATTTCCTCCTCCAGCGTTTCACCCTAAAGAAATCAACAGGCTTCCGATCCGAAAAGCACTGGGCTATGAACTTATCACTCTCATTATCCTTCACCACATACCTCGAAAAGTTGTTTTGTTTCTTCCACACATCTATAATTCTATCTTACGCACAACATCTATCCTATCTATAACACTATCCTCTTTTTTGGAAACTCTCCACAATCAAAATGATACCTAAACCCCACAACTAATCCTTCATCTTACCGTCCTACTGCACTCCTAGCAATAATGGGGAAAATATTTGAAAAACTATTCTTGATGAGAATTAAGCCTTTACTAGAAAGTAGTGAAGTGATACCGAATCATCAGTTTGGCTTTCGATCCTATCACTCCACTGCACAACAGTGCCATGGTATAGTTGATACGAAATATCGATAGTTTTCGAGAGAAAGGAATACTGCTCAGCGATCTTTCTTGATATTGAAAAAGCATTCGATAGTGTCTGGCATAAAGGTCTATTATGGAAAATAAAACCACACACAACTTCTACCTACTCCCTCATCCTTCAATATTTTTTACTTCATAGATATTTCTGTAGATTTTTCTTCTTCTTCATTCTTTCCTTAGTTTACTGGTGTCCTCTAGGAAGCGTTTTAAGCCCCCACTTCTATTCCATTAACTGATATACCGTAACACCATAGCACCACTATCATTCTTCGCTGACGACACAGCTATCCTTTCTTCCCATAAAGAAAGATCCCACAATAGCTGTTTTGTATTGGCCATCAGCTTACCTGGTTTGACCAACACTAATTGGTAGGTGAAATAGCCAGAATGAATGTATGTTAAGATATAAAAAAAAAAGTAAATAAATTGCTGGATGGGAACATCAAGTTATATTTTGTATTGTACAATTTTAAATGATTAGATAACAGGTATTGATAGCCACTTGAACATTATTTGAAGATGCGGTTGACTCGGATAATTTGAAGTTTTTGAAATATTAAACTTATGCTCTTACTTGCTCTGGTCTGGTCTTGTGTGTCTTCATTATTTTCTGTGAGAATGGCCATTCAATTTTGGTCTAGGAGGGCTGGTATAATTCTTATGCCTTCGAGGTATTCTGACCTTTTAAAACTCAATTACTTTTTCAAATAAAACTTATTGATGTTCAAAATTTAAAATATTTATTTTAAAATTAATACGAATTTATTTAATCAATATGTTTCCCAAAATTTATAGTGGGGGCAGCTGCTCTTCCTGCCCCCCCCCCCCTGCTGACACCCATGTTTGATGGTCTATCATTGTTCCGCGTCCGCTCCATTGGGGTCCCGGCGCTATCTAGCGCGCCACTGCTGCCCTCACACAGGTAGCATGCAACTAGCCACACACGTCTAGCAGTCACCCGAGAGCCCGGACCTGGCGCTGTGTCTAATTGGGCCCACATCAATTTGTTTGTTTGATTTGTCGTCCATTTCACCCAATAATGGAGTAGAAGCAAGAAGTTGCCCCACGGGAGTACCTGGGGCGGAGAATGAAGTAGCAAGTTGTCAGGCCTGACATTTAAAACAAAACTGTAAGTGATGCAAATTAAGATTTCAGTATGATCGCCCACCCCGAACTTAATCAGCATTCAGCCCCACGATCATCTCAGTCATCTACAAAATATTTATTCAAATTCCACTAAGACGAACTTGTTTGTATCAATATATGTAATGCTTCAAAATTGTAACTTAAATTAATAGAGGTTTATTTTTTTTCTGTTAACTTTTCATTTAATTCATACAGTCCACTCAGTTTCATATTTAAAGGTTCAACCAGCTACAGATTTTGAGCCCTGACAGTCTGCTGGGGGCCAAAGTCAAACATTTTTGGTCCTCCGGGCCGGATAATAATTAAAATTGTTTTTTAATTCATTAATTAAAATTGAAGCAATCTGAAAGTGTTAAGATTAACATATAAGTAGTGTTTGTTATTTTTCAAGCTTGCAAAGAAGCTTTATTTTATATATTTATTTTCTAAATGCTGGATTTGGCTTTATTCCTTATTTCAATTTGTGTTAGCTACCATCTGTTTAAAATATAATTCAATAGCAATATTAAAATAGTATCAGACAAAAAAAAAAAAAAAAAACTCAGTATTGATATTTCAGTTGTTAACTACCAGCCAGTATTTCTCCTTTTATTTGTAAATCAAAATTAATATGTATATCAGCTTGCAAAGATTTATTGAATGTTAAAAATGGTTTGAAAATTTTAAATTGAAAGTCAATTAAGTCCTAAATTTAATATTTTACAGTATTTTATTAAAAATTTGGTTACTTCACAACCCACCTGTTGCTCATCAGTTGTAGTAAATTCTCTCTCTACAGTTTATACTTATTAATTAGTAATTCAAATATGTACTATCATTTATGTGTAAATTTTTTCATTTAGTGTTTTATTAAATTTATCTTTTATTACCTAATTAAATCAACACAGACCTACATTATTATCAAGTCCAAATTCTGCCATTTATCTTAATCCTTTAGTAAACTATTGCATTTATGTTTCTTTAAACAATATTGTCATAAATTCTAGGTCCTATTAATTATGATTATTTCATTTTTAATTCTAATTAACTTTTCTGATGGAAAAGGCAAGTTTTATTAATTTATTCATAAATGTAAGAATGTTTTAGATCTTGAGTATGGTCACATACATCTCAATTAAAAGGTGGTTTTCTTAATTCATAATTAATTTCATTAACACTATTATTTTATTTCATTAACTAAATTGTATTGTATTTTTTTTCATTCAATTGCAGGACTTGGATTTATTTCATATGAGAAAACAAACAAAAAACTTGTCTTATTTCCAGTTGTGATTTTCATATTATTGAGATTCAATTTCAATTGGTAGCTATTTGGTTATTTGTATTTTTGTATCATATATATGTACACTTCACTCAATAATAATTCTTTTTGCCTTCCTGAAGACCTTAAGTCAGCCTGGCACCTATTTATCTCCGAGTGGTCAACCCTTTCCACGATTTCCATTCCCCGGTACGTTTCAGACGTGGGCGCCTCTTTCCAACTCATCGGCTTTTGCGACGCTTCATCAAAGGGCTACGCTGCCGCATTATATCTGCGCTCCGAACTATCATCCGGAAGAGTCAAGGTGTCATTGATTAAAGCGAAATCTAAGGTTGCTCCTATAAAATTTCACTCTATCGCTCGCCTAGAACTTTGTGGGGCTCTTTTGCTTGCTCGCCTCGTCTCCTCAGTGATCCTACCCACTTCCAGAGTGATCTGCTTTACAGACTCGGAGGTAGTCTTATCATGGCTCGGAACGCCCACTTATGAACTCAAGGTGTTTGAGGCAAACAGAGTCACGCAAATTCTCAACGTTGTTCCTGTTGACTTTTGGAGACATGTTTCATCGCAGGAGAACCCTGCTGATCTCGCATCCCGCGGAAGCTCTCCAATACAACTGAAGTCTGACACCCTTTGGTGGAGTGGACCACCGTGGCTTATGAGAGGACTCGAACAATGGTTTCAACCCAGCTCGCGTGCTACCGAGCTTGCTGCTGTTTCCCTATCTAAAACCGCTGATGAAGAAAAGGACTGGATCCTCAGATTCTCATCATTTCTTACATTGATCAGAGTCGTTGCACATATGCTTAGGTTCTCCAACTGTCTTCAATCTAAGATCAAGGGCACTCATGTCAGCAACAGTGGTCCCATTTCCGCAACTGAACTTCTGGAAGCCGAACTTCGCCTTGCCGCTTTTGTTCAGAATCTTTATCTCCCTAAAGCATTATTTAATGGTGAGAAAACGATACCCAATGAGTTTGCCAAATTGCAACCCTTTACCGATGAGCGTGGGTTGATCAGGGTGGGCGGACGCCTACAGGAATCTTCGCTCTCTCAAGACGCCAAGCATCCCATTTTGATTCCTTATGAAGCCCATTTCTCCAAGTTACTGGTAGACCATCTCCACAGTTCCAACTTTCATGCAGGTCCAACCCTTTGCCTCAGCCTACTCCGCAGCAAATATTGGGTTCCACGGGCTACTAGGCTGATCCGCGGCAGGATTCTGCGTTGTGTGCAATGCAGAATTCTCAAGGCGAAACCACTAACTCCAATCATGTCTCACTTGCCTAAAGGAAGAGTCCAGCAGGGTAAAGCATTTACTCAAGTGGGAGTTGATTACGCTGGACCATTCATGATTAAGGAGTCTCGACGTCGAAACGCCGCCCCAGGAAAAGCATACCTGTGTTTATTTGTGTGCTTCGCGAGCAAGGCAGTTCACCTGGAATTGGTGAGTTCACTCTCCACCGCTGCTTTTCTAGCGGCCCTTGACCGCTTTGTGGCCAGGAGGGGTGCTCCTACCGTGATTTGGTCAGATCACGGCTCTAACTTCATAGGTGCCTCAAGATTCATGAAGCAGATATTAAAGCAGCACCTCGAAGATAACAATTCCATCCAATGTCACCTTGCTCCGCAAGGCGTAGAGTGGAAATTCATTCCCCCACGTGCACCTCATTTTGGCGGATTATGGGAGGCAGGGGTAAAATCAGTCAAAGGTCTCCTACTCAGCATCATTGGCAAACAGCTCTACACCTTCGAAGAGTTCTCCACCATTTTGTGCAAGATTGAAGGGCTCCTGAACTCAAGGCCACTGTGCGCTATCACCGAAGACGTAACAGATCTGGATTACCTCACACCTGGGCATTTCCTCCTTGGAGCTCCTTTAACATCTCTTCCTACCTCTAAGGAGGTACCGCGCGATCCATCCTCAATAGTTACCAGATGGGGTCTTCTCAAGGAGCAGATAGGGCACATCTGGAACAGATGGAGCAGGGATTATCTCCACACCCTCCAGCAGAGGGCAAAGTGGGTCCGAAATGAACCTGGCTTAAGGATCGGCGATCTTGTTATCCTTCTCGAACGTCGACAAATGGTTGGAAAATGGCCTGTCGCCCGAGTAGTTGATGTAATTCCCGGCCGAGATGGCATCATTCGTACCGTCAACGTGCGCACTTCTTCGGGCAGTCTGTTGACCCGCGCTGTGACATCCCTTGTCCCATTGTTTCTACCTGAGGGTGAATGATTCATCTCTCTCTCTCCTCCTATTATTTGTATTATTATTTTTTTTCTCCTTTTGTCATTCTTTGTTCAAGGTATTTGTTCATTTTCTTTTTTCCTTTTCTTTCATTCCGGTATTGTAGGGCACATACCATTTCTTGTCTTGTAATTTGGTTTACATGTTGTAATTATGCACTTGGAGTGCACGCTTTTATTTTTCGTCCTAACCAAGTTAAACGGCTTTTTATTTAATTTCATATTGAGTGAAGTAAGCATTATTTTGTAACTTTCAGCACTGTCTTGCCTTCAGCCACGAGAGTCTACCCATGGTCTTCAACATGCTGTTCATTAAATCAGGCGGAGCTGATTTAGGTGGGCGGTTTGTTCCGCGTCCGCTCCATTGGGGTCCCGGCGCTATCTAGCGCGCCACTGCTGCCCTCACACAGGTAGCATGCAACTAGCCACACACGTCTAGCAGTCACCCGAGAGCCCGGACCTGGCGCTGTGTCTAATTGGGCCCACATCAATTTGTTTGTTTGATTTGTCGTCCATTTCACCCAATAATGGAGTAGAAGCAAGAAGTTGCCCCACGGGAGTACCTGGGGCGGAGAATGAAGTAGCAAGTTGTCAGGCCTGACATTTAAAACAAAACTGTAAGTGATGCAAATTAAGATTTCAGTATGATCGCCCACCCCGAACTTAATCAGCATTCAGCCCCACGATCATCTCAGTCATCTACAAAATATTTATTCAAATTCCACTAAGACGAACTTGTTTGTATCAATATATGTAATGCTTCAAAATTGTAACTTAAATTAATAGAGGTTTATTTTTTTTCTGTTAACTTTTCATTTAATTCATACAGTCCACTCAGTTTCATATTTAAAGGTTCAACCAGCTACAGATTTTGAGCCCTGACAGTCTGCTGGGGGCCAAAGTCAATAATAATAATGGAGTTTTAGACTAAACTAAATTTTTTTTTTAAATTTCAAAACATTATACTTATTTATAATTATTTATATTATACTTCAATGTAATCATAACATTATACTATTTGGAAATCTTTAAGGAATGTAATCATATCATCCAGCGTGGTGACTTTTAAAAAACATGTCTAGTATGAATTTCGGTGGATAGGGGGGGGGGGGGTGTAATTCAGAAATATCAAAACGTTATACTTTACGGAAATCTTTGATATTAAGGAATGTAATCATGTCATCAAGGGGGGTTAATTCAAAAATATCAAAACATTATACTTTTCGGAAATCTTTGATATTAAGGAATGTAATCATGTAATCAAGGGTGGTGGTTTTTTAAAAAATGTCCTACGGCTGTTCCTGCTTAGAGCATGATGGCGGGGGCTTACCACCATTGGTGGTGGCCTAGGAGGACAGGACCCGTGCCAGCGCCTCCGCCATTCCCGAGTTGTAGAAAAACTCCCCAGCGGGCTCCACAAGAAGGTGACAGTCGGCGCTGTAGTGGATTGGGTAAGAGGGAACAAGCCTCCGACAACAATAATGTTGTAGGGGACGGAGATATTCAGTTATTCGAATTTTAATAAGGAAAAAAACTATAATATTATTTTTTGTACCGCCGCAATCTCAAACTAGTATTATTCGTGATGTTAACCGATTATAATTTGGTCAATTCAATTTTGGGCCAGCGAAGGTCAAATTTTTATTAAATAGATATTTTCGAATTTTAAGTATCTGGAGACATAAGGATGCATTATTATTTCAATGAAATAGGTAAATAATAAAATACTAGTAATGCGATCGACCTCCCTCCCACCCGCGACATCGATAATTTTTCGAATTATACCTATCGGGAAAAATAAGGATGCACCATGAACCTAATGAAATCGGTAAATTTTAAATAATTGATAATGCGAGCGACCCCCCCCCCTCCACCCCCACGTCCGAAATTTAAAATTGATAATATTTACGAATTTTCGTTTCTGGAAACATAAGGATGCATCCTCATTGCAATGAAATCGGTAAATGTTACATTATTGCTAATTAGAGAGCCCCCCCCCAACACCATCAAAATATAAACTTGATAATATTTTTGAATTATACCTATCGGAAAACATAAGCATGTATTCCCCCCCCCTCAAACTCCGATCGAAATGAAAGATCCTTAAAAATAAATAAAATGACTACAGAAAACGTTAACTTAAAAAAATTACTCTAATAGGGAAGAAATACTCTCCAGTATTTCTCTCAAATGCTGTACTTGATAGACTGGCATAAAAAAAAGTTGAGAAGTTATGATCATGGAGAGTTTTCAAGAGTACATAATCCAGAATCCGTACTTTTCGAGTTTCACGTACGAGGCGAAGCCGAGTACGGGAATAGTTTGAGTAAACTCGGGAAAAGCACTTTTAACTTGTTGTTATGAACGATATTTTTCATTACACTGCAAACTGGCAGTATAACAGAAATCTCAAACTAACATAATTAATTAACTTAAATTATAATTTCAAACACTAGTATACTGTTTGATTAGTTTTTTGATCAACAAACAAAAGCTGAATACAAATTAAATAAAGTACTGAAATAAATAAGGGTTCTAAGAATTTTAGAAATTGAAATAAATATTTACTGTACAGTTTTGATTGTTGCTTATATTTATTAAGTATTAATCTTCAAATAGAAGAAAATTAAAAGATACGTTATCAATTATTACAATTATGGAGAGCATATATATAAATAAAAACATAAACAATTTAGTTCACTGTAGAAAAGAAGGTTCAGAAATAAAAACATTTTATGGTAATATTATAAGCAAGTTTTAAATTTAATAATGCGGTCTTACATCTTAATTTTATTTTACCTTCAAATTTACAACACCAATATGCTTGTACATATAATTATATGTATATCTATAAATCAATAAAAATGTAAATTGTAATAATTGATAATGTAATTTTGAAACCTCTATTAATTTAAGACTGTGATATTGTTGTTTTTCTGTTAGTTTTTATTAATTGAGTATAATTTTAATTGTTTTTAATTTTCCTTTTAAATATATGTATTTACATATGTCCATCTTAGATCAGTCACTGTTTATAGTTTTAATACTATTTATGATTACTCCAACTTAATGTATTAACAAGATTTTTTGACCATTATGTTTCTTCCTATATATATATATATATATATATATATATATATATATATATATATATATATATATATGTAAATTTTTATTGTACTAAATGACACAATTTTTTAATTTGTGATTTTTACGAATAGTTGATGAATGTGGTAAGATTATTTTCCTAAAATTCTACTAATATTCATAATGATTTTAATTGTTAAAAATAATTTTAACCACAAAGCTGTGATTTCCCTTTTGATTTTTTAGCTTTGAAAATGCTCAAACAGGATCGAAACGTCAGCCTTTGAAAACTGTGACTATGACTGTATAAAGGTCAATAAAGGAAAATATTTTCGAGACCCGAATAGCTTACAATTTGTGAACCTTCCTGCTTATATTTATGATTTTATTTGCTAATTTATTTTGTAGTAAGTGTAAATTTTTAGTTGTATTTTTGTGTATTTCTTGACACTTTCCTGCTCTTTCATTTTGCGGAATTTTAATATTTTCGTTATTTGTTTTCATCATTCCATGCTTGCATCATTGCATCATTGCATGCTTTCTTCATTAATTCATCGGGCATGCCATTTCTTCAAAGCACTAAGTAAACTGACAACTTTTGAAAATATTTATGACACAAAAACTAATTGTAATCGGTGGATTTTCAGTTTTCTTGATTTAAATTTTTCATTAAACAGCTGTTCTTAATACAATCAGCAAGCGCTACTGGTGGCCGGGAAACGAAATAACAAGTACACCGAAAATTGTCGGTGCAATTATAAATTTTCCGTGCGCGTGCAAATTTTCGGTGCACTTTTAGAAGTAAACGGGAAATAGCTGTTTTCTGTACTGTTTGCATGCATCGAAAGTAGTTACTTTCCGTGCAGTGTAATGAAAAAGTATTTTTCAAAGCCACGCCACCGATTACATAAAGACAGACCCCCCTTGAAAGAAAACCGAACCACCGTGGATGGCATGATTTCATTCCTTAATATCAAAGATTTCCGGAAAGTATAATGTTTTTATATTTTTGAATTACCTTCCCCCCACCCCCGCTTCGAAATTGATACTAGATCCTTAACCTTTTAGTGTCTGAGCAGTGTGAATGTATTGTGGGCCCTATGACCTGAGACCTTAGACCGGCTGCCGTGCCCGGTGGCTTCAATAATTTTTGCCACATTCACTCTTCCTTATCTCCTTATTCACATTTTTCTTCTAAAGTTGCAGGTAAAATTAATTTGGAAAAACCTGAAAAGAACCCCATGTCGATTAGCTTACAACCCTCGGAAATTTTTGAGGAAACCATAAACCTCGTCACTGGGAAATACCGTACGGTCTGGAAACAGTGTTGGAGAAACGCGAATGCCGATTATGTAAAAGTAATTTTCATATGTCCTGCACTCGTCCTAAATATTATTAAGAAAATGATGACTATTTTTTCTACTCGCCATGTTCCTCTAATATTCATGAAATTAAAAAATACTTGTAGGAACGTACCTAAGTAGGCGTACTTACGTATGATTTTTAGAACTGTTATATTAAATCTTTTATATATCTGTTTATTTTATAACATTTTTAAATTATATACTATATTTTTTTACGAGTTGGTACCTACGATTTATGAATGTTGCATTCCTAAATAATGATACGATAAATCCGAAGCGAAGAGTAAAAATTCAATTTTTGTTTTAAAAGAAGCCACAAAAACATCTCTTAAGGAGATGAGTACTGGTAGTTTTATCCTAGTGCTATAGTAAAATGGGAAGAGTTAAGAAATCAATTAAAATAAGGTCCGCAGTTTCAGTCTTCTGACGCTGAAGCGGGAGGAACTGATGTATCAGTCTACAGGCCACAGGGACTGCAGCACTCGAACTGATATATCAGTCTACAGGCGTTAAAGGGTTAATACCAAAGATTTCCAAAAAGTATAACGTTTTGATATTTTTGAAATAACCCCCAACAATAACCCCCCCCCAAACAAATTCATAGTAGATATTTTTTTAAAAAAATGTCCACCCTGGATGCCATGATATAATTTTCGAAATAAAATTAAAATTTTACCCGCTGCCCAACCAACTACCAACTTTCTAAATAGTTATATTTTTCAAAGCAACACCACCGATTACATAAAGACACTTCCCTCTTGAAAGAAAACAGATAGGTATGATTTTTTTATTAGGGAACCCCCTCCCCTCAGAAAAAGATATTATTAGAAATTATAATTTCAGGAGAAATTATCTGTCTCTCGTTACGCCTAAAAATAAGAAATGGCTAAATATGAAATATGAAAACCAAAAAAGCCCCTTCCCCATTTACGTTCCCTCAGAACATATAAATAATGATAAAGCTTACCTGATATTAAAGAATACTGTATTCTCATTGTCACATGTCTCACATGACGAGTTTGATCAAAGTCGTCACAGCCATTTGGAATGGAAAACTGGGATGGATGAAAATAGAAAAATGGGAAAAAAAGATATGAAATAACGTACCCCCTTAGTTTGACCAATATGAAATATGAAAAATCAAGTAAACATATAAAGGAGAAAAGAAGAAAAACATTCCTTCAAAGTTGAGACCACGCATGCGGAGTACGCCTTTAATGACAAAACATTGTTTGTAATTAAAGACGTTCTGTTCATTCAATGAAAATAATTTTTTCATGGTAACTTATGGTAAATAAAATCAGACGCGATGGTGTATTATGCTTGCATTGCCAATTTATCACAAGTAGAAACGTTTATTTAATAATAAAAAAAATGTATTGTACGCTAGAGAGCAAATACAAACAAAAATAAGTAAATGACTGTGGAAAATGGTGTGAATTTGAGGAATGACATTTAACAAAACACCTCAATTTCCAATCTAAGTAAGTTGGTAAGTGAAAGTTGTGCGTTGAGCGCATCGCACCAGATGTTTAGGTAAGGCGCACATTGGGCTGTGCCACGCAGGCGACGCAGAGCAGAGCAGAGCAGGCGGCACGAAAAAAAAAACTGCGTCGCACAGGTACCCGCGCACATTGGAGAGCAGTTTCTGTGCCGCAGTTTTCCGAAGGCAGGGGCTTATTTTGTGATAGTATGTTAGAATTATTGAATTCAAGCTCAGAACCTGATTCGGAAATAGATTTAGAAACCAAATAAATTGATATATCAAAAGTCATGGTAAAATATATTGTGATAAAATGCGTATATGGAGAAAAGACCAGGAGACGAAAGAATTTGCACTCAGAATTTTCTTAAAATAACTATTTCCGCCTGAGTCTGGTCATGGAAGCTCATAATTACATTGAAGTTAATATTTAGTCTGACAGACCCAATGCTTAAATTAATAACTTATGGTGATGTTTAAAATCATGTAATCATCTGGCTAAGCTCTAAGTTTGTATAAGCTTGTTCATTATATCATATTAGGCTCAAAATCATTGCGTGTACAATGCCTCTTAAAATCCTCTTATATGATTTTAACAACATATCATTATGAAATAAATTTTCATTAATCTCTTCTTTATTTTTATTAGAAATTATTCCGATTTTATTTATTTAATTAATGAATATATTATTAGCTATTTTTTATACTTTTAATTTTTTATAAATATTTAATTTTGTTTTTTATGTAAATCTTATCTTTCATTATCCACCAATACTTTAATTATTTGGCCAGTTGTAATTTTACTTTTGTTCTAGTCAGTTAATTTCTAAGGGATCTCGTCTCACAATAAAGTTTATTTTTTCTTCTACTCCATTCTGTATGAGGATATTAATAAATTATGAAGAAATTATCTAAGAGAAGTTATATTTACTTCACATTTCTTATTAAAAAAGTCCTATCGAGACATGGTCTATTTTCCACTCTTTTCGATTAATCGTTTTTGATTTTCTAAATAGCAGTTTTCTTTCTTTCTTACTCAAATATATTTATAAAAAGAAGAAAAATATTTTATTTGTTTTTAATCAACATTTACGTTAACTAAATTTCCATAAAGCCTATCTGTTTTTTTCGGTGAAATAAAATCAGGCAAATTTTCTTGAGATCATAATTTGTTGAATCGTTTAATGAAATTAGAAGAAAACTTGATTTTCTATTTTTTTAACGTGTCACGGTAAGACGAATAAAAACCGGAAAAAGGTATTACAAATAAAATAACAATTACAAATAATATAACAATGTTAAAACTATTTAAGCAAAAGTATCTACTTTTCGACCTTCAGAAAGGCCCTTATCTAAATTTTAATATATTTTTTTGAATAATATTACAACTACAGCAGACTCCCGATTATCCGTGGTATTGGGTGGCACGGCAACCGCGGATAAACCAATTCCAGGGATAATCCACAAAATTTTCAAAAGGAAAACAAAACAATTCAAATCAAAGCAAAATGTTCATTTATAGATATTACATACATACATGTAAATAATTATGTAATTTATAAAGTTTTATCACTCATTGTAAAATGAAATCACGAACAACAATCACAAACAAGCTACGTAACTGTAGCAGTTAACCAGTCCAGGTTGACAAAACTGACGTGAACGAGAAAATGCCTAATTATAAAATGATTTGAATTGTGAGGTAACCGCTCTTAGTTAAATATTTAATTATAAAACAAGCAATTTCTGTTTTTGTGGGGGAAACTGAATTTTTATTTGTCTCAGTTAGAGGCTTGTTCATGTTTCACCTCACGGGAAAGTGTGTACGCGATTGTAGAAATGTAAATTAACAGAAATTGCTTGTTTAATAAACTTTTTTTCGTTCGTGTTTTTCGTCGTAGAATTAAACTCATCTACCGCTAGAATAAAAAAAAAAAATTCTAGAATGACCTCAATAATCCGCAAAGTTGATAATCCGACAGCGGATAATCAATGGTTTACTGTACATTTTTGATCCTGAAATTGATTTTATAAAGTTTTTTTGAATGAAGTTAAAAAAAAATTATGATTTTGGAGTCTAAAATGACAGAATATATATATATTTTTTTTAAATTATTGTTTTTTAAAACCGTTTTTTTCCCCTGTACTTATCAGAACACCCTACAAATACAGAAGACTTACTTAGTTTCATTAACCTGCTAAAGAGTAAAGTACAACTTCACAAACAATAATTTAAATGATAAATAGGAATTAAAATAGTCAAATATCGAAAACTGCGTCGCATCGGCACAGTTTTCTGTGGCAGATCCACGAGTGCCACATCGGCCTGCTCTGCTCTGCGTCCCAATGTGCGCGGTTCCTATATATTTCACTATCCACAAAAACTGCTCTGCTCTGCTCTGCCCTGCTCTGCGTCGCGAGTGTCTCAATGTGCGCTCGGCCTTACTCTAATATTTGATATTTGGCCTACGGTTGAACGGTTACGTCTGAAACCACATTGACAGTGTACGATAATTTCCTGGGCGTATTCAGAGATTCGACTTAACAGGATTAACGAAAATATTTTATATAAGACCGGAAGTAGTGAAATCCCACGATAGTTATTTGTATTTTGAATTGGGATAAGTATAGACTCTTTCCGTTCTTCTAGCATTTTCTCATTCGCCCCCCTAGAAATTTTGAGAAACTTATAAGTAAACATTTTTGTTATTAATTTACTATATTTTTCAAGCATAAGATAAACAAATATTTTAGCTTTTAAATGTCAATAAGTTTTATTATAAAAGTTAATTGAGCCTTAGAAGGTTAAAAAAACTCGAACCCTTCCCACCATCGTACGAATTTTTCTGCCTGACAAAAATTTTACCAGTCTGTCCCCCTAGACAAAATCCTGCGGATCACAGTGGTCCAACCAGGGTAAAAAACCCATAAATGAAAGTGGCCCAAACCTATTTTTTTCTTAGTTTTCGATTACTTGGATAGTTGTAGAACAATGGTAAAAATGGGTCATTACAAAAATATGGGTTATTTTGTGTCACACGGCCTCTACGCCTAAACTATTCGTCATAGAAACTTCAAAAATTTTGGAGAGATAAAACAACCTGGCCCCTACATGGACAAACTAATCTGAGGCTAAAAAGTTGATATGTTTCATAGTTAAAAATTGTTAATTACGTCAATTCTCACTCCCTACAATTGTCACATGGTATAGGTTTCTTACATCTTATGTTTTTATGCTACCCTAACCGAGTGTATATATTATTGAAAAAATGATTTCTACCCTCAGTGTACCCTCCGGTACGATAATATCTGGGTAGATTATGAAAATAAAATCATTTAACCATACATCTCATAGGTTTTATGTTTGTCACACAGTTTTTCCTCACACCCTAAAAATTTTTTTAACTAACCCTCCACAACCAGGAAAAGATATATTCCACTATTTGAAAAACATAAGGTAACGCAGCTGCTACATAGCTACTACATGTAGACTACATGTGTTCGTTGAAGAAATTTTTTTGTGGTGGATTTCGTTAGAGTATTTTTATACTTCCTCACTCCCTACAAGACTTTTGCAAATTAAGGTAAGTGTTTAATCTATTAATGATGGGCAGTTAATATGAGCATGAATGGTCACATTATATGAGAATTTTATAATATGAGAAAATCTGAAACCTCTGGTCAGCAAAGCATAAAAACATTCAAAACCTCACTCCCTACAATCCTACTCCCTACAAATAATGAAAAAAATCAAATTTTTATGGAGACGAGGTTGGGGATTGAGGGAGACTAGTTCTAAGGGTTATTATGTCACAAACCTTGTTCAATCAATCAATAGATATAAACCTATATAAATAGTTGTAGGTGCAGATAAATATGTTACTCTACAGCCGGGGCTACATTTAGCCGTTGTGTATAGGGGACGTTTTTATACTTTCGTTATGTCGAAGTATCGATACTAAATGTATGGCGTTATTGTTTCGGTGAGTTTTGTTTGATATTATTGACTTTTACTGGTGCCTCGCTGTCACTCCTTTGAAGAGATCCGTTTTGTCAAATAATTCCATTGCATCTTTTTTTGCTAAATTATCTTATTTTTTATGTGTCGATATTTGAGTATCGATACTTTTGTCCGATATTATCGAATATCAGCAAAATCTAGTCCGAACAGAAGGCTATGTACACAAGCGGTAAGCAAGGAGGGGCGGTTTAGCTTAATTGCAAAAGTAGTTCCAGGCCATGGGCGGATCCAACCGAACGTAAAGGGGGGGGCTGCAGTCCTAAAGGGGGGGCTGCCGCCTCACAGCCCTTCATTCGGTTCTGCTAATCAGCTTTTTTACCTTTATGTTCCTTTCCCACAACCAAAATTATACTTGTTCAGCACATGATTTGTTCTTTAACTTGCTTCCTTACATTAAAAGGAAAGTCAAATTCTATCTTTTAATGACGAAAAATTATCCAAAGGGAGGGGCTGCAGCCCCCACAGCCCCCCCCCCTGGATCCGCCAATGTTCCAGGCTAATGTTAATATTTTCTCCAGTTACCTACTCTAAATTGTTTCACTATCCAGTTTCAGCTACCACCACATCATAACCTATTCGGTCCAGGTCCTTTGATCGAAAAGGGCAATGAAAATAAAGTTTATTCATATTATCATCTTGACAGTTAAGAGACCGATATTGAGGTACTTTATAAAAAAATCCCGTCGAAAATGAGAGATTTTTTTCTTGAAAAAAGTATTGATCAAAATAACTTATAATTTTAAAACGACCCAAATACATTTTTTAACTAGTTCAAAATTTAAATGTGTGTGAACCAGTAAAATTGAACTTTATAATGATTGAAAAAACAGTACTTTTCTACCAACATAAAAAAAAATTTTACTCTGTATAAGATTAACAGTAAAATATTATCAATACTTCGGGAGTGTGTCATCTATATGTGCACTGTTATAGACTAAACATGTTTAAATAATATCAATACTTAAGAAAGAAATTAATTTTTGAAATCGTTGCTGAAATAAGTATGATTTTTTGACTTTGTTGATTTATAAAAAGTTTGCGTTACGATGCGTTATGGTCGCAATGGTATAATATTAAAGCGTAGGTAGTAGAGGAACTATGGTAAAATTTTCATCGCCAACTTCGGCCAACTTTGGTATTGATAAGGACTTAAACCTTTCGCTACGTTGCGAGGTTAATACTAGGCGTATGTGTGGGAAAGTCGATGAGAAGGATTTTTTAATTTTGTTTGAGAGAATGGGGATATATGGATATATGGAGATCTGTATTGGAAAGTAGAGATCGGAGGTTGTGAAGAGTTGTTAGAGAGATTTTGGGTTTTAGCATTGTTATTGATCGGTGTTTTTATGAAGTGCTCGGGAAAATCATAAGATTTTAAGATATTTTTCAGGCGGATTTTGTTATGACAATGAAATTGTGGATCGGACAAGGTCAGGCTACGATGGATAAGGTTTTCATAGGTACCTGCAATTATCTCAGTACCTCTTGTACTAATGTACTTGTGTAAATGGTACCAAGGGGATGACGCTCTCCCGGGCGTCATCGTTGGGTGGTGCCAGGGGTGCCTGGTGCGGACGTGGTGGTCGTGGTTACTGAGACCACCAGGCGCCGACCTGTACAGGTCATGAGTGTCTGTTGGGGTCAGGCTGGTTAGCAGGTTCTGTCCCCTTCCTCTCTCTTCCTGCCAGGATTGGTATGGAGGTGGTCGGTGTAGGCCACTGGCAGGGTACGATCATCTTTAGAGCCATGAGTGGATTAACAGGTTTCGCTCTGTACCTCTTGTACAATTATTATCTTTGTGTATTGTATAACTTCTTTCTGTATATTTTCCAATTTTTTATGCATTGTCACATTATGTATTATCTCATTTTTATATAATTATTGAGTCCAGACATAACTATTTGTATACAGTACCATCTATTTTGTTAGTTTTTAATATTTTTTGTTCACTTAGTTGTCATGTGCCTTCCACTTCAAAAGCGTTGGATTTCCCCGTCATAAACCTTTGAAGTCGGCAAACTAACCCCCTACCACTACCTCTCACCTTATTTTTACCATTAGTCTTAGTATCCATCTGGACTCAGTAGGTAAATATCAGATTCTATTTTATCTTGTTAACCAGCCATTTATTTTAATATTCATGTATACACCATCTTTTATATTATTATCAGTTCTGTAATGTATCCATTTATTGTCACCCTCTAGCATAGATACTCATATATTTGTTTTCTTTAAGCCCTGATGAAGATCCACAAGTTGGATCGAAACGTTGGCTTACCACAATAAAATCATTGTAAACTGAAAATCCTGACTATCGTTTAACCCATCGTTAAATTAAAGTGTTTTAAATACAAATTAAATTTTTATTTTAGCATTTTAGAATTAAAATAAAATAAATCACACTACTTTAAATAAAGAACTCAACTACATCTTAAGTAGGTTGTTTGAAGCTGCACAGTTTCCTTATATTGTATCCTGGTGGTCCTTTGCACTAGAGCTCTCACCCCTGAAAATTGAGGCGGTACATTTATTTCAGTTTGATTGCTGTTTCTGTTTGATATGACGTAAAATTAGTCATTGGGGATTTCAATGCCAAGATCGGAAGGGAGCATCAGTTTCGGCCAACAATTGGATCGCACAGTCTTCATGAAATGAGCATCGAAAATGGAGTAAGATGTTTAAGTTTCGCAGCTGCTAAGAATCTGGTTGTCAGCAGCACCAAGTTCCCGCATAAGGAGATTCATAAGTATATATGGACAAGTCCTGGGGACAGGTGGAGGAACCAGATCGACCACGTGCTGATCGAAAAGCGACACCAAAGCTCCATTCAAGATGTGAGGAGCTTTTGGGGAGCCGACTGTGGTTCGGACCATGCCTTGGTGATAGTCAAGTTTAACCAAAGGCTTAGACGAATCCAGAAGACAGATAGCGACCTGAAACGAATAAGAAATGAAATCCAAAGACTAAAGGATCCGGAGACCCAATCACGATTCCAAATAGAGCTGTCCAATAAATTCGAACTTCTCGACCTAGAGAGTACGCCAATTGAGAGTCACTGGGCGGAAAATGAAAAGGTCTTGAAGGAGACAGCGAACAAGGTGATAGGAGTCCATGCCAAACGTCAACCAAAGAAATGGTACACGGAGGAATGCCGTAAGGCTGTGGAGGATAAAAGGGCACTGAAGATCTTCAGCCTAGGCAAAAGAGACAAAGAATCCCGAGATAGATACGAAGCTCTAAAGCAGTACACAAGACACTGAGAAAGGCAAAGAGAGAATTCTTGTCTCAAAAACTCAAGGAGATTGAAGACTGACAGGGAGGTAAAATATGTGAATTCTATGCTGACATCAGGAAAGAAAGAACCGGATACATAGGTAGGAGCGCTCAAATGAAAAACAAACAAGGCAAAATGACAGCAGTGAAAGACGAAGTGGTCGGAATCTGGAAGGATTACTTTGAGCAGCTGCTGAACAGTGAAGATCCCTCAGAGGATGAGGACATGGACCATGCTGAAGACCATCCCAGCGATGTGGTAGAGGAGCCGGATCTACTGGATGTACAGATGGCGATTGAGAAGGTAAAGCGGAGAAAAGCCCCTGGAATAGATAGCTTACCTGGTGAGCTATTCGAGGAAGGGGGTGAGTCACTGACGAGCCATCTACACCAGCTCATCCTGAAAATATGGAGAGAGGAAAAGATCCCGGACATATGGGACACAGGTCTCATATGCCCAATTCTGAAAAAGGGATCCATGTACGAGTGCGAAAACTATAGAGGAATAGCACTACTCCCTGTCGCATACAAAACCCTGACCTACATAATTCTAAACAGAATGAACCCGTACTATGAAAAGTCCCTTGGCGATTACCAAGCAGGGTTTAGAAGAGGAAGAAGCACGTCCGATCAGATCTTCATCCTAAAACAGATACTCGAGAAACGTTGGGAAATAAATCAAGATGTGCACGCCTTATTCATCGACTTTAAAGCAGCCTACAACTCGGTCGACAGGAGCTGTCTTTGAAAAATACTGACGGAACTGGGTTTCCCAGGGAAATTGGTACGATTGACACGGGCGTGTATTAATGGATCCCGATG
Source organism: Aelia acuminata (assembly GCA_911387785.2). Lineage (NCBI taxonomy): Eukaryota > Metazoa > Arthropoda > Insecta > Hemiptera > Pentatomidae > Aelia > Aelia acuminata. Next base: position 108,059,228 of record OU426978.1, on the reverse strand, counting down.
CCGAGTCCTGGTGCAAGGAGAAATGACTGAAAGCTTTGACGTGAAGTCAGGATTAAGACAAGGCGACTGCCTATCCCCGATGCTGTTCAACCTGGCCTTGGGAAAAGTTATCCGAGAATGTACCAAGGCTAGCGGGGGAGTGCACGTGGGGAAAATGCATAAGTTCCTCGCCTATGCGGATGATGTGACTGTGCTCGGAAGTAAGAAAGAAGACATTCAGTCAATCGCCGGTTCCCTGATCACTTCAGCGAGAGACATCGGCTTACAAGTTAATCAAAATAAGACGAAGTACATGGTATTAAGCCGGAACCTACACGTAATCGACGATATAAGTGTTGGAAGCTATACCTTCCCTAAAGTAGATAACTTTAAATACCTCGGATCTACAGTAACCTCAATAAACGACCAACTAACAGAGGTCGATCAACGAATAGCCAGTGCCAAACGTGCGTTCTTCTCGGTTTCTCGAGTCCTCAGATCTAAGAAAATCTGCTGCCCACTGAAAATTAGGGTCTACAATACAATAATCAAACCCGTGCTAATGTATGGGTGCGAAACTTGGACACTGACCAGCACCTTACAAGCAAGAATCGAAAGATTCGAAAGGAAGGTGCTATGGACAATTGTAGGCCCAAAGTGGGGTAATGAGCTGGGACTCTGGATAAGAAAGACTAAAGAAGAGATTATAGGGGAAACCCAACAATCGATAGCGCACGATATGAAAGCTAAGAGGTTAAAATGAGCGGGACACGTGGCAAGAAGCAACCCATCAGGCTCCCTCAACATAACGATGACTGCAACAGTAGTCGGTACCCGACCGCGAGGGAGACCCAGAACGAGATGGGCTGATATAATCATGAAAGAAGCCACCGAACATCGAATGGTGAACTGGAAAGCCATCGCCCAAGATAGACAGAGGTGGAATAGGCTAGTTGAGGCGGCTAAATATCTTCAAGGTCTGTGAGCCAACCGAAAAAAAAAAAAAAAAAAAAAAACAAGTACAAAAAGAAAAAAGAGCTAACCGAGGAAGCATACAATTTACTTAAACAAGTTTAATAATTATATCCTATTTGTATTATTGTACATAAAAATGTTAAATAAACAATTTTTTATTTTCCATGTGAAATTTTAACTTGATCCGATGCTCTGATTTCGTTTATATTGATTTCATTAGATTCGGCACCTCAAAAAACCTACGTCTATACCAAACACCAATTTTTGATATTTTTGACTTTTTGACCTCAAATTTGGACTCGATCTGGTCCATTGCACTGATTTTGATTTTATTAGATCCGGCACCTCAAAAAATCAATACACGGGATCCATGCCGCTAACAAAATAATTATAACAGATATTAGGTTTTTCCCATTTTCAGCTTTTTTGGACCACTGTGCAGACGCCCTTGCTCCCCTCTATCAAACCCAAAACAAATATTTTTTCCAAAAAAGCCACTCTCATTAGGGTCGATCCAATTTAAATGGGCCAGAAACAAATAATTTGGTAGCTCAATCATTTTAGAAAAAATTTATATTTTCACCACCAATTACGTCTGTTTAGGGTCAACCGTTTAAAAATGGCAGCTATCTTTGTTTCCGATTTTTGGGTTTGTAAGCTCTTACAGAAAACTCATTTGCTCAAGACTGGTACATAATAGACTAATAATTCAGAAATAATTGTTTTCCTTACAGTCTGCTCTATATTTTGTGTTCTCTTTATTTTTTGAATATTTTGAAGTCCAATACTTAAAAACTGCTATTGAAAACAACTGCTTTAATTTCTGAAAAGACCGTTTTTGAGGGTAAGGTTTTGGTACATCAATGCTGATTTTTGGCATGATAATAAACCTAATTAGCTTTCATTAAAAGTACTCTTATCCCTGATATTCGTTACCTAATTTTTTTATTAATTTTTAAACTTCAAAATTTAGATTTTTTTTTTAACTTTAGGCTCTAATATCTCTGGTGGGGGACCTAACAAAAATCTCATTTTTCTACATGTTATGCTTACATGCAACATAAAACTCCTATAAAAATTTCAACCAGTATATTTGAGTACTTTGGTAGCTAAGAATTTTTTAATAATAGGTAAAAATAGCTAACGAAATGCCTGGAATAAACAATGCTTGTAAAATTCAACAGTATGTGACTATATATCTTTTCAATTTGGTGTGTATACAAAAATTGTAAGTTTTTATAACATCGAAACTATATACTTATATTGTATAAATTTTATAAATAAACTTTCAAATATTGTCCTTATTGATGTTTTAAATGAGTTCTGGACTTGTTAAAACAAACTGTTCTAGTACATGTTTATGACTGTCCTAATACATATTCGTGACTATTTTGGTACCTACTATGCTTGATGCGACTGTTCTGGAATATTCTTCAGAATATATATAAGGAGTGATTATTGTTTGTGAGGCATTGTAAAATATTATTTTCGTTTAGTAGAAATTATTTAAACCACAGAGTTTTTACAATATTTATAATTTTTATTTCAATAAAAATTTGATATAGTAGATTTTAATTATATTTAAACCCAATAATATTTTATGTTGCATTGAACATAGATAAAATAAAAATAAAATAATTAATTGTTAATAAAGGATTATTAAAAGCTAAAAATTCACAATTAATAAAATTTTGAGGGTGTTTTGGGTACATCAATGCTGAGTTTTGGCATGATAATAAACCTAACTAGGTAGCTTTTATTAAAAGAACTCTTATCCCTGATATTCGTTACCTTATTTTTTTATTAATTTTTAAACTTCAAAATTTTGAATTGTTTTTTAACTTTAGGCTCTAATATCTCTGGTGGGGGACTTAATAAAAATCTCATTTTTCTACATGTTATGCTTACATGCAACATAAAACTCCTGTAAAAATTTCAACTTGTATATTTGAGTACTTTGGTAGCTACGAATTTTCGATAATGTTCCTTTTCGTGCTTATTTAACAATGCATAAACTTGATCATAATTCATTAAAATTTTATTAATTGTGAATTTTTTGCTTTTAATAACCCTTTTTAATTGTTTATTTTATTTTTATTTTATCTATGTTCAATGCAACATAAAATATTATTGGGTTTAAATATAATTAAAATCTACTATATTAAATTTTTATTGAAAAAAATTCATAAATATTGTAAAAACTCTGTGGTTTAAATAATTTCTACTAAACGAAAATAATATTTTACAATGCCTCACAAACAATAATCACTCCTTATATATATTCTGAAGAATATTCCAGAACAGTCGCATCAAGCATAGTAGGTACCAAAATAGTCACGAATATGTATTAGGACAGTCATAAACGTGTACTAAAACAGTTTGTTTTAACAACAAGTCCAGAACTCATTTAAAACATCAATAAGGACAATATTTGAAAGTTTATTTATAAAATTTATACAATATAAGTATATAGTTTTGATGTTATAAAAACTTACAATTTTTGTATACACGCCAAATTGAAAACATATATAGTCACATACTGTTGAACTTTACAAGCATTGTTTATTCCAGGCATTTCGTTAGCTATTTTTACCTATTATTAAAAAATTCTTAGCTACCAAAGTACTCAAATATACTGGTTGAAATTTTTATAGGAGTTTTATGTTGCATGCATGTAGAAAAATGAGATTTTTATTAAATCCCCCACTAGAGATATTAAAGCCTAAAGTTAAAAAAAAATTCTAAATTTTGAAGTTTAAAAATTAATAAAAAAATAAGGTAACGAATATCAGGGATAAGAGTTCTTTTAATAAAAGCTACTTAAATGTTGTTTCAGGCTTCCATGGTCTGAATCCATTATCCGCATTTCTTCTTCCAGGTTTGACCATGTCACAGGTTTTCCAACAGCCAAGCTTTCACCCATCTTGCTGTGGGCTTCTTCAGGGCTAATACAAGAATCTTGTATTAGCCCTGAAGAAGCCCACAGCAAGATGGGTGAAAGCTTGGCTGTTGGAAAACCTGTGACATGGTCAAATCTGGAAGAAGAAATGCGGATAAAAGCTACTTAGTTAGGTTTATTATCATGCCAAAAATCAGCATTGATATACCCAAAACACCCTTAAAAATGGTCTTTTCAGAAATTAAAGCAGTTGTTTTCAATAGTAGTTTTAAAGTATTGGACTTCAAAATATTCAAAAAATAAAGAGAACACAAAAGATAGAGCAGACTGTAAGGAAAACAATTGTTTCTGAATTATTAGTCTATGACTTTTTATTCTTGAGAAAATTACGAACACAAAAATCGGAAACAAAGATAGCTGCCATTTTTAAACTGTTAACCCTAATTCTTTTTTTTTAAACTTGTTTCGAACTACTGATTCCAGACATAATTGGTGGTAAAAATATAATTTTCTTCTAAAATGGTCGAGCAACCACCTTTGGACCACTCAATAGAGATTGACCTATTAATAAGGGAGCCTCTCACAAAGAAATCCCAAAAATATATAAATTTTTTATTTGAGCACCCTTCATCAAAATCAAAATAAATATTTTTTTCGAAAATGCTACCCTCAATAACATAATTATAGACCCTTTTATTAAAGAAATCCAAAAAGGATAGCTTTATCAATAGAATGGCCCTCCATACTTCCGTGAACTTGAAATCAAGTTCAATACCTTCATCATTATGGTATAATATGCTTAAGTAGTGGGCTAAACAGGGTGAACACGAAGAAGCAGTTGACTTGGAAAAGGTTGGAATTAAAATTGATTTGAAATTAATTCTCACCACCACCATTAACAATTGAAAAAGGCTTACCCTTTTTTTTAATTTTCATAGATACTCATGATGTATTGGTAATTATTATATAATTATATACTAGACTATCTTTACATGTTTAGATTAGGAGAAACACCCTTAAATTTAAGGAGGGAGTACCTGTCCCGTAATTACATTGCAAAATTAAAAGCTTTTCCATACCATCCTTTAACTCCAATTTTATTTTCTGTATATCGTAGGCTGAAAGAAATAGTTTATACAAATTCTACATGAATTTAAATAATATTATACCGATTCCTAACCTAGAATAACATTGAGGGAGAAAAGGAAGACCATTTTCAGATAGATCTGAGGCTAACATTTTTAAGATATTCCCAACAGATATTAGAACGTCATTTTTAGAGTTAGGGAAAATTCAGCAATTTTGATTTGTTTACACCGATGCATTCAAAATTAATGAAAGTAGACTGCTTTGCTGGCTTGGAATTGGACACTGCCTATTCACACAAGCATATCTCTTAAGAGGCCTTGAGGTGCCCACCTGTGAACCATTTGACAATTTCTCACAGTCAGTTAAGCACTTACTAATGGAATACCCCAAATACCAAAAATAGATTGGAAAATAGTCCTAAAACCTACACTAAAAGAAATCTTTGAGGACAATAAAGCAAGTCTCCACTTTGTATAAATTCCTAAAAATTACTGAAAGTTATAAAATGATATAAATTATTTATTAGACACCAATGACCCTTTGGGGTAGAGGCAATGACACAATAATATATATATATTTAAATTTTATATCATATCCCATAAGTAAAAAACGTTCCCGCACTAACCCACTCCAATCCGGCTTCCGATCAGGTTACTCAACTCAATCTGCTCTCCTAAAAATTACCCATGACCTCCAAACCTCCATCGAACTCCGAAAACTAAGTATTCTAATCCTTCTAGACTTTTCCAAAGCCTTTGACACAGTCGATCATAACATCTTCTTACAAAACTGCAAAAACTCCACCTCTCTAGCAGCTCCTTACATTGGTTCAGGTCTTTTCTTTCAGACCGGTCACATTATGTAGTCGTTCCTGGTCAACCTCCATCCAAAATACTTCTGCTCTCCTGTGGTGTCCACCAAGGATCCTCTCCATCCCCCACTCTGTTTGCTATTTATATTAACGACCTTCCACTTCTGATTCATCACTCCCAATACCATATCTACTCTGATGATTTCCAGATTTACCTATCTTTCCCACCTTCCGAGTTGTTGCCAGCGACGAAAAAGCTTCAGCAAGATTTGAATCGAATCTGTCTCTGGGCAGAGGCTAACAAGTTGAAGCTGGACGATGAGAAAACAAATGCAATCTTAATAGGCTCCAATCACCTCCTCAAAACCGCCCCTAACATCCAACCCCTGTTCCTAAATAACAATCCCATCAAATTCTATCCAACTGTCAAAAACCTTGGTGTAACCTTTGACCAAACTCTTTCCTGGAAAAACCATATCTCCAATATCTCCGTCACACTATTTCCACCCTAAAACAACTGAACCATCTCCGTAACCTGTTCCCTTTTGAAACACGCAGACTTCTGGTCACCTCCTTGATATTTCCCCACTTCGACTATTGTTGCATTCATCTCAGGGGATCTCGAAGCAAAAATAAAACGCTTAATAAATTGTTTCATCCAATTTATATTTGGGATCCCAAGAGACGTCTCCATATAGCCTTATTACGAAAAGTTAAAGTGGTTATTTCTTTATTATAACCACCGCCCTAAGAATTTCCTAGCCTCCTTCCTTTTCCAAGTCATTTGTTCCCGTTGTCCCTCATAAATGTATCTCTGAACTTCTTCAGTTCAAATCCTCTGTCCATTCCCGCAATACCCACTCTAGGTCTTCAGATCTGTATTGACCGGCCCACCGAACATCAGCTTTTGATAGATCTTTCATTATTAGGTCCTCATCCCTATGGAATTCTGTTCCTCCTTTCATACGTAATTCCAATACCCTCTCCAACTTTAAATCCCACCTGTATCATCACTTCATAGCCATCCAGTCTCCTAAAAAAGTAAATGGAAACTCTTATTTCATTTTTTTTTTTTTTTTTTTATAATTTTTTCTTCTGTTCTGTTTTTGTTTTTTTTAGAAAATATAAATACTATGTAACAAACCTGTAAATAAGTGACTATATATGTATATATTATAATATGCAGAAACTAGCTTGTTTTCATTCGATTGAATATTTAATGTGTATTTTTTTTATTTTTAATTATTCAAACTAGAGGTTTCCTAATTATTTGTATCAATTCAATTTGTTTATTTAAACTTCAAGGCTCTAAAGCCCTCTCTGTATTGTATTTAATTTTGTTCTTAAGGGACACCGTTCCCAGAACAAATAAATAAACAACAGAATAAATAAACAGAACAAATAAATAAAGAATTTATTATTATTATTATTATTAAAATGTATACTTCTTCTTCTTCTTTCTCGTTCTTCCCATCAAATGATCACTTCCTGTGGTAATAAGTGAAGATAGTCGGCAGTCCTCCAGGGTCCCGTAGAGCTTTGCTTCCATCGATCTCGGCTCAGGCCAAATCCTCCTCCTAGCCTCATCGAAAAGGACACACAGTCTTGAAGCACATGCTCAGCTGTTTGTTCCCCCCCACCACAGGTACACATACCTATTTTAAACTTCTTGTAAAGATGAGCATTCAGTCTGATGTGGTTAGTCCTAAGTCTGAATACCATAACTTGTTCATTTCTATTTAGTTTGTGGTAGGGGTCCTGGGGGTTGTTTTTAGGATGCATGGTGCTCCATCTTTGTCTTATCAGAGCTCTGTAAAATGTATACTTTAATTTTATTTATTTACTTTCCAAATCATTTACTTATTACAAATCAACACAATGCACTAAAAAACACACCAAACCCATTTACATAATTTAAAGATCTAGGCAGATATGAAATTAACAATTTTTTAATTTGCTTATAATACCATTACTTGTAATTAACTTTTTTATTTCTACATTTTATAGAACTGTCTATACTAAACTTCCTCTGCACTTATAATAATTATCATATTTGCTATTTTTGAAACTAATGTTGCTAAAGTATCGCTCTCCTATTGTGTGGGTACTTACTGGTCCACTAATGTCATAACCTATCACCTCACCAATCTCTTTTGTTGGTTTCCCTCAAGCTTTGAAGAGCAATTTTTCTTGCCTTCTCTTCAAGACACTGGGAACATTTCTCTTCAGGGGGTGGCAAATCTAAAGTTTTTAGCCCATGCCTATCAAGATGGCCTAGTCCTTTATCCTAAAGATTCCCTTCATCCAAAGTAACTCTTATTTAGCACAAGAAGGTTGTAGTGCTAAACAAAATAAATCGATATCACCCTTTCTGTAGGGTATACGTTTTTACCTTTGATGGTTTCTTTATCAGAATAAAACAAAACACTTAACTTTTTCTGAATTAATTTACTTACTGAAATGAGATTGATTTTCAGTCCAGGTACGATTATTACTTTAAATATTACATTTTTATAATTAAAATTCCTGAAAATATTTCAAATTTTGATGCTATTCTTTCTTTCATATAATTTTCCAAGTTATATTGTTTGTTGCTCCAGAATCTAAAATAAAAATATCGCCCTTCTCCCTCACCTTGTCTTAATATTTTATCACCTTGTGTTAGCATCAATTTATTGGTATAATAAAAAAAAATCTGGTGCATGCGCGCAACACACAACTTTCACTTACCAACTTACTTAGATAAGAAATTAATGCGTTTTGTTAATGCCACTTCTCAAAGTTACACATATTCCACATTCATTTCTTATTTTTGTTTTCATTTGCTCTATAAACCCCTCAGAACATTTTAATAATGATAACGCTTACATGATATTAAATAACACTCAATTTTCATTAAACATGACGAATATGAAGAAAATCGTTAAAGCCGTTTTTGAGATAATCTAAAAATTAGAAAAAAAGTTATGAAATAAAGTGTCCCCTTCGGTTGATCAATCTTGATGAAATGTTGGCTATCACATCTTTGGCATATACATACATAAATACCCAGTTTGATCAAAATCGTGAAAGCCGTTTTTGAGTAAATTAAAAAAACACGTGAAATTGAGACAAAATTTATTAAGTAAAGTCCCCCCTCCGGTTAATCAATTTTGATGAAATGTTGGCTATCACATCTTTGGCATATACATACATCAAATACCCAGTTTGATCAAAATCGAGAATGCCGTTTTTGAATAAATAAAAAAAAACATTTGAAAATGATACAAAATTTATTAAGTAAAGTCCCCCCTCCGGTTGATCAATTTTGATGAAATTTTTACAGTCATATCTCGGGCATATAAATAGATCAAATACTCAGTTTAATCAAAATCGTTAGAGCCGTTTTTGAGAAAATCGAAAAAAACTTAAAAAGTTATTAAATAAAGTACCCCCTCCCTTTGAGCAATTTTGATGAAATTTTTGCTGTCACATCGCGGGCATATACATACACTAAATACCCAATCTCAGGTTCGCACGGTTTATAGTTTTTGAGCTAGTCTGTTCACACACACACACACACACAGACACACACACACACACACACACACACACACACACACACAGACCATTTCGCGGGACTTGGTTAATTGGACTCAGGGGACCCCAAAACGTGTATTTCCGTTGAAAACCGGAAGTCGAAATTTTTCACGATCGCAATACTTCCACTTACTATATATTTCATATATAGGTAAGTGAAAGTAAAAAGATACGTCCACTAGATTTACTTGGTATATTTGGGATTTTTTTTTTTTTATAACCTGGATAGTTTTTAAATTTACCACTTTTCCGTGTGCTAGGGCGATTGACAAGTTGTCCTGAATGTTTCCAAAACAAAAGAAAAATTGAGCTTTACATCAACCATGACAATTAATATTAAATTAAACTTCACTATTTGATGGATAATGTTCAATTTGTTGGCATTCTTTCTTCAATATTTCTTCGAATAGGCAACATTTGGTCAAATCTTGATTTGTTTCGATTACTGTTATTATAATGTTGAAGATAGATAGATAGAAATAATATTTATTCAAGTAAAATAGTGTATAATACTGAAAAAAAAAAAAAAAAATATGAAAATAGTAAGGCTTAAATAGACAATGGACGCAAGTCCGTCTGTTGAGATATACTAGATTGTAATAACTATAGGTGGCATATAGGTGCATGCATACATACATGTATATACCAACATAAACACTTAAATATATATATATATATATATATATATATATATATATTTATGCTAATAAATAATAATAAAAGATATGTTTAATAAAAGATAAATAATAAAAAATTAATAAAGAAAAACTATTTCTCAGGTACATTTGTTTCCTCATATATAAATGACCAAAATATAAAACTAGCTGTAAAAACATTTTGCCCTGACGTGTAGGGGAATCTATGTCTACTATGTATGTATACTAATGAACTATGTATTCATGAGTCATTTTGTGTCTATATTTTGTTGCGACTTTGAGATAGATAAATAGTTGCTGGTTAGATCCGGCGAATAGGATATCTACGGTTTCTTCCATACTCAGAGTCCATTTTCCAAAACAGCTTATCCTGATTTATGTTAGAATGGGGCATATTGAAATAAAGTGGAATGTGTTTTCTATTGTATTAAGGTTGCACATGGTACAATTATTTCTTTTGTTCATTGCAGGCAAATAGTTCAGATTCAGTAGCTCTCCTCTTGCTTTAAATATCAGTCTGAGAAAATAAATGACTTTGGTGTCATCAAAATACATATTGTCATAATTTAGAGTTGCTTAGAGTTGATGAAATTAGGCTGCTCTAGCTGTTTTGTACAAATGTTTCTCTTTTATATTCAATCGTTTTTTTGAGGTGAATGATTCTATTTTTTTCTGTCTTGTAGAAAATTCTCTTTTGTTAGGACTATTTTATTTTTTGCTCCTAACCTCTTCAATGATGTTGATCAAGCTATATTATTGTCTATTAGCTTTCAGGCTATTATTTTTGTAAATATTTTATTTTCCATTTTTAATGTTTTTGCTAAATAATTTAAGCTGAGTTTAAGCGTTTAGAGCGTTTTTACATGCTCTTGATTTTTCTTTGAAATGTGAATTGAGTGTCAAATTGGATCTGATATTCAAACCATGAAATATAAAGGTGTCAACAATATCGATCGATTTTCCATTATTGAGTCATCTAAATTTTTTAGCTTGCTTTTTTTGTCTCTTCCTGCATATCATCACATCGATTTTTCTAAATTCAGCATCAAATTCCAATCGTTTCCTGTGCGTGCGTGCGTGCGTGCGTGCGTGCGTGCGTGCGTGCGTGCGTGCGTGCGTGCGTGCGTGCGTGCGTGCGTGCGTGCGTGTGTGTGTGTGTGTGTGTGTGTGTGTGTGTGTGTGTGTGTGTGTGTGTGTGTGTGTGTGTGTGTGTGTGTGAACAGACTAGCTCAAAAATTATAAACCGTAGAAACCTGAAATTGGGTATTTGTTGTATGTATATGCCCGCGATGTGACAGCGAAAATTTCATCAAAATTGGTCAAATGGAGGGGGTACTTTATTTGAAGAATTTTTTCTAATTTTGAAGTTTTTTTCGATTTTCTCAAAAACGGCAGTAACGATTTTGATTAAACTCGGTATATGGTGTATGTATATGCCCGCGATGTGACAGTAAAAATTTCATCAAAATTTATGAATTAGAGGGGGCACTTTACTTAATAAATGTTGTCCCATTTTCACATGTTTTTTTTATTTACTCAAAAACGGCTTAAACGATTTTGATCAAACTTGGTATTTGATGTATGTATATACCCCCAATGCGACAGTCGATATTTCATCTTAATTGGTCAAACGGAGGGGGCACATTATTTCGTAAATTTTTTCATATTTTACGTGTTTTTTTTTTTTCTCAAAGACGGCTGTAACTATTTTGATCAAACTGGGTATTTAATGTATGTATATGGAGCAGCCAAAATTTTATTAAACGTATTATGAAAATAAAAACTTTTATTTTTGGATAAAGAAGAATTTATTTTTACTTATGAGAGTAAATACGTTTTCGAAGCCTCGAAGTTGTGTAAAAATATGGTATAAAATAATAGTCTATTATTAATTATATTTTAGTCTAGAAACTTTTGTTCCATAATAAATTTTTGAAAGCAATATAAAGCGATTTTAGAGGAACAGTACCTAATCGTTCTCTATTTCCAGAAAGACATAGGAGGCAAACTTTACAATGAGACGTAAATACACCTATCGATTCACCTTCACGATATATTTACAAAAAGCAACTCGTAGTATAATACAAGCAAGCAGTAAAAAAAAAACTCGATTGATGATGAAATTAGGATTCTCATAAAAAGAAATAAGCAATAATGAATCGAAAAGTACTGAGAACTTTCAAGTTATGCACTACATATACATTATAACTTAAGGAAATATGCAAAATCAGCATTTAAATTTGGAAAAATGTGGCGGAAAAAAGTTTACATACTATCGAAACACGCCGATTTCTAATCGGTTCGTAAGTGAAAGTTGTGTGTTGCGCGCATCGCACCAGATTTTTTGTGTATTGGTATGATTATTCTATATGATTGGTATGATTATTATATTTACTCTTAAAACTTTCGGGCATTTTCTTTCGATTTTACGGCAGCTTTCGACTCACCGGACCGTAATCCCTCTTTTACAAATTACATATGTTGGGTGTATCTACTAAATTCATTAATGCCCTGCGGGGTTTGTACAAATGTACAAAATCTTGTGTTTGATCTAATGGCGGAATCACGAGAACTTTTGAAACCTCGGTAGGTTTGAGAGGTGTGCCCAAGAATACGTAGCCTAGATCAATGGTGTGGCACATATCCACTCCCCCTTCACGAAGTAATGCCTAACAGTGGTCCCGTGGAGGATGGAAAACAGGTGTAGGGGGGAGGTTGTTTTAGTGGGTAGAAATCCCACATCTATCCGCGTCTTTTGTCTTCCCCCTACCCAAGTAAAAAAAAAAACCCACACACGCACACAAATACATACAGACCATTTTGCGGAACTTGGTTATTTGGACTCAGGGGACCCCAAAAGGTGAATTTCCGTTGAAAACCGTCAGTCGAAATTTTTAACGATCGCTATACTTTCCCTTACATACCATTTATATTTCATACAAAGTGAGTGATTATTATTTAAATAATTACTATTGGTATTAAATAAATAAATGTTTCTTTACCATTTTTAGCTGGCTTGATTTGCTTTCATTCCACTGGGATTCCATGCAATTTCATTCTCAAGAGGTTAACGTAGATCTTGCATTTTCAAAATAAAGTGTGGCCTCGTCCGGGGAGTGGTAGAGTTAATCTTGCAGCATGGTCGGGCACACTTTCCAAACGGTGCACACGGGGCATTTTAAACATAATTACCACATTTTGTAAAGTGTTTAGGTAGGAATGAATTGAAGAAATTTTAGGATACATCTTGTCAAGGCCTTTCAGTGAACTCAAGGAATCTGTTACCAATAAGGCCTTGTGATGGTTTATAGGCATTCAACAATCACGTAGCTCCACATCTGCTTTTTGTAAGGCGGATTTGGTATACATAATTTTGTTTATGGATTTTAATTTAACAGGCAGAATCTTTGGTTAACGAAAGATCTTGCTTGTTCAGATTTAGTCCCGTCGGTTTAAATTAGGAAGGCTTCCGACGTAGTTTGAAGAACATAAGATTTTTTTACATTTTTCATATTACGATTTCATATTCAGACGATCCAGCCATAGTTTTGGAATATTTGTTGACGTTGGTTGGTAATTGGAGGAAAATCGCTTTTCAGTTGGTTAAGGGCAGTTCTTTTAAGAAATGACGCCGAGGAGATTAGAGGAGATCTTTGTAATACTAAACAAAAATAGAAATAGATAATCAGACAGGTCGAAGGTTTCTATTCATCAATTTAAGTTACATTACCATTCAATTTATGCAATCCATTTAAAAATCTACCATTAAGTCAAATACAATAGGATAATCAATCCTAACAACTTATCACAAGGAGTAAAAAAAAAAAAATGAAATAGTAAAAAATATTTCCTTAAATTTTATTGCAAATAAATATTTAAGTACAATCATAAAAAAGAGCTATAAATAACCTGAAAAATATCAGTAGGAAAAAAATAATACCTTACTCAATTTTTAAACAATATAGATTGGAAAAGATGACTCTTAAATTATCCACTTAACCGTGAATTGTTAACATTTCTCAAGAGTATGTCTAAGGAATTAAAAAATTTAATCACTTTTTTGGTTGAATTAGAAATAACTATCACTGCTTGAAGAAAAATGACTCTGAAGGGGAATCCGACTGACCAGGATGAATGAGATATTTAATATGATTACCGAGCAATCGGCAGTGTATGTCGGTTATTATGGCTGATGTCAATATATTCTACTTCCTATAATGATAATTATGGTCGATGTAAGCTGGCACGTAGGCGGCAGGGACGTGGTGGACCGCTGGGGCATGGTGGACCGTTGGTGCTGGATGATGGGAGGGTCCGATCTTCTTAACGACAGCATTGAAGCCGTTGTGGTCATCAGCAGTGTACTCAACCACTCGGATGGAACCGTCCGGCTCGACAAGTGAGTAACCACCCTTAACTACGTCTCCATCACGCTCTTCATACTGCTGCTTGATGTCACCCGTGTGGGGGTCGTGTACTCCATAGTTGAAGGCATACCTGGGATAAGCCTAGAATGAAAATAGAGATATATTAAAACAAAACAAAAAATCATTATTAATAGCCAAACTTTCATGAGGCTAACGACATCTATTTAAAATTCAAGTAAATGAATAGGAGTGTTTTCAATTCGGTACTAATAAACACACAACCTTAAGACATCGGACATCAATATATCGGATAATACATAGTACTGATACCTATTGTCTTGGTCTTTATAGATAAAAAAACACATATGATACATGTTAATCTTTAATAGTTGTCCTGTAGTTTCCAATCTTTAGTCCAAGTATATATTTCAATGATCAAATATTAACTAGCCCTACTTATATAGTACCGCCGTTGTTTTCTAAAACGGCCTGAAATTTACAAAGTTTAAATTCTAGTGTTGCATTGCAATGGCGATATTATGTTTTTTTAAATAACTCTTCGTCGGTATCTCATTGCATCAATAAAAATTTGGAACTGGTTTTGTCCATTTAGATCAGGCATGGTGCCTACTCCGGCGCTATTGGTAATCTATATAAAATATAAAATTGAAAACAGTTGAAATTTTTCACGATCGGAATACTTTCCCTTACTATATATTTCATATATAGGTAAGTGAAAGTAAAAAATAACTAGTATGCTTCATCAAAATTGATTAACCGGAGGGGGGACTTTACTTAATAAATTTTGTAACATTTTCACGTGTTTTTTTGATTTTCTCAAAAACGGCTCTAACGATTTTGATTAAACTTAGTATTTGATCTATTTATATGCCCGAGATATGTCTGTAAAAATTTCATCAAAATTGATCAACCGCAGGGGGCACTTTACTTAATAAATTTTGTATCATTTTTACGTGCTTTTTTTATTTACTCAAAAACGGCTTTCACGATTGTGACCAAACTGGGTATTTGATGTATGTATATGCCAAATATGTGATAGCCAACATTTCATCAAAATTGATCAACCGAAGGGGGGACTTTATTTAAAGAATTTAGTCTATTTTTTACGTTTTTCTCGATTTTCTCAAAAACGGCACTAACGATTTTGAATAAACTCGGTATTTGGTATATGTATATGCTTGCGATGCCACAGTCAAAATTTCATCAAAATTCATTAATTGGAGGGGTCACTTTACTTAATAAATTTTGTATCATTTTCACGGGGTTTTTTATTTACTCAAAAACGGCTTTAACGATTAATAAAAATAAGATATGAATGTAGAAAAATGTGTGACTTTGGGAAATGATATTTAACAAAACATGTCAATTTCTTATCTAAGTAAGTTGGTAAGTGAAAGTTGTGTGTTGCGCGCACGCACCAGATTTTTTTATTTTTTATTGTATATATTTATTATTTCTGTATTATTATTATTATTTTCTTTTATTATTATTTTAGGTCTTAGGCAATTTTCATTGTGATTTAATATTGTTTACCACTTTATTTTATATTTATAAATAAATAAATAATTTTTCTCGTATTATGCTAGCTTATCAAAAGAAAAATAGGTGATGTTTCGAAACCGAAATTAATATTTGTGAAAATTAAAAATGAACATTTTTACCATGAAGTTTAATTTCTCAATTAGTCTAGTCAAGGTGTTCTTTACTTTAAGTTGTTTTCTTCATATCTTGTAGCTATATTATAATTTTTTTTAACTACAACTATTATTGACAATTATTCATTTACCAATTCCTAAACATACGCCTGACTGCATTGTTTTTTGTTCTTGTTGTTTTTAAGTGGCGTATCTGTGATAAGGTTGAAGAATATGGTTGTTCACATAAACAACTGGTTTAGACAACCATATACTGCTATGAAGCTGAGAAACTGGCTATTTCTTAAATTTTTCACCCAAAAATTTGATGCCTAAATGCGACAGAAATTTTTAAATGACATTCGATTCTACTGCATACTAGAATATTCGAGAAAATTCAAGAAAGTTCAAATGTGCTAATTTAAACTGGCAAAAATCCTCACAAGCCTTAATATCCCGTTTTATTATGTTACCCATGTTTCTGACTGGTGTGCAGTGCTGTATATAATTTAAGACTACGACTTACTGAAGAAGGAAGCATTCAGTAATGACTTGGCAGATTAGACATATCTAGATAGTGGTGATATCATTGTATAATGACGGCAGGTGGACCAGTTGCATAATAGGATTACATTCTCAAGGTCTAGAACAAAACCTCGGCTACTTTCTTACTGAAATCATAATAAGCAATCGATAGAATGATGGTTGCCCAGTTCTCCGGCACATATGAAGTTGAAACCTGTATTTCGAATTTAAAGATAATTAAAAAGCGACTTTTTTTCCTGATCAAATAAGGCCAGTTAATATTACATTACCAAAAGCTATTTTGGGACTGAAGTTTTTTATATAAAATAAATTATTCAAAGATAAATTTCCGCATTTTCTCACTAAAGAACTACATTTTTTTTTTTTTTAATTTTAAACTGAATTATGGTTCAGTAACTTTCCATCAATATATTGCTTATCTTATTTTTTATTCTTTATTAATTTCTTTATCAACCAGAGACCACATTATTGCTTCTTTTATCCTTTATTTTATTACCAAATTCTTTTCCATTTTTTATTTAGTTATCTATTATTGTCAAAGATGATTCTGTCACTATACCATGATGCGATATCATTAGTTACTTAAAAAAAATAAAATTAATTGTACTTTATAGGGATAAAAAAGAAGGAATAGGAAGGTACTATCGGACTATTTCAACAACAATTAACCCACATGGTACTAAAGAATAGCTGCTTAATTCCTCATCAATTTTTCGAGTTATTTCTATATAACTGGTACTTGATTCTATTGTTAACGATGAGGATTGGTGAAGTGGATCTCGCCTAATGCTGGTTTTAGGTATACATTTATATATGGTCGAAATTATACCGCAAGGATAAGGTCTTAAAAGCATCATTTAATACTTTCAATCTAGTTATATATTCTGGAAATATTTTTTAATTAAAGACTGCCAACTTGCAAATCGCAGCTCTCTAAAATCAGCTTAAACATTTATAAATAACAGCTCCAAACTCGTTAGTAATTTAAGATAGTAGTTCGGAGCCATTATTTCATATTTTTTAAAAATATTATAAGTAATAAATGAAATTAGATTAGATGGCACTCGACCAGGAAGTTTAAATAATAAGCACTTGGAGGACAAGAAAAATTGACATTAATGGTATATTGGTATTGGTACAAACATAATAGTGTTATTTTAATGGCTCTGACTTTCTAGCTTTGAGAAACATTGTCTAGTTATTGTTGTTGTTAATCCCAATTGTTAATAATTGTTAATCCCATTTGGGAAATTCATTTCTGTTGAATAATTATCTGAAGTCCTTATTAACTGGGTTATACCCTTTGTCAATTTAATATTAATATTACTCTTATCCATGAAATGATTAATCGTACCATGTAAGGCTACGTATACATTATGGCATTTAATCGTGCGTTTCAAAATATCACTGCCTAAAACTTTAGAAATTTTGGAACATAAAAACTGATTATTTATAAAACATACACTAGACTGCTGCTTCTCCTAGTTAAAGCAATCTTACTTTAAAAAAAAAATTTCTACACTCAAATTTTCTTGAATCTTTTACTGTTAATGTTAACAGATATACTCATAGTATGTACAGTTATGTTACAAACCCGAATTTTATAACAGAACATTCAGTTATTGAATTATTATTTAAAAATGTATGGTTTCACTTAACGTATATAGTTATTAATTGTTTCCCTATAAACATTCTGATACTCAAAAATTTTAAATTAATTATCTTACGTAGTGTTCGTGGTCGTGATGAGGAGCGTAGTTGGCGTACTCAAGGCCATCGTAGGCTGGTAGCACGGCTGGAACGTGGATTGGTGCTACGTGGAAGGCTGGTCCGGAGGAGTGGTGGAGTGCGTGCCCATCAGGCAGGACCGCCTGCCCCACTGGGGATAGGTACTGCGGCTCAAGCAGTTGGTGACCCTCATAGTAGTGCGGTTCAATAGCGCCTCCTCGTGCCACGGCGACTAAAGCCAGCAAAACTCCCAATGTCTGCGGGCAAGGTTTAATGTCATATTAGCCCCGTACACAATTAAAGACTTTTAAAATATTCTTAAAAACCCTATTAATGTAACCTAGGTTTTTGTTTGATGAACTGTTTAAAATCATTGACCTCAAAGTGGATTCATTGAAGAATATCAAAATAATCGATTCTTATAAGTTTATCTTATCTGTTATAGGTCCTATTTATCCAATAGGATAAATGTATTATTAGTTTCAGATAGATTTGAGTTTAAAATTATTTTTGGTACGTGCCGAGAAACCTAATTAAACAGAACGATATGCCTAATTTTTATTTCTAGTGAGGTATATATGTTGGAGAAAAAATATTAATTTAAGGAAATGTCTTAGTGTCAGAGTACAAACAAGAAGAGAGTTTTTCCAAAAATTTTAATTAGTGAACGTGTCGGATTTCTAAAACGACCGATTCTAATGATAGTCGGATCATGGCACCTTATGACCTCTCATATGATAATTTGGAAGTGCAGTCCACAGCAAGCTAAGGTAGGTGGCGGAAATAATTAGTTGTCACCAAACATTTCTATATGAATAAAAATAGTTATGAGAAATCATGAATCTGAATTGAATCGTAATTGATATCCATACTTGGTCAAAATAAGAATTATAATTAGAAATAAGTATATTTCTGAAAGCATTACTTATTCAACCATTTTACAATTTCAACGTAAAAACTGTATGGGTGGGAGTGTGTTATGTTTATGTTCATTCAACATTGATGAGTATGCAGGCACAAAAGTGGGAGAAATTAATCTCTACGAAACCTCAAACATCAGCCTCGGGTATGACTAAACAGGAAACAACCCAACTTCACGTTTCAACACTTTTCTCTTAAACTTCTCGGTTTTTCAGTTAAGCTTATCCATAATATAGGCAACAACTGTTGCCTATATAGCAGAGGCCGAGGTTAGAATAGGTTGCTTGATGTATTTATACAAATTCAACCATGTGAAGCAACTTAGTATCATGATCTTGAAAACGCTTCTTAAGACTCAAAATAATCTTCATCCTGAAAAAGTTGACTAAATAATTTCTTATTCTTTGATCTGAAACTCTATAAATGTGTTTTAGTGTCATTCACAAAGAGATTCTTCTTCTTTTTTTCATTTTTAAATTGATAATTTATTTCATCGATAACAAAATCTTATCACTATTTTAAAATTGCTTGTCCAGTTATACTACATTCAAATTATTTTCTTCACATATATAATTTCATTTAATTATATCAAACTAGAGCCATTCGAAACAATTTAAATAGCCCATATCATTTATCATATTTTAGTAAAACTATTTCAATCTTATTTTTGTCGTAAATATAAGTCCATGATCCCAGGTATTGCACCATAAAGAAACTGTTTACAACATTTTGTAGTGGCTTCTTGGGAAAGCGGAAACAAGCGGCCAAGCAAACATCCTACGTGTACGTTGCCATCTCACACTTGAACGATTCTCAAACAGGTAACGGCTACAGATCTATATGAATCTTACACAAGTCGCATGACTCATTTTGGTTTGCTTCGAACTAGGGCATTATGTGATTTTGTTTCCTTTTTTCTTGAGTTCATGTAGGAATTTAAAAGATATGATTTATAACTCCATATACCATAATACCAAGGCTCTAAAAATATTATTAAGTTAGTTACATTTTGCTAACCTTCTTTTTTTAAATAAAATTATTTCGACTCACAATAGTGTTACAAAGTAATTTTTCCAAGTAGTAAAACGGTCATTGCAAAATGCCTTGAGTAAAAATCTATCTCTAACCAGCTAAATCATCTATATATCCAGGAAAGAGGATGAAATTCTCTATCTAATGATGAAATAATCTGAATGGGTTAAAGAGTTAGAAATTTAATTGTTACTTATAAAGATTAAGCGGCTACGTGGTTCGAAAGTTTCCTTTATATCCATAATAGTTTTGTAAAAATGTGCTCCCCTAAAACATTTATAATCTTTCAAAATGTGTTATCTCATAAATTTGCGCCATTAACCTGTCTTATGGATTCCACTGACTAGTGCCCATATTGAAGTTCCTACCACTCTTGAATAATAAATATGCTGTAGAATTTATAGAAGTATAGAATTTTAATCGGGGATTAGAGTCAAATAGTAATCGTCCCTACATAAAAAAATGTTTTCAACCGCCGTTAGTACTTCGATGATTGAGCTGATTTATTTACTCTCACAAGCCTACTAAATATTTAGTCCCAGAGAAAAACTAGTTTTTACGAAAAGTATACTGCTGTGTATAAGATCAAGTAAAAGGTAAGTAAATCCCTAAACAATGAGAAGGGCCTATTTCCAACTGGCTGCTTATTCCTTTCTTGGGGAATGTCTCCCCTGTTTTTCTTCATCTTGGCCTACGTTCTACTCTTTACCCATTGATGAGTGATGAGTGATTTTACCCATTTTTTCTCTGTCATTCTTTTTGCCTGGCTTAATCATCGTAACCTATTTTCTATTTCGTGTTCGGCCAGTAAATGTGTAAAATATGAAATTATTTATTCTAAATATTTAGCATAATTCAACATTTAATTGATAATAAAATTAAGCATGTAACTACCATTTTTTTACTTTTATTTAATTTTTTCATTTGGCCTGAGAGTTTCTTAGAGGGCGTTGCAACGTTTTAAATATTTTTTTTAATTTCCGTTTATAATTAATGAAATTGAAAAAAAGAAGTAGGTTTTTCACTATTCGTTAGCGAACTTTGCTAACATCTCCCTGAAAACTGAAGAAAAACCAATGTATCGACTAATTTAACTTAGGGAAATAATTACGAAGGCTATCTGCAAAACCCGTTCTCAGCTCAAAGGATGGGCAAACATTACCCTAAGATTAAGAATTAAGCATCACCCTTATAACTAAGCAAAAAATTCTAGAAACTAAATGTAAGCCTACTATTACAACTAAATGTAATACGATAGCCACCGAGAAGGGCTGCACCGAGATCACATCTTGGACGTTATCATCGGATCAGATTCCAATAAAAAAAATTAACACAGATTCAAAGTGGACGGAAGATCATATTTTTCAAAACCAACGACATATTCATCTTCTCAGGAACCTGAAATATACTATTACACCAAACCCCGGTATAGGCAACTTAATTTTGGTTTGATATACTGGGTATAATCGAAAATTGATCAAGTCGTTTTCGAGAAAATCGTGCAACGTAGTTGGTATATTAAGGTTGGTATGGTACAAAATCACTTCTGGTTTTAGCCACTTTTGGTGAAAACGGATGTTACACGCGGGATATATACGAGCCTCAAGTACCTAACTTCAGATTGATGCCACATATGTTTTTTGAGCATACGTTTCACACACACGAATTCGAACATTTTTATGGTGAAATAGTTTCCGATAATATAAATCGCCGATCGGCAAGAATAGTAACACAATTCGAAACTGTCAACATTAAAATTTATCAAGACACAGATTTACTATTTATTGCTATAATATTTATTTATGTATAGTGAACTGTGGATTGCTAGTATAATTATGGGACTTTCCGTGCTTAAAATTTACTGCATTCCATTTATATTGGCTCAGAAATCTAATTTTGACTCTTATCACTATTATTGCCGACGGGAATTATACATATACAATATGGGTTAATGAAAGTAAAATTCATTGGTTCATTCATGTTAGCACCTCGCTTGAAAATAATTCTTATGGAAATATAAATCTAGGCGATCGCAAGACGACATAAAAGTAGGATTTTCCGCATTAGACAACAGTTCTTGACTAGATGTTGAGCAAACGACAACAAAAGTAGAAAGCTCGTCATATAGCTTCTGGTTGCACAAGTAGCAAAGCTTAGTGAAATTTCTTGAAACATCCGCAACATTACAACAATACAACCTTTCTTCAATGCTTGAAACATTTCTTTAATATCTAGTTCACCTGTATGGATAGTATATGACTGACACTCATCATGTCAATAATGTTATAATTTTATATTACTCGTTTTTAATCTGTGTATGTGATTAAATAGAATAGCTTATAAACAAGTTCAAGTTCGTTAGAAACTGACAGAAAAGTTATTTAAAAACTTAAGTAACCGGGATATGCGCATATATATAATTTACTAATGTTTACTATTTTATCAAAAACGGTTGTAACGATTTATAGTAAACTTTTAGTATTCAATGAGAATGAAGTATTCTGCAATACGAGTTTTAGAATCATAGAAATGGTCTGAACAGGAAAAATTCTTCCTTTTTAGTTTTGTCTGTTTGAAGTAATTAACAGTCACCCATTATTTCATCATTAATTATTTATATATAATCCAAACTGATTCCCATAAGCCGATACCTGAAAAAAATTTCGGGGAATCGGTCGGTAAGAAAAACAAACAAGAAAAAAACATATATAAAGTGTAAAAACAATTGTAGAGAGCGCTTAACGAAGATTTTTTACATTGATATTGACGTTGATAAGTGATTGGAAGTATTTAAATCCATATTGGCATTGTATATTTATGTATTTATGTATATGGTTTATTTAATCAAATAAAGCTTTTGAACTCCCCCCCCCCCCCTTACTTCTCTTACGGGCAATTATACAGCTCATGCTGCAGAGTCGGTAAACATTTTCTTTTGATCTTTATTTACAGGCAGGAAACTACCAAACAAAAAATGAAGTCCATACAATAGCTTTTGATCAAAAGCAATTTTCATCGAAAACAATTTGTTCCTCCTTACCTTTTATTCCGCAAGATAGTCACAATCAAGGAAGTCAATGAGTTTTCTCGACTAATATAGGTTTGCTAGAATACTTCTATTTCTTGATTCTATAGGTAGTAATATCACCGGATTTAGTAAATACAATCCAATCAAATTTTTTCCAATCTCTAAGAAGAGAAAAGCTATAAAACTGTATTTAGGCGAGAAGTGGAGGGCTGCGTACTATTGGGGGATGCGTCCGCTTGGGGATTAAAATTTGTTAGTTTTTTTTAACTACATGTTATGGCCTTAACACTTACAAGAGATCCAAAATTTACTTGTTATATTAAAATGTCTTAAACCACTTTCCCTAACCTTGGTTCGGCCTTCAGCCCACAGTTATGTTCTGTAATTATACCGACAATCTTAAAGAACTGAAATGTATCAGTTCCTATTACGCCAACACGTACTCACTCACATCATAATTGGCTATGATTCATGAAGTTTTATAGGAAGCTTGCTACTTTCCCACGATCAGCCTTGGGTGTGGTCTTCCTTTTACTATACACGCTGAGTCGTTAAATAACTCTCGTGTAACAAGGTCATTCCTTATTTCTTTGTACTGTTTTTTATTGAAAAAAACTCTGACAAATCGGGGTTGCCGATTTAATGTTTCCACACTTCCACCTAACACTCAAAAGAAAAATTACAGTTATGTTACCGAGGACCAAAATCTAAAATGCCAGAATATAGTCACAATATTAATTATAGTTCCATTAGCGTAAGGCGCAATTTACCATATTATTTTCATTTACTGTTAGTACCAGTCGTCCTATGGTTTTTTTAGTTGTAATAATCTTTTTACCGAGGTGCAATTTGGTTAAAAATCGTATCTAGCGATGATAAATAACTTAGCTTTAATTTTTGTTTAGTATTTTCGGTGATATTTAGATAATAATGCAAAATATCAAGCCTATGCAAGCCAAGCAGCGGATGGGGACTTGGCATATATTTTTTTTCAGAAAAAAATATATGCACTATATAAATAAACAGAATGTAAATAATTTACAGATATCTAATATGTAGTTTTTATTTACAATCTAGGGGCTTCCATATAGTCCTTTGTTGTTAGGGCTCTCGCAGCCTCTTTTTCTGCCCACCGCTTGTTTTCAAGAATCACAAAGCAATGCTTTTACAATTTAGAGCACACCAATAGCTATTAACATTTTAATGATACAATAAAACTGTTATTCAACTTCAACTTTATAAACGGCGAAAGCTGAAATATATATAGCGTGTGCCAAGAGATTTCCTCTGAATGTATAACCTAAACACGACTTCATTTTTGCTACACGGATATAATTCGGGCTATACAATTCCCGCCTTTCTAATCCATGGCCTTCGCTGTTGCACCAACGACCTTCCTACTTGCTATACCAAACCGACCCACATAAGCAGATACATATCTCCAATCTAAAAATATTTAAGAATTATCAGTTGGAAATAACGAGAATTTTACAGTTTTTAATAGAAACATGCTCGACCTCACTTTAGAATTTAATAAAAGTTCTAGGAATGATTTTTTTTTTTTTTTTAATCTGAAATCATGATTTCGATTACGAAAAGGGAAAATGTTAAACTTCCAAGAAGTCCTAAATACCAAATTACACATGTTAAAAAAAAAAAATAATGATATAGGTATGTAA
Organism: Aelia acuminata; assembly: GCA_911387785.2. Lineage (NCBI taxonomy): Eukaryota > Metazoa > Arthropoda > Insecta > Hemiptera > Pentatomidae > Aelia > Aelia acuminata. The sequence continues at coordinate 108,034,284 of OU426978.1, read as the reverse complement.
AAACTTCATTATTTATGGAGTAGGAATGAAATGGAAAGGAATCCTTGACTGATTCCTGAAGGAAAGGCGGTTGGATGAACCCCATTCAAAAGATGCCGAGACCAATTCTTTGTCAGCGAATAAAAACATTTATGTATAGCCTCGCCTTCAGGTAATGGCAATCATCGCTCTGTGGGGGGTATGAAAAAAATCAAACAACGTGGCGTCTCCTCTTGGAAGGGGTAGATACTGAGCTTGCTACCGCTCCTGGCATCTTTTCCTCACTTTTTTAAAAGGCTTGTTGGGCATCTTTGTTGCGGAAATGCTTAAAAAGTCGATTCCTAAACAAAAAAGAGTAACCAAAAATTATAACGGATCTTGACTACTTAATGTAAAGTGGATATTTTTTTCCTACTTCGTGATTGTTCACTCTGCTAACAAACATGCTAATAAACTTTCAGGATAGAAATTCCAAATGAAATAGCCTTTAACTATATCGACTGAGAATATAATTCTGAACTACATTAATCTTGTATAGCTAGAAAATATAAATTGTTACAATAGAGAGATTTAAAAATTAATATTCAAACTTATCGTTTCTCTGACAAAAAATAAAAAACGAAGTTTTTTCAATACCAGTATTTCATTACAATTTTCATCCTGGACAAAAAAAAAAAAAAAAAAATAGTCTCGCCCAACGGTAAATTAATTGAACATGCTGCCAATTTTGTATTGTGGGGTGCACCCACACCGAAGAACATAAGTATTCCGGGCCAGTTCCGATTCCTCTAGTTGTCTGTGTATATATGTTAAGTCCATGTTTGAGCGTATCCTGATTGAGTAGCAATTATTTTTCCGTTATTTCATCATTTTTATCTCTTTATGACAATATCAATTTATCAAATTGTCTTTCTCATTCTCCTATCAGGATGAGGGAATATACGCTTAATGACAATTATTACGTAAAAATAATTCTATTGCCATAAAATATCCCAAAATTATAAAAATTTCTAAATAAAATAAATAATATTTCAGTGAACATGTAATATTTTATTTTTCTAAAAAATTTCTTTAGTTTAAAGGTTTCCTCATTCAACATCGTTGCTAGTAAGATTTAACAGTTGTAAAATGGTGATTCATCAGCAATCGGTCGGACAGGGTATGTAGATCCCTAGTTCGAAAAAATATTGATTTTTTAAATGAATTCTATAAGTAAAAGCGTGTTTTTATGAAATTACATATTTAATCAATTATTGTGTTATTGTCTCTCGTATTATTTAAACATCATAACTAATGTAATTAATAACGGACCCTTCGGAAGTAGTATGTTTTTTTGTTACTACGATACTGAATCCATCTTAAAGGCATTCCAGCCCGCCTCTTCAGACTTAAAGGAGGCAGTCCTTAAAATGGCCTAAAAGTGGGTGGGAACTTTGGTTATAAATAAATAATTTATGCTATTTTTTAATTTACCTTATTTAACCTCAATTCGAACCATCTCCTGATTCAAATAAAAATCTTATTTAAAATACTAGTCTACATCCTCACCAAAATATACCACACCCAGAAACCGCACTTTAAAAATTATTAATTCTTCTTTTCCTCCATTTGGACCCGTTATCGGCACCTTGATTTAGCACTATAAAGTGGTTAAAATAAGTTCAAGTTTAGTTCTCATACCTTCGCAGAACTACCGTCATTTCCTGATTATTAAATAAATTAAAAATAAAGCTATTAACTAATTACAATTAAAGGTAATAAAAACGCTATATTCATTTATAATCTAACTTCAATAGGTAAATATTCTAATCGATAGTAATTACTTATTCCAAATTACTTAAACACTTTAACATATTTATTTTGTATTTGTAACTATTTTTAATTTTACTTATTCGTTTTCTACATATTCTATTATAGTATTGATTATCATTGCCTTTAACTTTTAAAGAACAAGGTACAAGTTTCTAGATACTGAAGTTAAATTAATTTTTAATCGCATTATTAAAAAAAATAAAAAAGAGAGGGAGAAAAAACTACTTGCTGGAAACTACTCCTTTTAATGTCATTTAATTTTTAAATTATCTTCTATAGGACTACATTACTCTTTGTGAATTTAGTTTTTATTATTTAATAGACATAATTTAAAATTCATAATCAAACATATTTACTTTTAGAACATTGTAAATGAGGTGTCTACCATAGTCGCAATAAATACAAAACATTGAATACTAAAAAAAGAGGTTAGGATATTAGGTTTAAGTATGATTTATAGTTATTAGGTTTAATCAACTAAATGTTGTTTCATTAATCTTAAACTTATTTATTCAAATAGTAATGCTATAATGGCATTTAGAGTTGATTGATGCACTTTTAATCTCCAACTACTAAAATGTACGGTCAAATTTATGGTGAATTTATTCCGCAGCTACATTTGAAAAATCCTTGTTTGTATTCGGAATCCATTGCTGCTTCATCGTATATTCTTTTAGAAAATATGTAAGAACAGTTTAAAGCGTTATTCCATCGAAAGAAACGTTGCTTTTCACAGCCTTTAACTTTGAAATTTGATAGATTATTTAAAACTCCATAATTGTATTAACAATAAAAATTTTTTTTTTGTTCGGTATCCCTATTTGGCCATGAGTGGCAAACGGGAGGTTGCTCTATAGGTGTAACCAACCTATTCTAAACCTGGTGGGTTGGTCGAGATTTATTCCGTGGGGCCTCCACGAAATAAAAGTCAACCGTCCCAGGGCGGATTCGAACAGCCACCATTCGGCTCGAGCATGCTAAAACGTGTCGCGCTCAAACACGCTCGTCTATCCCGGCCCCAACATTAAAACTTTGAAAATGTCTGCATTGAACAATATCCTAACAGGGTTAGTATACCTGTGTCTGGCACTGGAGTTACGGTACATAGATGGTTTTCCCGTAGAAAACTAAACAAAAATCGTGAAAACCTTTGAACAAGGAACCATCATCACTAATATAAAAATAAAAACCCAAATATTATGTCCTTTAATGTATAATATACTGAAGCATAAAATATGCTGCTCAAAATCTCCAAAAGTATGTAAAGAGTAAAGATGTAAAGAGCTTAGGTGTTTAAAAATACTAGTGCACCTACAGAACATTCTGAACCAAGAAATATAATTAGCCAGTAAATAAATTGTTTTTTGAACCAAAATATGAAAACAATAATCAGAAAATTACAAACGAATAAAAAACGTTTGCCGTTCAATAATTTAATACAGTGTCATAGGATACACATGCCTCGATACTTTACAATTAAAAAATTACTAGAAAAGCTTTCTATAAGATACATATTTCCCTAAATTAAAAAACACACACACACACACACACACAAACAGACAATTTCGCGGGACTTTATTATTTGGAATAAGGGGACGCCAAACGTGTATTTTCGTTGAAAACCGGAACTCGAAATGTTTCACGACCGCAATACCTCCCCTCACTATACATACATTTTATGTAAGGAAGTTAAAGTAGAAATATTATAAACAAAATAGTGGAATACGTTTAGGCATCTAATTCTTGCACATTTTCTAGTGTTGAGTATTTATGTTTACTAATTAAATGAAGATCTTATTTGAATAATTTTTGTAAAGTGATAGGAGTGCAGTTTTTCGCTTAATGTAATGATTTTTCTTGTTGCTTTGTTTTTTTTTTTCGAACATTCTCTACCCGAAATATTTTACTGTGACCTCTAACGTCTCTCTAATAACAGATAATATCTACTCTTATATACTATGCAATAATTTTACAAAAAACAGGTAATAGAGTTAAACATTACTCAGCCCCGTTCGGTTATAAATTAATCTAAAACAAGTTTGGTGATAAGTGAAAGAAGTGTGATGTTTACACCAGATTCTTCACATTAGAACTTTGTTCAGTGAATTTACAAAATTTATGTTATTTGATGATTACTTCATTATTAGTTAACTAGTATACACTTGCGAAATACCTCTAATTAGATTCCGATGTTTTTTCTCTCAAATACATTTATAGTTATTATTATTAGGAACAAATTTTTATGTACTATTCTACTTTACTAACTGTAATATTTCATCCAATAATTTTTTCTATAAACTCTTAAATTGATGAATAAAATAAAAAATCTTATCATAAGAGTACCAAATGATTGATCTTTAAAAAAAATTGATAATATTAGGGATATTCTTCATTAAAAACCATAGCTCCTTAATAGACGCTAACTAAATAATTATCTAAGTAAACAAGATTTTACCCCTTTCACATCTTACCTTTAAGCTTGAAGCCATCATTAAGACGTATTGTTCCATGAGCTAGGATAGTTGTTCCTGAACGCCTAACTTCTGAACGGACTGTTCCCCTCTCCTGAAAGAAGATATGTTTTATACCGGGCGGCTCAAGGGCAGCTGGTGGGGATAAGGCTTTACGAAGGAGTCGATGGCCTCACCGCGATCAACCCTCCTCTTCTCAAGGGTCTCTCGTCTCACACATACTCCGAGATACGAGGAAGCATAATAAGTATCGATAAAACATTATGAAAAACTTATAAAAATTGATCGAAAATGATATTTAGATCGAAGACACACAAAGAACATTTAAATTTACAACTTAAAAAGATTATACAACAGAAATATATTGATGAGCTAATGTAAGGTAATTGTAATACACACTCATAAAAATTCTTACACTAAAAACCTATTATTGCCCCCTTTAAGTTGAGAGTAAAGATAAGCTATACAAGTGAAATGTATTTATTAATCTATATTTAATGAAATAGGCAAGTAAGTTCTCTCATTACAAAAACCGCCCTTGGTTAGTATACTTTCGAAGGAGCCGATTTTATCAATTAGTGAATTCTTCTATCCATAAATCCAGGCTTTTCGGCTTCCTACGTGGGAAAATTGTATAGTTTTTTGCAAACGGTTAATGTTTTTTATTAACTAATAATTCCTAATTGCTGCTCAATTGTTATTCAAGACTTATACACTTAACAGGGTATACGAAAACGGAAGAAAAAAGAAAGAAAAAAACGAAAACAAAATAATAATGCAAAACAATTTTAGCATAATTATAGTTGACATATTATAAATCGTTACATATACAGTATGTCATTATACAATTATAGTAGGGGTCACCTGTGGTGTAGTGGTTAGCATAGAATACTACAATACTAAAGGTAGCGAGTTCGCGTCCCGAGGTGGCCCTAGGATTTTTTAATGGGAGTGAAAAATCCTCGTCTATGCCGTCCCTCGGGTAGGACGTAAAATGGAGGTCCCGAGCCTGTGCGATATGGTAATCGTTAAAGATCCCTATCATAATTATAGGCAAAATTTAGGACTCCCACTGTAGCATCGTCCGATTAGCCTTAGTGGCACAAAGTGACGTTAAAACAAACAATTATAGTATGGTTCGTATTTATGAGAATGTGAACCCAATGCGAGTAGATATGAATCGAAACATCAATTATTAACATGCAAAAAAAAAAAAAAAAAAAAAAAAAAAATTAGCCACATTTTATTTGAAATAATAAAATGTTATGATGTACTGCTGTGTACAATAACGTGGGACACCAAGGCGCTAGGAGAGCATAACTTCAACAGAAAAGCAAAGGGTGGACTCTAACATATAGTGGAAGGAAAAAGGCTCGGGGACGAAAACTAATGACAAAAGTACCTGGTCCTCCAGGTTGGGAATTGAGCGTGGGGCCAGCAACACTACCAAAGAAAAAACTTATTTCGTAACTACGAATAATAATTAACTGGACGGAAAATATGGCTACTGAAAAAGTAAATAGTATATGGATATTAAACTCACCAGGTGTATAAGGACGTCACTGCAGTCAGGAAAAATAACACCAGTGAAAGAAAAAATTTAAATAAATCAAATGAATGTGGCGTTCAAGGAGAAAAGCAGTAACTAAAGATTGTGAGATAGTGGTATCGTCGTAAACTTCAATTCATAGAAAACCAATAAAAGCTTATTTAAGTTTTTGGCTGCTCAAATCTCACAAAATTTCAGTTACTGTTTTTAGGTTTTTTCAATTTTCTCAAAAACGGCTTAAACAACTTTGATCCAACTCGTCATGTTTAATTAGAAATATTTTTTTAATATCAGGTAAGGTAAGTTTTATCATCATTAAAATGTTCTGAAGGGGCTTCAATAGGGAAGGGGGCTTTTTTGTTTTCCTATAAAGGAAATATTTTTGTTTATATGGAGAAATAAAATCTCTGGTTAAATAATCATTATGAGTATGAAACATGAAAAAAATCGAGTAAACATATACAGGAGAAAAAATATAAATATTCCGACAACTCATAAAACACGTTGAACACCCCCATGCGCAGTGTACCTTTAATGACATGTTTAAGAAAGGGCTGTCTGTTTATGCGAAAGAGTTTTCTAGATGTTTTTTAACATAGATATTTTATCTAAATCATTTTTTTACGCGTTAACTAACAATAGATTTTCAGATAGATTTCAACAACTAAATAGAAAATTATAAAATCAGACGCGATGAATTATTATGCTTGCATTGCCGAATTATCAACAATATAGCATTTTAGTGTACTTTAGAGAACAAATACTATCAGAAATCAGTAAATGAATGAGGAAAAATGTGTACATTTGAGGAATGGCGTTTACATATTTATGAAAACACATCTATTTCTAAGCTAAGTAAGGTTTTAAGTGAATGTTGTGTGTTGCGCGCATCGCACCAGATTTTTTTTTATATTTTCAAAAGAATAATGCATTTAATTAGATACTATGCTCTAAACATAACACTTTAGACTGTTTTTTCCTTTTCAGGGTAGTACAGTGAAACAGAAAAAAGAATCAGCGGAAATAGGACGGGATTTTTAATTTCAAAATAATTATGAAACAGCCTATTAGGGATTCTGAGAAGAAAATGAGTTTCTTTAAGACGATATATTTAATAAAAAATATTTTATATGCGACCAATTAGATTGATATTCCTCTGTAGTTTGAGCACTTTTTTAAGATTGAAGCGTGTCACGCTGGTTCTTCGAACTTCAGGAAACATGGATAAGTCTAAGAATGAATTATTCAGATGTGTAAGCTTATTTGTGGCATGTGATTTTGAAAAATACAGCTAGAATAGATGTCTTCGCAAAATGTCTTATTATTTTGTAATATACCAGTACTTTTTTATTATAAAATGTGTACCTCTGTAAAACATTGGTATTTCATATTAGTAGTGAGATTCACCCAAATTAATGGGTGAGTCACTAGGGGGGAGGGATGAGTAGGATTCGGAAGAAGATACTGATGTTGAGCCAGTTGCTAGACCCAGTAGGAAAGGAAGAAGAAAGAATAAGAGCTTCAGAATGGTAGATAATAGCTAAGGATCTAGAAAGATCGGGACGATTTCTTTTGGGGGCCAGGGTCGGGACTGGGCTGTAGAGCAGGAGATGTGTGGATGTATTCATAATCAGGAGAAAAAAATGATTGAAAATGATGGATTTTCATGCTAAGTAAGGATCGATTTTGTGCATGCATATGAATTATCAAAAAAAATAAATGATCAAAATTGATGGCTTGGCTATCACTGGCTCTTCTACGACTTTTTTCTTTACTAAAAACCCCATCATACGAAAATTAAACAGTATGTACGTAATACCATCTTTAGAACAAATTTGTTTAAAGAAGGTATGTTATGGTAATGATAACCTTTTACAATATTTTAAAAGTCATATATATTCCAGCATGTAAAGTTTACGCTTAATACTCAAGCGGCCTATGACTCACTACTAATACGTACGTGATACGTTACATTTATCTAAGTTGGCGTTCTTTATCTCTACTAATCCTTTCTTCATACGATAACTGTAATAATGATAAATGATAATGATAATATATGGATGTATGATTAATCAGGAAAAAGGGTAGATCCTTTTAAATGTTAATAATTTAAAAAATCTGCAACTAGATATATGTAATACAACTTAATAAAATAATGATAAGTATATTTTATAATAGTTTATATCCATATAAAAAACGATACATCACCTAACCTACTTGCAACGAAATTAATTTGCAGAACTCTCCTTTCCTCACCCCTTTTCAAAGACTAATAAGTGGGAGCAACAACCCTTTAATTCGGGGGGCTTCTTTAATTCGTTATACCTCGAATTTTACTACTAGTTCGAAGTTAAAACCAAAGTTTCATGAAGGAACAAAGTTTGTTCTGTATTTTTCTATTTTGCTGTAGTATACGTCTTCCATATCAGGTAGTTTTATGTTGTCATCATTTAGTATTTATAATAATAATATTTTTTTAATTTTAATTTGGTTTATTCCCCGTATTAAAAAAGTCAGCACAAGATACACTACAATATAAAATTACAATAAGATAAAAAAACGTAATAATTAAATTATAATCTAATAACTAATATACATTAAGAGAAGATGGAGAGGAAAAGAAATGGATAGAAAAGAAAAGGAATAAGATAAAAGACGTAATGATAAATTTATCAGAGTAGTGGTATGGTGGATAGGTATAAAGGAGAGGAATGGTTTGATAAAGAGTATGGAGAAGATAAAGAATATAAATTAAAATGGATTAACGGTGATTAGCCAAAACCACCTGCCAGAATATGCTTACACATCTAAATAATTTAATCTTTGACATACTGAGAAGTAAGACCATTCCACAATTTTGGGGAACCAGCCTGTCCCACCCATGGGCGGATCCAGCCGATCTTAAAGGGGGGGCTGCAGCCCCACATCCCTTCATTTGGATCTGCTAATCAGCTTTTTTACCTTTATATTCCCTTCCTACAATTAAAATACTACTTGTTACATTGCACATTATTTGTTCTTTAACTTGCTTTCTTACATTAAGGAAAGTCAAATTCTATGTTTAAATGACGAAAAATTTTCCAAAGGGAGGGGCTGCAGCCCCCACAGCCCCCTCGATCCGCCAATGGTCCCACCTCATTCTTAAAAAATCTGGTGCGTGCGCTCAACCCACAACTTTCACTTACCAACTTACTTAGATTAGAAATTGTGTTAATGCCACTTCTCAAAGTTACACATTTTTCCACATTCATTTTTTATTTTTGTTTTCATTTGTTCTATAACAAATATTAATTTCTTTTATTATTGAATAAAAATTTTTACTTGAGGTAATTCGGCAATGCAAGCATAATACTCCAAGTCGACTGATTCTATAATTCTCTATGTACTTGTTGAAAATTTCATTTAGTTACCATAAACAAATAATTTCCATTAAATGAACAGAACGGCTTTAATTATGAACAATGGTCTTTATGAGTTGACTGAATATTTTTCTTTTTTTCTCCTCTATATGTTTACTTGGTTTTTTATCATATCTCATATTTAGCCATTTCTTATTTTTAGACAGTTAATTTCTCCATATAAACAAAAACAAAGGTACTTTATAGGAAACAAAAAAACAAACAAAAAAGGCCCCTACCCCATTTAAGCCCCTTCAGAACATTTTAATAATGATAAAGCTTACCTAATATTAAAGAACACCTAATTTTCATTAAACATGACGAATTTGATGAAAATCGTTAAAGCCGTTTTGAGATAATCGAAAAAAAGGTAAAAATTGGAAATAAGTTAAGAAATAAAGTGCCCCCTCCGTTTGACCAATTTTGATGAAATGTTGGCTGTCACATCTTTGGCATATACATACATCAAATGCCCAATTTGATTAAAATCGTTATAGCCGTTTTTGAGTAAATAAAAAAAAATTATACTGAAAATAATAATAATAATAATAATTTTTTTTTATAATGAAAATTATACAAAATTTATTAAGTAAATCCCCCCTCCGGTTAATCAATTTTGATGAAATTTTTACAATCATATCTCGGGCATATTAATACTTCAAATACTCAGTTTAATCAAAATCGTTAGAACCGTTTTTGATAAAATCGAAAAAAACGTAAAAAGTTATTAAATAAAGTACCCCCTCCCTTTGAGCAATTTTGATGAAATTTTTGCTGTCACATCGCGTACACATGATGTCACATATACCTACACTAAATACCCAATTTCAGGTTCGCACGGTTTATAGTTTTTGAGCCAGTCTGTTCACACACACAGACCATTTCGCGGGACTTGGTTATTTGGACTCAGAGGACCCCAAAACGTGTATTTCCGTTGAAAACCGGAAGTCGAAATTTTTCACGATCGCAATACTTCCACTTACTATATATTTCATATATCGGTAAGTGAAAGTAAAAAGTGCTTAAACTATAGAAGAATATCTAATTTCTTGCATATAAAATATTCTGAAACATTATCTAAAAGAATTTTCTTTTCGAAACACGAGAAAGGATTCTAGTGTTTCGAAAAGGCAATGGAGTAATTCAGGAATGTGCCTTTTGAGAATTACCTCAATAACAGAAGAAAATTGGGATACGAAAAATGACTCACTAATAACATATAAGAAATTATTTTTGAATGTATTAAAATTATACACCAAAAAAAAATTTTATAAAAAAAATTAAACCGACTTCGAAACCTAGGAACCAGTAAAACTAAATTCACTGAAAAGTATGAAATAATTACCTTCTGATTTTTATGAATACACAGCAAAATTGAAAATGGTATAAAAAGTGGAAAAATGTAATAAGAGGAATAATTTTATTTTGATTTGTACAAATACACACTAATTGTTAATGAAAATTATTAAATTAAAATATTAAATACTATGTTCAATAAAACACAATCTTTTCGGAGGCGGCGCAAAATAGAAATGATATGTTACGTCATTAAAAGATTTTCATAATGCCTAGTGTTAAAAATTTTAAATTTATTACTGAACTACTATGAATTATATCCTTCGTAATAAAATATTATTCAGAAAATAAATTGCTAAACACTGTTGCTTCAATTCTAGTGGCGCACAGTGGTCCAAAAAAGCTGAAAATGGGAAAAAACCTAATATCTATTATAATTACTTTGTTAGCGGCCTGGAACCACCCGTGTATTGATTTTTTGAGGTGCCGAATCTAATGAAATCTATATCAACGAAATCAGAGCATCAGATCAAGTGAAAATTTGACGTGAAAAATAAAAATTTGAATATTATATTATATATTAATTTTTTTATTTAACATTTTACGTACTATAATTCAAATAGGATATAATTATTTAATCTTGTTTAAATAAATTGTATGCTTCTTCGGTTAGCTCTTTTTTCTTTTTGTACTTGTATACTGGTCTTAAATCCGTAATATATGGGTCGCTTGTTACAAATAAGTGGTAGAAAACATCTTCATTTGTTGCGACTCGAGATATCTTCCTGGAATGATGTTCCCTTTACTGCTTATAATATTTGTTCCTACTCTCCATGAGCCTCTTCTGTCAGGGAACCGATACAAGAGCTGCGTGCTCAATCATGTCTACTACATGGAAAAGAATTTTGTGGACAGTCGATGGGAGATAGTACCAGGGGTACAGAGTCACTGCCATCTCAGCCGTTTCCGCTGTATACTTGCGACATGCTGCAGTATCATCAATCGGGTACAGAGAGCAAATCACATCTAGTACTATTTTTAATCTCATAATTAATTCTTCATTTATCCCTGTAATCTGCGCGGTTAATGTAGGATTTTCAAAATACTTGAAACAATAACAGCATCAAACTGAAATAAATGTACCGCCACAATTTTCATGGGTGAGAGCTCTAGTGCAAAGGATCACCATACATTATAAGTAAACTGTGCAACTTCAAACAACCTACTTGTAGTCGTAGTTTATTTGATTATTTAAAATACAAAATAAATAAAAACATTTTAGTATTTTAGAATTGAAATTAAAATTATTTTAGTATTTTATAATTAGTTGAAAATAACGTGTGATTTATTTTATTTTAATTCTAAGCCAGCCCCCCTTCCTTAGAGACCTATAGGAGGATTTTTCTTAACTAACAGTTCCTCCCCAAGGTCATCCGCTTTCGCCACTCGCACCGTAGCGAAAGGTTTAAATCCTTATTAATCCCAAAGTTGGCCGAAGTTGGCGCTGAAAATTTTACAACAGTTCCTCTACTACCTACAGTTACATATTAAACCATTGCGACCGTAACGCAAACTTTTTATAAACCAACAAAGTCAAAAAATCATACTTATTTCAGCAACGATTTCGAAAATTACTTTCTTCTCTAACTATTGATATTGTTCAAACATGTTTAGTCCATAACAGTGCACATATATATGACACACTCCTGATGTATTGGGGAATATTTTATTGTAAATCTTATACAGAGTAGAAATTTTTTTTTATGATTGTAGAAAAGTACGATTTTTTCAATCATTAAAAAGTTCAATTTTACCGGTGCACACACATTTTAATTTTGAACTAGTTAAAAAAATATATTCTTTCCATTGTTCTACAAGTATCTAAGTATTCGAAAACCAAGAAAAAATTAGGTTTGGGCTACTTTCATTTTTGAGGTTTTTTCCCAGGTTGGACCACTGTGTGGCGTAGCATTTATGATATCAATCATTTTCATGACTGCCAAATTTTTGCTGAGGGGACTTTCATACAATGAGGTTGTTTTCTGGGAGATATCAAGTTTTATTTTACTGATGCAGCACTTTTTATTGATGGATGAACATCCGCAAAAGCCTCAATAGTTACAGAAACAAAATTAAAAACCGAGCACAAGTTCTACGACAAGGTATTAAACAGTGACCGAGTGTATCCGGAAGAAGACAGAGGTATATGGAGGAAAATGAGCTTTTCCAGGAATTATTGTATTCCTTTTTAATGTGCTTAGCGAGTGGCTACGATTTTAAATTTAAACGAACCTTCGGGAACTTGACGAAGTCTTAAATTCTGCATTAAAAGGGTTATCAATACTCAATCTTTCTTGGAATTCCACGAATTTTGTGGTCTTATGATTATGGTGTCCAACCGTCGATTAGATCTAAATTAAGAAGGTTTACTGCTATCGATGAATATCTAGCTGTCTAATATTTATGCTAATGCTACAGAAAGCGACAGCGATATTATACCTATTCTGCTGATATTTAAATCTATTGTTGAAAAATTACTTAAGGTTATGTATAGGTTTGTTCCAACAAGCACGTAAAACACATCGATAACTGACAGACTGCTCATGTTCTCCCCCCACTCTTTTGATTCTGAATTTGATTGGTTGGTTTTCCCATTTGATTCATCCAGCAGTAATACAATATTTGGATTTATTAGTTATCAGTTAGTTTTAATAGCTTGTTGGAGCATACCTTATGTTATATATGCCATATGTTTTTCCAATAAGTAACAATTTGAGCGATAATTAAATAATTATTTTCATGTTTTTTCCCGATAACTTCTTAAATAAATTAGGAACCCCAAAAAGGTTTAAATGGGACCACCTTGGGAAAATACTCTACAAGATGCAAAAGATTTCGTTCCAATTGGTCCACCCATCTCTGAGTAATCGGTGAACATACATAGAAAAAAAAAAATTAAATTAATTTAATTATTAATTTATAAACAAGCGAAAAAATTAAATTAAATTTAATTAAATTACGAAAAATATAATTGATAAAAAATTTCGCTATAAATTTAAATTTATATATTAATTATTATTTTATATAACATATATAATTATATTAATTATATATATATATTAATTATATATATATATAATATATTATATAATATATATATATAATATATATATATATATATATATATTTACCCCCCCCCCTCCTGGCTACCGCGACTAACGTTTTCAATGCGATCTGTTGTTAGTTCTCGCGAACTAAAATTTTAAAAACCGTAATTAATACGGCTTTTTTTTTCGCGACTAGTTACCTCTCGCATAGGTAATTAGTCCAAAAATCTTTATTAGGTAAGACTATAGATTGGGGAGGGGGGGCGGGTTAACCCCGACCCCACCAGGAACCACCACCGTCGCCAACTAGTTGTCCCCGCGCTCCGGTTACCTCTCGCACTCGTTAATTTTCATTAACTAATTACTATGGTTTTTTTTTTTCCTAGCTAATTACCTCTCGCAAAGGTAAATATTCCAAAAGTCCTTATTATGTTGTGAAGCGGCGGGGGAGGGCGGGTGGGGTTTTACCCCCCCCCCCTCCTGGCTACCGCGACTAACGTTTTCAATGCGATCTGTTGTTAGTTCTCGCGAACTAAAATTTTAAAAACCGTAATTAATACGGCTTTTTTTTTCGCGACTAGTTACCTCTCGCATAGGTAATTAGTCCAAAAATCTTTATTAGGTAAGACTATAGATAAGGGCGGGGGGAGGGTTTTCCCCGACGCCACCAGGAACCACCACCGTCGCCGACCCGTAATCAATTGCATCTGTTGTCATTGCTAATCCATCACAAGCAAAGAAAGATTTTAAAGCAATTTTATTTACTTTCCCTAACTCATTTCGTCAGAGTGGGTGTTTATTTTTATTACTGTGTATATATATCACTGGTGTTTGGAGGTTAAGTCATTAAATGTGAAGCTTAAACAACGATTTACCAAGCCATTGAAAATCATTATAAATTCTTTCCTATTGCATTTCTTTATCCCGAATTAATAAATGAAACTATATTCTTTTAACAGAGACTGTAATAAATTATGAATAACGAATAAATTATAGTCAATTATGAATTTTAAAAAGACGAAACAAAAACAATTTTTATGACTTAACCCCTTTTGTCCAAACATGAATGATATATAAAAAATAATGGTACAACATATTCTAAAAAGGTTGTAACTATCTCTTGATATTTTTACAAATAATTGAGAACCTATACATTAATGATTAATTATTAAATAATAATTAAATTAATTAATTATATATTATAATATATATAAATTAATTAATTATAAAATTATAAAATTAATTAAAAGCCGTATTTTAAAAAAAGCGAAATTTTAAAATTAGATTAATAAATATAATATTAGAAATTTATAAAATATAAAATACAGCGAAATAATTAATAAATAATTATAAAATACATAATTATATATGTATATTATATATATATTAATATATATTATATATATATATATATATATATTATATATTAATTATAATATATATAATTATATATATATATATATATATATATATATATATATATATATATATATATATATATATATATATATATATAATATATTAATTATATATATATATATATTAATTATATATATATATATATTAATATAAATATATTAATAATAATTAATTATTACTAAAATAATTGATTAAAATCGCCGTATTTTATTTAAATTATAAAATTAAATTAAATTTATAAATTAATTAAAAAAAAAAAAAACAAGGGAGGAGGCCGGGATAAGCAGCTCCCAAAATCATACAGACCTATATGCCTCCTTCCTGTGATGAGCAAAGTCCTGGAGAACCTCATCATGGCCAGTCTTTCCCCCGTTCTCGCAAGAGCAAGTCATCCACGGCAATTTGGCTCTACAAAAGGCAAGGGAACCTCTGATGCTGTCGTGAGAGTGCGTCTGGATGTCGAGGTACGGGTAGAGCGGTACGTTATGTTGATGCTCTTCGATATATCCTCTGCATTCGACAGTATCTGGTGGCCAAACGTACTACAGCAGCTACAAAGGTATGAAACCCCCAGCAACTTATACGCACTTTTACAGAGCTACCTCCAAGATAGGCGAATCAAGGTCAGAGGTAATTCCTTTGAAACGGAAGCATCTATAGAGAGGGGGTGCCCGCAAGGATCTGTCCTAGGCCCAGCTCTATGGAAATTAGTTTTTGATGAGTTGCTGGGAGTTTTAGAGGAAAAAGGGTTCCCTCCTACTGCCTACGTGGATGACTTGGCTGTAGTCATATACTCCAACAGCAGAGCCGGCTTGAAGCAAGAAGCAGAACGCTGTGCCAACCTAATAGCTGCATGGTGTGAAAGGAAGAGATTAAAAATGGCCGCAGCTAAAACCCAGGCCATCTTACTAAGAGGAACTACAGATAGAGCACACCCTATTAACATGACCATCCAAGGTGAAAGAATACGTCCAAGTGAAGAGGTCACTTACCTTGGTATAAGATTTAGGAGAGGCTTTAACATGACCCCTCACTTGGAGTGCTTGAGAAACAGGGTGGCTCTGACTTTGAACTGCCTCAATCGAATAGGGGGCGCTTTCTGGGGCCTCAGATACCCAGCTACATTGACCATATATAAGGGAGTGATTTTGGGTATTCTGAGGTATGCGTCCCCCGCATGGTACCCTAACCTTTCACGCCGACAAAAAAGCAGGTTGGCAACCATCCAGCGAACGGCGCTGTTGCGAGTTACGCGAGCGTATCGGAGTGTGTCTCACGAGGCGGTGCAGATTTTAGCAGGAGCGGTACCTCTCGACCTCCTCCTGCGAGAAGACCTTTTGAAACACACTTACAGGAGAGAAGGCTCTGCAGGCATGCCAGGAAATCTTAAGGTGAGAATAGATGAGAACCCAAGGAAATGGAGGAGCATATTAAGGGAGGATACAACTGAGGAGTGGAACCGACGGTGGGTGACAAGCCTGAAAGGATCTACTTCAAGAAAGTACTTCCCCACCGTTCAGTCTCGCTTGGAAGCCAAATGGGTCCTCCCAGATTACTGGCTCTCTCAATTTCTCACAGGCCATGGAGCATTTCGAGCCAAGCTCCATAGCCATGGGATTGACGTTGACCCCCTGTGTCCTACCTGCGGTATACCGGAAACTGCAGAGCACGTCCTTGTTGACTGCACCGCCTTCGAGGCTCTGAGGGCTAAGTTGCTTCGTGCAACCGGACTTTACGTTCTCACAGAATCAGATTTCCCCCAGCTAGTTGCGGAAAATAACTATTATCATTTTAAAGAGTTCGTCTACGGATGGAAGACTGCACTCGGCCCTGACCACTTCAATGTCAGACGAGGGAGACCAGCCGTGCATAGAGGCCAACCAAACTGAGCAAATGAAGCCTACCGGCCTCAAGTTCAGAACATTTTTGTTTTATGGCAGCAGTGGGATGCTATGCAGACATGCCTAACATCCAACTGCTGCAACAACCCGTATTGCCTCAACAGGCAGGGTAGGGTGAAAATAAATAAATAAATAAATAGAAAAAAAAAAAAAAAAATCTGGTGCGTGCGCGCAACACACAACTTTCACTTACCAACTTAGATTAGAAATTAATGCGTGGTGTTAATGCCACTTCTCACTCAGTTACACATTTTTCCACATTCATTTCTTATTTTTGTTTTCATTTCCTCTATAACAAACACTAAATAAAAGTTTTTACTTGAGATAATTCGGCTTAAGAGTTAATTTTTCCATATAAACAAAAACAAACAAACAAAAAATGTCCCTACCCCATTTAAGCCCCCTCAGAACATTTTAATAATGGTAAAGCTTACCTGATAATAAAGAACCCCTAATTTTCATTAAACATAACGAATTTGATTAAAATCGTTAAAGCCGTTTTTGAGATAATCGAAAAAAGATTAAAAATGGCAAAAAAGTTATTTAATAAAGTGCCCCCTCCGTTTGACCAATTTTGATAAAATGTTGGCTATCACATCTTTGGCATATACATACATTAAATGCCCAGTTTGATTAAAATCGTTAAAGCCGTTTTTGAGTAAATGAAAAAAACACGTGAAAGTGATACACAATTTATTAAGTAAAGTCCCCCCTCCGGTACATCAATTTTGATAAAAATTTTACAGTCATATCTCGGGCATATACATTCATCAAATACCCAGTTTGATCAAAATCGTTAAAGCCAATTTTGAGTAAATAAAAAAAACACCTGAAAGTGATACAAAATTTATTAAGTAAAGTCCCCCCTCCGGTTTATCAATTTTGATGAAATTTTTACAGTCATATCTCAGGCATATCAATACATCAAATGTCAAGTTTGATCAAAATCGTTAAAGCCGTTTTTGAGAAAATCGAAAAATCCTAAAACGTTAATAAATAAAGTACCCCCTCCCTTTGAGCAATTTTGATGAAATTTTTGCTGTCACATCGCGGGCATATACCTACACTAAATACCCAATTTCAGGTTCGCACGGTTTATAGTTTTTGAGCTAGTCTGTTCACATACACACACACACACACACACACACACACACACACACACACACACACACACACACACACACACACACAGACCGTTTCGCGGGACTTGGTCATTTGGACTCAAGGGACCCCAAAACGTGTATTTCCGTTGAAAACCGGAAGTCGAAAATTTTCACGATCGCAATACTTCCACTTACTATATATTTCATATATAGGTAAGTGAAAGTAAAAAAAGGCACAAAAAAAAAAAGTCACATACGTATCGAATTTAGTAACCTCCTCTTTCGTTCGAAGTCGGTTAAAAAAGGATATTTTAAATATAATTATATCTACTACAAATAAGAGCGTCCTCAGGAGTTCGTCTAGGGGAGGAGGCTGTTAAATCTGGGCATCGAAATATTTTGACTATCTGAGGCTCTATTATGGTTTCGAATGAAGTTCATTGATGTTTACAAAATAAAATAATTATATAATACTTAAGAAAGATATTAAGAGGCAGATGCCCTCCCCCAGCGCCCCCCCCTCCATACGGACGCCCATGATTAAAAACAATGATTTGGATTACCAATGGGTGGTAGACTGATGGTAAATTTATTTTAAATATATCTTAAAAAAATTACTATTGAACAACCTAATAAATCAACATATAAACTTTTATTAATAAAAACATCTAGTGCGGTGCGCGTATAACACAAATTTCACTAACCCCCTTCGTTTTTCACTATAAATAGACAATTTTTTGAAAATGGCATACTCTCTCTCTCTCTCTCTCTCTCTCTCTCCCCCCCTCTCTCCTCCCTGTCTCTCTCTAAGTATTTCTAAAAATACTAAGGACTAAAAATAGAAAATTTAGCTCCAATTGAGTTTCCTTGAGTTTGTTAAATGCGAAGACACATTTTTCCACATGCATTTAATTATTTTTGTTTCTATTTGCCCTCTAAAGTGCACTAAAAATTTTTATTATCAAATAAAAGTTTTTAATTGTCATTATTGGGCAATGCAAGCATAATACTCCATCGCGTCTGAATTTATTTATCACTAGCTAGGGTGCTTTTCATCATATTTCTTTTTATCTTGAACTATGGGGGATGACAAAATCTAGAATGCTGTTATTAGAGTTAGTCGTTTTGTCAACTGGAATGCTCATCATACGTAGTAACCAAACCAACTTCTTTTTCATAAATACAATAAGAACACTTCAAACTTTTTATTTTCGATTTATGTTTAGTCAATTCATCTCTTTTTATATGTCTAATTTTATTCGCTCACTGTACTACTACGAAATGTTCACTCATATTGCATTAAATTTACTTAAGTATATATTATATATAGATTAAATGTAATGTGCTGATCATATATTAGCATTCTTATGAGAAAACTAATTTTTTAAGAAATCCAACTTGTTTTCTAATTATTTGCTGAGATGTAAAGTACTTATTTTATTTTGGAACGAAAACTAATTATTTTTTCTTAATTTTTTAGTAATTTAAAAAGAACAGCTGAAAAAATATAGAATGATTGCATACTATATGAATGGACAATAAACATTTAGAGAAACGCACTCTAGCGCTTCCTGGTAGCCTGGTGCTCGAACTAAATTTTTCATTCACAAACTCGTATCTCAATCTCAGAGAGGCTAATTAAATGGTGCGAGAGGCTTAAAATTCCAGTCTTTTTCTCTTCAATTTTACACTCTTAAGAGAAAAACGGAAACCTTCTTCTCCGGACAGGTACGGGCCTATCCGCGTCTTTTGAAGATTTCCACCTACCAGCGTAAAAAAAAAAAAAAAAAAAAAAAAAAAAAAAAAAAAAAAAAAAAAAAAAAAAAAAAACACACACACATACACATCCACAGACCATTATGCGGGACTTGGTTATTTGGGCTCAGGGGAACCCGAAACGTATATTTCTGTTGAAAACCGAAACTCGAAATTTTTCACGATCGCAATACTTTCCCTTACTTTATATTTGGTAAGTGACAGTAAAAAAAAAAAAAAAAGATTGACGGATTATGTAAAAAATATGTAGTTATTACGGAAATATGTATTTATAATGAAAATATGTAAAGTAAAAATTACTTTAAACGATTTAAAATGTCCTAAAGCGAATAAATTGGGCTTCGTAATAAAAATTCTAAGCTCAGAAAAAAATATGTAAATCCGTTTCCTATTCATAAGCAAAAGACTAAAGAAGCGCTACGAAATCATGAGGAAGACGAGACTTCCTGGAGACATGTAAATAAGCCAGAGAAATTGAACTTGTGATTTGTAAATTCCCAAGTTTTAATTCTATTTTAAATTACTTTAGTTATCTTCAATTTTGCATTGTATTTGTTTTTGTAAAATGTCAAGGCAATTTAGGTTGGATAATGTTGAGCTTTTACAATTTGTATAATGTTAATGGCAATATCTCCTTCCCATTGGAATATTTTTTACTTTTGTTATACAGATGTAAAAGTTTATAAAGTCTAATGTCTTGACAAATGCAATGTAATTTTTTTTCTTGTTAAAATTATAGTAATATTATTGATTGTAGGTGTTAGTGTGTATTTATAGTGGAAATATGTATAATAAAAATCAATTTAAAAGAGTCGAAATGCCATGAAACTAAATGAATTCTAATGAAAGTACTAAGCTCAGAAAAAAAAATATGCAAAATCCGTTTCCTAATCATCACCCTCTGGTGAACATTCTTCCTGGATATCTTTATCCATTCTTGGATGAGATGAACTCGGTTTGTATTTTGAAGAAAAATTGTTTAGGCGTCCACATCTTCTATAAGACTGCCCCTAGGCAGGGCACTTTCCGGTATTAAGCTGAAACCGGAAATAGGGACAATAAATAACTTTCCGACCCGGGGACTCACCTTTGGGCACGCTGTTATTTTTTTCTAGTGTAAACCACCGCAGTAGTCCCAGAGATCTCTTTGCCAAGTTCCTACCATTACTTGGCATTGTACTTAAACTTTATCCATGGCTGACTCCCTTTCCCTTAGAAGTCGTTATCTTAAAGAGCTATCTTTAATGCCATAAATAAAGCTTGCAACTAAAAGTTCATCAAAAACTCTCCAAATTCAGATGAATTGGCTATTTCTTAAACAAACAGTTTAATCTCTGCACATTTCTGCTTCCAACTGCAAGCAAGCCTACGAATAATTCATAAGATAGATAATATTCTAGTGTGGAAGAAAATCTGATTTTATCATAAAAATCTAATTTATATAAATTATTCATAATTTATATGATTCTTTTATCGGCAATATGATTAAAATTAGCTTAAGTCCACCAGTCACTTTAATTGGTCTTGAAATCTGTCATTCCTGCATCATCCCATGTCATCGACTTCAGGGACGCAAAAAGGATTCCATTTTGCTTTTTATAGTTAACTACATTACTTAAAATTTATGAAACGTATTAGACTTTGAAGAGGATATTGGGTTTTTAAATGAATGACTTCATAATAACTCACTAAATTTGAAACACCAAATACGATAACAAATGGACGGCAAACCGTAAGACGAAAATCACTTCTAGGCGGGCGCAAGCGACGGTGCTGCTTCTTTACAGGAACTAGAGAAACGTATTAGACTTTGAAGAGGATATTGGGTTTTTAAATGAATGACTTCATAATAACTCACTAAATTTGAAACACCAAATACGATAACAAATGGACGGCAAACCGTAAGACGAAAATCACTTATAGGCGGGCGCAAGCGACGGTGCTGCTTCTTTACAGGAACTAGAGAAACGGGGATAGAAGCCGGGCCATTACCTGGGATTCATAGGGTTTTTTGGCGTTTTTAATTTATTTTTCCATAATTAAAACCCGATTGAGCAAACAGTTATTTGAAAAATGTTTAATAGGTATTGATCGGTCCCTCAGTGTTCAATTAGAAAATCTAATGACGTGTCATTCCATTTATTTTCAAAAAATAAAAAGCTTCTTAAAGAGTGGATTGTAAAATTAAGAATAGATAAGCTTGTTTCGAAAAATATGACGATATGTAGTCTTCATTTTAAAGAAAGTGACTATATTGCTATGTATTGTGGATGCTGCCATGATAGGAAAAGTAAATTGAATTAATAATTTAGTAGGGAAAAACCCTCAATGTGGAGCAGCCGTAGCACCTCCAGGTATCCCTAAGATTATTTTTGAGAAGATACTGAAATCTTCAAGTATGCCCAGAATGCTGAGGCAACATTTTTATTGATCCATGTGTAAAAATTTTTATTATTAGATAATTGATGGGGCTCATGGTGTAATTGATCCTAACACCCGAATAAGACCATTAAAAATATTTTAAATAAAGGAAAAATTTATAGAATCTATTAAAATTTTGAAACTTATAATTAATATGACCAAGCAAAACTTATTAAATGTTAACTGATAAATAAAAATTGTTATTTGATTACACGGCTCGTTTGTCAGAGTCATGATAAAAATTTTAATGTTATAATATAATAATTATCTGAGAACTGAGAGTCATTTAATAGAATGTGTAAATCCTTGATTGAGACTAGGACAACCGATTTTTGTGAAAGTAAGAGGTTCGCCGTTTTTGTGCGTGCTATCAAGAAAGGAAAAATAAATACCGAATTAGACGTTATAATAATTAACACTGAAAATAATTGAAATCAGACAATTATTTAAAATATAAAGATTCCTAACAAAAATTATTTTTAAAACTAGAGTGGGAAAGAATCCCAAATAGTAGAATCTTTTTTATTTTTGAAAATACTAGCCACACAATAACATGTTACTGTATAAACATTATGCTACTTGTTTTTGTTGTTTGTAAATTAAGAAGTTTTTCAGGATGTGAATTAAAGACAGAAGAATTCTGATCACTATGTAAGTTATCTAGCAATTGTTTAGAAAAATAAGATTTTATCATGTGAATGCTTAATATGTGGAATTTTAATACTGGTATAGATTAGAGATGCGACATCGAAGGCAAAACATCGATGTTTTGAACATTTATTATTAGATGTTTTGAACATCGATGTTTTTGCAATCAAAACATCGATGTCGATTAAACATCGACCACAAAACATCGATGTTCAAGAACATCGATGTTTTTTAATTTATACAGTCTTTAAACATTAACATATTAATGCCCAAACGTTATTAAATCGATGTTAAAGTGTAAAGCATTTTATAATTCATATTTAATGAATAAAAAATTTGATTTTTTCGACATGTTTTGACAATTACATCATGTTTTAAACATCGATGATTTTACCATAACAAATTGGTTTTGAACAAAAATAAATATTTTAAAACATCGATGTTTTGGAGAAAAACAAAGCTGTTAATAACATCGATGTTATTGACTAAATCTAATTTTTTTTAACATCGATGTTTTTATCAAAAACAAGTATACTTTAATTAACATCTATGTTTTGACAATAACATCGATGTTTTGGATAAATGTGTATTAACATCGATGTTATGGACAAAAACAAAGCTGTTAATAACATCGATGTTATGGACTAAAACAAATTTTGTTTAACATCGATGTTTTAACCAAAAACAAGTATCATTTAACATCGATGTTTTGACAATAACATCGATGTTTTTAACAAAACAAAGCTGCTAATAACATCGATGTTTTTAACAAAAACAAAGCTGTTAATAACATCGATTTTTTTAAGAAAAACAAGTATACTTTAATATACAATAACATCGATGTTGTGGATAAATATATATTAAACTCTATGTTATGGACAAAAACAAATTTGTTTTAACATCGATGTTTTAACAATAACATCGATGCTTTAGATAAAAACAACAATAAATAAATATATATATATATATATATATATATTCTTATCATCGATGTTTTAGTTAAAACAAAGATGCTCTAACATTAACAAACTTGTTTTAGACATCGATGCGTTTACCATAGCAAATTGGTTTTGAACAAAAATAAATATTTTAAAACATCGATGTTTTAGAGAAAAACAATTTTTTTTTAACATCGATGTTTTTAACAAAAACAAATATCATTTAACATCGATGTTTTGACAATAACATCGATGTTTTTAACAAAACAAAGCTGCTAATAACATCGATGTTATGGACTAAAACAAATTTTGTTTAACATCGATGTTTTAATCAAAAACAAGTATACTTTAACATCTATATTTGACAATAACATCGATGTTTTGGATAAATATTTATTAACATCGATGTTATGGACAAAAACCAACTTTTTTTAACAACAACAACATCGATGTTTTTTAACAAAAACAAGCATCATTTAACATCGATGTTTTGACAATAACATCGATATTTTTAACAAAAACAAAGCTGTTGATAACATCGATGTTTTTAACAAAACAAAGCTGCTAATAACATCGATGTTATGGACTAAAACAAATTTTGTTTAACATCGATGTTTTAATCAAAAACAAGTATACTTTAACATCTATATTTGACAATAACATCGATGTTTTGGATAAATATTTATTAACATCGATGTTATGGACAAAAACCAACTTTTTTTAACAACAACAACATCGATGTTTTTTAACAAAAACAAGCATCATTTAACATCGATGTTTTGACAATAACATCGATATTTTTAACAAAAACAAAGCTGTTGATAACATCGATGTTTTTAACAAAAACAAAGCTGTTTATAACATCGTTGTTTTTAACAAAAACAAAACTGTTAATAACATCAATGTTTTTAACAAAAACAAGTATCATTTAACGTCGATATTTTGACAATAACATCGATTTTTTGTAACAAAAACAAAGCTGCTAATAACATCGATGTTATGGACTAAAACAAATTTTTTTTAACATCGATGTTTTGGATAAATCTGTATTAACATCGATGTTTTTAACAAAAACAAGTATCATTTAACATCAATGTTTTGACAATAACATCGATATTTTTAACAAAAACAAAGCTGCTAATAACATCGATGTTTTTAAAAAAAACAAGTATCATTTAACATCGATGTTTTGACAATAACATCGATATTTTTAACAAAAACAAAGGTGTTGATAACATCGATGTTTTTAACAAAAACAAAGCTGTTAATAACATCGATGTTATGGACTAAAACAAATTTTTTTAACATCGATGTTTTAATTAAAAACAAGTATCATTTAACATCAATGTTTTGACAATAACATCGATATTTTTAACAAAAACAAAGCTGTTAATAACATCATGTTTTTAAAAAAAACAAGTATCATTTAACATCGATGTTTTGACAATAACATCGATATTTTTAACAAAAACAAAGATGTTGATAACATCGATGTTTTTAACAAAAACAAAGCTGTTAATAACATCGATGTTTTGGACTAAAACAAGTATCATTTAACGTCGATATTTTGACAATAACATCGATTTTTTGTAACAAAAACAAAGCTGCTAATAACATCGATGTTATGGACTAAAACAAATTTTTTTTAACATCGATGTTTTGGATAAATCTGTATTAACATCGATGTTTTTAACAAAAACAAGTATCATTTAACATCAATGTTTTGACAATAACATCGATATTTTTAACAAAAACAAAGCTGCTAATAACATCGATGTTTTTAAAAAAAACAAGTATCATTTAACATCGATGTTTTGACAATAACATCGATATTTTTAACAAAAACAAAGGTGTTGATAACATCGATGTTTTTAACAAAAACAAAGCTGTTAATAACATCGATGTTATGGACTAAAACAAATTTTTTTAACATCGATGTTTTAATTAAAAACAAGTATCATTTAACATCAATGTTTTGACAATAACATCGATATTTTTAACAAAAACAAAGCTGTTAATAACATCATGTTTTTAAAAAAAACAAGTATCATTTAACATCGATGTTTTGACAATAACATCGATATTTTTAACAAAAACAAAGATGTTGATAACATCGATGTTTTTAACAAAAACAAAGCTGTTAATAACATCGATGTTTTGGACTAAAACAAATTTTTTTAACATCGATGTTTTAATTAAAAACGAGTATACTTTAACATCTATGTTTTGACAATAACATCGATGTTTGGGATAAATGTGTATTAACATCGATATTTTTAACAAAAACAAGTATCATTTAACATAGATGTTTTGGCAATAACATCGATGTTTTTAACAAAAACAAAGTTGTTAATTACATCGATGTTTTTAACAAAAACAAAGCTGTTAATAACATCAATGTTTTTAACAAAAACAAAGCTGTTTATAACATCGATGTTATGGACAAAAACAAATTTGTTTTAACATCGATGTTTTTGTCGAAAACAAGTATACTTTAACATCTATGTTTTGACAATAACATCGATGTTTTTAACAAAAACAAAGTTGTTAATAACATCGATGTTTTTAACAAAAACAAAGCTGTTAATAACATCAATGTTTTTAACAAAAACAAGTATCATTTAACGTCGATGTTTTGACAATAACATCGCTATTTTAAACAAAAACAAAGCTGTTTATAACATCGATGTTATGGACAAAAACAAATTTGTTTTAACATCGATGTTTTTATCGAAAACAAGTATACTTTAACATCTATGTTTTGGATAAATGTGTATTAACATCGATGTTAAAACATATTTGTTTTTCTCAAAAACTTTAATGTTATTGTCAAAACATCGATGTTATTGTCAAAACATAGATGTTAACGTATACTTGTTTTTGTTAAAAACATCGATGTTGAAATAAATTTGTTTTTGTCTATAACATCGATGTTAATACATATTTATCCAAAACATCGATGATATTGTCAAAACAAGTATACTTTAAAATCTATATTTTGACAATAACATCGATGTTTTGGATAAATCTGTATTAACATCGATGTTTTTAACAAAAACAAGTATCATTTAACATCGATGTTTTGAAAATGACATCGATATTTTTAACAAAAACAAAGCTGTTAATAACATCGATGTTATGGACTAAAACAAATTTTTTTTAACATAGATGTTTTAATTTAAAACAAGTATACTTTAACATCTATGTTTTGACAATAACATCGATGTTTTTAAAAAAAAACAAGTATCATTTAACATCGATGTTTTGACAATAACATCGATATTTTTAACAAAAATAAAGCTGTTGATAACATCGATTTTTTTAACAAAAACAAAGCTGTTAATAACATCGATGTTATGGACTAAAACAAATTTTTTTAACATCGATGTTTTAATTAAAAACAAGTATACTTTAACATCTATGTTTTGACAATAACATCGATGTTTGGGATAAATGTGTATTAACATCAATGTTTTTAACAAAAACAAGTATCATTTAACATCGATGTTTTGACAATAACGTCGATATTTTTAACAAAAACAAAGCTGTTTATAACATCGATATTATGGACAAAAACAAATTTTTTTAACATCGATGTTTTAATTAAAAACGAGTATACTTTAACATCTATGTTTTGACAATAACATCGATGTTTGGGATAAATGTGTATTAACATCGATATTTTTAACAAAAACAAGTATCATTTAACATAGATGTTTTGGCAATAACATCGATGTTTTTAACAAAAACAAAGTTGTTAATTACATCGATGTTTTTAACAAAAACAAAGCTGTTAATAACATCAATGTTTTTAACAAAAACAAAGCTGTTTATAACATCGATGTTATGGACAAAAACAAATTTGTTTTAACATCGATGTTTTTGTCGAAAACAAGTATACTTTAACATCTATGTTTTGACAATAACATCGATGTTTTTAACAAAAACAAAGTTGTTAATAACATCGATGTTTTTAACAAAAACAAAGCTGTTAATAACATCAATGTTTTTAACAAAAACAAGTATCATTTAACATCGATGTTTTGACAATAACATCGATATTTTTAACAAAAACAAAGCTGTTTATAACATCGATGTTATGGACAAAAACAAATTTGTTTTAACATCGACGTTTTTATCGAAAACAAGTATACTTTAAAATCTATGTTTTGGATAAATCTGTATTAACATCGATGTTTTGAAAATAACATCGATGTTTGGGATAAATGTGTATTAACATCGATGTTTTTAACAAAAACAAGTATCATTTAACAATTTGTTTTTGTCCATAACATCGATGTTAATACATATTTATCCAAAACATCGATGTTCTTGTCAAAACAAATTTTTTTTAACATTGATGTTTTTTAACAAAAATAAGTATACTTGTAACATAGATGTTAAAGTATACTTGTTTTTGTTAAAAACATCGATGTTAAAATAAATTTGTTTTAGTCAATAACATCGATGTTCTTAACAGCTTTGTTTTTGTTAAAAACATCGATGTTATTTTCAAAGCATGGATGTTAAAGTATACTTGTTTTTGTTAAAAACACCGATGTTAAAACAAATTTATTTTTGTTAAAAACATAGATGTTATTAACAGCTTTGTTTCTGTTAAAAACATCGATGTCATTGTCAAAACATAGATGTTACAGTATACTTGGTTTTGTCCAAAACATCGATGTTGAAAACAAGTTTGTTAATGATAAAGTATCGATGTTAAAAGATATTAGTTTTTCTCAAAAACTGCGATGTTATTGTCAAAACATCGATGTTAATGTATATTTCTTTTTTTCCAAAGCATCGATGTTAAAACATATTTTTATTTGTCGAATAAATCTATGTTAAAAACATCATTGTTATACCTAAACCATCGATGTTAAAAAATATTTATTTTTATACAAAAAAAAAAAAAAAAAAAAAAAAAAAAAAAAAAAAAAAAAAAAAAAAAAAAAAAAAAAAAAAAAAAAGGGTCATGTATTAAAAACATCGATGTTAACATCGGTCCAAAAACATCGATGGTCGGAAAACATCGGCTGCGTATCATCGATGTTTTGCGCAAAACATCTATGTTTCAAAAACATCGACATCGATGTCGCATCCCTAGTATAGATAAGTTCGAAGTCTAAAAGTTAAAAAAGTACTAATTTATAGCTATCGTAAATCAGAAGTTAGTTAATTATAAGATCATAAGTTTTGTTATATTCTACAACCATTCTGTATTTTTATTGTAATTTAGTTGTGAATAATAAGCCAAAATGTTTTTTAGTATACAGAAAACTTATATTGAGAATTGTTTTATTTTATTTTTTGTTATGTAAATTGTAAATTTATTATCGTACTTGTTTTGCTAAAGGGTTTTATTCATGTTTGTAATTATTTTATTCGATGCTGAACAGTTAACTCGTACTTATTATTATTGTATTATATTGTATTACTTTGCGGCTCTAAACTGATTATTAAAAATATTTTTGAAATTATGTTAAAAGAAAAATCAATAAACGTGCGTTTATTAATTTTTCTTTCCCTTGACACTAGGAGAATGCTATGTATGGTGGATGCTGCCATGATAGGAAAAGTAAATTGAATTAATAATTTAATATCAAAATATGTAAAGTACTGTATATGGGCAACCCGGTGGCCAGTTTTACCTGAAGGCGGCTAGGTCTTGGAAATACCGCCTTGTAAGTTATTGGGGCCATAAAGAATATCAGTGATAGAGTTAGGATTGAGAATCAATAGGAGGTCGTCTACATATTTTTTAATGAAAAAAATATCGTTGGGGAATTTAGGTATAACAGAATCAAGGAGGTCGTTGAGGACAATACCGGAGAGGTCGGGTAGCTGTCTAGCTCGATAACGATATTTTTTTCATTAAAAAATATGTAGACGACCTCCTATTGATTCTCAATCCTAACTCTATCACTGATATTCTTTATGGCCCCAATAACTTACAAGGCGGTATTTCCAAGACCTAGCCGCCTTCAGGTAAAACTGGCCACCGGGTTGCCCATATACAGTACTTTACATATTTTGATATTAAATTATTAATTCAATTTACTTTTCCTATCATGGCAGCATCCACCATACATAGCATTCTCCTAGTGTCAAGGGAAAGAAAAATTAATAAACGCACGTTTATTGATTTTTCTTTTAACATAATTTCAAAAATATTTTTAATAATCAGTTTAGAGCCGCAAAGTAATACAATATAATACAATAATAATAAGTACGAGTTAACTGTTCAGCATCGAATAAAATAATTACAAACATGAATAAAACCCTTTAGCAAAACAAGTACGATAATAAATTTACAATTTACATAACAAAAAATAAAATAAAACAATTCTCAATATAAGTTTTCTGTATACTAAAAAACATTTTGGCTTATTATTCACAACTAAATTACAATAAAAATACAGAATGGTTGTAGAATATAACAAAACTTATGATCTTATAATTAACTAACTTCTGATTTACGATAGCTATAAATTAGTACTTTTTTAACTTTTAGACTTCGAACTTATCTATACTAGGGATGCGACATCGATGTCGATGTTTTTGAAACATCGATGTTTTGCGCAAAACATCGATGATACGCAGCCGATGTTTTCCGACCATCGATTTTAAGGTTAGTTTTAGTATCATTTTTCTTACATTATTTAAACATGTTTATGGACCACACAAACGGGCCACAAACCGCACCACAGACATCATATATTCTTACACCCCCCGTACTAACACAGAACACCACAATAACACATAAAACAACTACACAAAACAAACGCAAAAGGATCAAGGTGACTCACACCGACAGTGATGGGTTTTCCCTCCCCAAAAAACCCATCAAGGCTGTCCCCCGACCCCCAGATGGAACTACGCAAATCGTAGTTTCAAACCAATTCGAACAACTTAACGCAGCACAAAACATAGACAACACTGAAACCCCAGAAGCTAGTGACAATCAAACCGCTAGGCAACAACCCACCACACCTATTATAAGACCTCCTCCCATAGTAATTAGACCACCAATATCATCGGCGGTAATAAAACAAACTCATTTAGAGTGTAACATAACAAAATTCAGTCTTCGATGTTCTAAAATCGAAAACAAAATATACCTCAACAACGACACCGACTACCACAGGACACTTAGTATACTCAATACGAATGATGATATATATTATCATTCATATGCCCCACGGGGAACTAAACCACTCAAGAGGTTCCTCCTAAAGGGGTTCGATATCGATCACCCTTTAGAATCCATATCCACCACCCTCCAAGCCCGATTACCAGGGTTTAAAAATATTTGGAGGATGACAAAAACAAATGAACAAGACAGCTGTCCCACATTATCGTGACAACTGATCACGAAACAACAATTAAGCAACTGAAGGACATTGGTCCTATAGACTACATGTTCTATACAATAGAAGCAATGAAGAACATTGCTGGCCCCAGGCAGTGCCATAACTGCCAGGAATTCGGCCACACTCAAGCATACTGTGGTCGTAGACACGTATGTGTAAAATGTGGTGAAAACCACGAATCATCAACATGTCCAAGGACATACCCCCCCCCCAAATGCGCAAATTGCGGAGGCCCTCATGTGGCCTCATATCACAATTGCGAATTTAGGCTTAATCTTATAAAAAATAAGATCAATAAAAAGGTTGAAAAAGCACCTGTTAATAACAACCCTCCCAGGGAGACATATCGAGCTCCCCCTACCACCTCAGCCCCGAACTCCTACGCCGGGGTCACGGTCAGTGGACCACCTCCCCCCCCTCAACCCTCTCCACCAACCTCTCAACCTCCGTCCTCTGAAACCCCCCCCCCCATGGGTCGCTGAACTTGTGGGAATGTTCAGGGACATGAAAGAAATGTTTACTATGTTACTGACTACAGTAAACATTATTTTACAAAGAAATATCAATGGATAGACATACTATCCTAAACTATAACATAACAGGGCTCATGCATCGTAAGCTTGAGCTAGAAACCCTCCTGGCTTCCTATAAGCCATCCATAATTTCACTCACAGACACACAACTCAACAAACAGAGGTACGTATATTTCCCCGGATATAAAACCTATAGACTTGACTCACCCACACACGGCGGCGTAGCACTCCTGGTGCGTTCAGACGTCCCCTCCAGACTAATAAACGGCACAACACAAAACGATGACAAACACTCAGCCATCACTATACAAGTAAGACTAAAACATTCATACAAAATCACATGTGTCTACAGAAGTCCATCAGGCAAACTAGACACATTCAAGACCTTTTTGAAAAACATTGAGACAGACAGACAACACATTATTGTAGGTGACTTAAACGCCAAACACCAAACTTGGAACTGTACAAAACCAAACGCATTAGGAAATCACCTGACCAAATGCAAATACACAATCATACACCCTAATGCGTTCACATACAGACACCACGCCAACCCATCTATCACATCCACACTAGATCTATTGCTCACACAACAGCCCCACAGATTCACAGACTGTACAACAATCGAGTTTAGCGACAACGACCACATCCCGGTTTTATACAAACTAGGACAAGACAACACACCAACCCAACATACAGACTACAAATATAAATTCCGGAACGGAGACTGGAAACTATACAAAAACATAGCTTACGAAAACACACCCTACATCACCACCCTACACACTACAAACGACATCGACACGGCCATTGCAACACTAAACAACATCATACACAAAGCAGCCCAAACATCTATCCCCACACCGATACACCTACGCAAACCACCTAAACATATACTATCACTCATAAAACAACGCAACAACATCAAAAACTGTTGGTATAGGACGAAAGACCATACCTACAAACCCATCATTAACAGTCTCACAAAACAGATCACATCCCTAATGTCGCAGTGGAAAACGTCCCTCTGGCATGAACAGTTACGCCTCACACATAACGACCATAGGAAATTCTGGAAACTTACCAGAAGCCATAACACCAAATCAAAATCGGTGAAAATTCAACGAGGCGATGAGCTCCTCACCCCCGCAGATCAGGCTGACATTCTCTCTGACTATTACGTAGAAAGGGACAACTCACGCAACAATAACACATATCACCACAACCCCTCCACCGATAACACACAGAATTCAATATTCTCTACATATAAAGACCTGACTGCAATCCTGAGGAAAATTAAGGGAAACAAATCACCCGGGAAAGACAATATTCCATACGTCCTTCTCAAACAATTCCCCAGAAAAACCCTAATGTTTCTCCTTAATATTTGTAATTCCTGCTCACGCCTCAGATACTTCCCTACGGAGTGGAAACATGCTATCGTCGTTCCACTCCTCAAACCCGGTAAACGAGGAGCGGTTCCGGAAGAATACCGGCCAATTATGAGAAACTACTCATTATCCACATCCGAAAACACTGCGATACACACGACATCATACCCCCGGAACAAATGGGGTTCTCGCGTGGAGTTAGCTGTTATCACCACGTAGCCAAGCTGCAATACGATATAGCTAACAATCTCCATAAAAACCTTGCCACAGCAATGATTTCACTCGACTGCAAACAGGGTTTCGACTCTGTGTCCTATCCCATCCTTATCAATAAACTCACTCACTATCAATTCCCGGACCAAATGGTCGACATAATTGGTTCATACCTCACTGACCGGTACTTTGTAGTCCGGGTCAGAAATGCAGTTTCAGCCCCCCGCCAGGTTACATGCGGCGTCCCCCAGGGCTCTGTCCTTGCACCTATCCTATTCAATATACATACTGCCCAAGTAGTAGGGACAAAGATTGAAAATACCACAATCGCCGCATATGCTGATGACATCGCTATTTATACAGCCAGCATGAATGCGAAACATGCAATGCGCAAGGCACAGAAAGTAGCTCAACAAATCACAGACCAATTAAAAGACATCAACGTACTCATTAACACGCAGAAAACAGATGCTATCATATTCTCATACAAGAAAACACCAACAATAAACGGCAAAACTATCACCACAAAAAAACACCTCACATACCTAGGTATTGAACTCGAATCACACTTATCATTCACAGCACACATACAGAACAGAATTCACACTGTCAGATCAACATCAACACAACTACAGCACCTACTCTACTCACCAGGGCTGTCACTCAGACTCAAACTACTCATATACAAATCTATTCTCAGACCATCTCTTTTACACGGAGCACCACTCTTACACTATCTCTACCCAACAGCCCTGAAGAAACTACAGCAATATCAGAACAGCATACTCATGAAGATATGTAGAGGCACCACATTAGAAAGGCGAAACATGAATCACATTAACGATACATTACAACTCGAAACAATACAAAAACACATATCACGTAGGCACATTAAATTCTTTGACAACCTACCCTCATCCTTCAATCCGCTATTCCGCACTCTCACACCATCCTTACTCCCAGCCAGATGGCAAGGCCGTAAGGGTCCAACCAACCCAATCAACATCATCATATAAACCAGCCTTACGGTTTTTCCCCCACTAACTACATCCTCCTCCAACCCTGATCCCCTCCCTTTAATTTTATTATTTTATGTTTTTTATATAATAACACGCGGAGGCCCCTCAACTCCTAGCACATCACGATGAGCTGCACCACAGCGAAAATAACATAAATTAACAACTCAACGCTCCTTCAAATACCACAGGTAGTATAAGGTAATGAGGTAAATCAGCATCGTTCCATAGTATTATGGTTCGAATTTCACATTTTAATCCTGTTTTTCTGTTTTAGAGGGATCAGAAAAAAAAAAAAAAAAAAAAAAAAAAAAGAGAGGAGTCGAGCGGCAGAGTCCAGATTTCCGAGACAGGCTGAGATGGAATGCTGTGCTGAGTCTGAGAGAGCGTCAGAGATGGCAGGGACTGATCCAGCAGATAGGCCAGAGACAACACCAGAGAGTGCCCTCCAGATAAGGTTAATACATATACAGTACTAGTTGTAATATTGTGTGGTCTGTATTTATTAAATAATGTTAATTTGCCAGTCAGCATCCCTTAACTAATTTGTGTCAGTAAAAGATCTTTAAATGATATATTAAAGGGGGTATAAATGATTTATATTATTGGTCAATATAATTAAAGATATAGTTCAATTTAGATTTGTTTCTTTATTATCATTTACCCTATGCCACAGGTTTATTAGAATAAAATAGAATTGGCAAACACGTCACCTTTGGAAAAGTATCCAATTTAGGCGAATTAAGTACATTAATTACAATATTAATTAGATATATGCCGTTTCTGGTAACCCCCACCCGCCTTAGAAAAGCGGGAGAACAGGAACGTAGCAATATTTACCTAGGTAAATATTAGTATTTGACATTTTATTATTCCAAAATGCTACTTTTATGCGAATAACATGGAGACCATAGTGTCATAGATTTGTTTTTCTTTTTTAATTTTCCCCATTTTTGTCTTACATCCGTTGTGCTTAATTTTTCCAAGTTTTTAATGCAATGCCTGAAAGTTTTGACAAATAAATAAATAATATGACAAAGAACATGAAAATGACAGCTGCCATAACAATGATTATATGGATAGGTAATTAATGTTATTACTAACCGAAAAACGTAGAGTAAAGTTACAATGATGTGTTTCCATTTACCAAAACTACCAGCTTTACACGAAAATTGCTTATTATTATTATTAAATTTGTTTTCCTCTTTTATCTGATGGGGCATTCCTTTAAGATCGCTTGTTTGAAGGCACAAGGCTTATAAAATAACTGTTTTTTTACTTCTAGATATTATTCCACATGTAATTATGTGTTTTGCATCAAGGATAGCCCTTCAATTAATGGTCTTTTAAAATTACCAATTATCTCTATCACATCAACTATGTCTATCTCCGTTCTTTCCGTCGATTGCGCCCGCCTATATAAGTAATCATTTCATTTATTCAATTTGGAAATCTATGGTATATTATATATTTATGGCAATATTATCCTGATAGAATGGAAGTTAGATCTATATTTTAATAATAAATCAATTTTATTAGTCATGTGCTATAGTAGTATTCAAATCGTGAAGAAAATGAGATACAATTTACCTGATAAGTATAATAACAGAGACCGAATTCAAAGTTATTGTAAGATAAGTTGATCTAAGCATCTGGATCCGATTAAATGTGATGACAAGCCAATGGAGTAGCAGACTAAGAGATAAAATGAAGAGGGAGAGAGGAGACACTGCTGCCGCTACAGAAGACAAGCGATACAATTAGATCAATTTAGGTACATAGATTCTGTTCTCAGATACCTCCTAACAGTTCTGGGTGTGTGGGGACCACACAAGTAGCCATGGCAGTATCTTATTTTGTGTCCCACGGTTGAAGTAATGACTGAAACAGATTTTTTTTCATCACTAAGTAGTAAGGTTTTTTATTTCGATGAATTTCATTATTAAGATAAAACTGATAAAAGATACGTTCGTAAGCGTAGATGTGTGAATCCAGATATAAACTCAACAATAAATTCCTCACTTGTTTATTTTAATCATTATCTGTGTCCATTCAATCGACATCCCCAATCTCATCAAGGTCCAGAGAGAGAGAAACACTTTATTTATAAAAGAGGTGCTGCCCAACTACCATTGGGTTGTTAAGACACAGCATACTATAATATATAATAATAATAATAAGATCCATGCATATTTATATATGTATACCAGCAGGGTTATATTTTTTTTTTATAAATTTTTTTTTTCATTTTCATTCTTTCTCACTTTTACTCAATCCCTTGAGTACTAATTTTTGAATAAGATATATCTATCATGCAACAACAATAAAAATAAGAATAAAACCCAATCAGTACTCAATCCTGGCATATAAAATTAGAAATTAAGATATATTAAAATTTAACAAACAAATAACTAATTCATGCATGAAATAAAAAGATAAATAAATAAATAGATAATTAAGGAAATAGGTAAATAAATAAATAGATAAATAGATAACTTATATACATAGATGTCCTCTCACCAGTCGCTAATTCAGCTACTCACATATATGTGGTGATGTATTATTCCCAGAGAGTCCAGAACTATACTCTCCGCCAAGCTTGCTACGTCCTTTATCTCCACACCAAGATCCTCCATGGAGCTCCTGGTTGACGTGGAACTCTCTCTCGCGGAACCTCTTGCGGAACATCTCTTTGAGAAAAGGAATACACTTTTCATATATTCTTCTTTTCTCCTCGTCAACTTTGCTCGCCTGATCGAGGTCATTAGTCTCATACCTCACGGTAGGATCCAGAATGATAGCCGACTTTCCGGTCTTCGGGAATGCCGCAATATCGGCATATCTCGTGGATCCATCCGTATCCACACAATAAACTTCCTCGAAGCAGGCGAAGTCTCTCTCCTTCAGGAGCCCCATCAATGCATATTTGACTGTGTGGTGAAGGTGAGTTATCAGGAGCGAGTTGTTGGGGCATTTCCCCAGCAATCGTGCTGGTGTTTCAGGCTCTCTGTCACATTTGCGACAGAGGGACCCAACTTCTCTCACCTGTCCGCTGACACCTGGGACTCCGCGCAGGGGTGCATAATTGATATTCAGTTTTAGGGCATTGTACCATTCAGACCCCGAAAGTATCTGCTTCTCGTACATGTATCTGTTAGCTTTCGGAGTGTCTTCAAAATGTCGTACTCCAATGCCCTGCCACCTGCAGTTGGCCCATTACTCAAACGAGTTTTCTCGTAGCGACTGCCGTAAAGCTCTCATATTCCGGTGCCCCTGTTCAACTCCCAATCTCTCGGCACACTCTGCTATCTCCGCGGAGTAATCAAATATATATTGGAACAGGGCATCCGGCACATTGGACAGACGCTGTAAAAAATCATTTGCTGTAAAACGCTGTAAAAAATCATTTGCTGTAAAACGCTGTAAAAAATCATTTGCTGTAAAACATGGATTAGTATAGGTAGGTATTATATAAGAAAATAGAAATGTGAGAGCAATGAATAAATTTTATTGACATTGTTATGGGGCACTGCTCAAGAAAGAAAGAAAGAAAAACAAATTGTTAATTTTCTTTATCAATTCTCTACAAATAAATACAGTTTTTTTAACAGTTTTGTTAACACTCCATTTCAAAGAGCTTTAAACCTGCAAACCTGCAAAATTGTGTTCGTTCATACTGCATCGATGTATTATAGATAGTCTGATATAGATTCTTATGAGACTATGACTATCGATATAAATCGATAGCTAGTCTTCATCCGAAATTTCACAGAGGTAATCTTCTACTAGTCGAGGGTCCATCGCCACATTTTTAGCTATCATCGAAATGTATTTATTATTTAAATGCCATTTGTTAAAATAATTATTTTCTTTGAATACTTAAGCGTAGCAGAATATAATGGAATCGAGTTTTAGGACCCCACCAAACCATCAAATTCATGTCCAATCCAATCTAAGCAATCCAAAATCCTAAACGCTCCCAGCATCCTGCCATTACGTATTACCGAATGAAGAAGAAGAATAAAAAAGACATGGCTAACAACGGAGCTGAAAAAGTTTCAAATCCGAAGAACTATACTTATAGAGAATATTATAACTAAAATAATTATTCTGATTCACTTGAAGATTCGCTCTTTAGATTATCTTCTAAGTTCATATCGGTGAACAAATCTAAACTTGTTTCTGTCAGCTTATTGATAGTTCGATCACATATTAAATATTGTTCAATTGAAACATCATTGTGTTTTGATTTTCTCTCTATTTTATTTCATTTAGTGAATCATTTATATCACAATCTTTAATATCAGTCTCCGAGACAAAACGGGATCTTTTTTATAGATGGGAGGCGCAGACACTTTTTAAAGAGTTCTAGATTTTTAAGACCTAAAAATATACTTATGACTGTACTAGGACCAATTTCATAAAAATTCAGTTCGAAAACAAAATGAGAATTGTTTTTAATTGAAAAGTCAAATATTACTTTTATAGTGTATTGCAGCAAATTTCCAAACACAAATTAAATACAGACACTCCCGGACAAAAATATCGCAACACCTAATAATAATTTCTGGAATTTAAAATAAAAAGGAGAATGTGTCTTCTGATTCCATTACAGGGTGAAGTATGATAAGGATTAGGATTATCTAGGGATCTTATGAAAGGGTTAGAGACGTAAGAAGGTCTTTTTCCAGTGATCATTCACACAGTTCATTCAGTACTATCATGCATTTCATTGTTTTACAATCAGTACGGTCACATTGTGAATAATTTGGATCCAGACATTAAAATGAACAGGATTTAGCATCTCAGTCCAGGGCGTGTAGCGAGGCTTGCATTTGCAACAGAACATGTGTGTTGGACCACAGATGATTGGAAGCGCATACTCTTCACTGATGAAACGAGAGTCTCTCTATCGAGAGTCGAGATGGTCGAGGCAGAGTCTGGAGAAGGCCTCAGGAACGGTTCAGCCAATGCTGCATCAATCCCCGTGTGCTTTATGGAGGAGGCTGTTTAATGTTCTGGGAAGGCATCTCCTGGGGAGCTCGTACAGATGGTGGTGATTGGTGGGTTCTGACGGGTCGTGGCG
Organism: Aelia acuminata; assembly: GCA_911387785.2. Lineage (NCBI taxonomy): Eukaryota > Metazoa > Arthropoda > Insecta > Hemiptera > Pentatomidae > Aelia > Aelia acuminata. Next base: position 107,994,851 of record OU426978.1, on the reverse strand, counting down.
AGAATCATTCAAGACGATTTCATGGATTTCATTTTTTCGAAACATTTCTTAATTTTAATAGCAATTGAGTTAACAAATAGATGTGAATATTATAATTATTTACATCATTAGATACATTTTTAATATAATTTAATAAAAATAAATAAAAACTTGATTTTTTGATTTTTGTCCATTGATCGAAGCACTGTGCGCCGATTCCGAATTGAACATTAGATTTTTTTCGCGCATGCTCAATTAGATTTAATGTTAATTTTGAAGTTTTCTCTGTAATGATAGTCCTTTATAAGGATTTTGGGAAACCTGATTTGGTATTAAATGTCAGAGTTTTGATTGCACATGCGCGATTCGATTCACCGTCACATTTAAAGTTCTCTTTGTAATGATGGTCGTTGATACGGTTTCCAAGGATGCTGAATTAAAAAAAAAAACCATAAGATTCGAGCTTCTGAGCAAGACTAGCTCATCAGTCCATCGCTCCTTATATTCAGTCTGAATTATAACAGTCTAGAAGCTTAGAAGATTCCTGACAGGTCACGACATAGATCTAGAACAGTCTGTAACTGTTCAAACAAAAGTCTAGAACACTTTTCTATCATATTTTTTTATTTTGTTTCACGTTAAAAATGTGTATTTATAATAGAAATCATAAACTTATTTTTTCATTGCGAAACTAAGTAGAAGAATGTTAAATAAATTGCCATCAAACGACTAAACTGAGCTTTCTAATAATAATTCTAAGCTCCGAAAAATATATGTAAAATCCGTTCCCTAATCATCACCTATTCACTACAACTAATAGACTCGGATTTCGTCTCGGGAAACGCGTCTGTCACCGACACTTATGTCACTGGTCTTAGGTGACGTTATATAATTGGCTTAACATTTTGATTAACTTGAAAATATAAATATTAGGTACGAACATTGACTCGTGTTTCAGATGAATAAAATCTCAATGCCAGCAAAAAAGACTACTAGCTAGTTATTGGATCGACCTCATTCATTGCCTTACTCTTTCAATGAATTCGTTCCCCAATCCAATAATCCATTGGTTACGACACCACCACATTCGCTACGTCTTAGGATTGATATGGACCGAAAATTAGCTCTATTATTCATAATCTAGGACATACCAATAGAAACACAGTAAAATGTGTAGGATATAGCTTTGTTTGTTGGTTTAGCGTCCTTTTATGCTACTGAAGCTAATCGGTCGATGCCACAGTTGGAGTCCTAAATTTTGCTTACGCAGGTATAATTAGTATAGGGATCTTTAACGCGTTCCTGACATCGCACAGGCTCGGGACCTCATTTTACGCCTAATCCGAAGGACGGGATAGCTAAGTATTTTTTACTCCCTTTAAATAGTATTGTAGGCTGCAATGCTAACCACTACACTGCAGGTGACCCCATGATACAGCTTTAATGTTAACACAACATAACTGGAATATTATGTTAGGGTAGTTTTTTTCTAATCTTAATAGCATTAATATGTGATAATTATTATCCACCGAGTTAAATTCATTTATAAGATTTACATAATGATGACTAAGTCTAACCAAAAGGTGTGCAGCTAACAATTCCAATGTAGGAATTCAAATGAATCTTAATGGGCAACCTTGGTTTTGGGTCATTGGGATATTCAAGACTAAATTAAAAAAAGGTATTTATGTAGAGCAACTGTTAAAGATTAGGATTAGAATAAAATTCTAATACAAAGCATTTCACAAAAGACGATTTAAAAAAAATGAACCAATTTAATTATTTCGATTAAAATTTCTTAAGCTTGAAATTACCACATATGACGTGACATGATTAGTTATTTATAGCAGGTTCTCCCTGAAGCAGCTTATCAAAACTGAAAATGTAGCAAGAGAAACCTCTTATAAGCTTGCATTATTCTAAAAGTTCTCACCAATCCGCAGTCTGCACTAGATTTGGGGAGGCATATTGATTCCTATTAACTCCAAGCACTTCCAGTGATGTACTCTCCTTGTGACGTTTTCTGTTTGAATGGGACGAACTTAAAGAATCTTCCTGTTGAAAGTGTTTCTGTTACTATGATGACGGATACGCTTGCTCCCTGAATGAAAAGTTTAAATTTTCCACAAGTTATTCGCACCAACTACTATTATCGTTGAAAAACCACCTGACCTGCCAATTTTTCAAATCCGAGTTTCTTAAGCAGTTTACTTAAGTAATAGCTCTTTTCAGCTTCATTTATAAAAATTTCTATTATTCCGTTTATATTCCGCTGTCGTTATATATTTGCTACTGTTGGTTGCTTCCTTGAGTCCCAGGATATAGGACGTTCACACCTTTGTCTTCATAGCTCTTCCTATCTACCATGCAATTGCCCCAGTCTTTATCCTCAATGCCTTATAAGGGTGTGGACTGATGGCTATATGTTATTGCAAGTTCTCACCCTTCATGTACTGAACCAGCATATAGTATCTGCCTATCTTTTAAAATTTTCCACCAGATTGAAAATTTGTTTTACTAAATCATAACTCGTCTGTAATAGTACGTGGGCCAGTCCCCCTTACCGTGCACCCCCCCCCCCCCACATCCCTGTAAATTGCATACCTTTGTGTTCCTTGTGATAAAAGATTAAGAAAAAAGCCAATGTTCCCAGAAAAAAAAAGTGGTCGCACTAACCCAAAATGGCGTTCAAACATGGCGGAATGACGAACTTGATTTTAGTTAGTTTTTTTTTACTGACATTCACTATTATGCTTAATTTCGCCATAACTGGTCTTTTATTAAAGCTAGATAGTTCTAGATTCAGAATAAATAAACAAACGTTCTAAAATAATTTGTCTAGACAACATAAAATACCTTTAAAATCAATTTTTTCAAGTCACTCGCGTAAAAGTTAAAATTCCAAGTTAATTTGTGATTAAACGGCATTTTATTAATAATGGATAGAAATATGATAAATAATAATTAATTAGTCGCAGATTGCATTATCTAAACCTATCTTTTACATTATCTAAACCTCACTTATTTTGACATAAACTGGTCATCTTGAAATGTAATAATAATGTTCTCATAGCAGTAGTTGGATTACACACACTGGCTTTTGATCATTCTTGAAATTTGAAATAAATTCATGTTTGCAAAGTATTGATTATTTACAGATTTAAGACCAATCAAAATAAAAAAAGAGATAAAAATTGCTGTGTGTTCGTTGATATATAGAAATTAATACAATTTAGGAAGTATATACCTAATACAATTTAATATCTCACAACAATTAATGAATTAACAGTTACACGATGTATATATATAAGTGAGCTTTAGATCATGTAAAAGATCTGTTTAGATAATGCAATCTGCGACTAATTAATTATCATTTATCATATTTATAACCATTATTTAGCAGATTTATATAATAATAATAATAATAAGTGTTATATTATTATTTCTGTCAATTAAATACTTGCAGTTACATAGCCTCGATTATACATTCAAAGTAATATCCTAAACCCGCTGTAATTATATCATGTATGAGAATTGAACGATGTGGCAGAGGACTGGATGCGCCCGAGTCACTGGCGCTAAGGTCCGTTTTCTGTGAACCTAGTTGATATATTTTGAAATTTGACCAATGTTTTTTCAGGAAGAATAATTGCTTTAAATTTTTTATTTCAGGGCGTTTTTCGTCAATGATGGCCGTTTAATCACAAATTATCTTGGAATTTTAACTTTTACGCGAGTGACTTGAAAAAATTGACTTTAAAGGTATTTTATGTTGTCTAGACTAATTATTTTAGAACGTCTGTTTATTTATTTTGAATCTAGAACTATCTAGCTTTAATAAAAGACCAGTTATGTGAATGCCAGTAATAAAAAAACTAACTAAAATCAAGTTCGTCATTCCACCATGTTTGAACGCCATTTTGGGTTAGCGTGGCCACTTTTTTTCTGGGATCATTCTTTTTCTTAATCTTTTATCACAAGGAACACAACGATATGCAATTTATAGGGATGTGGGGGGGGGGGGGGGTTGCACGGTAGGGGGGTCTGGCCCACCGTGTATAAGTATTCTTATATTGACTGGCAGATTTCTAGTTAATAATATTCATAGCTAATAATCTTTCTATTAATAATGTTCTATAATTGAGTGAAAAATTTTATCTACCTTTACATTTCATTTATTATTGTCAGATAATGATTTTTTTTTTTTTTTTACGACGTTTCAGGGTATCAACATTCCATCATCAGGTAAACTACAATAACAACACATCAATAATTATAACATTACAACCTTGCGATTTTCATTATAATTAAAACCTCAATACTTAATTAATATAATTTTATCGTTTTACTTCGGTACATGTTATTTTTCCTTACTTCATCTAAGGTACGTTACTCTTTACAATACATTATTCTTTACAATAAAATAATTCACTCGTAATACAATTTTTAATCAATTAATAAATAACGTCATATTGGCTTTTTTATTTAAAATTAAACAATCATTATTTTTGTAACTTTTTAATGGTTTTTATGTAATATGACCTTTTTACTTATATTTATATTTTGAATATTTATTAATTTATGTATCTAATTTTATAATTTTATTATTCTTATATTGTTGTAAAAAAATTGTATTTCATTGTTATGGTTAGTAAAAATTTAATTTATGTAATGTTGGTATTACTGATACTAAATGTTGGACCAACGTAGCCCCAGTTGATGAAGATTCTTGCACAGATTACTCAAGACAGTGTTTTTATATATAATTTTTCAAAAGAATTTTTAACTTTTCATTTATGTGAAACATTTTATATATATGTATATATTTAATCTGATGATGAGTCCCCCAATATTAATTTTATGAATGCTTAGTGAAATAATTTTAGAATATTTATAATTATACCTTAATACATAATTTTACAGCCCTGATGATGCCCGAAGAGGCGAAAATTTGGCTCATATTTATACTGGGTGTCCCAGACCTAGTTTAAAAAAATGGGTAATACTGCATGTTAAGCGGGGTAGAATGGCGCAGAAACGAGCTTCCTATCTCAATCTGTTGAGGAGATAGATTTTTTTTTGTTTTTATTTTGAAAATCTTACTCTTTTTTTCTTTCTGAAAAATGACATTTTTCTCTACTTTGGTTTAGCGTAGAAACAAAAAAGATGATATTTTCTTAATCAGCATTAAATTTTCTAAAAGAAGATATGGGTCTGGTTATTATAAATCCACTTTCAATCGGACTTTTAACGCGCTAAACACAAAACATTTATTAAAACTTAAATTTTTAATTGTTTTGAAAATTCCTCACTCCCCACTGGAGCATCCTAGAAGCTGTCAAATTTCTTAAAAACTGCGTAATTTAGTTAGCTTTTTAGTGGTGTAGTGCGCTAGAGCCTTCATGCAAAGTAAGGGATGCCGAACTTCCCATGAGTTAGAGTTAGTTTTACTTTTTTAAGACTAGAAAGAACAATGTATGAATTCTAAATAATATAAAAAGGATAATAATAATCTAAAATTAAAAAAAAAAAATCTGAGTTTAAATTTAAAAAATACCTTCTTTAAAATAAATTGAAACTTAGAAAAACTTTTTTCTTCTCTTCTACTAAAATTTGAAAAATCCTACATAAAAAATGTTGAAGATAAAACATAATATTATTATTGTAGAACCATTGAAAAGTCCCATTGAAAGTGGATTTAAAATAACCAGATCTCCTTTTTTAGAAAATTTAATGCTGATTAAGAAAATATCATCGTTTTTGTTTCTACGCTAAACCAAAATAGAGAAAACTGTAATTTTTCAGAAAAAAAGTAAGATTTTCAAAAAAAAAAAAAAAAATTCTATCTCCTCAACAGATTGAAATAGGAAACTCATTTCTGCGCCATTCTACCCCGTTTAAAATGCAGTATTACCCAATATTTTTTTTTACACTAGGTCTGGGACACCCAGTATAAATACATTTGAATTTGAGACTATTTGAGGCCCTTTTTACTTTCACTTACCTATATATGAAATATATAGTAAGTGGAAGTATTGTGATCGTGAAAAATTTCGGTTTTCGACGGAAATACACGTTTTGGGGTCCCCTGAGTTCAAATAACCAAGCCCCGCAAAATGGTCTGTGTGTGTGTGTGTATTAAGTATTAACAGACTAGCTCAAAAACTGTGAAAGTTGGTAAGTATTTTATATATTAAACAGCCTTATATATATAAAGAGCCCTTGATTTTGTAGAAATTAACTGTCTCCCAATATACCTAAAAATAAGAAATAGCTAAATATAAAATATGAAAAAAATCGAGGAAACGTATATGGGAGAAAAAAAGAAAAATATTCCGACAACGTTGAGCCCACGCATGCGCCGTACGGCTTTAAGTATGGTACTTAAGTATGCTTGCATTACTGTATTATCACAAATAAAAACTTTTATCTAACAATACATAAATTAGTGTAACTCAGAGAGCTGTGTGAGAGTAAATGAATGTGGAAAATTTCTATAAAATGAGGTTGTTTTTGATAATTTAATTTAGTTCAATCACAACTTTTCCAGCGGAAGATTTAATCAGGGTAATATTAACGGGTATTTACCCGTTTAAATGTAGTACGGACCTATTTGTTTGTTATTTTGTTTCCTATAAAGTCCCTTTGTTTGTTTTTTATATGGAGCAATTAACTGTCTCTCGTTACGCCTAAAAATAAGAAATGGCTAAATATGAGATATGATAAAAATAAAGAAAACATAAAGAAGAGAAAAAAAGAAAATATTTAGTCAACTCATAAACCTCGTTGAGCCCACGCATGCGGAGTACGCCTTTAGTGACAGACCATTGTTCATAATTAAAGCCGTTCTATTCATTTGAGAAGTGGCAATTAACAAAACGCAATAATTTTTAATCTAAGTAAGTTGGTAAGTGAAAGTTGTGTGTTGCGCCCACGCACCAGATTTTGTTCTATATAATTGATTAGTCTCCTTCCTGCTATTGAAAAATCTTAATATAAACAATCATTATTACCATAAATTATCATTTTCTACCTCACTGTTACCGTCATTATTTGTCTTTATATTAGTATTTACTTTTAATCCTGTGTGTGGGCGAACAGACTAGCTCAAAAACTGCAAACCGTACGTATGTGAAAGTTAGTAAGTATTTTATATATTAAATAAATTAAATATTAGTAGGTATAACGTAAGGCTTAATTAAAATCACGAATTCTTTAATATCTGGTGAGTTTTATCATTATATAAAGGTTCTTAGGGAGCTTAAATGGCGAAAGTAAATTTTTAGTTTGCCTATAAAGAGCCATTGATTTTGTAGAAATTAACTGTCTCCCAATAGACCTAAAAATAAGAAATAGCTACATATAAAATATGAAAAAAATCGAGGAAACATATTTGGGAGAAAAAAAGAAAAATATTCCAGTGTTTGTTTAGACTCCGGAGAGGAAGGACCGTGATACTCTAGCAGTCAGATAAGCCTATAACTATTCTATACATCATTTTCTTTTTTTATTTTTCTATAACTTTTATTATAACCAGAATAAGACAGTTTTCCTTTTAGTTTATTTTTAATTTATTGTTAAGAATTATTATTTTTATTTCTTGTAGGAGATATATTTACTTTACTTTTATTTATTTTTTTTTTATTAATTTCACTAGTTAATTATTGGAAAGACCAACTGTCTTTTTAATAATTTAACTAACTAAAAATGAATGACCCAGACGATCCTCTTAGCCCCCTGGCCAAAAGAAAAAGAGGTCGAATCAGAATTCCCCACGATAAAACGGATATGAAAGGAAAAAATGAAATCAGACCAAGTTTTCTGATAATTAAAAGAACGGACGATGATGATTTTAAGAAAGTCTCTCCGTTTTTTATAAATAAATTTATTACTGGCTTAGTGGGAGAAGTTAGAAATATTAAAAAATTAAGAGACGGGTCTCTCCTGATTGAAACAAACAGAGGTACTCAATCAGATACCCTATTAAAAATAAAAGAATTCGATGGGCTTCCGATCGAAATCAATCCCCATCCTAGTTTAAATTACAGTAAAGGCATTATAAAAGTGTTTGATTTCCAATATCTTACCATCGATGAAATTAAAGAAGAAATGGCCGATGTAATTAAGGATATAGTAAGAATAAAAATTAAAAAAAATGGTAACGAAATCGCGACTCTCAACTACATAGTTACTTTTCCTACTCCGATAGCCCCAAAATCCGTCAAAGTGGGATACCAGTCAGTCGAAGTCCATGCCTATGTGCCAAATCCCCTTAGGTGCTTCAACTGTTTAGGTTTTTACCATCCCACGGCCCAATGCAAAAAACAACCGGTTTGTATACAATGCGGGAAAGCCAGACACGAGGGAAATTCAAAATGCGACAATCCGCCGAATTGTATAAATTGTAACGGGCCCCACCACGCACTTGACCGATCCTGCCCACTATTTAAAATCCAAAAAGAAATTAAATCTATCCAGATTACAAATAAAATATCTCTATTCGAAGCAAAGAAAATTTACAAAGAGAGATACCCAATTTTCACAACTAAAACCTTCGCAAATATTGTAAAAGAAAAAATAAATAAAATTTAAACAAAGGAAATAGGCATTCAAGTCGAAATCCCATTTATATTTGGCGAAACTATAATAAATAATAGAAGTTTAAATAAAAACATTGCTAGCGAAAACAATTCTAAAACTACATCAGGTCAATGTAACACCAACAATAACAGTAAAATAAACAACGCTGAACCACGTCAACTTCGGGGACCAGCTCCGACGAGAAGCCGAAGCAGTTCGGCTCACACCCGAGTCCCACCGACCGCGCCCGAGGCCTCGGCCTCACCCATCCCCTCCACTCCCGTTCTCCACTCAGCTGTCCCCGTCACACTAGGGATGCGACATCGATGTCGATGTTTCTGAAACATCGATGTTTTGGGCAAAACATCGATGTCTTTAACATCGATGTTACGTAGCCAATGTTTTCGGACCATCGATGTTTGTGGGCCGATGTTAACATCGATGTATTTTTTTTTTTTTTTTTTTTGTTAACAAAAACTAATAAGCTCTTAACATCGATGTTTTAACTATCAAGCTGTTTTTAACATTGGTATTTTTGTCCAAAACATTGATGTTAAAACAGATTTGTTTTCGCAGAAGACATCGATGTTAAAACCTTTTTGGTTTTTGACAAAAACATCGATATTTTCTGCAAAAACTAATAAGATTTAACATCGACGTTTTGGACAAAACCATCGATGTTAAGAGTATATATAAAAAGAACTTGGTTATTGTTAAAACATCGATGTTAAAAAATATTTGATGTTGTCTAATCCATCGATGTTAAAAGCAACTTTTTTAAAAAATCGACGTAGCTTTAAACATCGTTGTTTTCTGAAAAAACAAATGTGATTTAACATCGATGTTTTGGACTTAAACATCGATGTTAAAAACACCTTTGTTATAGTTAGAACATCGATGTCAAGAGTATATTTGTTTTTGTATATAATAACGATGTTAAAACCTATTTGCTTTAGTCCAAAACATCGAAATTAAAAAAATATTTGTTTTTGTCGAAAACATCGATGTTAAAACATTTTCGTTTTTGTCAAAAACATCGATGTTAAAAACAATTTTTTTAAAAACATCGATGTTTTCTGCAAAATCAAATATGATTTAACATCGATGTTTTGGACAAAAACATCGATGTTGAAATCAACTTTTTTAAAAAATCGACGTATGTGACAAACAAATGTGATTTAACATCGATGTTTTGGACTTAAACATCGATGTTAAAAACACCTTTGTTATAGTTAGAACATCGATGTTAAGAGTATATTTGTTTTAGTATATAACATCGATGTTAAAAAGAACTTGGTTATTGTTAAAACATCGATGTTAAAAAAAATTTGATGTCTAAAACATCGATGTTTTTTGTCCCAAACTACGATTTTAAAACATATTTGTTTTGTCATTTATAGAGTATCTATAAAAAGAACTTGGTTATTGTTAAAACATCGATGTTAAAAAATATTTGATGTTGTCTAATCCATCGATGTTAAAACCAACATCTTTAAAAAATCGACGTCGTTTTAAACATCGTTGTTTTCTGTAAAAACAAATGTGATTTAACATCGATGTTTTGGACTTAAACATCGATGTTAAAAACACCTTTGTTATAGTTAGAACATCGATGTTAAGAGTATATTTTTTTTTGTATATAACATCGATGTTAAAAAGAACTTGGTTATTGTTAAAACATCGATGTTTAAACCTGTTAGTTTTTGCCCAAAACATGGAAGTTAAAGAATATTTGTTTTCGTCGAAAACATCGATGTTAAAACATTTTCTTTTTTGTCAAAAACATCGATGTTAAAAACAATTTTTTTAAAAACATCGAGGTTTTCTGCAAAAACAAATATGATTTAACATCGATGTTTTGGACAAAAACATCGATGTTGAAATCAACTTCTTTAAAAAATCGACGTAGTTTTAAACATCGTTGTTTTCTGTAAAAACAAATGTGATTTAACATCGATGTTTTGGACTTAAACATCGATGTTAAAAACACCTTTGTTATAGTTAGAACATCGATGGTAAGAGTATATTTGTTTTAGTATATAACATCGATGTTAAAAAGAACTTGGTTATTGTTAAAACATCGATGTTAAAAAATATTTGATGTCTAGAACATCGATGTTTTTTGTCCCAAACTACGATGTTAAAACATATTTGTTTTTGTCATTTATAGAGTATATATAAAAAGAACTTGGTTATTGTTAAAACATCGATGTTAAAAAATATTTGATGTTGTCTAATCCATCGATGTTAAAATCAACTTCTTTAAAAAATCGACGTAGTTTTAAACATCGTTGTTTTCTGTAAAAACAAATGTGATTTAACATCGATGTTTTGGACTTAAACATCGATGTTAAAAACTCCTTTGTTATAGTTAGAACATCGATGTTAAGAGTATATTTGTTTTAGTATATAACATCGATGTTAAAAAGAACTTGGTTATTGTTAAAACATCGATGTTAAAAAATATATGATGTCTAAAACATCGATGTTTTTTGTCCCAAACTACGATGTTAAAACATATTTGTTTTTGTCATTTATAGAGTATATTTAAAAAGAACTTGGTTATTGTTAAAACATCGATGTTAAAAAATATTTGATGTTGTCTAATCCATCGATGTTATAATCAACTTCTTTAAAAAATCGACGTAGTTTTAAACATCGTTGTTTTCTGTAAAAACAAATGTGATTTAACATCAGTTATGGACACTGAAAGACCTAAGTCAGCACAGCAGACTCCCCCACCTAAGCCTGTATATATACCCCCTCTATTTGTAATCCCAGTCAGTAATGTTCTAGATGTCGTAATTAGTTAGTTCCAGTAGTTTTAGTGCTAGTGCCTAGTGTACAAATGTTCATTGTATTCTTTTATTCAATAAAGTTTTTTTTAATCAACTTTAAAGAAGAAACTCTAACTGGCGCCCGAACAGGGACCTGGCGGTTCTTCAAGATAGAGGATTGAAGAAATATTCCAGTAGGCCAAGAAAACTCGACGAAATATCCCTTGAGGTAACAGAGTTTGGGACTACTTGATAACAGATCTGATTGTAAGGCCACTAAGTAGATCCGAAGAAATAACCCAGCGGTAACAGGATCACGACTTACTACTTGAAGGTGCGTTTCAACGCTTTACGCCAGCTCCAAGAACTCTATTGGTTTCTTCTTTACATAGCTTTGAGGTACTGTGCAATTTATACAATTAATGTTTGTATATTAGGTTAATGTTAATTTAGTAATAATTATAATTAATGCCAAATAACTATAATCAAAGAAATAGTAAAACAAGTGAGGTATTATTTAAGAATAGAGATATTACTGATACTGATACTGATAGTAGCGAAACGGCAAATTATTCCATGACAAAAGAAGATTATGGCCATTTGCCATACTATAATGGTGATCCGACCCAATTAATCGCATTTTTAAAACCATTAGAAATTATTTATAATAATGTTTGTAGCAAAGGAATCACTAATAAGGCCCAAAACGAAAATAAATTTATTCAGATAGCTTTATCCCGCCTTTCCGGCGATGCCCAACAATTATGCATGTACGAGGATTTTACAACCATTGAACAGTTAAAAACACACTTAATTAATAACTTTAGAGACTCAAGAACAACATCACACTTGCAACATGAAGTGTCCCAAATAAGGATGTACAAAAATGAACATCCTATTGAATATATCAACAGAATTTTGCCGTATCAAATTCTGATCCAGAACCGAATTATGGTTGACGATGATATTGTCAACAAAGAACAAGAGATAAAGTCCCAAAAGAGTCAAATAATAGACCATGCTCTTAGAAATTTCCCTCCTAGACTTAAAGATACCCTTAACCATGTAATCATTCGTGATTTAATAGATATGAAAAGTAGTATATATAATAATTGTAGAATCATTATGGACGATTTGTACCCTCAAGGACAAAAATTTGATCCGAAGGGCCCAGTACAGAAAAACCAAAACACCAGTCACCCTAAAAATAACCATCAAAACAATAACTTTCGTCAAAATTATAACTACAACGCCCCTAATTTTAGAACTCAATATTATGAGAACAGGAATCATGATTATAGGCCAAACTACGACGAACAACATCGATATCACAATTATGAACAAAGGCGATATCACGATTACAAGCAACAGAATAGTTCTAATTTACCTGATCAACGAAGTTATCAAGGTTACCGTAATCAGCCGCAACATTCTAGTTGGCAACAGCCAAGAACACCGTTCCCTTCTCAACCGTTTAATCCTAATTCTCAAAACACAGTCTCAATGAGAACGGCTCGCAGTAATAATGTCCACCATATGGAGGACGAAAATGAACAATTGAAACAAAGAGTAGCGGAACTAGAAAAAACATTAAATAATTTTTTATGCTCCGACAAGCCGGAAACTGGCCCCGACATCTCCTCAAACACATAAACGGACTCACTACATTCACAGACAAATTAGGCAGTAATTGGCTTATTGATACCGGATCCGAAATCAACTATATTAATCCAAGTTCCTTACCGGAAGGAATCGAAATTCATCCGGAACAGTTCATTGTGACTACTCCTACCGGCAGCAAAATAGGCAATGGTTTTGTACTATTGGACCTCGCCCCTCGTTTAGGACTAGACCATGAACTATTAATTAAATTTAAAATATTTCATGTTAGTGATAAGTTTGATTTATTATTAGGAGAAGAACGAATGGAAGAAGTGGAGATAGAACTAAAAATTAATAATAAAATAAAAGATTTAAAAATACATAATGTCACAATTAGAAATGGTAAAATAATAGATAATCATAAATTGAATATAATTAAACATCAAAAAGAACTTAACGAATTAATTAGGCACGATCATATGGATGCCAAAACGAAAGAAAAATTATTTGATACCTTAATGAAATACCCTGAAATCATCAAAACTGAAGATGATATTTTACAAAGTACGACTTGTTAAAACATTCGATCCGCTTAAAAACCGAAAAACCAATATTTACTAGAAATTATAGGTTCCCTCAACATTTTCAAAAAGATGTAAACTTAGAAATTGAAAGATTGTTAAAAAACGGAATTATAAGTGAAAGCAACTCCCCTTACAACAGCCCTATTTGGGTAGTACCAAAAAAACCTGACGCAAGCGGTGTTAAAAAATTTCGGATAGTCATTGATTATCGGAAACTAAACGCAGAGACTATTCCAGATAAATTCCCTCTACCCAACATTGACGATTTATTAAACAAATTGTGCAATTCAATATTTTTTACAACCATTGATTTAGCCTCAGGCTTCCATCAGATCGAGATGGAACCAGATTCTATAGAAAAAACAGCATTTTCAACAGATTCCGGTCATTACGAGTTCCTTCGTATGCCATTCGGTCTGTGTAATGCTCCCCCCACTTTCCAAAGAGCTATGAATGCCATGCTTGCTAATGTCCCTAATACCTTAGTATATATGGACGATATTATAGTCTATTCAGAAAACATCCAGGACCACCTAAAACACCTTGAAACGGTTTTTTTCAAATTAAGAACCCATAAATTGTCTATACAATTAGACAAGACAGAATTCATGCGAACCGAACTTCCGTTTTTAGGTCACATTCTTATTAAGAATTCAGAGGGTATTAAGACAAATCCTGACAAAATTGAAGCCATTAAGAAATTTCCTCTTCCCCAAACTGAAAAAGAAATCAAACAATTTCTGGGTATGACCGGCTACTACAGAAAATTTATGCATAATTATGCCTCTATAGCAAAACCTCTAACATTACAACTCAGAAATAAAGAAAAAATCAATCCTACGGCTTATAAAGACGCTTTTGAAAAATTAAAAATACATCTGATGAATGCCCCAATTTTGCAATATCCAAATTTTGATCTGCCCATGATGCTCACGACGGATGCCAGTAACGTCGCAGTGGGTTCAGTGCTCTCTCATCTTTCAGAAGGGAGGGATCACCCCATCGCCTTCGCCTCCAGAACCCTTTCTGCCATCCAACAAAAATACTCAACTATCGAAAAGGAACTTTTGGCTATTGTTTATTCGTGCAAACATTTTAAACCATATCTGTATGGAAAAAAATTTACTATCTGTACCGACCATAAACCATTACAATGGTTGTTCACTATGAAAAACGACAATACTAGAATAATGAAATGGATATTTTATCTTCACGAATTCTATTTTGATATTAAATATGTTGAAGGCAGGACAAACAATGTCGCCGACGCCTTAAGTAGAATTCAAATTAATCCAACCTATCAGTTAAATGCAATAGAAGAACTAGACGTAGACTTAGAATTAGATAAGGCTTTACAGGAAGCGAGCCAGATGAATCTAACTCCTGCCTCGTCAGTAGATTACGACGAGTTGCTGAAAGTGTATGAATCAAGTCAGAGACCTGTAGATATGCCAGGAGCCGCTGAGGAAAGCAGAGAAGTCGAGACCAACAGAGTAGATGACATAAGCAATATCGCAACTCAGCACTCCCAAGACTCTAATCACGAGCAAGTACTAATCGCTGACGAAAATAAACCGATCAATATAGAAAAATACCAAATATTCGTACAACGAGGCTCAAATAAAACAATCATAACAAGACCGTTTGGAAAATTTAGATATTTAATGGAATCAGCGTACCCATGGAAACATGATATAGAAGAAAAACTGTTAAAAATACTCAAACCCAATACAGTGTACGGAGTATATTGTGAACCTAATGTTGAAACCGTTAGGAATGAATTTGAAGGAATCTTCAAAAAAATTTCAGAAATTATTGAAAACAAATTCCCAACCGTAAAAATCAATAGATACAACCAAAAAGTAATAGACGTAGAAAAAAATGAACAACAAGAATTAATTGAAAATTATCATATAGGCAAATCTTTCCACAGAGGTATACTTGAAACATATGAAAAAATCAAGAGAAATTACTACTTCCTAAAAATGAAAGAAGAAATAACCGAATTTATTAATATCTGTTCCGTATGCCGAAAAACAAAATATGAAAGAAAGCCAATAAAAACTAAATATCAAATCACCCCCACTCCAATCAGGCCTTTTGAAGAATTAATGATTGACACCCTACATTACGAACGACTTTTTATAATAACCATAATTGATACATTTTCAAAAAAACTCTTTGCTAGAGTTGTTAAAGCATGCAACGCCACGAATATTTTTGAAGTACTATCAGAATACTTTTCACTATCCCCTAACCCAATTAGAATCAAAATGGATTGTGGAAAGGAATATAAAAACAATTTAATTCAAAATTTCTTAGAAAGCTTAGGAATAGAACCTTATTACACGACTCCCAATCACCCTAATTCACTAGGATTATTAAATAGAGCCCACTCAACCCTGATAGAAATCTTGAGATCAGTCAAAGAGGAGAGACAAAATTCTAAATTAGAGACTAATCTCAAACTTGCTGTTATAACCTTTAATAATATACTAAGTCAAAATCTGAAGCTCACTCCTAACGAAATAACATTTGGATTAATGAAAGATCCTAATAAACAAGAGGGTATAATTAAAGAACAATTAGTAAATAAATACCATGAAGATTTAGAATTAATACATAGAAATATAAAAACTAACATTGAAAAAGAAAAAGGAAAAAGGACAAATAAATTAAATACTAATCGAGAAAATCCCGACATAGAAGATAACCCGTATGTAAAAGTAAGAACTAGAAATAAAAATGAAAACCCCTATAAACCCGTTCATAAATTTCAGGATAGGAATAAAATTATTAAAATTCACGCTGATAACATTCAAAGACGCAGAAAGACTAAGAATAAAAATTTATTTGTTTCAGATGGGGGTCATATGGAAATTGATTTTAACAATGATTCTGATACAGAAGGATACTCTACAGTATAAAATGACCAATTTAGAACACTCCTCAGGCTTAGTTACCTTTAAATTACCAGACGCAAAAATTATTAATAAATATAAAACTATTGTTCATTATCTAAATTTTTCATCGCTAGTACAAGAAATAGAAATAGTAGAAAAAGAGTTAAAACATTTTAAAATATTCTCTATGGACAACATGTATAACATAATAAATAAACAATTGAATTTTCATAAAGATAAAATTTGTAACATAACACAAAAAAGACAAAAAAGGGGCCTTATCAATGGGCTGGGGAAAATGATTGGTTTCATCACGGGAAACCTCGATTCTGACGATAAGAAACATTATGATAAAATCCTTGATACTTTAGAACGCAACTCGTACCATCTAGAACACAATATAGCACACGAAGTTAGTATAAATCACAAATTAATCGAAAACTTTAAAAATGACATCAAACTCCTAAATAATAATAATCAAAAAGTAACCCAAATAGTAAAATCCATGGACAAAGCACGGTACACTTTACACCTGGAAGAACTATATAACATATTAAATTATATCACTATACTCGTATTAGATATTGAAAATTCTTTGGAAACATGTAGATTAGGAATACCACACTCTAACATAATCAAAAATACAGATCTAAATGACACAGACTTAATTTCCCAAGATCTGGAAACAATTTGGCTTACAAGCAAGATTTCCTGTATAATTAAAGACAAAATCATTCACTATATCATCTCTTTACCGGTTAAAAGTCAAACCTTAAGTGCCCTATACTTCCTATCAATACCAGTAATTCACAATAACGAGACTATTACAACCATTGCTAGAAATGGTATAATTTATCAGAAACATTTGTAGGAAATTGTACATATATTAAAAATAATTATTATTGCACTAACCTTAGGACTTTAAGTGACAAATGTACAAAATATGCTATACATAGTGATTTAAAATATTGTATTACTACTAATCCTTTTATAAAATATATTGCATTAATAGACACCTATGTAACATTTAGGATTAAGAATATTATCATAAAGACTAATGAATTCCACCCCTTGTCTTTACCTGAATCTGCTGTTATCAAATTAGATAGTAATGAAACAATTGTTAAACAAACCAGAAATTCATACATAGATGTAGACACACTCTCTTTTAATCATCAGGTTGTAACATACAAGAAACTGAATGTAACCCTAGAAACATTACATATACCAATAGAAAATAAGGATGTTTTTGAGGAATTGGAAACCGTAGATCATAACATTATACTCTCATTTCCTATTGTCCTAGTTAGTATTATAGCATACTTGTTAGTTATTCATTTCATTTCAGTATATTTTAAAATCTCAAAGCTATGTCATCAGAAAACTAAATCACCATCTCCAGAACCAGCAGCTTCATCTACATTCAAACCTTGGGAAAATCTGTATTAAACATTTTCTCACTGAGCTCAAATCTTCAGAAGGGAGGAGTTATGGACACTAAAAGACCTAAGTCAGCACATAAGCAGACACCCCCACCTAAGCCTGTATATATATCCCCTCTATTTGTAATCCCAGTCAGTAATGTTCTAGATGTCGTAATTAGTTAGTTCCAGTAGTTTTAGTGCTAGTGCCTAGTGTACAAATGTTCATTGTATTCTTTTATTCAATAAAGTTTTTTTTAATCAACTTTAAAGAAGAAACTCTAACTATCGATGTTTTGGACTTAAACATCGATGTTAAAAACACCTTTGTTATAGTTAGAACATCGATGTTAAGAGTATATTTTTTTTTGTATATAACATCGATGTTAAAAAGAACTTGGTTATTGTTAAAACATCGATGTTAAAACCTGTTAGTTTTTGTCCAAAACATTGAAGTTAAAGAATATTTGTTTTCGTCAAAAACATAGATGTTAAAAAATTTTTTTTTAAAAACATCGAGGTTTTCTGCAAAAACAAATATGATTTAACATCGATGTTAAAAACAACTTTGTTATAGATAGAACATCGATGTCAAGAGTATATTTGTTTTTGTATATAATATCGATGTTAAAACCTATTTGCTTTAGTCCAAAACATCGAAATTAAAACATATTTGTTTTTGTCGAAAACATCGATGTTAAAACATTTTCGTTTTTGTCAAAAACATCGATGTTAAAAACAATTTTTTTAAAAACATCGATGTTTTCTGCAAAAACAAATATGATTTAACATCGATGTTTTTGTCCAAAACGAAAATGTTTTAACATCGATGTTTTCGACAAAAACAAATATGTTTGTCCAAAACATCGATGTTAAAAACAACTTTGTTGTTGTTAGAACATCAATGTCAAGAGTATATTTGTTTTTCTATATAATATCGATGTTAAAACCTATTTGTTTTTGTCCAAAACATCTAACTTAAAACATATTTGTTTTTGTCGAAAACATCGATGTTAAAACGTTTTCGTTTTTGTCAAGAACATCGATGTTAAAAACAATAAACATCGATGTTTTCTGCAAAAACAAATATAATTTAACATCGATGTTTTGGACAAAAACATCGATGTTAAAAACAACTTTGTTATAGTTAGAACATCGATGTCAGGAGTATATTTGTTTTTGTATACAATATCGATGTTAAAACATATTTGTTTTTTGACCAAAACATCGAAGTTAAAACATTTTGGTTTTTGTCCAAAACATCGATGTTAAAACAACTTTGTTATAGTCAAAAATCGATGTTAAAACAACTTTGTCATAGTCAAAAATCGATGTTAAAACAACTTGGTTATAGTCAAAAATCGATGTTAAGAGTATATTTGTTTTAGTATATAACATCGATGTTAAAAAGAACTTGCTTATTGTTGAAACATCGATGTTAAAAATTTTTGATGTCTAAAACATCGATGTTTTTTGTCCCAAACTACGATGTTAAAATATATTTGTTTTTGTCATTTATAGAGTATATATAAAAAGAACTTGGTTATTGTTAAAACATCGATGTTAAAAAATATTTGATGTTGTCTAGTCCATCGATGTTAAAATCAACTTCTTTAAAAAATCGACGTAGTTTTAAGCATCGTTGTTTTCTGTAAAAACAAATGTGATTTAACATCGATGTTTTGGACTTAAACATCGATGTTAAAAACACCTTTGTTATAGTTAGAACATCGATGTTAAGGGTATATTTGTTTTAGTATATAACATCGATGTTAAAAAGAACTTGGTTATTGTTAAAACATCGATGTTAAAAAAAATTTGATGTCTAAAACATCGATGTTTTTTGTCCCAAACTACAATGTTAAAATATATTAGTTTTTGTCATTTATAGAGTATATATAAAAAGAACTTGGTTATTGTTAAAACATCGATGTTAAAAAATATATGATGTTGTTTAATCGATGTTAAGAGTATATCTTATTTTTTATATAACATCGATGTTAAAAAAAACTTTGTTGTTGTTAGAACATGTTAGAACATTGTTAGAACATTATTAGAACATTTGTTATAGTCAAAAATCGATGTTAAGAGTATATTTGTTTTAGTATATAACATCGATGTTAAAAAGAACTTGGTTATTGTTAAAACATCGATGTTAAAACCTGTTAGTTTTTGTCCAAAACATTGAAGTTAAAGAATATTTGTTTTTGTCGAAAACATCGATGTTAAAACATTTTCTTTTTTGTCAAAAACATCGTTGTTAAAAACAATTTTTTTAAAAAATCGAGGTTTTCTGCAAAAACAAATATGATTTAACATCGATGTTTTGGACAAAAACATCGATGTTAAAAACAACTTTGTTATAGATAGAACATCGATGTCAAGAGTATATTTGTTTTTGTATATAATATCGATGTTAAAACCTATTTGCTTTAGTCCAAAACATCGAAATTAAAACATATTTGTTTTTGTCGAAAACATCGATGTTAAAACATTTTCGTTTTTGTCAAAAACATCGATGTTAAAAACAATTTTTTTAAAAACATCGATGTTTTCTGCAAAAACAAATATGATTTAACATCGATGTTTTGGACAAAAACATCGATGTTAAAAACAACTTTGTTGTTGTTAGAACATCGATGTCAAGAGTATATTTGTTTTTGTATATAATATCGACGTTAAAACCTATTTGTTTTTGTCCAAAACATCGATGTTAAAAAGAACTTGGTTATTGTTAAAACATCGATGTTAAAAAATATTTGATGTCTAAAACATCGATGTTTTTTGTCCCAAAATACGATGTTAAAATATATTTGTTTTTGTCATTTATGTTAAAAACCACTTTTTATTGTTAAAACATCCATGTTTTATAATTGTGGTTGCATGTTGTTTTTAACATCGATGTTAAGAGCATACAAATTGATATTTTTTGTCCAAAATATCGATGTTAAAAACAACTTATTTTAAAACATCGATGTTTTCTGCAAAACTAAATATGTTAAAATATATTTGATGTTGTCCAAAACATCGAAGTTTAGAGCATATGTATTAATGTTTTTTGTCCAAATCATCGATGTTAAAAATAACTTTTTATTGTTAAAACATGTTTCAACATCAATGAGATTAAGAGAATATATATTGATGTTTTTTGTTCAAAACATCGATGTTAAAACATTTTTGTTTTTGTTAAAAAAAACGGTTTTTAAAACATCGATGTTTGTTTTAATTATTGATTTTTTCTGCAAAAACAAATATGTTTTAACAATAAAAATTTGTTTTTAACATCGATGTTTCAACTAAAATTAAGATGTTTAGATCCTAGCAGTTGAATATTTAATAAATGATTATGTAAAACCAACTATGCAGAAAACCTCAATGTTTTTATATATTAATAATGAAAATTAAACATGGTTTACACTTAATATCAATTTAAATACGTTTGGGCACTAATATGTTAATGTTTAAAGAACGTATAAATTAAAAAACATCGTGTTATGTATAGTATATCGATATATGCGCCACTAGCGCGCTCTAGCTTGTACTGTCCTCAGTTCTCAATAAAGTGTGTGTTGAGCCATGTTGTCTTCTTTAATACATAACATTGGCGACGAAAATTTCGAACCCCACCATGCCAGAGACTAGTAGAAGCGAAGATGAAGCTAAAGCAAAGATTACAGCCTCGTTTGCAACGGCGCGCCGTCAAAGCCTGACACCGCCGCGGCGGTGTCAGGCTTTGAGCCGTTCGATGAAGCTTCCGAACCTTTCGAAAATTATTTAGAAAGACTGGACGCTTTCTTTTCCCTATATGAGGTGCCGGAACATAAGAGGGTATGTACACTACAGGTGTTACTTAGTGCAAGTGTTTATAGTATTCTCAAGAACTTAGTTTCACCGGATTCAGTGAATTCGAAATCTTATGCACAGTTAGTGTCGGTGCTGAAAAGTCATTTCTCCCCACAACACCTACAGGTTACTGAAAGATTCAAATTTTACAAAAGGGATCAACTTCCAGGTGAAAGTGTAAAAGAATATATTGTGCAGTTAAAAAAATTATCTATGAACTGCCAGTTCGGCGAGTTCCTTGATCAGGCGCTACGTGATCGCCTCGTGGCTGGCTTGTCGGATGAGGCCATGGTAAAAAGGCTTCTGCTTGAGCCCAGCCTCACTTTTGAAAAGGCTAAATCCATCGCGTGCGATATGGAGACGGTAAAATCTCAGTCTGAGGTGCTGATGGATTCATCTGATATTCATAAAATATCAAAACCTAAGTTTGACCGCCATTTGGAGAGTAGACATTCTACGTCATCAGTGGCTGCGCAGGGGAGTCGGCGCAGTCGTAGCAGCTACAGAGAGGGAACGACTGGTTATCCACAGGCCGAATGTTTATCTAGCGGTAGCAGTCACCGAGAGGGAACGTCAGGTTATCAACAGGCTGAATGTTTATCTAGTGCCTCGTCGAAAATGTGTAGTGCTTGTGGCCGTAATCATTCTCAAATTCAATGCCCAGCAGCAAATTGGGTTTGTTTTAAATGTAATAAACCAGGGCATATTGCCAAATTGTGTAAAAATATCAATCATATAAATATTGTTAGTGAATCTGGCTCTGAGCCTTGGTCTTTGGGAGTGGTTGTTGACAATTCCAAAGTTTATTTCGAAGTTGACACGGGTTCTAGTGTCTCTGTAATACCCTTTTATTTTTATACCAAGTTCCTTAAGAATAAAAAATTATTACCCAATTTCGCTACACTCAGAGCTGCAAATCAGTTGCCTGTAGGTGTCATGGGCACTGTTAAAGTGTCCCTTTCTATAGAAAATGCATCTGTAAAGGCCAAACTATATGTTGTAAAGGATAAATTGTCTCGACCCCTTCTGGGAAGGGATGTTCTGGATAGGTTACAGGGTAATTGGAGGGAATTATGGCAAAATACATTAAATAAAAGTTTATGTTTTAATGAACCGGAGGCAGTCAATTGGATTGAAGATAATCAATCTGGTATTTTGGAACAGATTAAGTCATCTTTCCCTAATACCTTGCCTCAACAACATAGTGTAGCTGCTATTAGACAGTTTAAAATTGATATTTTTCTTATTAGTAATGAAATTTCTCCTATTTTTCACAGGCCATATAGTTTGCCTTATGCATTAAGACCCAAAGTTGAAGAAGAATTAGGCAGACTGGAGTCACAGGGCATCATAAGAAAAGTAAAGTACAGTAAGTGGGCTAGCCCTATTGTATGTATTCAGAAAAAGGATGGTTCCATCCGAGTATGTGTCGATTTTAAGGTAACGTTAAATAAATTTTTAAAAGTCCACCACTACCCCCTTCCATTACTTGATGATATTTTTAACTCCCTTGTTGGTTGTACCACCGTTTTCTGTGAATTGGACCTTACTAATGCTTATTTGCAGTTAGAGGTTTCTGAGGGCTCTAAGCAGTACCTCACTATAAACACCCCTTTTGGATTGTACCAATATCAGAGGGTTCCTTTTGGCTTAGCTTCGGCACCTGCCGATTTTCAATCCGTTATTGATCAAATATTAATGGGAATCCAAAATGTTAAATGTCTTTTAGATAATATCGTTATTGGTGGTAAAAATTTAAAGGAATGTAGGGAGACATTGTTCTTGGTTCTTAAACGTTTAAATGATTTTAATGTCAAACTTAATTTGAAGAAATGCAAATGGTTTCAGGAATCCATTGAAGTGCTGGGTCATAGGATTGACAACCAAGGTTTGCATCCCAGTCATAGTAAGATTGACGCTATCAGAAATGTTCCCCGACCCACTAATGTTACCACCTTAAAATCATATTTAGGTTTATTAAATTTTTATAATAAGTTTATAAATTTTTCAAGTGACCTTCTCAGTCCATTGTACAGGTTAACTAAGAAGGATGTTCCTTGGGAATGGACGCCACCTTGTGAAGAAGCTTTTGTTAAAAGCAAAAACCTTTTGTCAGATCACTCCTTGCTTGTCTTGTTTAACCCTGAGCTCCCCATTGTGGTGACTACCGATAGTAGTGAGTATGGAGCTGGTGCCACTCTGGCTCACCTAGTTGATGGCATTGAGAAACCAGTGGCTTTCGCCTCAATGACTTTTAGTTCAGCTGAATGTAATTATAGTCAGCTTGAAAAAGAGGCCTTAGCAATTGTCTTTGCACTAAAAAAGTTCCATGTTTATTTAGCGTACACTCATTTTACTTTTGTTACAGATCATCAGGCCCTCGAATCTATTTTCCATCCTGCCAAGGGTATACCCAAGGCGGCGACGGCTCGTCTACAACGGTGGTCAATTATTCTGTCAGGTTATTCGTACACCATTAAGTATAAAAAAGGAGATTCAATCCCTCATGCTGATGCTCTATCTAGATTGCCCCTTCCAAATGGTTCAGATATATCTTCTTGTTATTCAGTAAACATAGATTTTGAAAAGAAGTTTATTTCTTTCGAGGAGGTGGCTGAAGAGACTATGAAAGATGATGTCCTCTCTATGGTTAAGAACAAACTGTCTCAAGGCTGGAAATATGAACGTTTAGTTAGTTTGAAGCAGTTTTTTTCAATCCGTAATCAATTGTCCTTGGATAAAGGTTGTGTACTTTACGGTTCGAGAGTCGTTATACCCTCTAGTCTTAGGGGTAAGGTCCTGGCAATGCTGCACCAGGAGCATATAGGTGTCGTTAGGTCTAAGATGTTAGCCCGTTCTTTTGTCTGGTGGCCTGGTATTGATGGTGATATTCAGGAATGTATTAGTACCTGCGAAGCTTGTCAGTTGACCCAAAATGATAATTCTCAGAAAATACATTCCCCTTTGCCTAAGTCTGACACCCCCTGGCACAGGGTTCACTTGGATTTCCTGGATACTGGAAACTATAAATTTTTACTTCTGGTTGACGACGTTAGTAAGTGGTTGGAATGTTGGCTCATGACTTCAACTACTCTTAATGCTACTATATGTAAGTTAGAAGAATGTTTTAGTCGTTACGGCTATCCCCATATTTTGTTCACAGACAATGGTCCACCATTCAACTCAAAGGATTTTCGCCTTTATTGTGAGAGTAATAATATTGAATTTCTAACATCTCCTCCATATAATGCAAGTTCCAATGGTCTAGCTGAGCGATCAGTGCAGTCTATTAAGAAGATGTTGATTCGTTCTCTGCTTTCTTCCAGCAGTAGCAAAAATAATATTCCTATCGAACTCAGATTATTTAGATGTCTGCGCACATATAGAAATACTCCATCCACTGTTACAAAAAGGTCTCCTTCGGAGATGTTTCTCTCTTTTAATGTTCGCAGTCACTTGTCAATGATTTCTCCCATGGATAAGCCTTCCGTCGAAAAGTCTGAGTCCTTCAATGCCAAGCGTTCATTTGCAATCAATGAAAAGGTTTTGGTGAAAGCCCCGCCCATGTCTTCCCTCAATTGGGTCCCAGGTAGAATTATGGAAAAGTTAGGTTCTGTTATTTATCTTGTGAAGATAAATAATGATAAAATCAGGAAATGTCATATTAATCAATTGAAAAGTAGTCATCTAAAGGATGAAATCCACCCTAGTCCTCGCCCGTTGGACATCTGTGAGTATATGCCTGTGACTCCAGTAGGTGACCCAGAAAAATCTAATGATAAGGAGATTAGAGAAAATGAAAATATTGTCCCCACTAACTTAACTCCGGTAAGGGTCTCACCTGTACAGCGCCCCAGGAGGGTCATAAGACCCCCTCAAAGGTATACTCCACCTTAAATATGTCTATTAGTTTAAGATTTTTTTTTTTTTTTTTGTATTCATTTTAATTTTTCCTTCTGCCATCTTTTAAACCTTGTATATCAATAAATATTTATGATTGTAATAATATGTGACTTGAATAAGAAAAGGAGGGTGTTATGTATAGTATATCGATATATGCGCCACTAGCGCGCTCTAGCTTGTACTGTCCTCAGTTCTCAATAAAGTGTGTGTTGAGCCATGTTGTCTTCTTTAATACATAACACATCGATGTTCTTGAACATCGATGTTTTGTAGTCGATGTTTAATCGACATCGATGTTTTGATTGTAAAAACATCGATGTTCAAAGCATCGATGTTTTGCCGTCAATGTCGCATCTCTACGTCACACCTTCGCACGTAGCTGCCAGAGGCGGACCTCCACCTCCGCCTGGCCCAGCTGACCCTGGACCTTCTCTCTCCCAGGACACTCAGACTGTTCCCATGTCGATAGACAACGTGGACCAGTCTATGGACGAGGAAGGTTTCACTAAAGTGAAAACAAATAAGAAAGCAACCAAGAAAAAATCTTAAACCTTTATCCCATTTACAAAGTAAAAAAAAAATTTATTACACACATTAGTTTTAAATATTTCCTCATCTATTTTTTCTTTAATCTTATTCTTAATTTTTATCATAAATGCACGTTCATATTTGTATTTATTCCTATGTCTTCGCATTTGTATGTGTATACTGCAGTATATGTGTGTTTATACATATTTGGCTGTTTTTTTTTTTTTTTTTTTGTTTTTTTTTGTTTACGTTTATGCATATGTACATGTATTTATTTGTATGTATTTATACGTGGGTATTTATTTATATGTCTTTTTTCTATTTCATATAAAACGAAAAATATTAGACTCCAACAGTTCAATATCTCTTACCACTCACTAATACATTTCCAAAATGACCCTCATACAATGGAACTGTAATGGACTGAAAACCCATTTTAATGATTTAAAAATATTAATACAAGATGAGAGTCCGTTATGTATCTGTATACAGGAAACCCTCAAAGCTAGGGAAAATTTTTCTCTCAAAAACTTCAATGTTTACAGGACCGATGGCCCCGATGATCATGGCTCTAGAGGTGTGCTTATCGCTGTTAATAGCTCCATACACTCTGAAGGAATAGAAATAGATACACCACTTCAAGCTACTGCAATAACTATACACGCTGGCATCACATTCACAATCTGCAATATATACTTACCACAAGACCCACTTATACAAACATCAGACATACTCCATAAATACAACCAATTACCAAAACCGCTCCTCTTCGTCGGAGATATGAACGGACACAGCCCTATGTGGGGTTCTCCAGACTTAAATTCCCGAGGAAGAGTTGTAGAATACTTTCTTGAAACATCAAACCTCTTACTTCTTAATACGGGTGAACCTACTTATTTAAGTCACACTTTCGGCAGTTACTCATCTATAGACCTTGCAATGTGCAGCCCCTCATTATTTAACCTCATCGAGTGGACGGTACTCCCGGAACTTTACGGAAGCGACCATTTCCCTATCCGCCTTAAATTCCAGAATATAAATCCACAAACTAATCAGAAACCGCGATGGGTTCTTGATAAAGCTGACTGGTCACTCTTCTCTTCCCTCGCTAAACCACCCGAAACACTCCCATCTGAAATAAGTATTGAAAAAGGATGCCAACTCTTCATAGACATGATATTAAATGCAGCAAAATCTTCAATTCCTCAAACCAAAGGTACCTCTAAAAGACCCTCCGTTCCCTGGTTTAACGAGCAATGTAAAATAGCTATCCGCAACCGTCGTAGAGCCTTTAAAAGATTCCAAAAAAATCCAATCCTACCTAACCTAATCGAATATAAAAAACAAAGAGCCATCTGCCGACAAACCATAAACAATATAAAAACTGAATCTTGGAAACAATATGTCGAAACTATAAACACGTCCATCCCTACAAACCTGGTCTGGGACAAAATAAGAAAAATTTAGAAGAACTATTCAACTACACGATACACTTTATCCCTCGATGGAAAACTTACAGATGACCCCGAAATAGTTTCCGATGTATTTGCCCAATATTATTCCCAAATATTTAATACACCCTCAACCCATCCGTGCTCTCAATTAACACATCACGAAGAAATATGCGATGACTCTGATTATATTAAAGAATATAACCGTCCATTCTCCATGTGGGAACTTCAATCCACTCTGAAAAATGTGAAAGGATCCTCACCCGGCCCAGATGATATACATTATGCGATGATCAATCACCTACCGCAAGATAGCATGATTTGGCTCCTCAAATTCTATAATCACGTATGGAATATAGGTGAATTTCCTAAGATTTGGCTACATTCAGAAGTTGTACCAATCCTGAAAGCGGGGAAGGATAAACGGCAACCATGCAACTACCGCCCTATATTTCTGACTAGTTGTCTGTGTAAAATAATGGAACGAATGGTCAATAAACGGCTGATGTGGACACTGGAAAAAAACCATATCTTCCAGAATTTCCAATGCGGTTTCCGCAAAGGAAGATCGACGATTGACCATCTCGTCCAGCTTGAGGCGGAGATTCAATATACCTTTATTCAAAATCAACATGCAATAGCAATTTTCTTCGATATGTTCAAAGCTTTCGACCAGACCAATAGACATAACATACTACAGAAATTGAAAACCCTCGGCTTCACCGGCAATATTTTATCCTTTATCACACGATTTCTGTCACACCGAACATTCAGGGTTCGGATTGAAACCATCCTATCACAGAACTACGAGCAGGAAAATGGGGTACCACAAGGCTGCGTGCTTAGCACAACTCTCTTTGCCCTGGCAATCAATGATCTAGGAAGGAACTTGCCCAGAGGGATAAGAATGATGTTATTCGTCGACGACCTGGCCATTGTGTACCGTTCAAATGACACCAACGACATAAAAAATAAACTGCAAGAAGCGCTAAACCGACTGAATGACTGGTCCCGATCCTCCGGCCTCGAATTTTCAGTGGAAAAAACTAAATGTGTACATTTCAGCCGAAGAAGACGAATCCCAACATTACCGGAGCTTACCTTAAGAAATAGTCCATTACCATATGTTGAAAGCCACCGTTTTTTAGGACTTTTATTCGACAGTAAGTTGTCTTGGAGTTGTCACATTAAGGTTCTCAAAGAAAAATGCCTCCGTAAAATGAATATTTTAAAAGTATTGGGTAAAACATCGTGGGGAGCTGACAGATGTACAATGCTAAAAATTTACAAAACCCTCATCGGCTCCAAACTGGACTATGTTAGTTTCGTGTACGGCTCGGCCCGTTTTTCTAGCCTCTCTAAGCTCGACACTGTTCACAATACCGGGATCCGACTAGCCACTGGTGCCTTCAGGACCAGCCCCATCCTTAGCCTGTGCGCCGGTTTACCACCCTTAACATTCCGAAGACAATTTTTAGCAACGAATTATCTCTCTCGTATATACTTACAGCCATCGCATCCATCATATAAATACATATTCCAATCGAAATACTCTAGAAAATTTCAGCAAAAACCGAATGCAACTCTTCCTGTCGCAGAAAGATTTTCATACGTAGTAAATGAATTAAAAACAATCCCTATATACATTCCAGAAGCAAACACACCACCCTGGACCTATCTGCCCCCTAAGCTGTATCTAGACCTTTCGAAATTTCATAAAAGTAGTACCATTACATCCGAATATCACGAAAAATTAAAAACATTACTCCAATCCATACCGCACCACATGTCGATTTACACTGATGGTTCCAAGTCAGAAACTGCAACGGCATCCGCCTTTATTACCCCAACCTCGACACACAAAACAAAACTGTATCATCTTTGCAGCGTTTACACAGCGGAATTGAATGCCATAGCCTGTGCTCTATACTTCTGTATGTCAAACACAGACCAAAACATAAAAGACATCGCAATCCTATCTGATTCTATTAGCGCGCTTCGTGGTCTAAATGACATGTACTCGAGTCATCCTATTATACTCCGAATCCACGATTACCTAAAAATGCTAGCAGGAATAGGTATGTCGGTCCACTTCATCTGGATCCCTGGGCATGTGGGCATTACCGGGAATGAGTTGGCCGACAAAGCTGCCGGTGAGGCGCTATCTCTTCCAGGAAGGGGAACCACTATCCTCACGGCTTCGGAACTTTCCCTACCATTGAAGAAAACTGTACAAACGCGATGGCAATCGATGTGGGATGAGAGTCAGCCGAACAAATTAAAGAATGTAAAACGAACGGTGAATCCGTGGACAACCTCAAACCGCAGCAAGCGCCGAGAAGAAGTAGCAATTGCCCGATTGAGAATAGGACACAGCCGTCTAGCCCATATTCACCTTATAACACGGGAAACACCTCCGCAATGCCAAACATGTCAAACCAACCTTACTATCAAACACATCTTCGAGGAATGCCTCCGTTATAAGTCATTATTGCAACAGCTTAACATACCTCCGGAACTACCGAAAGCACTGGGTAACGACCAAGAAATGATAGATAGGATAATTCAATTTCTTCTAAAAAGCAAACTATTCCCCCACATCTAATTCTCCGATAATTTACGATTATTTTAGTTTATAAATCTACATCTTTTATATTTTATTTTATTGAATAATAAATGATGGTAACGCTAAAGGGGACACCATCTTCGCGGCCCGCGGGGTGCCGGGGGAGTGTGCTGCCGGGGCTCCTGGGGGCTATTGCCGGGGGGGGGGGGACGTCTCCGGTCTCATAGAGCAATTTAGCTCCGAGGACTTATGAGGATTTGGACTTTTCCATGTACTAATATACTGTAAACATTAGTGTATTGTACTAATGTAATTAAGCTAGGTGGCAAACATGGTTTTTATCCACATCCTCTGTTCAAGCCTCGTGTCGAATAGAAGCCACCACTGACATATGTGACCGGGACGCCCACCTTCCTCCGGCTGGCCCCCATCGGCCTGGGTGCGGCTCTCATCGGGGCTCTGAGGGATTCGGGTCGGTGGTCTCCCCAAAACAGATAATGATATAAACCAACGGGCGTTGATGACCATAGCTGTTTTTCGCCCCTAAACAACATCAAACAAACAAACAGAAAAATATCCCGACAACGTTGAGCCCACGCATGCGCCGTACGGCTTTAAGTATGGTCCTTAAGTATGCTTGCATTACTGTATTATCACAAATAAAAACTTTTATCTAACAATACATAAATTAGTGTAACTCAGAGAGCTGTGTGAGAGTTAATGAATGTGGAAAATTTCTATAAAATGAGGTTGGTTTTGATAATTTAATTTAGTTCAATCACAACTTTTCCAGTGGAAGATTTAATCAGGGTAATATTAACTGTATCCACAGGAGCAGTGTATTATATCGCCTTAGTTGTCATAAGAATACTTAATCGATCATAATTCAAGTATTACGACCCGATTTCGGGGTAACTTGTGGCTTAGTGAATAGTTGTATGACTACTTTTGGTTTTCAACGGAAATACACGTTTTTTGCGTCTGTCCCTCTCCCCTGGGGTCTCCCTGAGTCAAGATGACCAAGTCCGGCGAAATGGTGTGTGTGAATAGACCAGCTCAAAAACTATAAACCGTACGAACCTGAAATTGGGTATTTAGTATATGTATATGCCCGCGATAATACACTACTAATACAATTTTTAATCAATTTATAAATACCGTTATGTTTGGTTTTTTATTTAAAATTAAACAATCATTATTACCATAAATTAACATTTTCAACCTCACTGTTACCGTCATTATTTGTCTTTCTATTAGTATTTCATCTTAATCCTGTTCTATTCTGTTATTTTCCTTCCCTTTGTTCTTTATCTATTCCTACTTTCACTTACCTATATATGAAACATATAGTGAGTGAAAGTATTGCAATCATGAAAAATTTCGACTTCCGGTTTTCAACGGAAATACTTGTTTTGGGGTCCCCTGAGTGCAAATAACCAAGTCCTGCGAAAGGTTTGTGCGCGCGTGTGTGTAGGTGTGTGCGTGGGTCTGTGTGTGTGGGTGAACAGACTAGATCAAAAACTGTAAACCGTGCGAACGTGAAAGTGGGTAGGTATTTGGTGTATGTATATGCCCGCGATGTGAAAGCAAAAATTTCATCTAAATTGGTCAAACGGAGGGGGTTCATAATTTCATAACTTCTTGCCCATTTTTACGTTTCTTTCTATTTTATCAAAAACGGATGTAACGATTTTGATAAAACTCGTCATGTTTAATGAGAATCAAGTATTATTTAATATTAGGTAAGCTTTATCATTATTGAAATATTCTGAGGGGACTAAATGGGGAAGGGGCCTTTTTTTCCTATAAAGTACCTTTATTTTTGTTTATATTGAGAAATTATCTGTCTCTCGTTTTGCTTGAAAATAGGAAATGGCTAAATGTGAAATATGAAATAAATCAAGTAAACATATACAAGAGAAAAAAAGAAAAATATTCCTTCCACTCATAAAACACGTTGAGCCCACGCATGCGCACGACTTTAATGGCAGACAGTTGTTTATAATTAAAGATGTTCTGTTCATTTAATGGAAATAATTTGCGTCATGGTAACTATATGAAGTTTTCAACAACTACATAGAGAATTATAACATCAGACGCGATGGAGTATCATGCTTGCATTGCCGAAACTCTCAAGTAAAAACATTTATTTAGTAATAAAAAAATCTAGTGTACTTTAAAGAGCAAATAACAACAAAAGTAAATAAATGAATGTGAAAAAATGTGTGACTTTGAGAAATGGCATTTAACAAAACACGTCAATTTCTAATCAAAGAAAATTGGTAAGTGAAAGTTGTGTGTTGCGCGCTTCGTACCAGATTTTTATTTATATGAATGGACACTACTTAACTGTTAGTAAAAATGATTAAATTAGCATATTAAATACTATGTTCAATAAAACACAATATTTTTGGTGGTGGCGAAAAATTAAATCTGAAAATTTTTGACAATATTAATTATGAAAATCCTTGGGAGACTTTCCATTTTGCGCCGCACAGTGGGGGAAACTAGGAAAAAAAATCCAATGTTCATATCTGGAGTTAATTTTTATAGTACTTCATTCTTGAATAGCCAACAAATAAAAAACGATTAGTTCCTGTCTCATCAAAAATTTCTTTTAAACAGAAATTTTAGGTTTTGTCGTTTTTATAAAAAAATAATGTCATTTTTTTTTTATAAAAACATTTTGAGCTAGTTACAGCACATTTGAGTGATAATTGTTTTACAGCTTTTACGTGCATATACAGACGTACCACTTTATAAAGTAGTCAACCTATATAAACAATTAAATAAGCGAAACTCTTTCACACAAAATAATTAATTTGATGCGTAATTATAGTTTGGGGTTTATCCTGGCTTAAGATGGAAACGATTGATCTAGGACCGGGATGTGTGAGAGAATATATTCCTCTGATATCATTTTCCTTTTTTTGTCTTTCGGTAATTATTGTCATTTGTGTGAACAATTTGGTGGCTAGGGAAAAAAAACCCAATGTTCATTTTTGGAGTTAATTTTTATTGGTTTTTATTCTTTAATAGCCAACAAATAAAAAACGAGTGTTCCTTTCTTATCAAAAAAAAATTTTAAGCAGAAATTATAAGTTTTGTCGTGGTTGTAATATTGTCATTTTTTTTTTAATAAAAATATTTTGAGCTTTTTACGGCACATTTTATTGATCGATGTTTTGCAGCTATTATGTGCATGTATAGGCGAACCACTTCAGTAATCAGTAAACACAGTAACCGTTCAATAAATACCATTTTATAAGCGAAAAAAATTTCACAGAAAATAAATAATTTTAAGCATGATTATCCCTGCCTCCAATTAATTAACCCCCTCCCCCAAATTTCTAGAACCAGGCTCAATTCGCACCTTGGTCGGTCTCGCAATCCATCGGTACAAAGGGCACGATAAAGTTGTTTTCCAACAATTTACTGTTTTTTCTGTAAAAAACGTCCTTATTGTATGACGCTTCCTTAAAGCGTTTATTAAAATGTCCAACAAATCATTTTTTTATTTTCGAAATAATTGTAAATAAGGGCTCACCTTCCACCCCTGGAATTTATGCTGGTAACGCCTGCTCTAGCGAGGAATTTTTGTTCATCAGTATATCACATACATCGCGGTAGGAAATGACGTATTTATCCATACCAAATTTTAAATAAATGATTTATATGAATAAATATTTCACTATCTTCCTTGAAAGAAAACTGAGGTAAATAACGATTGTTGACATATTGACATATCCATGTTTGAATAGAAGCGTATTAGCGATTGAAAACATTGCACCTGGAAGATGGGACACATAAACAAACGGCACTCCCGCTCATGCATTCCTAACTATAAAATGATCTCATTCAACAATTCGGACGTTTTCGGATCTGAAATCTTTTGGAATATCTTCAGTGATACCTCTGGATTGATTTATTATCAACCAGAAGAGGGAGGTCGACGGAGCTAACATTGAAAAAGACCAATAACCATATCACTTATGACATGTCTCAAGAGATCACCCGATTCCTTTTTCTATCCACCCTAAATTTTTTTTCTTTGAAATCTAGGATTAAATACCTTTTTTTCAGGATGTCAAAATAAGATATCTTCGAAAAATTACGGACTCGGACAAATTTTAAATTCCTGTTAGTAAAAGATTTTCTTAGACACTAATGGCAAGAAGTCATGATCTGCCTTTATAGACCGCATCCTAGTCTGCTTGTACGAATGCGCTTTAGGCTTTGAGTCTACGTAATAGGCTAGTGCTTCATTTCCACTTAATTATTTATTATTATTCCCCAAAGGAATAAATTATGTCTTATCACAATTTTTCCGGGGATCATTGTGGTTCCTTGAAATGTGGAAGTTGGCGTTGTGCCTTAAAACGGTGCTTTGATTTTCCCGAGCGAAGTTTCGGTTTCTATTTCGGCCAACTTCGGCCGAAAAACCTGGTTTCGGCCAAGCCGAAACTAACTTATGTGTCTGATATATCCGAGAAGGAAATAGGACCACACAGTTTCAGCTTGTTAGCTCGATCTCTTTCATGGCCTTTAACACCCTTGACTTTATTGGTGTGAAAAGTATCTTTTATTTTAGTTAATTACACTAGTATTGCATGGATTTTTCTCATAGTTCTGGTATCTTTGATTGATCGAAAGATTTAAGTTGGGTGTGGAGAAAAAAATATGATAGTGACAAACATGGAAATTCCGCTTTCAAATAGAATTCTTTACGTTGAGTATAAAGAATAGTATTTATTCTTTGCCTTGAGCTATAAGAACCTTTTAGTGCTTTTAATTATCTCCTTATTATAAATGAAATTTGATTTCTAAAAAAAATAGTTTAACACTAAAGAAGAATATATATTCTAAGTAATAAAACTTAAACAGTCGTTGGGGAATCCCGACATATCAAAAAATTTAAATCAAAAAAGAAAAAAATATTTTAGTCACTAACCTTGTTTAATAAAAAGGGGGCTCAAGTTACATCAAATGGTGGCAGTAGGTTTTGTTCTTTGTTATTAGAATTTCTTATAGAATAAGAATAGATGCAAAAACCAATTTTTCGACCTAGCCAGGCCTCTTCCCCCAATCTGGTCACCAATAACATCCCAATAACTTTTTTGCGTTTTGACTATGAAGAAGCACGTTTTCGACAAACACTTTTTTCCAATTTTTATTATTATATGCCTGTTATTTTAATTTTATTTCAACTTTTAGAGGACTTTAAGGGGTTATGGTCTAACATCCCGCGGGTACCAGCCGTACTAGGAAGTATGGGCCGGGATTCGATCATATAACCCAACTAGTACACCTGTCTTACCACTTTTCTATACTAAGCCTACGTATTGTATGAATCATTGAGTTAAATTAATGTCCTTTTATAAGCTTTCATTGATATTATTGCTAAACTAGATTTACTACACACTTACATGTATTATATATACACACGTAAATAAGTTTCGGTTTCGGCTCGAAACCAGGTCTACGGCCGAAATTCGGTTTCGGTTTCGGCTAAAATTTTGGTTTCGGTCGGACACTAGAAATTTTGGAGGCATAGTAAGTCAACCCATCCTCTGTCCTCTGTATGATTTTTAAAATTACGTTTGGACGAAAGGAACTTAAAGAGAAAAGAGTTTTTTCCACCATATTGTGGTTCTTTGAGATTATT
The DNA here is from genome assembly GCA_911387785.2 of Aelia acuminata. NCBI lineage: Eukaryota > Metazoa > Arthropoda > Insecta > Hemiptera > Pentatomidae > Aelia > Aelia acuminata. The sequence continues at coordinate 107,959,049 of OU426978.1, read as the reverse complement.
AAAAAAATATTTATTTTGGAAAGAAAGAACTAAAAAAAAAGAATGATGTACTCAAGTGTGCTGGGTATTATACATAAGGTGCCCCTGTTATATACAGAAAAATCAGCCCGGGTACAAATGGGTACAAGTCGTCAACATCATTTGGAAGTTTCAAAACGATAAAAAAATCTTGCAATTATCTCAAAAACTTTTTTTTATTGTGGTTTGATTATGAGCATTAGCACTCATTAGTCCAAATATTATTAATCTTTAACAATCAATTTATAAAAATTAAGGAACACTGTAATTTTTATGATTGAAGTGATGAAATTCAACTGATCTATTCTATTACACCACGGATTTATACCGTTGGCACCTATTACTAACGAGGTAGAAGGCCGGGATAACCGAGCGTGTTTGAACGCGGCCTGCTTTAGCATGCTCGAGCGAACGGTGGCGGTTCAAATCCGCCCTGGGAGGGTTGATTTTTATTTCGTGCAGGCCCCACGGAATAAATCTCGACCTACCCAACATAGAACAGGTTGGTTATACCTATAGAGCAATCCCCAGTATGCCACACATGGTCAGGTAGGGGTACCGAACAAAACAAAAAAAATTACTAACGAGGTGGAGTGTGTGAGACATAAACAAATATTAGAATGCCACGTTTTGATGTATTGTTTACATTATTAAAATACCAATCATTAGAATTCAATGACATTTGTCCACCTAGCTTGTATTAATCGAAACACTGTGCGCCTCAGAAAATATTGTATTTTATTGAACATCGTATTTAATATTTTAATTAAATAATGTGTATTAACAGTTATTCAAAAGAAAATTGTTATTTTTTTCACATTTTATATCATTTTCAAGTTCGCTACTTGTTCATAAACATCAGAAGGTCATTATTATTTCTAACTTTTTAGTGCATTTATATTAACAGTTCAGTTTTCGAAGCCCGTTTAATTTTTTTTATATATATATTTTTTTTTATTATCATTAAAGATGAAAGGATAATTAATTGGAAAAAAAATCCAGCACAGATCCTCCGATGAATCTAAAAAAATCATAAAAGCAAAACTCATCTGAAGATTGGATTGAAACTATTCAGTAATATGAATTCACTTCTGACCTAATAAAGCATACTGATTTATTCAGCCCAGAAAAATAGAAAATTTCATAGCAAAATGAGTAAAAAAGGAGACAAGGAAAATTGGCTTAACGTTAGATGGATAAGGTTGGACTAAAACAAGTCTTTCGAAATATTTATAAATATTTTTATTATGTAAAAGAATTCAGAAATAGGAGTAAAAAAACAAAACAATAAAACTGTAGGTAGATCAATGGAATTATCATTAATAAATCGGAATTTATTATATCTAACTTCAAGAACTCCATCGTCCAAGAAAAAATATCTGGTGCGATGCATGCAACCAACACACAACTTTCAATTACTAAATAAATCTAAATAAACTCCCTCTGTTCACTCGATTTTGACAAAAGTTTTGCTGTCGCACCATGATCATTAACCTACCTCAAATACCGAATTTCAGTTTCTTGTTGTTTATCGTTTTGGAGCTAGTCTGTTCATATACAAATACGCGCGAGCGAAAACCTCAGAAAACCAATAATCAAAATTTTTCACGACCGCAATACTTTCCCTTACTATATATTTCATTTTTAGGTAAGTGAAAGTGTAGAAGTAAAAAGATATCTTAGATTTGCTTAAATATTTAATATAAATATTAGCATTCTATAAAAGAAAGGGATCAGTTGAAGTTGAAAAAATTTAATCATATTAGGTTGAAAAAAACATATTCTTGACAAAGATAATATGGTAATATTTATAGTAAATATTTAAACAAATAACTTCTTCTTTTTTTAGGGTGATATAGTTCTTGAAGTTAGATATTATCAAAAAGAAACATCAAAACCAGAACAATTAAAGCATATCGACAGATCGGAATGCTAAACAAAATTTATGCCAACCTATTCATGTAAAACAATAATCATCTAAAAGTAATATAAGAAAATACTGTAATAATAACTCCTCAAAAAGAAAGCAAAAGCTGAACAGGTGAGGTAGTAGGGATCCCCAGGCCCTTTACCTTAGTTCCTTCCATAAATAGTAGTCAAAATAAAAGCGCTTTTTAAATCGAAATAGTACTAGTTTATTTGCGTCCTCACCTCTCATGGGGGCGGCCCCCGTGCTCCTCCCCTAGATCTCTTAGTGAAGATAGTGGCGTCACCACTTCCGTTTCGGTTTGATAATCAAAATCAACATAGAAATAGTCGCTAAAACATCAACTTCATTAGTTTTGAAGAATGACATTTCAGTTTAGTTTCTGGCATGTAGAAAAGTTTTCTCTCTATAATTTTTTTTTTTTTTAAATACAGTTCTAAGTAATTAGGTTCAAGTTTTTGTTTTACATTTTTCTGGAAGGACATCGACGGAACAAACTCCTCTATTTTATTCCACACTGCGTCTATTTTGACACTGGACGTACACGTATCTGGCATAAGTGGTCAGATTGATGGCAGGACCCCATGTCATAGACAGATTACTTCCTAGTCCTGCCGCTACAAAGGAATGAGTGGAAACGTCGACGACCGATTATAGCAGAAGTGATTGCTCCTCCTAGATTTGATCCGGTATTGTGTCCACCTCGCCCCCTAATCGTTCACTGAACTCTTTTCTGTGCCTTAACCTACTCCTTAGAGTTTAATAATAACACTACCAGTCAAGTTGCAATGCGATGAATGAGAGTAATCAATATTTAATTACTAAAAATTATTTAAAAAAAAATCTGGTGCGTGCTCGCAACACACAACTTTCACTTACCAACTTACTTAGATTAGAAATAAATGCGTTTTATGAAACGGCTTTAATTATGAACAATGGTCTGTCATTAATGGCCTACTCCGCATGCGTGGGCTCAACGAGTTTTATGAGTTGACTGAAATAATTTTTTTTTTTTTCCTCTTTATGTTTTCTTTATTTTTATCATATCTCATATTTAGCAATTTCTTATTTTTAGGCGTAACGAGAGACAGTTAATTTCTCCATATAAACAAAAACAAAGGTACTTTATACGAAACAAAAAAACAAACAAAAAAGGCCCCTACCCCATTTAAGCCACCTCAGAACATTTTAATAATGATAGAGCTTACCTGATATTAAAGAAAACCTAATTTTCATTAAACATGACAAATTTGATGAAAATCGTTAAAGCCGTTTTTGAGATAATCGAAAAAAAGGTAAACATTGGAAAAACATTATGAAATAAAGTGCCCCTTCAGTTTGACCAATTTTGATAAGATGTTGGCTTTCACATCTCGGGCATATAAATACATCAAATACCAAGTTTGATCAAAATCGTTAAAACCGTTTTTGAGTAAATAAAAAAAACACCTGAAAATGATACAAAATTTATTAAGTAAAGTCCCCCCTCCGGTTAATCAATTTTGATGAAACTTCTACAGTCGTATTTCGGGAATATAAATAGATCAAATACTCAGTTTAATCAAAATCGTTAAAGCCGTTTTTGAGAAAATCGAAAAAAACGTAAAAAGTTATTAAATAAAGTACCCCCTCCCTTTGAGCAATTTTGATGAAATTTTTGCTGTCACATCGCGGGTATATACCTACACTAAATACCCAATTTCAGGTTCCCACGGTTTATAGTTTTTGAGCTAGTCTGTTCACACACACACACACACACACACACACACAGACCATTTCGCGGGACTTGGTTATTTCGACTCAGGGGACCCCAAAACGTGTATTTCCGTTGAAAACCGGAAGTCGAAATTTTTCACGATCGCAATACTTCCACTTACTATATATTTCATATATAGGTAAGTGAAAGTAATATTTAATTGCTTTTTAATTATTTCGGCTTCGTTCTTCGTAATGTAAAAAATCGAATCTGTGATTATTTGATGCCTCTGTGATTAAAAACTGAAATTGTGCAATGATATTTGCACACCAGAGCAAAAAGTATTTTAATTTTTACTTTCACTTACCTATATATGAAATATATAGTAAGTGGAAGTATTGCGATCGTGAAAAATTTCGACTTCCGGTTTTCAACGGAAATACACGTTTTGGAGTCCCCTGAGTCCAATTAACCAAGTCCCGCGAAATGGTCTGTGTGTGTGTGTGTGTGTGTGAACAGACTAGCTCAAAAACTATAAACCGTGCGAAAATGAAATTGGGTATTTAGTGTATGTATATGCCCGCGATGTGACAGCAAAAATTTCATCAAAATTGCTCAAAGGGAGGGGGTACTTTATTTAATAACTTTTTAAGTATTTTTCGATTTTCTCAAAAACGGCTCTAACGATTTTGATTAAACTGAGTATTTGATCTATTTATATGCCCGAGATACGACTGTAAAAATTTCATCAAAATTGATCAACCGGAGGGGGTACTTTACTTAATAAATTGTGTCCCACTTTTATGTGTTTTTTTTCATTTACCCAAAAACGGCTTTAATGATTACGATCAAACTTGGTATTTAGTATATGTATGTGCCCGCAAAGTGACAGTAAAAATTTCATCAAAATTGATCCATTGGTGGGGGCACTTTACTCAATAAATGTTGTCTCATTTTCACGTGTTTTCTTTTATTTACTCAAAAACGGTTTTCACGATTTTGATCAAACTGAGTATTTGATGTATTAATATGCCCGAAATACGACTGTAAAAATTTCATCAACATTGATCAAATGGAGGGGGTACTTTACTTAATAAATTTTGTATCATTTTCACGTGTGTTTTAAATTACTCATAAAAGGAAAAAATAAGAAATGAATGTGGAAAGATTTGTGACTTTGTGAAGTGGCAATTAACCAAACACGTCAGTTTCTAATCTAAATAAGTTGGTAAGTGAAAGTTGTGTGTTGCGCGCACGCACCAGATTTTTATTTTAAAATACATTATTTTAAATAGCAAGTATTTTGTTTTTTACTTACGACTTCCGGTTTTCAAGGGTGTGTGTGTGTGAGCTAGTCTGTTCACACACACACACACACACACACAGACACACACACACACACACACACACACACACACACACACAGACACACACACACACACACACAGACCATTTAATTGGACTTGGTTAATTGGACTCAGGGGACCCCAAAACGTGTATTTCCGTTGAAAACCGGAAGTCGAAATTTTTCACGATCACAATACTTCCACTTACTATATATTTCATATATAGGTAAGTGAAAGTAAAAAAGAAAAATAATCCGTCAACTCATAAAACACCTTAAGCTCACGCATGCGCCGTACGCCTTTAATGACAAACCAATGCGTTATTATTACCTATAGATGTTCTGTTCATTTGAGAAGTGGCAATTAACAAAACGCATTAAGTTCTAATCTAAGTAAGTTGGTAAGTGAAAGTTGTGTGTTGCGCGCACGCACCAGATTTTTTATATTTTGTATTTAAAATACTTTTATCGAAAAGTATTTTAAATGATTTGAGGTTAAATATATATATATATATATATATATATATATATATATATATATATATATATTTTAAAACTTCTGGTGCGATGCGCGCAACACACAATTTTTTAGATTAGAAATTGATGTGTTTTGATAAATATGTAAACGCCATTAATCAAAATCACACTTTTTTCCACATTCATTTACTTATTTTTGTTTGAATTGTTTTCTATAGTACACTAAAAAATTTGTATTGTTAAACAAAAGTTTTTACTTGTGTTGATTCGGCAAGCATACTACTCCATCGCGTCTGATTTTATAATTTCTATTTAATTGCTAAAAACTTCATTTAGTTAACATGAAAAAAAATGTAATTTCCATTAATTATGTATGTTTCAAAGCACCTTGAAAATTCTTTCCCATGAACAGAACGTTTTTAATTATAATAAAATGCCCACTCCGTTTGAACAATTTAGATGAAATTTTGGCTGGTACATTGCGGGCACATACATACATTTAATACCAGGTTAAACAAAATCGTTACAGCCGTTTCGCAGAAGATAAAATAAATCGTGAAAAAGAGACAAAATTTACTAAATGAAGTGCCTCTCCTATTGATCAATTTTGATGACATTTTGGCTGTCACATCGCGGGCATATACATATGTACATCAAATACCAAGTTTGATAAAAAATCGCTATAGTCGTTTTTGAGTAAATAAAAAAAATCGTGAAGTGAGACAACATTTATTAAATAAAGTGCCCTTTCCAATAGATCAATTTTAATGAAATTTTGGTGGTCACAACGTGGGCATATGCATACATCAAATACCCAGTTTTATCAAAATCGTTAGGTCTGTTTTTGAGAAAATCGCAAAAAAAAAAACAACGTAAAAATGAGACAAAATTTATTATAGAATTCAAATACCCCACCCGTTTGAACAATTCTGATGAAATTTTCGCTGTCACATCGTTGGTAAAACATACACTAAATATCCAATTTCAGGTTCGTACGGTTTATAGTTTTTGATCTAGTCTGTACACACACACACCCACACACACACACACACACACACACACACACACACACACACACACACACACACACACACACACACACACACCCTTGAAAACCGGAAGTCGTAAGTAAAAAACAAAATACTTGCTATTTAAAATAATGTATTTTAAAATAAAAATCTGGTGCGTGCGCGCAACACACAACTTTCACTTACCAACTTATTTAGATTAGAAACTGACGTGTTTGGTTAATTGCCACTTCACAAAGTCACAAATCTTTCCACATTCATTTCTTATTTTTTCCTTTTATGAGTAATTTAAAACACACGTGAAAATGATACAAAATTTATTAAGTAAAGTACCCCCTCCATTTGATCAATGTTGATGAAATTTTTACAGTCGTATTTCGGGCATATTAATACATCAAATACTCAGTTTGATCAAAATCGTGAAAACCGTTTTTGAGTAAATAAAAGAAAACACGTGAAAATGAGACAACATTTATTGAGTAAAGTGCCCCCACCAATGATCAATTTTGATGAAATTTTTACTGTCACTTTGCGGGCACATACATATACTAAATACCAAGTTTGATCGTAATCATTAAAGCCGTTTTTGGGTAAATGAAAAAAAACACATAAAAGTGGGACACAATTTATTAAGTAAAGTACCCCCTCCGGTTGATCAATTTTGATGAAATTTTTACAGTCGTATCTCGGGCATATAAATAGATCAAATACTCAGTTTAATCAAAATCGTTAGAGCCGTTTTTGAGAAAATCGAAAAATACTTAAAAAGTTATTAAATAAAGTACCCCCCTCCCTTTGAGCAATTTTGATGAAATTTTTGCTGTCACATCGCGGGCATATACATACACTAAATACCCAATTTCATTTTCGCACGGTTTATAGTTTTTGAGCTAGTCTGTTCACACACACACACACACACACAGACCATTTCGCGGGACTTGGTTAATTGGACTCAGGGGACTCCAAAACGTGTATTTCCGTTGAAAACCGGAAGTCGAAATTTTTCACGATCGCAATACTTCCACTTACTATATATTTCATATATAGGTAAGTGAAAGTAAAAATTAAAATACTTTTTGCTCTGGTGTGCAAATATCATTGCACAATTTCAGTTTTTAATCACAGAGGCATCAAATAATCACAGATTCGATTTTTTACATTACGAAGAACGAAGCCGAAATAATTAAAAAGCAATTAAATATTACTTTCACTTACCTATATATGAAATATATAGTAAGTGGAAGTATTGCGATCGTGAAAAATTTCGACTTCCGGTTTTCAACGGAAATACACGTTTTGGGGTCCCCTGAGTCGAAATAACCAAGTCCCGCGAAATGGTCTGTGTGTGTGTGTGTGTGTGTGTGTGTGTGTGAACAGACTAGCTCAAAAACTATAAACCGTGGGAACCTGAAATTGGGTATTTAGTGTAGGTATATACCCGCGATGTGACAGCAAAAATTTCATCAAAATTGCTCAAAGGGAGGGGGGTACTTTATTTAATAACTTTTTACGTTTTTTTCGATTTTCTCAAAAACGGCTTTAACGATTTTGATTAAACTGAGTATTTGATCTATTTATATTCCCGAAATACGACTGTAGAAGTTTCATCAAAATTGATTAACCGGAGGGGGGACTTTACTTAATAAATTTTGTATCATTTTCAGGTGTTTTTTTTATTTACTCAAAAACGGTTTTAACGATTTTGATCAAACTTGGTATTTGATGTATTTATATGCCCGAGATGTGAAAGCCAACATCTTATCAAAATTGGTCAAACTGAAGGGGCACTTTATTTCATAATGTTTTTCCAATGTTTACCTTTTTTTCGATTATCTCAAAAACGGCTTTAACGATTTTCATCAAATTTGTCATGTTTAATGAAAATTAGGTTTTCTTTAATATCAGGTAAGCTCTATCATTATTAAAATGTTCTGAGGTGGCTTAAATGGGGTAGGGGCCTTTTTTGTTTGTTTTTTTGTTTCGTATAAAGTACCTTTGTTTTTGTTTATATGGAGAAATTAACTGTCTCTCGTTACGCCTAAAAATAAGAAATTGCTAAATATGAGATATGATAAAAATAAAGAAAACATAAAGAGGAAAAAAAAAAAAATTATTTCAGTCAACTCATAAAACTCGTTGAGCCCACGCATGCGGAGTAGGCCATTAATGACAGACCATTGTTCATAATTAAAGCCGTTTCATAAACGCATTTATTCTAATCTAAGTAAGTTGGTAAGTGAAAGTTGTGTGTTGCGAGCACGCACCAGATTTTTTTTTAAATAATTTTTAGTAATTAAATATTGATTACTCTCATTCATCGCATTGCAACTTGACTGGTAGTGTTATTATTAAACTCTAAGGAGTAGGTTAAGGCACAGAAAAGAGTTCAGTGAACGATTAGGGGGCGAGGTGGACACAATACCGGATCAAATCTAGGAGGAGCAATCACTTCTGCTATAATCGGTCGTCGACGTTTCCACTCATTCCTTTGTAGCGGCAGGACTAGGAAGTAATCTGTCTATGACATGGGGTCCTGCCATCAATCTGACCACTTATGCCAGATACGTGTACGTCCAGTGTCAAAATAGACGCAGTGTGGAATAAAATAGAGGAGTTTGTTCCGTCGATGTCCTTCCAGAAAAATGTAAAACAAAAACTTGAACCTAATTACTTAGAACTGTATTTAAAAAAAAAAAAAAATTATAGAGAGAAAACTTTTCTACATGCCAGAAACTAAACTGAAATGTCATTCTTCAAAACTAATGAAGTTGATGTTTTAGCGACTATTTCTATGTTGATTTTGATTATCAAACCGAAACGGAAGTGGTGACGCCACTATCTTCACTAAGAGATCTAGGGGAGGAGCACGGGGGCCGCCCCCATGAGAGGTGAGGACGCAAATAAACTAGTACTATTTCGATTTAAAAAGCGCTTTTATTTTGACTACTATTTATGGAAGGAACTAAGGTAAAGGGCCTGGG